>FR997827.1:10000000-11250000 GCA_905475405.1 Schrankia costaestrigalis
TAATCTTGTGGAAACTTAAGGTCAAAAATCAATTTCAACTTTAATGTTAATGTATTTATTTAACACATTGAGTGGGTAAGCACTTTTAACTGAATAAGTAGCTAAATTGTGTGATGGTTTGAAACACGCTCATATCAGAAAAGACACCGACTCTAGCTAATGTGATACTGAGACACAATACACAATTACTAATACTAACCTACTATATTAGGCAAGGTTTATTTCGTCATTTGTCGAGATCAATTTCAGTGGTAGGACATTAGTTAACACTTATGATTTACTTAAATATCTACATAAATATAACAATCTTATCTTGGTTTGACATCTACGAATTTCTAGCCGCCAAGTCTACTACATAATTAACATTAATTTAAAAGAAATCAAGTAAACAAAGTTAGTTCACGACGTCCAATTCTTTTTCACTTATTTAACAATTAGCTTGCTTACTCTAAATGTCTTTTAAACGTATTTTACTTATTCGCCAACTTAGTACTGAAGAAACTACGTTGTTTTTTTTTTATAAATTTCATAATAATAGACTTTTGTTTTGCTACTGCAAGGACCGGCCTCCTCCAGTAATCGAAGGAATACCGACTATACCACACTAACTCGCTTAATATTTTGTTAAATAATATATGCGAACTTATCTTTTATGACAACTAAAGGATGACACGGGGCGATAACACATCTTACTTCGTCACGACACGGATAACTGTCCAATTTTACATTTTGATATTCGTTAAAAATATATGCACCCAGTTTTGTATTTATTACCGCAATGTACTTGGTTTTATTAACCGCAACCATTATGTACTTTTATACCCTGAAAACGTACGTTTTCATCGTAACTACAATACATTTCGTTAGATTATATTCTTCGTTCACGTAAGAAAAGAAAAGAATTGTCTAAAATATTAAACTTTAACAGAAAATAAGTCAGGGACGTCTTTTATATGTCCTTAGACGGCCATGAAGGCAAAAGAATAAAAGACTACGATTTACATTTATCTACGAAAAGTCTCTGAGATTAAAGTACGTAGTTCGTTGAATAGTATTTAGGACACGAACAAGAACTTCCGATAAGAGACATTAAACAACATTGTGTTCGAAGAAGGAACTTAAGGTTGGAAGAAAAACACATTTCGTGTCTGTAAACATCACTAAAGTAGCCTATGGAACTCTTCAATCTATTATTTAAGACAACAATATAAGGCAACCGACCTTGAGCGAACAAAATAAGCCATGCGTTTTGTCCTCGAAATCCTGATTCTTATCGAAAAATAAGCTTGGTTTATTACTGTTTTATTGAATACAAATAGATAAATAAAAACACTGTTCTATTATTGTAGTCTTTCAATCTTTCAAGTTGTTATTTATATCAGCACTCGTATTAATTATCCCACTAGTTGTAAATAGTAAGGAAGTATCCCGTCTTAACTTCAACGGATCATGTTTTGCTGTTCATGTTTAGCTTGACAAGGGAAAGATGTAAGTTCTTTAAAAAGCTTGAGAAATAAGTAGGTATAAGTGGTTGTAATACAAAATTACTTTGTAATTATAAAAAGGAAAGGCGTCGAAGGAAGTCAATATCCCTAGAAACACAAAATACGATACCAACTCGTCCACCAAATGTAAGAGTTTTCCGCTATTTGAGAAGGAGTCCAGGCTTTAATTGACTACTAAGAAGTAGTATCTTAAGTCTTTATGGTAGTTTCTTTGAAAACAATTTAAATGGCTGCCTTCATATTCATCCCAAAATACTTACCTACTATGTATCAAATATATTCGCTCCCTCTTTTATGTAGACATTAAAATGATATATGAATATTATCAACAGACAACGGAATCGACGTCTTAACTTGTGATCGAAACAAAAGAATTTTAAGCGTTGCGGTGGCACCAAATGGCTAAGAAAGTTTAACTGGATAAGTTTCCCTTACATTACTCCAGAGACAGGAGCGTCCTCAGTCGTTGTTTATATTTATAGTACTTTCTCAACTTTGGAATATGCGAACGATGTTTTCACTAGTCGATTGCGAACTGTCAAGGACATTTAAGGTAATAAATTGGAATGTTAAGATCACTTCAATGTTTTCCTGTAATACTGCGTCTTAGGAATATAGGTACCGTATATTTTTGCAAACAGACTATTTTTCTCTTTTATTGATGATATAAAATGTTGTCTTATACAACATTTTATAAAATATACATTCAAATAACTTAAATTATCGTCTACTATTAAGACGTCTTGAGCTGAACATTATCTATACTTCTATACTAATTTTATAAAGAGGAAGGTAAAGTTTGTGTGTTTGTGACGTTGTAGGGGGTAATCTCTGGATTTAGGTAATTTTTGAACCGATTTTAAAATTTTTTTCTTTGTTGAATAGTCCATTTATCGAGGAGTGTCATATGCTATAGTATCACGCTATGACGCGTTTTTTTCGCCGCCTAACGAAGTGGGCACGGTTCAGCTAGTGGTTTATAATTAACAAAATAAGGAAATTACTGTGTGAAAATCTAAGTTAACAAAATTGCATAAGTATAACTAATTATGTATCAACGCTTTTCTTTTAAAGTCGGTTTTTACTTAATTTGAAAATTATAAAGTTCCCTCCTGCATTAGAAATAAATATTGTGTTGCAAAGACTTACAAATATCCAAGCAACAGGTGCAATATTTTGTAAATCGCAAAAATTAATATGTTCTGCGCGGAATTTTCTAACGCGGAAGTACATGGTACCCGTAATAACAAAATTTTGGACGAAGGTTTATATTTTTTTTAATGGATGGAATACAAAAGTGTAGGTACTTATATATAAAGAATATACTTCTGCAATATTTAAATATTTTTTTAATTTACGAACTCGGAAAATTCTTTATGGACTGAAAGGACGTCTGTAATAAAGCTCCGTACTCCGTCACCACACAAATAAATGAATGACATTAAGTACCTATGTATATATCAAAAGTTACCAAATAGCTCTGTTACTATACGGTACAACTAATACCACACTCAGACCTTGCGGCTCCAAGTTTTCTCCTTCTATTTTCTCTTATTTGTTACGTCACTGATTACTGTAATACTTTTGTTTCTGGTATTTCTATGTATGGAATGTTGTTATATATTTTTTATCAGAATTCGTATTTTTTGTGTATCTGCCTTAACGGTGGCTATTATGGGTTCGATTACAGAACAATGTCCATCATTTGAAATCAGGTTTGAAAAGGACTTGAAGAGGTATTTGCTCATCTACACCATGCTAGTCAGACAAAGTGCCTGAGTACTAGTACTCGTAGAATATTAATAACGACTCGGGATTATGATCACATCGAACCTGATGGACAGCGCAAATAAGGTCAAGGAACGAGCCCAAGTGACGGTAGTCTTGAAATTATTTTACTTCCCGATCTTTTATTGACGTCATTTACGATAACTTCTAGATGAGCTATAGTGATAACCTCACGAACATAATACAGCAATCTGGTTTTAAAGTTATCCGTGGAATTTTTAATTCGATTTGATCCGGTATGCGGCGCGGTTAGAAGAGAAACAAATATTGAGGTAGTTTTCCCATCCCTTCGTAATAAGTACACGAACGCGTAGATAATATAGTTTTCGCTATAAACTAGCCTTTTTGGGGATTATCCCTTTTTGTTTTAGTTTAATCTAAAACCGCGTTCACTCTATATCGTAGATATGTGTTAGTTAATCTTATTATTAACGTTTATTAGATTTAGCAATATAAAATACTGCTTTATGAACTTTGCCATTACACGGTAGGTATTATTTTACATGTTGTCATGGAGTCGGTATAAATAATTATTTATGTCACCAGCACCACCCCATTTCATCTTGTGTGATCATAAAATGAAAGTAAAATTAAAAAGATAATTAACGTCACTCTGGAAAATAAATTTGAACTACAAACCTTAGCTAGTAGAGCTTTCACACTTTCACCTTATCAAAGGAAGAGGCTCGTTTCACCAGTGGACTGAAAAGGACTGTTATGATGTTAAATGTTATAGAGAAAGTAAACTATAAAGCCACTACATAAGATACCCGGGTTATATCAAATAATGCGAATGTAAAAATAGATCAGCGCCTCTTAACATTTGTGATGTCAAGCAGCACTATCTTAGTTATCACCTTACATTCACTTTGTAGCACCTTTTGCCGCATTTTTTTAATACTATCTTTGAGTTGTTAATACATGGTTTTCTTTATATTATTGTAAAATATTTTATAGTTTATTAAGTGTGTTGTAGCAATAAGTTACCTCTATAAGTTTATATTTTATATTTTATTTTCTGATCCTAAAAATCTATATTTAACCATTAAACGATTAACCATTAAAGATTAACCATTAAAAACGTCAATGTTTTTTTCTAAAAAACAGACCTATTGTTATTTACGTAAACATTACTCAATAGAAAGCAGGTACCTAGCTAACTTATTCTTTTATCTAACAAAAGGAAAATAGAAAGAAACTGTAATAAATGCCTTCATAAAAACTAACGGTTGGCTATTCACATTTTATTCTTCAGGCCAATTCTCGAAACATAGTATTTAATTTAACTTAATTTTTAATTTTTTTTAATTTTATTTTTAATTAATCAAATCAAAGTGGTATTCTTGTCCGGTAAAGAAAAAGTTATTATAATTTAGTTAAATGGCTAAAAAGAGTTAAATAACAGAGTTGCCAGTTTACGGTTTACAATTTAAAAGATTGGAAATTTTAAAAGATTTTCTAAGACTCCCATGTACAGAAATAAAACATTAATATATAAATCAACTACAGGAAATTATCTTCGGTAAATTAAAATATTATAAGTTCCGTAAACTTCTATTCTAAGAAAAAAATATATGAAAATCAGGGTCTTTGAATGTAATAATGCGATATCCCTAACTTGTTTTTCCCGCTCGTTACGCTTCCCTCGCGCATGCGCACTGCCGCTCCTAAAATAAACGCAAGGGTTTTGACGTTTCATAATGACAAAAATACTCATTTTAGCGCGAAAATTACAAGATTTTAAATTATAAATAAAGAATACCTATTGTGTCACAATTTGACAACTAAAAGTTAAATTAACTTTATTTTTAACGTTTTTAAGGAACGAGAATTGACATGCTTAGTAAAGATTTTTTTATCCTGTCTCTTAGATGTCAGCTGTTTCAGTAGTTCACGTCGAGTGAACGCTCTCTCTCGTAGTTTGAAATTATTTATTATATAAATCATATAATATTTAAATTATTTAATTGTCAAAATAAAAATTAAGTTTTTGTTACGAACTTTATACTCTATACGATTAAACATTAAAAACTCTTACTATGATGGCTATTTCTTATTATTAGAAAAAGTCTTATTGTTATTTACTAACAAACATTATTAGATAGAAAGCAGGTAGCCAACTTATTTATTTTATCTAACAAAAGGAAAATAGAAAGAAACTGTAATAAATGTCTTCACAAAAACTAACGGTTGGCTATTCACATTTTATTCTTAGTAAAATTTTTTTTTCCCTGTCTCTTAGATGTCAGCAGTTTCAGTAGTTCACGTCAAGTGAACGCTCTCTCGTAGTTAAAATTATTTTATGTAAAATTAATTTATTAAATAAATAATAGGTATAATATTTAAATAATTTAATTTTCAAAATAAAAACAAAGTTTTTGTTATAGTTAAGTATATGATTAATCATTAAAACTCTTACTTTGATGATTCTTTCCTATTAGAAGGAACAGTCCTATTGTTATTTATCTACAACAAACATTACTCAATAGAAAGCAGGTACCTAGCTAACTTATTCTTTTATCTAACAAAAGGAAAATAGAAAGAAACTGTAATAAATACCTTCACAAAAACTATTCACTATTCACATTTTATTCTTAGTAAAGATTTTTTTTGTGTCTTAGATGTTAGCAGTTTCAGTAGTTCAAGTCGAGTGAAGAATTCTCTCGTAGTTTTGGTCGAACTCGTTTGTAATAGGTATAGTATCCGTATGACAGTGAGACGGGTTATGACTGTAACGAGACCTCGGTTATTGCGTGACTCTAATATATTATTTTTTTGCTTACGTGAAATGATATGTAAGTGGAGATGATGTTGCGTTTACGTGTAAGCTCTTTTCTTGAAGAGTTTATGTAGTGTTTTGGCACAATTTTGAAGTATCATCTGATAGAAAAATAATGTTTTAATTTACTTATTTAAGTTTTCAAATCTCTGATGGGATTTGTTTTCTTAGCAAATGCTTTTTAATTTTTAATTAGTAGGATAAAATAAAGGAAAACGTTTAAGTTTATAAAAATAAATACTATATACATGGAAACTCAGTCTTCTAATGACTTAATTAAGTAGTAATTATTATTAAAGTAATAATTAACAAAGTAGTTATTTAGTATATATTATTAGGTAGAGAAAAATACCAGTAAAAAAGTAACGCCTTTTTATTTTCATAATATCACCAAATATAAATATTTATTCACCGACTTCCTACCTATAGATAATGTATGTGGACACATGCATAATATAAGAGTAGGGAAGCTTGTGGGCCGAGGTAACCGCGGGCCGTCACCGCAGCACCCGCGTAATAATGCTTATACTGTAAAACCGTCTGGAAATCACAACGACACACATCTCTACTCAGTTATAAATTGTGGTCACTTAAGTTTTACGTCAAAGAGAGAAGAATTAAAAGTTAATTCTGCGTTAAAAACATATATGTTTTTGTTTTCTTTTTAAATATTTACAAGATATATTATACACCATACAGATGAAGTCGCCTACAACATGATTGTAGTACCTATATTTACATTTAAGAAGTAACTTATTAAGAAACTGAAAATTCTGTCACTGTTTTGCATTTAAAGTTGTAGCCAAACATATTTATAGAGACATAGAAAACTAGTAGAAAAATATTATTCTTCAACGGCCAAAAATAAAATACTGTATACCAAAACATTCTAAAGATGAAAAAATAAATCATTATGAAACCTTCATAATACGGAATACGTGAGGGACACCAAGCAAACAGTTTTACTGACCTTCTTTATGAACGTATTTCAAAAGAATGTCTTCACGGTAAATGAAACCTAGTCTTAGTTGTTTTATAAAGCAATGTTTCTCAGGGCTCGGCTCGTGTTGTCGCGGCATCTAGCCAACAACTCATCATGTGAACCTCTCTGTGACACAATGAGACGGGGTGTGAAAAGATACGTCAGCTTTTATTAGTGCTTACATCTTTCGATGTTGTATTGATTCTATAGTAGGTTTCGTGTGTTTTCGGCTCAGTTTGAATATAGAACAGTTTCTTATCTTACTTTTGTTTTTAATTTGATGTCAGAGCTTTTGTTTTCTCTATGCTCTTTTTGTTGCACAGCTGTACAATTTTTTTTTATAAATAATCATGTTTGCAGTAACTGCAAAAATATCATTTAACCAATCTCATCGCATTGGTGTTGAAAAATAAAAAACCCATATATCAACCTCTTGCTTTGTATAAGGTGGCTAAAATTTTCTCCGACTCTGAAAGAGGCCCGATTGATATGGGGTTTAACTCTTTCTGGCAAATTTATACTTGTTCAATTACCTTAGTCGTTTTTTACGATGGTAACATTTTACATTAAGGATGAGATAGAGTGGCGATAAAGTATACTTATTCCCCCACCACCGCACAAAGACCCTTATAATGAAGTTTATTTTAATGTAATTTGTGTGTTAAATAATTTTCTGTATAATTTGTGACCTTTCCTCTTTCGTGTACTTAAATATATATTTGATTACGTTTGTATCTGACCTCAATAAACTTTGGCATAAAATGCTAAGGATGCTGACGTTTTCACTAATTATATTTGTGTGCCACTTTCCGTGATCAAAAGCTTCAGAAATCTTTAGTTCAGTGTCCGTTAATATTAGATCTGTCTTTGTCGCGTTACATCAAAGGAATATTCGTCACTTTCTTGTTAACTCGGTTCGTGTGTAACGGACTATGAATACCTATTTTTTCTAGTCTCTTAAAACCTTTTGCGTGTGGTAATGAGTAAAAATATATTCTGTCCCTAACACATGTAATTCTAAAAGCCTACTAAGACAAAGTTTGCAGGTATTAGGTATATCTACGACGCGATTATTATAGCTACGACCTCTGTGGCGTAGTGGTTAAATAACATAACTGCTACGCAGAGGTCTCGGGTTCGATTCCCGCTCAATGCAAATCTTTGTGTGCATGAACATGATTGTTTGCATTGGTCTAAGTGTTTATCTGTATAATATGTATGTAATTACAAAAAAAAGTATTTAAGTATGTTTATCCGTTGTCTAGTAACCATAGTACAAGCTCTGCTTAGTTTGGGACTAGATGGCGTTGTGAGAAAGTGTGAGGATTATCTACGAAGGAACAACGAATATTTGATTTTAAACGCTATACTTTTAGATCTGCAATTAGTAACTCTTTTTTCCAAGTTTTTCAAAAGAAATTCGTCTCTGCAATGGGGATTTTCAAAGCTGTTATACATCCTTAAAATATTCTTCTTCACGCCTTAAATATACAACTAAGCAAACGAGAGTCATCATGTATAAAACATTAAATTCTCAACAAAATACATTTCCCTTTACAAAGTGAAATTTCATTTAATTTGGTTAAAACTTTGGAAATGGAATTTCAAAACTGGACCAATTTGTTCCTTAGCTTTTAAAAGAAAGGGATTAGGATAATTTGAAAGAAAAGAAAAGCCTCGATTCAGTTCTACAACCATCAGAACTCTTGGATTTTATTACTTCGTACAGACGGGGACAATTTGGCTCGGATATAATAAGATAATCAAAAACAACTCACTAATTGGAAATAAAAGTACATTGGTATTTTTATTTTTACTCCAGCTTTTTTGGATTTAGAATGTTTAAAAACAAATTAATGCCGAAAAAGCTAGATCCTTTAATAATTATAATAATTATGTATTTTTTACATAGTAGGTCGCTCTTCCGCTTTCTGTATCTATGTATTTCATATGTTGTGTTATATTCTTAGATTTTAAAGCGGTATTCAAGGGAAAGTTTTTAGGTGTAACAGTCCGATGAAGTGTAAATAAAATTTAAAAATGTAACTTAGATTCATTCATCCATACAGTCTTTAATAGTAATAAAATCCCATTATCATTTCTTCTATAGTCTAGGAAATTTAAACTTTATGACACTAGACAAAAGGTTTAGTATCTGTTGACCTATATTTTCATCGGGGGTTTGCACTTTGTTAACACACCTCACATTTAAAATTTCAAGTAATATTCTATTCTCTGTTCGTCATAACACTTTAAAATACTAATCACGTAATATTTTAAACTTTTGACGACTGTAATAACTTACTTTTACTTTAATGACTAAAATAACTTTTCACTGATTACGTTAATATAATTAAAATGTTAAAAAGTTACAATTTAAAGTCCAGGTTAAAGTCCCGACATTGCCTTTCATTCACAAATAAATTACTGAAGTAATTTAAAGTATGAAAGATTTGGACACAAAAGGAAACAAGTTAAAATTCTCTCCCAATATTATTTAAATAAATCCGCTGTTACCAAGTTTTCTTTTTTGGGAAAGCGACAGAGATATTTTGATATCATCTTTTTTCTTTGGCGACGTATTATAATATATTTTCCTGTTAAATTCTTTTGAAGTTAATATTTTCAGGAAAAAGTGATAAATATTACAAAATAATATTTAAGTGTTCCTGCCTTCCACTTATTTCTATACTTAAAAGTATCATTTTAGTAAAGCTGGGAAGTGATCTGAATCAGCGATGAGATTAAAGACAGACTTACACCTGTTTTATTAGTTTGTGAACTGGATCGTTTAAAAAAAATTTTTCGACGACTAAAGTCCATCGTGTTTCAGGATTATCAATCCAGTCTCTTGTTATTTATAGTCTTGATCAAGATCATGTCTAAACAAGCACTAAGCATTGTCGGACGGATTGCGTTTTCCAAGCCTGTACACGAAATTGTAATATCGAATACGCAAGTTTGGACAAGTAAGAGTCGCTTGCCAGATTAAAATGTTATCTGCTTAGTTAAATACTTAAAACAATATAGGTAGGCCCTTATAAAAACTATATGTAGATAAATTTTCGTGGACATCTTATGGATCCCCATTTTTTATTGACGCCTACGTAGACCCTTAGCAAGGCTCCCGTGGACCCCTGGAAGTCCACCTGGACCACTTTGGGAATCACTGGCTTATACAGTATGTGGCTTTTCTCCATTGCATGGCGTGGCATGTTAACTGACTTCTCCAGTAACGGAAAAAAACCTAGCGCATACCCGCCAAATGTATGTCAACCTTTCTATGTTTTATTTTTGTTAAAGTTTATTTTTGTAAGCCTATTTCATAATACTTTTTGTTTAATTCAGGAAATATTGAAGGTATATTTAACATAAAATAAATTTTAAACAAAAATTGGTTGCAGTACAAAACCATATGGTACGGATACATTATTTCCCATCATGGCCATTTCATGCATGAGTTTAAAACAGTAACATGGTTGAAATAGACACATTTGAATATCAAACAGCAACTGTTTTGAGATACCTATCGTATGTTAATAACGTGTTGTCGGTATGTACTACGCCATCTCGCCGAAATGTATATTCACGTCAATAGAAAAACATTGAATATAAAGTGAAATATATATATTGAGAGATGCTTACAGAACGAGGGATTGTGTTTTTACGTGAAATGGGGGTTATTCTATATTTTATAATGTAAACATGAATTGTACAATATTATAATAAAGTCCAGCGTGGTATTAGTAGGCCAAGTATCCCTCCGTCATGGGAGGAGGCCCATCCCTGCAGTGGGACAATAATGGGCTGTTATGATGATGATGATGATAATCAAGTCCAATAGCTCTACAATTTTACTATAGTTACGCACGCTCTCTATTTCCAAGATGTGCAATAATCCAGTGCATCTGAGCTTTATATTTTGCAAAGCACAGAGTTTTTTTGCATATGGTAAGCACGAGTTTAAAACTTACGCTACATGCTCGTCTCGTCATAGTACAATATAAATAAATCCCTAAACGATCATTCCACCATTTTGTTTTTTGTGAAAATAACTGATTTCTGAAAGAATTGGGAGGAGTAGAAAATTGATCGTAAAACTTTTGGGTCATTGATTGATACGGTCGAGTCCGTCAGAAACCCCATTTCGAAAAACTTTTATATTAATTTATATTATTCAGTAATTTTGGTCAAATAAACAGTTAATTTTGACGAAATACCATTAATATTATACATTTTAGATCATTCATCATTACAGCCCTTTAATGTCACACTGCAGGGACGGGCCTCCTCCCGTGACGGAGGGATACTTGGACTACTAATACCACACTGGCCAGTCGGATTGGTATAGGGTTTAATTTTAAGTTTTTAGATATGTAGTAAGTTTGTTACTGCTTGTCCTTTCAAATTGTTGTCAGTATTTTGCAAAAATCAGACATTAGTCAGATTTTTTTTTAAGTAAATTTATTTTTTTACGTTGTGATAGTAACCGTACTGGGTCGGACTGGATGCGGAAGGCGCAAGACCGGGTTCTGTAACGCGTGTTGGGAGAGGCCTGTGTCCAGCAGGTTCAATAGGCTAATTGATTGATTGATTGAATATCCGCAAGCTTTTCGTTAGTTGGTTTTTATTACACCCA
Source organism: Schrankia costaestrigalis (assembly GCA_905475405.1). Lineage (NCBI taxonomy): Eukaryota > Metazoa > Arthropoda > Insecta > Lepidoptera > Erebidae > Schrankia > Schrankia costaestrigalis. Next base: position 10,011,694 of record FR997827.1, read on the forward strand.
TGGTATGAGATGAGGTAGCAAGTATTACTATTGTGCATTAGAATTTAGGAAATGAGAAATCCGCATTTTTTTTTTCGATAAAACACATCCAGATAAACCGACAACAGCTAGCACAGACTAAAAAGTTGCAGCAGTGGAACAACGTACTTTAAATATTATAAATTTTATACGATATATTATTATAAATTTTAGTTTCATTTTTGCATGTTTTTCTAGTTGCGTTGTCTGAAATTAAAATATTTTTTCTTCCTATTAATCCGTGCTGCATACTAAAACAATATGGCCAACATTTAAACAAATATTATGCAGAGATATTCCATAGTCCTTCCTAAGTCAATGTCGTTAAATACATGAGATTACACGATAACTAAACAGTAAACAACAACAGTACAGTTGTAATCACTACTTACTAGATCTGTAGGAAATGATATTACAGCATTTATAACCTAGAATGTACAGTCGGCAAGAAAACTAGATAATATTTGAGTTTTGATACTTTGGGTCTGTTTTTTTTCGACGTTTTCATAGTTATATACAGCATAGGTTAAGCAATGGTATCAAGGTCATTCTATAGATAGGTGACAGGTTAGTAGAATATTCTCAGTTTTTTTTCAGAGAATCTACGCATTTGGTATTAATTATTTATCTAAGTAACAATTCTCGCAATAGAGATAAATCTTTGTCGCGACGTTTTTCGAAGTTATGAAATTACGGGGTCACAAGATAACATCCTATTTGATACGTAATACTAACAATACAAATTAATGCATGATTATTATTTATTATAATAATTATGACTTTTGTATGACACGGCAATTTTGATTCTCCTGAAGCGGGAACTACTACATGTTCAAGAACACTATACGTTTTGTTGCTAACTGTACATAAAACGGCAAGAGCGTAATCGTACCTAATACCGAGAAACGTTCTCGCAGAAATCGCATGAAAATACGATTTCCGGAAGAACGGTCGATTTAGTAACCGATATTGATAAACCTAGCGCAATAGTGGCGTACCTTTCCGTGAATAGTTTAGTAATACGTAAGCTACGATACGATATATTATTATAACTGACAGAATATTAAATTATGCAAAGTTGTTGCAAAATGAAATTAAAAAATACTCTTCACAAATTCTCACAACGTCATCTAGTCCCAAACCAAGCAGAGCTTGTACTATTGGTACTAGACAACGGATAAACATACTTAAATACTTTTTTTTTGTAAATACATACATATTATACATGGAAAACACCCAGACCAATGCAAACAATCATGTTCATGCACACAAAGATTAGCATTGAGCGGGAATCGAACCCGAGACCTCTGTATAGCAGTCATGTTGTATAACCACTACGCCACAGAGGTCGTCAATTAAGATATGGTTATGACATGCTGCAGCAGAAGGTCCAATGATGGAAAAAACTTAGCCTGCTACTCGTTAACCGAATTACTGTATATTTTTTTCATTAGGTATCAAAACTTCTTTCTTGATATTATAAACAAAATTTCCGTGCTATAGTTATGTCATGGTCGTAAATTTAAAAAAAACTTATTTCCTATCTTTAATATACATCAGGGCTTTCAAACTCAAACTCAAAATAAGGATATATCAAAAGATACCAGACCGATTAAGCGATACCATCACCTACTATTATAACTATTAAAACCAAATTCACGCGTTACATCACATTGCGAGATCATTCTTAAAAAATAAAACATAACTCCATATTATATTATTATTAGATGACGTAGAAATTCACAATGGCATGTTATTTTAAATTGTAGAAGGACAAACGTAGCCCGGGGGTCTCATTACCGTCAACGCCAGTTCATGTGTATGCCCATTAGCTTAAAGTATGTACCGTGAGCTAACGAGAGGCAGCGCTTAGCAACAATCTTGATATTCTTTTGTACTAAAACTCACCGGATAATTACTGCAGTTCGTACCATTGTTGTTTCACTCATAATTCCTAGAGCAATTTGCATGCTTTGACCTAGTAATACATTATTTATGTGATTACTGATGGATTTTGGAATTTCAAACTACATGTTCGTGTCATTTAGCATTAAATATACGATTTTATGTACTTTGTGTTATGTGGTGACTGAGTTACATTAATTGTGGTAATTTTACTATGTGTAGCATAAAAGTTGGTGCTGTATTATTGATAATTAGTTTTTATCGATTCCATAATCGTAAGTAGTTTCTTATTAAAACTGATTTCAACCAGAGTAATGACACTGAAATACTACGAGTATTTACGCAACGTAATTATTGAAATTGGTTTACCCTCAAATAAGTTTCATTCAAAATATTTTTGAAGTAATTGATTTTCAAGATAAAAAAAAACACGTAACATAACATATTCCAATTCGTTGGTCAGCTCGATATAAACAGACCTAGTATCCCTCTATAACTAGTTCTTGTTTATCCTAGCAGTGTACGTAATACTCACATAATATACGCCACTAAGCTCACATCACATAGAATCTTCTTATTCACTTAAGCAAAATGTCTTTCACAATTTATATTTTCAGTGAAGAACGTCTACGTGCTTATCAACTATCTAGCGTAAGCGTACATGAGCTAAGTAAAAGCGTACTAAACATATTTAGATTACGTGTTCAAAATATTAAAAGAAGTTATACCGTACGTAATACCTAATACCGTTGGCAGCTTCAACAGTAAAATAAAAAATATGAGGACATTACCTAGTCTTGATACCCTGTGTCTTAGACAAGAGCAATGCGAGCTTTATAATAGGTATTTACCTATGAAATTGCCGTTTTGTATGAAGATTTTAACAGAAGTTAGATTTTTCATACTAACGTTTTCTTGGATTTTTCAATAATTAATGGTGCACATTTAAGCTAATTATTGCGTTTAAAACGAAGAAAAAAAAAGTATCAGGAAAGAAATTACAATTAAACAAATGGGAAAATCCGCTGTTTTAGACTGTACCTATGTTCACATGCTTATTATTAATCCAAATAATAATAATTTTCATTTATTATCTTTTGGTGGACCGACGACCTGGTTAGGACGGCGGGAAGCCGATGGATGAGGGAGGCACAAGACCGCGCAGAGTGGAAGCTTTTGGAGGAGGCCTATGTCCAGCAGTGGACGTCCATAGGCTGATATGGATGGATGGATGGATTATCTTTTGATAACAAAAGATTCGGTTAAGTAAACTTTTAGTTGTCAAATTGTCACACTCTAAATAAAACTTTAACACGACCACAAAAGATTACAATTGCAATAGCAAAAACATGACAACTAAAAGTTAACTTAACCGAATTTTAGGTACGAGAATTGACATGGTGATTAAAATAAATATAAAAGTTAAGTTAAGGTGGCATAGTCACCAAGAACACAGCGCCCGGACCCGATGGAGTTCCTGGTCGAGCTCTCGTCCTAGCTCTGAAGGAGCTAGAGCCCCAGCTGAGGGGGCTCTTCACGGCATGTCTCGAGCGGGGCCAGTTTCCCAGTGTGTGGAAAGAGGGGAGGCTGGTCCTGCTCAGGAAGGAGGGGCGCCCCGCAGACTCACCGTCCGCGTATCGGCCCATAGTGCTGCTCGACGAGGCAGGAAAACTTTTTGAGCGTATTATCGCAGATCGCCTCGTCAGCCACTTGTGCAGAGAGGGGCCGAACCTGGACGACAACCAGTTTGGGTTTCGTCGGGGGCGCTCCACCATAGATGCTATCAAGCGCGTGAGGGCCCTGGCGGAGGAAACGGTGTCCCGGGGTGGGGTGGTCCTGGCGGTGTCCTTGGACATCTCCAATGCCTTCAACACCCTGCCCTGGAGTTGTATTCGGGAGGCCCTGCATTACCATCGTGTGCCTCCCTACCTCCGCCGTACAGTAGGGGCCTACCTTGAAGACAGATGTGTCACCTATCGGGGACATGACGGTGCCGGTCGGCGCCTCACGTCGTGCGGTGTCCCACAGGGATCGGTCTTGGGACCGCTCCTGTGGAACATCGGATACGACTGGGTGCTGAGAGGCGAGCTCCCGTCGGGCGCTGACTTGACGTGTTATGCGGACGACACGCTTGTCACTGCCCGGGGGAGCACGCACAGGGAAGCGACGTTGATAGCCACGGCTGCGGTGTCACAGGTGGTGGACCGGATCCGGCGCCTGGGCCTGGAGGTGGCCCTGAACAAGACGGAGGCCATGGTGTTTCATGGCCCCCGACGCGCGCCGGCGCCGGGATCACACATCGTGGTCAGTGGGGTCCGGATAGCTGTCGAGTCCACCATGAAGTACCTGGGATTGGTGCTCGACAGCCGTTGGGAATTCGGTCCCCACTTCCGGCGGCTGGCGCCAAAGCTGATGGGTGCAGCGGGCGCGCTTTCAACGTTGCTTCCCAACTTGGGGGGCCCGAGCGCCGCCTGTAGGCGGTTGTACGTGGGAATCGTGCGATCCATGGCCCTGTATGGGGCCCCTGTGTGGGCGCTCGATATGACGGCCAGCACACTCGCCATTCTGCGCAAACCGCAGAGGGTGATGGCTGTCAGAGTCGTCCGCGGGTATCGCACGATCTCCTACGAGGCGGCTTGCGTCCTGGCCGGATCCCCGCCCTGGGACCTAGAGGCGAAAGTACTCGCGTCATTATATCGATGGCGCGAGGAAGAGCGGGCACGGGGCTCGAGACCGGTGCAGCGGCAAATCGCGCTGCGCCGAGAGGAGCTCCGTCAGGTCCTGGTGATGGAATGGCGGCAAAGGCTTCTGCGCCCTGCCGCCGGCCTCGCTACCGTCGAAGCGATCCGGCCAGTACTCGACGACTGGCTCGGGAGAAGGCATGGCTCCCTGTCGTTCAGGATGACGCAGGTATTGTCGGGGCACGGTTGCTTTGGCAAGTACCTGTGCCGCATAGACAGGGAGCCGGACGCTCGGTGCCACCACTGCGTCCATTGTGGGGAGGACACGGCGCAACACACACTCGCCGAGTGTGTGGCTTGGGAGGAGCAGCGCCGTGCCCTCACAACTGAAGTGGGAGGCGATCTGTCGCTGCCGGCCGTGGTGCGTGGCATGGTCGGTAGCACAGAGTCGTGGGACGCGGTGGTGTCCTTCTGCGAGGACGTGATGTCGCAGAAGGAAGCTGCGGAACGGGAAAGAGAGATCTCCACTCCCTTCCCCGACCGCAGAAGACGCACCGGGCGCAGAAGAAGGGCGGATAACGCCCTCTTCCGCCCCCCATGAATGGGTTCAGGGGCGACGGACTTGGGGAAGTCCCCGCCCCCCTATTCCAACGGACCCGAGGCGGAGGCGCGCGCGGGTGTCTTCGTGCGCGCCTCTGAGACGATGCACGGGGTAGTCGAACACCTCACTACTCCGTGCTAGTGAGGAGGCCCGGACAGACCGGGCCAGCACTAGTGCGGGGCTGCGGAAGAATTTGGATTCCCGCGGCCCCGCGCGCACGTGTGAGGAGACACCGGGGTGGTTTTAGCCGGTAAGAGTCCGGCACGCCCCTCCGCCTCTCTCTAGGCGGAGGTAGTCCATGAGGATTTCCACCCGAAAAAAAAAAAAAAAAAAAAGGTGGCATAGTCACTAAGTGACTAAACCCTTTTCAATAAAGATAAAAGTTAAAGTTGGGACATAGTTATCGCTTGCAACCTTGCAACTATACAACGCATTCACGAAGTTTATCAGGTATCCTCTATAGTCCGGTATAATATAGTCCACAAGATAAGCACAATTTCCAAGTTTCAAACTTTACTTATTCCAAATTCCTATTAAACTTTAAATCCTTTGATGTCCTTCATAGGCTATGTACATACAATGGCTTTTATATAATCTGTGGTTTAATAAAATTTCGTAGGTTTAGCCTTATGTATGTCAAATATTTAATAAGGGATAATAAATTAACAAACGGTGTAGTGGTCAGTGTGCCTGTTTGCCACGCCCGAGGTTGCAGGTTCAATTTGACTGTTTATTCGGATCATCATAACAGCCCATTAATGTCCCACTGCAGGGACGGGCCTTCTCCAGTGACGGAGGGATACTTGCCCTACTAATACCACGCTGGCCCAACGGATTGGTATAGGGTTTAATTATGTTGACACAATTAACTACATTATCCGTGGCTTGAGCCAACGTGGGGTTGGTAGGCCAACTTTTTCTCCATTATATACTGGAGTAGGCCAGTCTCTACATTGGGACATTATTTTGCTATTATAATGTAGGCTCTGCCTAGTTAGCTACTAAATTAAGTTATAGAATCTCTAGAATATTGTGTAACATAACATCACGTATATCAGTTTAGAAGTATATCACTGTTATTTTCTACTGATAAATGGTCTATAAATTATTCACCCCATGTTTGTATATATTTTCATAATGAAAAACACATACCCATTAATATACATTACAGCAAGGCTTATAAATAAATAACATCAAAATTTATTATCTACACAAATATAACTTAAACATAAATAACTTTTCCTTGAATAATGTACATAATTATATTAAGACTCCAAATCATCAAAGTAAATTACATGAAATATTCAAATGTATTTGTCTGATATAGTTGCTTTATCAAACAGCTCTTAAAATCCCCAATTCTGGGATTCACGACGGAATATCTGGCCCAACATTTTAACGGTAACCATTCAGGTACGTTTAGAGCTCTCTACTGCATTTTCCTACTTTCTCAAAGGTAATATTTGCGTAGTCTTAACAAGTAATTCCTTTGGTCGGTGCATTTTTGCTACAGGTTAATGAATAAGAAAGTTTGAAGTAATAGATATTTCTCCGTGTGGTGAGGGAGTAAGAATACAGTATGTCGCCACCTCATCTCATCCCATGGGTGTCGTAAAAACCGACTAAGGGACTATCCGTTACTATTCTCTTTACGAAATAAAAAGAAGGAAAACTTGAAATTAAACGAATCCGTCTGGCCAGCGTGGTATTAGTAGGCCAGGTATCCCTCCGTCCCGGAAGGAGGCCCGTCCCTGCATTAGGACATTAATGGGCTGTTATGATGAATAGACATTACTAAAATACAAACAACTTAAAACCTTCATTTCTACATAGTCGGTACAAAACAAATTCTACCTTAAAAATAAATCTGAAAAAGTCTTATATATCCACGTCATTAATATAGGTTAGATTGCCTTCTATGTCCTAAAATTGATGGTGAGAGTTTGCGAGCGAACGCGTCCCGTCCTCTCGACCGCCCTTCGCTGAACAAAAGAGTGAACATACACACAGGTGCTAGCAAAGCGCTTTTTTTTTCCTTTTCATACTTCCGTCAAAAATGGCATTCACCGCCTCTCAGACACATCTAGTGGATGAATACAGCTCTCTTAAAAGCCCCGAGGTATAAGTCTCGAACTTGATCATCAGACTACGTTTTTAAAGATTTTTTCTGTTATTTTTACTTAAAATGCAATGAAAAACATTGCATTTTAAGTAAAAATAACAGAAAAAATCTTAAAAAAAACATAACTTTAAAAAAAATCAAAAGTAAAGATGAGGGTGGAATTTATGGTAAAGATTTGTTATTTACGAATGAAATTTGCAAAAGTAGTAGAAAATGTCTATATGAGCCCTGCCTTAGAAAGTTTACGCAGAAGTAATCGGTGAAATCCATCTAAAAATCTAAAAGGCGTACATCAAAAGTGCGTATATAACACTCTGTTTCTACCGAGGTGTATTATACATATTTATTATGTAGATAAAGTAACAATCGTAGTAAATTGCGTTCCCGTAGACTCTACCTATGCTTATTATAATAGGGCATCATTCATTATGTATGTATAAAGATAGTATAAATATATTATTCAACTCGACATTCCCAGGAAAACATAATTTTTGTTATTTTATGCGAAGAACACGAAAAGGTGATTCTACACCGCAAAAAGTTTTCAAAGAAGTTTCTAATTATCTGTTAATATATCATCGCAAGCTTCCAGTTATGATTGTTCTACACGAAACAAAAGTTAAAAGAAAATAAAATAAACTTCATACTTATAATAAACCTCTATATTTATATTACAATGTAAGTAAATATTTTTCATCATACATTTTTATGTAGGAATAAAAGAGCCAAGTAATTACGTGTAAGTCCTTAAGTTAATTACGCCTTTGTTTCTAATTTGTAAAAAGTTTCACGTTCTTAACCAAGGCTCGTTTGAGACAAATTAAAAAAGCCAACCACTACACAAAAGCTGCATAATTAAAAAAGGGTTGAGCGTCGTTAATCTTGAACCAGTGAGAACAAAATGCGAGCGTCATTAGTGCCAGCTTTCAAACGATCATCCACACAATCCATCAATATCTGCACAACCTGCCCTTTACCACAACTGAAACTCATTATGAAACAACTATTCAGCATAGCAAACTCTCGCCATTCTAACCGTTTCCTAAAAAGGAGGTTACCACGTCGGTTGTATAACTTTTTCATGTTGTCAGGAAAAAATTATATTTCATGTTATCAACTTGTTTTCATTAAAAAACTATGAATGAAGTAAAATTATCTCAGAACTTGGTACAGTCACGAGCAATAATATGTACACATTTTCAAATTTTCTAAACTATCTGCACGTTTATCTAGACATTACAATATCAAAATGAATTCGTAATTTAGAAGAGGTTCCGTACAGTTTTGAATTAATCTTCGAATTTTCAATTTTGGATTGGCAGAACTTTAGATAACTGGTTTACAAAATGCGAAAATGTGTACATATTATTGCTCGTGACTGTACTTTCTAGTTGTAATTTTAACCTATTTAAATAAAACTTGTTTGTAATATATACTGTACTTACTACTTTACTGATTGCCTTTACCCCGTCTCATTCTAAAGGGCTATATCACTTGTTATTGGCCGAATAAGATGCTACCAACCAGAAATAACCCTATCTATTCGCCTGGCCAGCGTAGCAGCATAGCTCCATGACTGAAGCAAGCCATTTTTGCAGTTTATGACCTGATGATGTTAAATAATAATTACATGATCCATTTCCCGCTAGAGTATCACGACATTGTACGTATAATTATGGACAATAATTATAATTAAATTACGAACCAAATTAAGGACCCAGTGTCATTACCGCGGTGATTACTTTGTGTTTCGTTTGGTACATTAAAATGTCATCGCTGTTATTATTAAATTATGAAGTTCGACCGCTAACTGTATCGTTGAGAACAACTTTCCTAAATTAGTAAATTAATGTAACCATGAATTCTCAATGCAGAATCATCGTGTGATTGAGGAGGAACCATTTGCGACCCTGACTTATCATGTTTTCTGCTCTACATAGCAAAATATGTCTTTCACATAAACATCATCATCATCAACTAGCCTATTACAGTCCACTGCTGGACATCATCCTCTCCCAACACGCGCCACAGAACTCGGTCCTGCGCCTTCCGCATACAGTCCGACCCAGAGACCTTTATGAGGTCGTCGGTCCACATAAACGCGTTGAGGAAATTCGACAGTCAATATCGGACTACAAAACAAGTTCTAATCCGGCTAAACAGACTAGATTTTTTTTACTTTTCTTACAAGAAAACGCACGCACAGCATCCGCAAAGTGCAACCGCCACGCAAACGAGGTGGCATTTGTAGGTCAAGCTCCCCTACATCACTAACAGTTCTACATTTTTAAGAGTTGGGTGAAATAGATACTTTAAGGAACAGTAATTTTACCCATGAAAATAATAATAAACAGATTGTCTTTTATATGCGAAGGTCGAGTTATAATATAAAATAAAAATTAATAGATTTAATAAGGATCCAATCCCAAACATATACAAATTGACGCTCAAGTAATACTCAAGTAGGTAACACGTATCGTGTAGAGGCGTTTAAGTAAGATTTCCTTTAAGTACGTATAATCCAAGAGCGGAGTGGAGTCGCAAATACGGTGAGATTAATCACAAGGAAGTTCGTAAGCCGTACCTGTGGGCCGGGCGCCTTAACCCGAGAGCATGGCCTTGTCCTAGTATGGCGGCCGTCTATTTATAGAGCGGTACACCCCGCATGCTCCGTCCCGCCGACAACACCCGTCAATGGTGCTATTTAGAGCGAAAGTGTTACATTGCTATTTGTTTTATTGTAAATTATATTTATATTGATTTGTTTAATTAACTAATTTTATTTATTAATAAAAATGTTAAATTTAATATTATAAAAAATTAAAAAAGAAAAATAAATCTCTATTCTAATTTTGTATTTTTTTAATTACAGTATTTAAATTTAGTATTCTTATTTGATATTTTTTTATGATATACATTATTTAGTCATGACATTAATTAAGAAATCTAATTTTCACCAAACACGTTGATAAAATTTTATGATTTATATTTAGGTACAGAAAGTATCAACAATGAATATATACAGATATTGTAACAAATAAACATAACAATATATTATTCGTAACAACGCAAACCGCTATGAAATAGCTATTAAACATCATACCACGACGAAACAGCCAACATCATTAGTTTAGTAATTATAAGCGTATTAACAACCTCAGAGTAATTAGGTCAACATATCCACAAATTTAGTCATCCCTTATGTATTAATCCCCTAATCTCTTAACAGGAAATCAACAAGATTAGGTTAATCTATAAGTGGACGTCGCTTGAACATCAGATAAACAAACATTTCTAGGTCAATTAATATTTTAATTAAAGGGTAGAATGAATTAAAAGATCGCTTCGTTTCGTCGCTCGCAATGAAGCCAGCGGTGCTGTCAGTTTTGAAGAGTCAATCATAGCGCATTAGCGTTGTAATCACAAAGGAAATGGCGGCGACTTGGTTGATGTTTTATTTTATTTTTTTTACGATGGTTATTTTGTATTTTTGGTACTTTACGCATCTCATTAAGTGTCGCCGGGACTTTTACACACTAAAAATTAACTGACACAAAGAAAATCTAGACTGACGACAATTTGGGAATCAAACAAATAATTGTATTACGTTAGATGGAAACCCACAACCTTAGGTACGATAACTGCACACCACTTTATCAGCTTCAGAATAGAGGTAGTATTATCCCAGACACTTAGACATTCTAGTATTGCCAACATACAAATAACGTAACTATTGAAATAGATACGAATACAGCATCTTGCGGAATTTAGGACACTTCTCGCTTCACTGGCGACTAAGACACAGTTACTGAATCAACCGCACATGTTGAAGACGGCGTGGAACCAAAATTACACCTACTCTAATAAGATGTTTGTGTATTCGTTTAATCATGGTACTTAGGTGAACTACTGCAGGGTTTTTGCTCATGCAGGTATAGACCCAAAAAAAATACTTACTAAGCTTATCGACGACAAGTTAATTCTTAAAATTGTCGTGATTTACAGCTGAAACATGCTGTTAGTTATTCGTTTTTTATTTAGTATAATCTTCTTTAAATAAAACTTACAGTAGTACTACTTACTTACTTATAGTTCCTACATGTTTTTTTATGGTTTTATAAAAACAACTTACTAGGTTTGTGTGATGAAAATTTTTCAAGTATGTATTAATATCTAGATTCTCATTTATGTATTGCACCACAGTTACATTCTCGTGTTCTACCTACATAAAAAAGTCTAACTTTTAACTCAGTAAAAAGCTAGACGGTGATACCTGGCAACTTCCTTTACACTGATACAGTTAATAGAAACGTGTTTAAACCGTGTTACGTGAATGTACCTACCACCTCAACAGCTCCTCAACCAATCTTCATAAAGTACTCCCAAAGCTTTTAGACCTACCCTCGTCTACACAACTGCTTAATAATTGATGATTTTCGAAACCGAACCTAATGTACCCTTTTAAAGAACTTCACTCACGAAAGTTCACAAAAATAAATGTAACTTAAAAGGAGAAACTCATTCAATTCAATTTGTTCATACAATTGTATTATTTATTTATTAAGTAACACGAAAGAGAGCGTACCTAGTACGTGTTAGGTAAGTCTATATTCATTTTATTTGTTAGTGTTTAATTATGTGTACACGGCATGATTAAGGTTAGGGTTTACAGTTCATATAAGTTTTTACCTACTACAAACCACTAAAGACAAAATAATTGTTAGGAATATCGGTAGATAGATTAAGGCATTTATCCTACAAGAGAATATTCCCTGTCATTGTGTAAGCTACTTAGAAACCATGTTATCTATAGGTCCACAGCAACGTCATTGTTTTTGAAAATGTTATCAAACTCAACTAAAGCATTGCGAGACTTTACAGCTTGATTTTTTGTGCCTATTATCCTAGAATACTATAAATTAAAAAGATTATCTATATATATGTAGACGTATATACAATATAGGATATGGTTTTACCGCGCCATTAACCACCGAACAGATTTTGGTCAAATTTATTGCAAATATTGACTAGAGATTCGGAAAAGGCAATGTTTGCTTGCTATTTCCAAACCTCCACGAGGATGGAGCTGCGGACTACACCTTATTAATGAATAAATTTAAAAATCTCTACACTGTTACATTTAAAAACATACAATAAAACAAATCATTATCCATGTGTGATGTTACCAAAAGAGTCTTAAACGCCTTCGGAGAAACTAAACAGATTCTCAGGTGGTTAGTGGTTAGCTGGGAGAAGAGAATAGTTCTAACTAAACTAAATTGACATCATAATAAAATCTAGTTGTCCATTAAAGAGAGTCGCTGAACTAATTCGACATAACTTACCTTCCGCACTCACTCTGCGAGCTAGCTATTCATAATTAAATGAAGTCTTCCTCTTTTATGACATTCTACTCATTCCAACTGTAATTCATTCTTTTAATAAAGTTTACTTATACATTCTTGAGGAATCTACACTGAATCACGCAATAAACATACCAGTGTAGAACATCCTTCTGTAATTAAAAAGAAGGAAGATGAATGGTAGCCAAACACTTTACGAAGTGGACTGACGACATTTAAAAGATTGTATTATGGAAAAGGAGCGCGAGAAGAAAATGTCTTTTATACTATAATATTTTTAACTAATGTACTTACTTACCTATAAAATAAATCTATTTTATTGCCAAAAAAAAGTTTAAAGTTTTCCCTAAATGGGTAATCATTTGTTGCCAATAAGCCAGATATTGTGGTGATAGATCGGTCAGAACGCCGTGCAATGATAATCGATATCACCATTCCTCATGACTAGAATCTTGTAAAAGCCGAAAAAGACAAGCAAACAAAATATTTGGACTTGGTTCACGAGGTTGTCGACATGTGGAATGTTGGTTCGGCGATCATTGTTCCGTTAGTACTTTCGGTGAATGGACTTATTCCAAAGAGTCTCTATCAACATCTCAGGAGACTCGCGCTTGACCGTTGGATCATAGGTCTGATGCAGAAGGCAGTACTGCTTGACACGGCACGCATTGTGAGGAGATCCTATCTCTGGAACCCTAACCACCAGTAGCTTGGTCCCTGTACCCGATGCTGGTGATAAAAAAAGGTAGACCACCTTTTTTATATTTTTAAATGTCTTTATTTTTATATTTATATTTAAAAATGTAATGAAATGAGAATTAATGTAAATAAAGAAATAATAATTTTGAACCACTGTCTCAGGAATACGATAGCTCATTTCTTAGAGTCTCCTTAAGTCAACCGGACATCAAATGCGGGTTAAATAAATAATCTAGCACAACCATGGTTAATTAGCATAAGAGGTAGTCTGTTTTCCAAGCGATTTGATTCCAAGAAACCTTGGATTTATATTTTTAATGTTAATTCAAATTAGACTCACAATTGTTTAGTAATCAAACCAAAATACTTTAAATAGAGTTACCTACTAAATCAAAGCTCTATTCGTACTTTTACCTGTAATAGCTTGGAACCACGCACGCTACTAAAATTTTCAACGAGTGCTGAGTAGCCCTTTCAGTTTTTTAAGTTACTCAGAAGGACAACAATCAAGATTGTGTGACTTTGAATTGATCGATATTAGAGGGAAAGAGACGGAGCAATTTTCACTTCTATTAAATTTAAATTGGCTTGTAAATCAAGGCACCAATCGTATAAACTGGCATACCATTCGGTTGCATTTCACTACTTTTAATCAAAATAGATTAAGAGATAAGGAATAAAATGACTCGTTCTATGGTACAGCGACTGCAGTCCACAAGCGTTCGAATACTATGCAAAATATTATTTGTGCGGTCCGCAAATGAAGTTAATCACATAAGCCTGGAGTATTTATTGCCCATTGGCTTATTAACATTAGATTGATCCTATACTAATTCGTTTGGCAAACGTGGTAATAATACTTAGTCCAAGTTTCCTTGCGTTACTGGTAAACTATACCTAATATAGTTAAATACGTTACCAGGTACAGATGACGCCTGTCCCTGAACTACAAGGAATATTAATCATCCACTATAAGACTAGGTTATTGTATTACCATATTATTTGTTCTATTATTACATCTCACGTCTTTCCAATAGCTTGTGAAATTTGGTCTGCAAGTAGGGACCTCAGCATAAATAACAGATGTCCCACTTTCATGTGCCGAATACAAATGAAATAAATCCAGAGAATTGTACGGGCTCAACCGGCTTAACTGTGATGGATATTCAATGTACACATGTTCCTACACAGGCGTTGGACCGTAGTCCCAAAAATCGCCGTATGGGATATGAATAAAACACGCATTCCCAGCGAGGACAAAATTTGTTTTTAATAGCTAAAACCTTATCTACTACTACAGGAGAATCTTAACATCAACTTTTAATTTACATACTAACGCCATCTAGAGACAGCTGTATAAAACTTTGTCTTTAGATTGAACATTCCGCCCACCATGGACAGAATGTCCATAACCAATAACCATAAAGCTTAACAAGCAAAAAAAAAATACAATAAACTGACCGCCCACCATTGCGAAACATGGTTCTAAACAAAAGTACTAGTGGGTTCCATCAACATTAGTGGACTGTATTAACTTTAAAATTTAAAAACTAAATGTTTGTGGACTTTATATAAATCTTCTCATATAAACTACATATATTAATCTACATATATTGCTACTGCATAATATAAAATAACAACCAACTTTAAAATTACAGATTTGTAATTTACAAATAGTGAGTTGAACTATTCAGTTAACGGTAAAACAATCAGTTTAGACACTGGTCGCTTTATTACAGAGTCTTTGCAACGCAACGAAACTACTCTCGTGATTTTGTCCGCACCAGTGTGTTTTTCTACGATTAGGCCATATAACCACCTTGCAGGAGGTAAGTCATCCTCCATCACTAGCACCACACTTCCTAACTTGGGTTCCGGCGTCAGATGTGACCACTTGTATCTGTGATGAAACTGGACAAGATATTCTGTAGACCACCTGCGCCAAAAATCTTGAACCATACGCTGCGTCAGATGCCACCTCTTTAAAGTGCTAATGTTTGAACTTTCAAAGTTCGACTCGGGTATCTGCAGCAATGGTTCGCCTACCAGAAAGTGACCTGGAGTCAGTGGACACGAGTCATCAGGGCTGTTACTCAGTGCAGATATCGGGCGTGAATTTAGGCATGCCTCAATTTGCGCAAGTACTGTAATCATCTCTTCAAAGGTAAGAGTGCTAGTACCAATGACGCGCTTCAAATGGTGCTTAGTGGACTTCACTCCAGCCTCCCAAAGCCCTCCAAAATTAGGAGAGTGGGGTGGAATGAAGTGCCACTCTGTGCCGTTAGTTGCCAAAAAATCGACAATATCAGGCGCTACACCTGATTTCTCATGTATGAAGAGACCCTTTAATTCTCTGTTAGCACCTACAAAGGTAGTGCCGTTATCACTCCAAAGCTGTCTACAATGGCCACGCCGAGCCGTGAACCTTTTAAAGGCTGCCAAAAAAGCCTGAGAAGTCATGTCACTTACCATTTCTAAATGAATGGCTCGTGTGGCCATGCATACGAATAGGCAAATATAACCCTTCGTAGCGTGATAACCACGACCCTTTGTAGGTCTAACGCTAATGGGCCCGGCGTAGTCTACGCCACTCCGAATGAAAGGCCGATCAGCTGTAACTCTGGCCTTGGGCAAATGCCCCATTAATGGTGCAAGACCCTGTGCTGAATACCTTACACATGAAACACCCTTGCGTACATAACCTCTAACTGTATCCCTAGCATTAACGATCCAATATTTGCTTCTCAAATAGTTGAGTATAAGCTGTGGACCGCCATGTAGAGTACGCTCATGAGCGTCAGCTACCAATAAAGTCGTCAAATGTGACCTTTGCGACATGATAATAGGATGTTTCATATCCTCTGAAATTTCAGCACAGTGTAGCCTACCACCTACCCTTAAAATCTGTTCAGAGTCGAGGTAAGGGTTGAGTGACCTTAGCTTACTTTTTTTATCAACCTGTCCTGTTTTCCGTAAACAATTTATTTCATCCATGAAACAATCCCTCTGACAAATCTTAATACAAGTAAATAAAGCTTCATTGATCTCAGTAAACGTTAGTGACGAACGGACACTTAGTTTATTTCTATCCTTTAATTTTAGAAAACGTCTACAAAAAGCTATTACCCGAACTAACCTCCTTAGTGACGAAAACCTTGTTAAAATATAGTTTTCTTGGTTTTCATCCGTCATTGTAGTGAATACCAATTTTGTTTTTCTTTCTTCCAAATCAGTTGTTCCTATAGCCCCTTTACTATAATTAATATATTTTCCTTTTAACCATTCCGGGCCGGTTTTCCACAATTCAAAATCAACTAATTCCAAAGAGTTCATACCCCGTGACGCACAGTCGGCCGGGTTGTCTTTCGACTGAACGTGGGACCACTGATGACTCTCCATTGTACTTAAAATCTCAGATACCCTGTTGCCGACAAAGGTATTCCAGCGACTAGGATGGCTAGCCAGCCAAGCCAGAACAACAGAAGAGTCTGTCCAGGCATGAACGTTCTCCCCGGCGATACCTAAAGTGCTCGAAACCTCTAAAAGTAGTTTTGATAGCAACACCGCCCCACAAAGCTCTAAGCGTGGAATAGATACCACCTTAACCGGAGCCACCTTGGTTTTGCAAGCTACCAAGCTTACATGAATTTGACCATTACTATCAATCGAGCGCAAATAGACCACAGCCGCATAAGCAACATTAGATGCATCGCAGAAACCCTGCAGCTCAGTGGTATCGCCACGATTCATGTGAACCCATCTCGGAAGATGAAAGGAACATAGGTTGTGAAGACTGTTTCTATAAACCACCCAATCCTTTAATATGTCACTTGGAAGCTCCTCGTCCCAACCAATACCTGACAACCACACCCGCTGGATAAGGACCTTAGCTGTTGTGATAACAGGAGCGATCCACCCAAGAGGATCAAACAACCTTGCGACATCTGATACTACTCTACGTTTAGTTACGGAGGCTTGCAACGGCGGAAGATGGACAGTATATTTAAATTGATCAGTTTTCCTATCCCAAGATAAACCTAAAATTTTCATAATATTGTCTAATTTAAATTCTAAGTTATCCTTTTTCTCTACTGTCCCCTTAGTTACCTTACTTAAAAACTCTTCACTATTGCTTGACCACTTTTGCAGTTGGAAGCCACCGCGACCAAGTAACTCAATCATTTGGGAGTAAATTAGCTCCCCTTCAGTTATGGATTCAAACCCGCTTAAAAAATCATCCATAAAGAAATCAGTAAGAACTCTATTAGCTGCTAAAGGAAAGGTTTGACCCTCATCACGAGCCAACTGCTGCAAAGTACGTACAGCAAGGTAGGGCGCCGAAGAAGTTCCAAACGTGACCCGCAACAATCGCAAATGCTGTAGCTCGGAATTTGGATTATCGCGCCACAAAATACGTTGGAAATTCACGTCACCATCGAAAACCTTTACCTGAAGGTACATTTTAACAATATCTGCGACGATACAAATAGGATGGCAGCGCCATCTCATAATAATTTGCCGCAGATCTGATTGCAACTTAGGGCCAACCATCAAATCGTCATTTAATGATACACCGTTGTATCCCGTACAAGAGGCATCGAATACTACCCTAACCTTTGTCGTGCTTTTATCGTTACGAACAACGGCGTGATGCGCGAGGTAAACGGCATCATGGTGTTTTTCTGACTGTGGTACAACCTCGGCATACCCTAAACGAAGATACTCATTAATAACATCTACGTACTGCATACGAAGTTCGGGGTTTTTTAAAAGCTTATTCTCCAGCATGTGGAATCGTTTCTGAGCTATGATTTCTGACTTACCATGAATAGACTTGGGCTCAGAAGACTTAAATGGCAACCTTACAATATACCTACCTGTTACATCTCTTTTAGTCGTTGCAGAATAAAATTCTTCACATCTTTGTTCCTCCTCAGTTAAAATAACTTTCTGAGGTGCAGACGACTCTGACTCTAGCTCCCAGAATCTACGCAATAGCTCATTTACACCTACATCACTGTCTGCAACAGCATGATAGCATACTGGCCTTGATGTCAACGGAGGACTCTGGATTTCCCCTGATAAAATCCAGCCAAGTTTGGTGTTCTGTGCGACGGGCGTTCCCGGCGGACCCTTGACCAAACCTTCCAACAACACTTCGCCAACGACACAAGTACCCAAGAGTAAGTCGATCTTACCTGGAGTATCAAAAGTCGGGTCGGCTAGCTCGAAGGATGAGAACGTTGACATTATCTGAACTAACTTCCGCCCTGGCAGATGGGAAGTTAATTTGCTCAAAACGTAGGCCTCTACATCTAAAATAAAAGTGGGGTCTAGGCGTGATTGCAATTTAAATCTAACTATCCACCTAGATGGCATCGATGAGCCATCATCATCACCTAGACGCCATATATCAGTCCGAGCAGATGTCTTCCTTAGACCAAGCAGTTGCACTGCAGCCTCTGTTATAAAAGAGACCTGCGAGCCCTGATCCATTAGTGCTCGTAAAGCCACAACAGTGCCACTTCTTGACTCAATATTAACCAAGGCCGTGGCCAACAGACCCTGGCTGTGAACATCCGCAAAACAACAAATCTTTGTGGTACTCTCGCTTTGAATAGAAGATGCGGTTGCGGCAGCAACCACAACCTTCTTGTCGACTGAACCCTCGTGTGATTCAGCGGAACCTTCGGCTGATTTGGGATGAAGTAATGTGTGATGCTTCCTCTTACAAATCTGGCATTTTGTAGATTGGCGGCAAAAGTAAACAGTGTGATTTTTACACAAACAATTAAAACATAAATTATTAGTACGGACAAACTCACGACGCTCATCACAATTCTTTTTTGAAAATTGCTTGCAATGACACAATTTATGATCTGCTGAACACAATATGCAGTTCTGTGACGCGACATGAAATGATTTAGCAGTGTTACGACTATTTTTATCATTGGTTTTAATACACTTATCACTATCTAAATTCTCTAAAGAGCGAAACCGTGATTCTAAAAACAATTTAAATTCGGGAAAAGTCGGCAAGTCATCTGATGAACTAATTTCTCTTTCCCATAATTTACGGGATTCTACGTCTAATTTTGCACCTATTAAATATATGACTATGACGTCCCAAGAGCTCACATTGATTTCAAGCGTCTTCAAGGCATGCAAGCAATCCACTGTAGTATCTAACAGGTTTTTTATTGAATCTGACGACTCCTTAACTTGTGGCTGATTGATTAACCGCTTTAGTATGCAGTTTGACAAATACTTCTTATTATCGTAACGCCTTGTTAAAACAGACCAACATTCCTTATAATTCGACGCCGTCACAGGAGTATGTCTCAGCAACTGTTCCGCTTCGCCTGATAGATGGGCCTTTAAATAGTGAAGCTTTTGGACGTCCTCAATGTGCTCGTTCTTGTCAATAAGCGATAAAAATAAATCACGGAACGTATTCCACTGAGAATATTCGCCCGAAAATGTTGGTAGGCTAATTTTCGGCAACTTTACGTTATAACACTTCGATTGTTCCGTTTGTTTATAATTTGATTTAGATTTACGCTCTTTTAATTCTGACTTATAGGTTATATAAACTTCTTCTGTTTTGTAATATGTTTCATCACTAAAATATATATTCTGCATATCAGTTGGTGTTGCAATTTCGATTATATTACGATGAGTTTGCACAAATTGCTTCCATTGGTCTTCTAATGTATCTAATCTAGTGTCAACATAAGCCTGCGTCAACCTATCTTTTGGAGATTTTTTGAAATTTATTCTACCTTTTTCTATAATAAGTTGTGTATCAAACTGCAATTTTACTAATAAATCCATGACTTTAACCGACTTACAAAGCTAACAATACAAAAGGTTAAAAAACACAGTACAACAGAACGCTATAACCTACTAACAAATCCTATTAAAATAATCTAAGTTAATGATCAAATCGAAAAATTTTACAAGTGTTTGAAATAATTAATGCACAACTTGTACTAAATCGGGCATAGGTTCCCCGTCTGAACACTTTTTACTTAAAACTATTCTAAGTCTACAACTAAACTAAATACTTCTAAACTAAATTAATCTTTAATGCAAACTACTAAAGTCTTTATTTTATTTACTTCAACACTGTTTCTTTTATTTCTTCTACGCAACTATATAAAATGTACTCACAGTTTGTTTACACCAAACCTCACTATATCACGTCACTTTGATATCCGCTTCTATCGTTGCTCCAGTGGCGCCCTCTGGTGTTGACTGTAGAGATTATTGATGACGATATCCACACAAATTGCACTGTAGCTACTTTGCCAATGTTTTTACTTTGCACACACACACACAACTGTAACTGTAGTGGGGATCCACCTCACCACTACAAGTACTTATTATTGATCTAATTGTGAACAAATTTATTATCCAAAATAATATCCGACTACGTAAGGATCAAAATGGACCGTAGTCCCAAAAATCGCCGTATGGGATATGAATAAAACACGCATTCCCAGCGAGGACAAAATTTGTTTTTAATAGCTAAAACCTTATCTACTACTACAGGAGAATCTTAACATCAACTTTTAATTTACATACTAACGCCATCTAGAGACAGCTGTATAAAACTTTGTCTTTAGATTGAACAGGCGTCTTATAAGAAATAACTTTGGAATGCAATACCGAAGGCTTGTGGTAAGTTAAAATAAAATTCTGAAGTGAGTTAAGACTGTCACGTGAAGTAGGTTCCGTAAAGAGTTTTCGTGTTTTGTTAAATGTTAGGTAGTCAAATACATAGCTACAGTGTACAGTGTGAAAGTAATCCTGGTAAAAGAAATTGCATTCAATAGGTATTATAAGAATTCTGCTTTCCTTTCCAACAAAAATGCAACCAAATTGAAGACGTCCTCTTTTTGGAGTCGAAATAAAAACTTGAGAAAGAAAAGGGACTCGCAACCAAATCTCTAGGTTTCCTTCTTTTTTGTGCATTGGATATTCTTCAGGGGAATTCTTAAGCAGATATAACTATCATTGGAAAAATATATTAATAATTTACACATACAAGACATGTGACCACGTAAATATAAATAACTATATCCAAAAAGGTAACAGGGTACGAATTGATATTCACCTTGTATGCTAATAAATTCTGTTCAGTCGGTATTCCTTCGGGCTTATGTTATTCAGTAGGTGTTGTAGGCGTTATGTTTTATCTCTAAACTTTCTACATGTGAGGCTTAACACGAATATACGTCACAGCTATAAAACGTTGAATTGTGAGAAAATCTTCATAACAGCTTGATTTTTGTTAAAGAGAACTCCTGCACTTTGTATTGTGCCCTGGGTGGAAACTACGCTTAAAACAATCATTGGTAGATCAAACAGCAAAACATAAGATACAAGTACTTCGCACACGACCACTTTAGCTGCGAGGAAGTATAAATTCCCTAATTAATCCACGGCCCTCTCCCCGTAGCGGAAGGGAACTTGATCTAGAAATACTACTTACATTGTAAGGTTTTATTTCAAGATTTTGTCTTTTGTTTTGATAGAGACAGTGTCTGTGACCTGTCCTTTAGCATTTTAATTACGACACCCATAGAATGACACAATGCCTTTCCCAAATATTATATTTATTTAGACCATTTAAATAATATACCGTATACCAATCATTGAACAGTACTCTCAGCTTAACGATATTGGTATTCGTGTCTCGTAAATTTGTCACTAGCAGCAGAGTGGTGTGTATATGTTTCTCTGAACACGGAGTAACGCGACACAACATACAGTTGAGTACTTACTGGGGGCGATGTCGTCATATTAGCATTTCAGATTAATATACGAGTACATTACGTTATGGTAATGTTAAGCTTTATTGTACTGATTGTTTAACTTCGTTTCAAAGTGGAGGTAATCAATGTATCGTTTAGTATGTAGAGTTGTTTAATATTGTTTGTATGTCGTTTAATTATTCAGAAAATATTAATAATAATACGAATACGTACTGGAAAACTCGTCTCGTGGTGGATGGGTGATCTGGTTATAGCGGCAGAAATCCGAGGGATGAGATATAGGCACAGAAACGCGTAAAGTGAAAATATCTAGAGAACCAGCCGTTTTGTCCAGCTGAGCTGATAGACATTAGACATTTATTTCGAAATAAAATTACATTTGTGTTGAAAACTTACTTACTAATACATAACATAAACAATATTAAATTAAAACTAAAGGCAATTATTGAATGCTTTAAGATTATTATTCTAATGACCAACTTCTTAATACTTGTTAGATGAACCCTATGCAAATATGCCTGACTAGAATAGTGTTATCTGTCTTTGTCAACAAAGAAAGTCTATGCTTGCATTAATTTAATGTCTGTGAAAGAAAGTGTGGTTTAGTTAGCGTGTTTAAGTTTAATTATTTTCACTTTTTACCTTTTTACAAATAGTGATTCACAAATTGGCTCCAGTCAGGAGCGTGCATTCATAGAAGTCTATTTTTTACATTTTAAAATATTACAATAGCTTTTGAACAATATTGCAGCAGAACATAAAATCGAAACGAGAATGTGCTTTTAGAATGGAAATAGTTTAGCTTTTATTTCAGATATCTCGTTTTTTTTTCAGTTCTAATAAAATGGTTATAAAACCAAACAGTTTTAATTTTTTTTGTATAAATTTATTTAGGTACAATTACACAGTAAAATACAATACAGAATAAAAACTGGGGATCCGAATGTTATAAATTGAGACTTGAATTTTATTCATAAACATAGATAGCTCTATACCTACCTACAAGTCTATGCCTACAGCCTATTAGAAATTTATTTCATTAAAACAACAGTCAATATAGAATACAGGCCATATATAAATACAAACTTTTTAAACATACGCAAGGAGGTAGTAATAGAATTGATTTATGTTCGTCGCGCGTGATTTCCATCTGTGAATCAAATATGGTGGCTATACAGGAAATTGAAAGCTATACGTAAGCCAAGCAATTTCAAAATGTCTATTCGGTAAAGCGAAATGTGGCTAACTGCAGTTATATCGTATGTAACAGATGGAAATCAGAACCATTTGAACTCACTACGTACGTTACGCTCATGTGAGATAATTTATTTTAAGGATTACTGTGCTACGTATGCTATGTACAGTCACGAGCAATAATATGTACACATTGTCAAATTTTCTAAACCATCTGCACGTTTATCTAGACATTAGAATAATAAAATTATTTCATAATTTCGAAGAGGTTTCGTACAGTTTTGAACTAATCTTCGAATATTCAATTTTGGATTAGCAGAACTTTAGATAAATGTTTTACAAAATGTGAAAATGTGTACATATTATTGCTCGTGACTGTACACGAGTATGCTAGCGTGTAGGTATTTATATAGTAGGTATTTGGTTTATTATATAAAGTTTTGGAAAGTTATGGGTCGTAGAAACATTGTTATGAAAATGTAATATGGACTCCTGGAAAGTGGTCGTTTTAATTTGTAATTTAATGATTTGTTCCTCAAACACAATTGGAAAAAAATAACAAAATGGTCTCCTCAGCAAAAGGTTATCTAAGTCTTTGTTGCCTGCCTAATCAAGCTCTAAGCAGTAGTGAGATAATGACACTGTGTTTACATGAAAGGGTACAATACGTAGTGAAATTACAGGTCTATGGAACGTAAAGCTTATGCTACATAGTGTACTTCTGTATCTGGTAAGGCCAAGCGTGGATGCCACCGTCTGGTAAGCTACTTGTTCGTGACGTCACGTCACCGTATTTATGTATAGCTTTGATTTAATGGCACCTCTTCTTTTTAATTAACGTTATCGTAAAAATCAAACAAAAGAATCTTTCTTTTCTTTTATTTTTTGTTGTTTATTCCTTTATTTAATAAAACGATTCAACCCTCTTCTCAAAACAAAGAAATAAATCCTGAACACGTTTAACCGCAAGATTAATTAGCAGATACCTGAGACTTTCCCTTAGGGTTATTTATTATTTTTCCTTAGGTATAATGAAAGGAATCTTTGTAACATTTGTATTATCTTATTGACACGTGTATCTTTGTTTTCTTCCTTAGTTCCTTTTTTCGACAACTATGTAATAAAAAGGTGTGATGACATAAACTTAGTAGTATAAGCCTAACGTCTAAACTCGAAACCGATAGACGGTGAATAAAGATATGTATGAATATAGAATTAGCGGGATTGTGAGGATCATAGCACATGCTTACCCCCACGGGAACAAAGCCTGAATTTATAAAAGTATGTACTTACGTATACTACAACAATTACATTTTTATTGCACCCTATCGTATATTTTTAATGTAATAAACACGACCATAACTCAAAATTTTTCCTTCTGTTTTGAGTTTTGCAATTCAACAAAAGGTCATAAACAATTTTGCGTGGTTTATATCCACACTGAGCAGGGCGCACCCTCATAAATTGAGCCTTTACTTGCCGACACCAGCGCTATAAAATATTCAATTTATTGACAAAGCCGTCAGTAAAATACCTATTCCTTCTTAGACCTTTTGTGCTGCCCTTTGAAAAATCCTATGATCAATAGAAAAGTCCCACAAATCCATCATTCTGCGACCGTTTTAGCTTTTCACGACGAAATTACGAATATACCCGCGTTTTAATGCTGACATTATGCAGTAACTAACCATAAAAGGATTTTTTTTATTTTACATTTAGATTTTCTTTTTACTGGCACTAAGAAACTAATCATATCAGTTCTTTTAAGGAATGAAAGAAAGAATTGATTTTTCCTATATTTGTAGAGCATTCATGTTTATTTATGTTTCGTATTCATTAAGAAAAGTACGGTCATAACTATATAAACCAATAAAACGTAAAAAAAGATAGACTTTAATAATAATATACATTCTTAAATTATTCTCAAAAATATTGCTGTAAGAAGTAGAAAATGTATAAATGTTATATAAACAGTGGCTCACGTATTCTGACGAATGTAGTAAAACTCCAGAGATGACGCAATTACGTTTGACGCGGAGATATTTCCGTTGTGACAGAAAATGATCTTGCGAAGATATGTTGTAGGCGTTCGTAGATCGTAACTCATATGCTACGAGCTTGTGACGTTGTTACAGCAATTCGTCAGCGTGGCTACGACGTAGCCGATCCAGTTAGTGCAACTGCAATGAAAGCAGATTAACTGATTGGTGGATCAACTGATTGGCGGATTAACTGTGCTGCTAGTGTGACGTCATTTTGTCAGCAAGCGAGTGTTTATTTATTTAAATGAATCTGAATTGCTCTGTTAGATTATTTATGTGATACATTTTTATAAATGTTTTTCTCGTAAAATGTAAAGTGTAAGCAATACATTATGTTTTTATTCTGTTTCAACTCGTTGGTGTCGTACTTTAACAATACCAGCAAGATGACACAAAAGAGTAAGTAAGAAAACCATCTTGATTTGATGTCAAGATTGCCTTTTTTTCCTTACACAGATTAGTTTCGTCCTTAGTCACCTTTTACGACATATTCTTAAGAAGATTTTGTGCTCTTACAACTCATTTGGACTTCACGACACGGGTTTCATCACCTACCTACTCGTGTATAATTACTAATTACGTACACACAGCAACTAATCAAGCTAGACACTCATGTACCTTAATACCTTGAAATAAGACACGATTTCAAATGAAAATGTTTAACTTGATGTGTTGCTGTGTGTACAAACACAATATATCGTTGAACCTAACATTAAGAATGATGGAACTTATGTTATGATTAACGTTTATTCACGTCAGTCGCATTCCCACTTCGACTAGTGACATGTGAGATGCTTGCTCGAGGGTTCTGGATACATACACACTTACACATATTATATGATACACGACGACCTCTGTGGCGTAGTCGTTATATAACAAGGCTGCTATGCAGAGAAAGAAATTCGATTCCCGCTCAATGAAAATCTTTATGTACATAAACATGATTTTTTTGCATTGGCCTAAGTGTTTTCTATGTATAATATGTATGTATTAGCAAAAAAAAGTATTTAAGTATACTTATTTATCGGTTGGCTAGTACTCGTAGTGTAAGCTTTGCTTAGTTTGGGACTAGATAGTGTTGTGTGAATGTGTCAGATATATATTCGAGTGATACCTACTTACTATGTATATAGTAAGTTGGTATTAAGTTACAGTGTTGAATAAATAATATCAAACGTAACCATGAGATGAACGTGACATGCTATTTCCTTATATTTTGACATTTCGGTGAGAATGTACGTTTCTCACACGTCTTGTCTCTCTTCTATTCTTAAGCTTACGGTGTATAACCTGTGCCGAAACTTCAAGCAAAATGAAGTAAGCATTCCGCGTATATTTCCCATTTACATTTAATATTGATAAGCATGCAATACGATAGTTTAAAGTTAAATATAGCATTGTATTATTTATGAGCAATTCTCAGGCGAGATAATGGCGTGTTTAATTATAAAGCGATCATCATCAATATTTTATATGTTAGTCAGATACTCAACTATTCACACAACACCATCTAGTCCTAAACTAAGCAAAGCTTGTACTATGGATACTAGACTACGGCTAAACATCCTTATACACTTTTGTTAACTGACACAAAGAGCATACAGAATCTGGATTAACGAGATCGACTTGGTACGGCAGCTAGTACCGTAACTCCATCACTACAGTCTTTATCAGAAAGGAAAGGTACGGTGACATTTGATCTTTTCCATGTTACTTAGTTTACTTTTGTAGAATTTAAAAATAAAAGCTATCAATTTATGAATCCGTACTGATAAAAAATTAAAAATATTATTTAGACGTTTATATATAATTAAATTATATGAAATATTTGTTTTATATTCCATCTTCAACCCTAATATGTAAAATATAAACATATAAATTTTAAAATCGTATGCGCGACTCGGAACCAATTTCAATAGTGATTGACACAATAAAATTGTTAAAATGGTTTTTTTATAAAATTGATTAAATCGATTAAATTTTTTTGTTATAATCATAGAAATTAATATAATAATTTCAGTTGTCTTATAACTCAATATTAGTTTTTACGAGGATAGGCCGCAAGTTTTTTTTTTGGCAGGATTCGTACGTCATAGCGATAAAATCTTGATGATGTCATTATTAAAAGAGGCCTGTGACCTGTGACCACGTAACTGCCGATGATTGGAAAAAACAAAAATCTAATACTTCATGACTGTGAGAGGAAGAGACATCAGATTAGACAATTCAGTAGATTTTCACTTATTATGTCATGTAAGTGACGAATCAAGTAATTCATCAAGCTGTTCATCAGATGAATCACGCATTGATTCGGCATAATTAATAAATATTTAAAAAATAATTAGTTCTTAGCCACACGCTTAGGAAACTTTTCCTAAGCGTGTGGCGCCATCTATTGGCACCCCCCCCCCCCCCCTAAAACTACGGTTAATGTCAGCAGCGTGGGATATTCAAATTGATATGTAGTTATTTTTAATATTATAAACAAAAAAAAAATCTTAACGCCCTACGTAGGGCATTAGATATATCTCTTTGTTTATTTTGTTGAAGGTTTAAATTAGGATGACTGTATTTGGAGTTGGATTTGATAATAAAAAACTTCATTTCTTTTACAATTTATTTATGTAAATAATATTCATAATAAATAATATTCACATTCTTCATTGAAACATTCTTCTCTACATTGAAACTCATTGTAACATAACAAAAACCCTATAGGAGTCAATTTCTCAGAACTGGAGTCAATAACGTTCAATTTCACAAAAACACTTCAACTAAGGAATAGGATGCTCGTGCAACGTTTTTAATTCAGGATAAACTTGTTATTTATCGAGATTTTTTATTTATTTACAAGATATTTAGGAATTTACAAAATAAACGGCTTTTCTTGTAGTGTTGACTGTTGACAGCTCCATATAAACAAGTATTAAATGGTTGCTAGAAAATGACATGACATTTTCTATTTCATCTTTTCTCTCTGTCGTACATCAAAGCCCTAATAGAAACATTGTGTAGAACAGAGTTGACTCCCCCTGCTATAGAAGCAGTTACCTAATTACTTCACCAATAAAAATGAAATTTAAATTAAGAATGAAAATCAAATACATGACCTAAAAAGGTTTGTTATGTTTTTTTAAGTGTTCAAAGAGTTTGCTTGCCAGTCGTGAAAATGTTAACATGCATGTTATGAGAGTGAGAAAGTTATTGCGACTGTTTTACCAAGTTGAGGCGGTAAAAAACTTATGAATACTCATTGAGTTTCAACTTGAGTAAAGTATCGCGTAAAATTTTGTGTTTGCTTGTTAACCGACTACAAAAAGAGTAAAAGGTTCTCAAATCAGTTGTATGGTAATATAGCGCAAAAATTTTTTCCTGTATTATGACATTAATAACATGTTTGTCCAATAATTTTATGACAAGTGGAAAATCGGACCGCATCCCTATTCCTAAATCAAAATCATTTAGGTACAAATAAATCAATCACATTTAACCTACTCATACTATTATTTTGTACACAAATTTATAATCCACAGCTGGCTACATAAACCTGGATTCGCTCTTAATCCAGATTTGGCTGTTTGTAAAACACTGCACAAGGATTAAGTTAGTCGTGGAACGAAAGGTATAAAAAGCCAAACAAATGGCTTTAAAAACAAAAGAACATTTTAAAAAAAGTATTCGCAGCTTCCACAGACAATATATAAACCTCTACACAGCAAACAATAGGTAGAATATCATTACACGTGCAAAAATAAAAAAAATAAAGCATGGAAAAATGTGTTAAATATTTTTTTGGGCAGACAATTTATGACGACAGTACCATGTCATTACTCTTGTTCTGAAACCGTGGCCGCAATTTCGAAGCGTTCCACAAATGCGGATTTGCTCACTCGTTGCGACCGCAACAGCCGTAGTGCGTTCAAAGCTGGCCTATGATACTCACACACTGTATAAAAGAGACATGTATGTGTGTTATATGGAATAGTAAATGCTTAGTCACGTGGAAGCAATGTTACGTATTACCATAAAATATACATTTGTTTTGTTTAGTGATTTGAAATAAGGCGATTTCGTGTGGTTTCGTTCTACATATTTTAGATAAAAATATTCAGATGTTTTTATTTAAAAAATGCTTACTTTCTTCAAATAAGTAATATCGTTTTAAAATATGGCTAAGTGGTTGTAATACATGATTGCTTCGCAGAGGTATGAACATGAACTATTACCAAAATTAAATAAATGTATTATTATGAATGTCTGCTACCTAAAGTACAAGCTCTGCTTAGTTTAGGACTAGATAGCATTCTGAGAATTATAATAATATTATATGTAATCTGAGTAGATCTAATATACAAGTGATTCCAGTAGCGAAGCAGGCATATAACTGTATATTATGTCTGAAGAGATTAACGGTTTACGAGCAAATTTATGTTTATGGCTTCTTCAGCTACGTTTTATAAACACGAGTCTAGTGAAACCGCTCAAACTAAATGTAACTCAATGAACTAATGAACTGTTTAACTCAACACGTTTTAGCTGTTATTTTGTATGGTGAAGACTTTATGTATCAGTTGCTAGTGTCTCGTATCTGTAAAGAGATGTTTAAGGTAACATAATAAGGTTTCATTCATGCGATTCTACTGCGTATTATCGTGTACCGATGTATTATTGTAAATGAACCGCTGAAAATATTTTATTTGTTGTTATTGCATTAAGGTATCAGATGAGAAGGCCGTTTTTCCTAATGGCAACGGCCCCTCATGAACGCCAGAAGTGTCAGAGCACAGCTAAGCAACTGCCTATCCCAGACATAACATTTTCACAATACCTACGGTCTGTTACCTACATGTTATAACATGCTCATAACGATCTCTACTCTCACTCTTTGAGCTTCCTCTGTCGGTATCTCACCAACTTTATGATACCGAGACTAGACAAAGGCTGTTCATCAAAACAGTCCATTAATGGCCCACTCCAGGGACGGGCCTCCTCCAGGGACGGAGGGATACTTGGCCTACTAATACCAAGCTGGCCAAACGGATTGGTATAGGGTTTAATTTCAAGTTTTCCTTCTTTTTATTTTGTAAACATAATATTTACGGATAGTCCCTTAGTCGGTTGTTACTACACCCATATGTGTGGTGACATATTGTATTCTTACTCCGTCACCACACAGATCATTTCCATTGTATAGCACAAGTGTTTTCTGGTATATAGTTAGCCTGTACTATTAACTAAAGGACAACCTGTATTGTACAGCCTTCACCGTCCGGAACGTACAAGGCTAGTTTAAGAAATAAAATACGTATAAAAAGTTTTAATGTCAAAACAAAAGAAGAAACTAAACCTTGTAACATTATAAGTAGATGTGCGTGTTAAGCCATGTGTTCTACCGCTTGATCATGAATGTCAACATTAATTCAAAATAAGGTTCAATTAAACTTGTATTGAACCTTTAAGTAGAAAGTTTCGTAGAGCTTGTTTCGTAATACCTTTTAAATTGGATGTTATATAGGTCATGTTAAATGATTTTCGTCAAACTTTTCATAATGTAATAAAAATTTTCGTAATGAAGGAACTATTTGAAAGAGATTTATATACATTTTTCTCGTTTACTAGAGATATTGACTATGCATTAGCGCTTTAGGTACAAGTACATTACCAAACAGATGAAGAACAAATCCTTTAGGTTTCCAAAATTAGAAAAGGTAGACAATTCAATCGAGTCATACCAATAGTACTTAGTTACGAGTACGTCGACACCACAAGAAAAAAATTACACAGAAGTACATCAACGTGCAAAGTGGATCAGAATAATATTATGTCGGAACGGATGGTTTTGTGACGTAATTGTGGTTTAACATTATAACTAACTACAATATTATTAATTTATGTTTCCAATCTGCGTGTTTCATTTTCAATATTAACGTAATACCAAAGTGTCATTACAACATTTTTTGTAAAGTTCACATACTTAACGCGAGCATTGATCGAAGTTATGAAAGGTGAAGAACATACGAGCAATTAATTTCTGTACCTATCTGTTTTGTGCCGGGACCCTCCACAATTCACGCCCACGTCCGTTTCAAGAGGAGTTCGCCTTTTAAGGGAAGGGTCCTTCAAGAGTCGTGGTGCTCTATTGTACAAGAGATCAAAAACTGAATATGCCTGCATTGTGAGATAAGATGAAATATGAACAATTAAAATAGTCTAGAAAGTCGTAAATATATTCTATTGTCTTGAGTTATTTTTGATAATTTATAGCAAAAACTATATGAAGGTCCTTACATCTGCAATTTCGAATCAAATAGGATGTAGGACAGAAGTGAACGCTTCACAGAAATTTAAAAAAATAATATTTTAAGTAATCAAACCAAAGCTGACGATTTTTTGAGAACAGTAAAAAATAGGTTGAAAACCCCATTGTATGTCCATACAACGGCAACGCCCGGAGGCAACACGACTTATATCGAACCTCATTATAAATGAACCGTAATGTTTTTACGAGAAATAAAGATCTTAACATCATTTTATTACTCTCGTAACTAAGAATGATCAACTCTGGAAAGACACGATAAAGCAAACTACAATTAACCTTACCCTAAATAAAATTAATTTTCACAAAAAAAAAGAACCGACTTCAAAGACAAAAATTGCACTAAAAAGTAATAAATAATTACTTGTATTTTGATTTTACAACAATAAATCAGCCATTATTTCTATTTAATTTTAATTTATAGAATAGGTTCTTTTCATTAAGTATTGTAAAAGTATTGTTAAGGATATTTCTTTAAGAGTCTGTAAATATATTTATTTGTAGATTGTTTAAAAGATAATCAAATTATTACAAATAATGTAATATTATTGTTATTTTTGGAGTCGGTGTCAGCCACGATCGTTATTATTAAGTATACCATTTTTTATTTCTGACTGAAAACTTAAACAAATATTATGGCGCCGTGTTATACACAGACTAATAATTACATAAAATTCACATTCGAAAATGAAACGGCCGTTTTCGTTTTAAATGCAATATTTATCTAATTAGAAACCATTTAAAGTGATGAGAGTGTGTTATACAAAACTTTATTGCCTATTCTAACGAACTTGTAGACAACATTTTGCATTATTGATCCTATTCGCGAATTATTTCTTTAAATCTAATCTATTTTAAGTTCTGGAAAGCTTTAATCAGTTATTAAATATAATATTAAAACGTTTAAATGTGATACTGGTATTTTAAAATATATTTATTTAAATATGATAAGAATAGTTGTTTAATATTTGTTTAATTTTTAAACTAATCCATACACAATCAACAAATATAATGTCGAAGTCATTTATAATCTGTAATTCATGGCCGTCATTCCGTTTGCTTAGGTATTATCGTACTTATTCCGTTGGCTGACACCGCCTCCAAAAATAACAATAATATTACATTATTTGTAATAATTTGATTATCTTTTAAACAATCTACAAATAAATATATTTACAGACTCTTAAAGAAATATCCTTAACAATACTTTTACAATACTTAATGAAAAGAACCTATTCTATAAATTAAAATTAAATAGAAATAATGGCTGATTTATTGTTGTAAAATCAAAATACAAGTAATTATTTATTACTTTTTAGTGCAATTTTTGTCTTTGAAGTCGGTTCTTTTTTTTTGTGAAAATTAATTTTATTTCTAAATTTTTAGTGAATTCCAATTCTATAAATCCGTGTGGTGACGGAGTGAAAACACAATATGTCACCACCTCATTTCATCCCATGGGTGTCGTAAAAACCGACTAAGGGACTATCCGTGAATAGAGATTGAGATATAAAAAGAAGGAAAACTTAAAATTAAACCCTATACCAATCCGCCTGGCCAGCGTGGTATTAGTAGGCCAAGTATTTCTCCGTCACAGAAGGAGGCCCGTCCCTGCAGTGGGACATTACTTTGTCGGAATATGGGTAGACCTACGAAACGCGCTGCTTATATGAGACAGCGCCGATTGAATGAAACAAACGAAGAAAGGGATAAACGCCTTTTAATGTAGGAAATCTACCTCCAATGTCATTTCAAAAGAGACTAGTGAACAACGGAGGACCTACATGCAAAAAGTTTTAAATAGGGAGAACATCGAAAAGCGTAGCCACCGTCTCGGCATGGTTAATTGGTAATAATAATTAAGTTAATTAAAATTAAAATAAATCAAATAAATATAATAATTATTATTATCAATTTGTTATATCTAAAGAATAAGTTTAAAATAAATTAAATGCAATTCAACAATTTTGTCTATTTATAATCCGTTATTAATTCCTATTTTAATTTAAAATAAGAATTTCATTCAAGTCTTAAACCACACCTGCGATTACATTCATAATGTTAAGTTTTCATCAATACAATTAAAATAAGCCCAAACACAAGGTAGCTGCTGTATGCCGTTGAGGAGTTTCTTCGACCCTCAGTCGTCTTTATCATGAGATCATGTTTGTGTAAAGTTGTGTAAAGTTTTCATCAATACGAATAAAATAAGCCCAAACACTCGGTAACTGCTATATACCGTTGAGGAGTTGCCTCGACCCTCAATCTTCTTCATCATCAGATCATGTTTGTGTAAAGTTTTGTAAAGTCTTCATCAATACAATTAAAATAAGCCCAAACACAAGGTAGCTGCAATATGCCGTTGAGGTGTTCCCTCGACTCACTCTGGTCTCCAGGATCTGACCAGTTCTTACTCTTGACTATTTGGTAGTGACGTCAGAGATGCACATGTATGACAAGATTTTACACAATGCGTCCCTACAATTTTCAAGAGATGCCCTCGATTTCTCTGGGATACCGTCATCCAGATCCAGATCTGGTGACAATGGGACCAAATGGGAAGCATACCCATACGAACAAAACAAAAATTTTTCAAATCGGTCTAGCCGTTTTCGAGAAATCAGGTAACAAACACAAAAAATAAAAAAAAAAATAAAAAAAAAAAAAATACAACCGAATTGAGAACCTCCTCTTTTTTGAAGTCGGTTGATTACAAAACAAAGAGGCTAAATATTGTTTAAAAAGAAAAAAAAAATAGGCAATGGCTATACTTGAAGCTTATGCGGGCTTTGAAACTGGATCTTTTACTGTCACACTCTCTCTTAAATGCCCTCCTGTACGCTTGCCTCTATTTTCTACTTTCTTTACAGTCCCCTTAGTCTAGCATAGTAGTCAATATCATATTATTTTTTCCAATATTATCTTGAATCTGACAATCTGACAAAATTATGATTTAAACTACAAAAAAAAACTGTAAATAAATAGAAAAATATCCTAAATAAATAATATAAATAAATATTCACGGACATCTCTACACAGCGCCATCTGTTTCCAAAGTAAGCTAGGCTTAACCTGCTTGTGTTATGGGTAACAGAACAACTGATATTAGTACTTATATACTTTTCTTTTGTAAATACACACATATTATACATAGAACGACCTCAGTGGCGCGACAGTAGCGCAAGCGGCTGCCGTGCAAGAGGTTGTGGGTTCGATCCCCACGCAGGACAGTATTTTGTGAGATTCACAAATTATTGTCCTGGTCTGGATGTTCTTTGTGTCCGTTAATTGATGTTTGTAAAAGGTCCCCGCGACACAGGGCATGATCCCTAGTGCGGGAGTTGTCTTTTTTTTAAGACTAAAGAAAAACTCAGACCAATGCAAACAATCATGTTCATGCACACAAAGATTTGCATTGAGCGGGAATCGAACGAGATCTCTGCGTAGTAGCCATGTAATAAAACAACTACGTCACAGAGGTCGTCAAATGTTATGTTTTCCTGTGACTCTTCAGTCTACACTACCTACTCAAGCCTGTATCAATTACAATGTAATGTGACACTATTACCTTAACTGACAACAATACAGTTGCTTAATATTTAACAATAAAACCGCCTTGATGACGCTTATCAAGCAAATAGTGATACTTAAGTTAACTATACTATTTTAACTAATTTTATTCCGTCTATATTATTAAAACATTTTTGGCTAGTTCATTTTATGTTTATTACAGAGAGTCATCATAATCATCATAACAGCCCATTAATGTCCCACTGCACTCGTGCCGCTCCTCCTATGCCGGAGGGATACTTGGCCTACTAATACCAAGCTGGCCAGACGGATTGGTATAGGGTTTAATTTCAAGTCTTCCTTCTTTTTATTTCGTAGTAGTATTACAGAGAGTATATATTACTTTTTCAATTTCATCTAAACGGATGCAAAGCTGGGAGAGCTCCTGCGAGGATCTTTGGGTGAGTTTGGATATCTCTGGGGCCGGCGGTAAACAATGCTTAGCTCTTTGTGCTGTTTATTTGCCACCACCTGTTACTTGTTCCTTGCTTGATATGTTTTTGAACTCAAGCAATAAAGTGTTTAATATCAGTGACTCTCAGATTTGCATTGTTGGTGACTTTAATCTCAGTACAATAGACTGGAACCTATTGTACTGAGCTAAAAAGTTGCCTACCTTGTGTGAAACACTGATTGACTTTACTTACGCTAACAGGTTATCACAAATGAACAAGGTCCCTAATGTTTCTGGACGAGTGCTCGATTTAGTGTTAACATCAATGTCTAATTGTACTGTAACTAGAAGTTCTCATGCTCTCAGTGTAATTGATAAATTACATCCCCCCATTGAAGTAGTTATTTTGAATTCTTATACGCCAAAGTTACCTTACAATGACGATTTATCTCGACCAAACTTTTATAAAGCCAACTTAGATCTAATTAAAAATTTCATTAGCGATCATGACTGGGATGTTATGTTTCATGGATTGAGCGTTGATGAAAT
Source organism: Schrankia costaestrigalis (assembly GCA_905475405.1). Lineage (NCBI taxonomy): Eukaryota > Metazoa > Arthropoda > Insecta > Lepidoptera > Erebidae > Schrankia > Schrankia costaestrigalis. Next base: position 10,047,928 of record FR997827.1, read on the forward strand.
GACTACAATTTTTTATAATATTCTTAACGAAGCGATTAATCTATATGTGCCATTGTCAAAACCTAGTAAAAAAAACAGAGGTCCACCGTGGTTCGATCGAGGTCTCATGCGACTATCTAATGAAAAAAACAGAGTTCGACGTCGGTACAGTATATATAAAAACCCTCTGGATGCCGTGGAACTAGCATTATTAAGTAAACGCTTTGAGAATCTTAACAAGCAAAAATATAGTCAATACATAACCAAGATAGAAGAAAATATTAAAAGCGACCCAAAACAATTTTGGGCATTCATTAAGGCAAAGAGGGGCGGAACTAGTATGTATCCAGCTACTATAGGTAATGGCAGAACTTCCTCATGTGATGTCTCTACCATTAGTGAGATGTTGCTACATATTTTACATCAGTTTATGATTCCTCCAATTGTAATGCTACTTTTGACTTCTCATTTGATTTACCAAAAAATGTTCTGCCATTGACAATTCCTACTATTGATTTTGATACCCTATTTAAAAAACTGTCACAGCTGAATGTGAATAAAGGAGCCGGGCCGGATGGGATTCCTCCTAAGTTTATCTCTTCATGCGCTAAAGAGCTAACTAAGCCTTTGCTTCTTATTTACAATAAGTCTCTATCTTCAGGAGTTTTCCCATCCCAGTGGAAGAGGGCGAAAGTTGTTCCAATTCATAAAGCTGATAATGATGACATTGTGTCTAATTACAGACCTATTTCGATTCTTTCTACATTTGCGAAGACCTTTGAATCTCTGGTATGTCCATATCTTCAGAGACAACTACAGCTGTGCATCAATGAGAGTCAACATGGTTTTGTTAGGGGCAGGTCTACTTGTACTAATTTGATGACATTCACTGAAACTGTATTGGACGCAATTGATTCTGGTCAACAGGTGGATGTTATATACGCCGACTTTAGCAAGGCTTTTGACAAAGTACCTATTAAATATCTATGTCATAAACTTGCAGCCTATGGTATATGTAATTCGTTTCTCGACTGGGTGGGCTCATATTTGACTGAGAGGTCATTCTATGTTGTCCTTAACGGCCACCAATCTGAATACAGAAGTATTACATCTGGCGTTCCTCAGGGCTCACACCTTGGACCTTTATTGTTCAATTTCTTCGTTAATGATCTGCCGGGACGTTTTCGTTATTCCAAGACTTTCATGTATGCGGATGATTTAAAGTTTTTGAGAGTAATAAAATCTGCTCAAGATTCGTTGCTACTACAGGAGGACATAGATGCGTTAGTCGTATGGTGTAATAAGAATGATCTGTGTTTGAATAAAAAGAAGTGCTTTCATGTAACTTTTACGAGGAAGACCAAAATTACTCATCATAATTATAATATTGATCAAACAGTAATTCAAAAATTAAATATAATTAAAGATTTGGGCGTTCTGTTCGATAGTAAGATGACCTTTGTGCCTCATCTTGAGTGTATTACTAAAAGAGCATCAAGGACTTTAGGCCTCGTGGTAAGAACCGGCAAAGATTTTCATCAGCGTAACGTCAAGTTTTCCCTCTATAATTCCCTGGTCAGAAGTACTTTAGAGTACTGCAGTCCTGTTTGGAGGCCACATTACGCGGTACAATGTCTACGCTTGGAGCGGGTCCAAAAAAGATTTTTGTGGCTTGTTTCCTTTTCTGAGTACAGGACGAAAAAGGAGAGTTCGTATTTAGCAAGGCTTAAGTATTACAAAATTGATTCACTTGAAAATCGTAGATATACATTAGACGCCGTAATGCTTTTTAAAATCCTTCGCAACAAAATAGATTGTCCACAGTTACTCAAACTTTTTCGCTTTACCGCGCCTGCACGACTACCTCGATACCGGATAACGTTTTCGAGGGTAGGTCGTTAACAAGTCAACAGTTTAAAAAAGAGCTCCACATTTAAAAATAAATTTAAAATAGTATTTATTGAAATAACTATTACTTACAATCAGTTTTAGTGTAAGATATCCTCAAATATTGCATACACACAGTTTGTGGCTCTGTATTTTACTGCATAACATTATATGTAAGTAATTCTCATAGTTTAATACCACCTGCCAGCATACACATCACTTATCACACAAAATGTCACAACTAGAAGAGATTAAAGTTGCCCAAAGTAACTTAGAGGAAAGTTTCTCTAAGAGAATGGCTGAACTTGAGGCACAGTTAAGCACAGCGGGTCCAGCTAAAGATACAGTGGCGAGGGTAGCCGAGGAGTTCAGGACATTCCGGGAACTTATGTTCACTATGCTCGGCCTATTGAGGAAGCAGATCAACGAGTGCACCCGCATCGTTGATAACATCGAGACCCGGCATCGACGTAAATCAATTGTCTTCCTTGGTGTAGCAGAAAGTCAGCATGAGGACTGCAAGGCAATTGTGACTAAGATTGCTCACAACATGGGTGTCAAGAATGTCTCCGCTGCTGATATTAACACTTGTCATCGCATTGGTATACCGGCAAGTGATCGCAACCGGCCCATCCTGGTCAGGTTTTCTTGTCTGGAGAACAGAATGGCAGTCTGGAGGGCCAAGCCTAGGCTCAAAGGCACAACTGTGTCGGTGAAGGAGTTTCTAACAAGATCCCGACAGACAGTTTTTACCAAAGCCCGGCAACACTTTGGGATGCGGTCTTCTTGGACACAGGACGGCGTAATTATAGTGAAAGCCGCTGATGGCAGCCGACACAAAGTTACGACCATGGACGAGCTCAGCCCTTTGATGCATCGGTACTCCGGGGTGTCTTCTATCGGCAAGAACAGCGAGGCCTCGGCATCGACATAGTTTAACATCAACACCGCATTGCTAGCAATGCGGTGTATAACAAAAGATACAGCTGTATCTTTTCTTCAAGTAACATCTAGTTTTATCTGTTTTTTTTTTGTTGTTATTATAATATCGAACGCTAACATTTCCATTTACCTACATTTAGTTACCCTCAACACAGTTTAAATCAATTTTACTTATTCTTATTTCTTAAAATATTGAAGGTTAGTTTTTTATTGTTATTTTAATGTCTATGTTATGTCAGACTGACTTTGGATGCGTTCTGAAACTAATGTTATAACATTTTATTTTTCGTTGTGAAACTGTATAAACTTTCTTTCTGTATTTGACATAGATGCGTTCCGAAACTGTGTTGCTACGTTCCGTTTCTCATTCCTTTCATGTCGTGATTGCTGGCGGGTGGTGCAGAGGTATTTTGCATTTTATTTAAAGTGTTTTAATGTTTTGTTTTTATTTTATTTTAAATAATCAGTACAAGTATATTTGTACGTTTATATATTTATTTTATATTTATTTGTATATACATATTCTCATTATTTTATTCTGATATACATACATATAATATTATGTCTAATGATGATTGTTATTTATCTGCCAATGAGACTGAATGTTCATCAAATGAAGAAAGTTTTTGCTCTGCGGACGATAGGTCACTTGAGGATTGTGTGCGTCTTGCATTTGAGGGAGGCTCACGTAATCTGTTTAATGTATGCCACATCAATGCGCAAAGTATCGCTAGCCATTATACCGACCTGCTCAACACTTTCTCTAGCGCAAACATTCATGCCATCCTGATTTCTGAGAGTTGGCTCCAACCACACCTTCTGTCAACTATGTATTCTCTTCCAGGCTTTATTTTAGTACGTAACGATCGTATTGGTAAAAGAGGTGGCGGTGTTGCTATTTACATTCGTATTGGTCTTCCTTATAAAATCCTTATAAAATCTAACGCATCTGCGTCTGCAGAATGCATATTCCTGGAAGTTGATGTTAGAGGAACCAAAATAGCACTGGGCGTTGTATACTGTCCCCCTTCTGTTGACTACTTCTCCAGTATTGAACCAATACTGGAAACTTTAGGGTCAGAGTATGCACACAACATCATCATGGGTGACTTCAATACCGATCTTTTATCTTTTAGTTCCTCGCGTTCCCGTAAACTCCTTGAAATTGTTGAATCAGTTAGTCTTCACGTACTACCTTTGCAAGCATCTCATCACAACAACAGTGGTAATGATACGTGGCTTGATCTAATCCTTATCTCTTCCCCTTCTTTTGTTACATCTCATGGCCAGTTTCTTGCACCTTTTTCCCGTCATGATCTATTATATCTATCTTACACTCTTAAGCCTCCTAAACTTTCACCTAAAGTTCTGCACATTCGTTGTTTTGCACAGATCGATAAAGAGGATATTTGTAGAGATGCCTCTGACATATCATGGGACAATTTGATAGCGACGGAAACAATAGATGGCAAGGTCAGCATATTTAACCAAAATATTCTCAACTTATTCGACAAACATGCGCCTCTGAAAAAGGTCAAATTAAAACGTCCTCCGGCATCATGGATCACAAATGAGGTTCGCATAGCCATGAAATGTAGGGATAGGGCTCTCTGTAGATACAAGAAAAATCGGAGTGATGATAGGTGGGCTCTGTATAAATCTGCGAGGAACAGGTGTAATCAGGTGATACGAAACTCTAAACGCCGTGACATTCTAAATAACCTTAACTCTTCTTCTCCAGCAGATATCTGGAAATATTTGGGCTCACTGGGTATCGGTAAACAGCGGCATGCTGATCTTCCTGGATCAATTAGTTTGGATGATCTCAATCGTCATTTCTCCACATCTGTTGCGCTTGATCGCCAAACTGTGATCCAGACGGTTCACGACCTTGCAGAACTGCCTCGCCCAAATATTGAGTCATTTCACTTTTCTCCAGTTGCTGAGGAGGAGATCAAGAAAATAATTATATCTATCAAATCCAACTCCATCGGTTATGATGACATAAGTCGTAGAATGATAGTCATCATCCTAGAAAGTATTCTTCCTATTATAACTCACATTATAAATCATTCCTTGGCTACCAGAAACTACCCTTCTTTATGGCGTAAAGCATACGTAATTGCATTACCTAAAACCCAAAACCCTTCTCTTCCCAATGATTTCCGCCCTATTTCTATTCTTCCTTTCTTATCCAAAGTTCTTGAAGCCTGTGCACACAAACAGCTTTCCTCTTTCGTCCACAAAAATAATCTTTTAAGTCCCTTGCAATCTGGTTTCAGACCAGGACATAGTACTATCTCGGCACTTTTAAAAGTAACTGGTGATATAAGACAGGGTATGGAGGACACAAAAATCACTGTGTTGGTCTTGATTGATTTCTCCAATGCTTTTAATACTATTAGTCACGACATCTTACTTGCTATACTGTCCTACAACATGATCTCCTCTGAAGCATTGGAATGGTTCTCAAGTTATCTTCAGGGACGTCAGCAGTCGGTGCGCAACGATCAATCTCTTTCGTGTTGGTGCGACATCGGCTCTGGTGTTCCTCAAGGCGGTATTCTCTCACCTTTGTTATTTTCAATTTTCATTAATCTCATTTGCCCTAATCTTCAGTGTTCGTATCACCTATACTCTGATGACCTGCAGATTTACACACAGGCCACTGTTGATTTATTACCTTTGGCAATCGACAAGATTAACACAGACCTTGAGCAGATACATAAATGGTCACAGAGGTATGGATTGTCTGTAAACCCTAACAAGTGTCAAGCCATGCTTGTGGGAAGCCAGCGTATAATAGCCAGAACAGACACATCGTCTCTCCCTTCCATTAAATTAAATGGCACGATCATCAATCTGTGTGCGTCTGTTAAAGATCTGGGAGTATATATAGACACGACTTTGAGCTGGCACACTCAAGTAACTAACTTGTGTAATAAAGTATACAGGTACAGGTACAGGTATTCTGCGAGCCTTTTACCGATTAAAAAATTTTCTTCCTACGCAAACCAAGACAACGCTTGTGCAGACTTTGATTTTTCCTATAATTGACTATGGTGATGTGTGCTACTATGACCTGAATGCAGATCTTCTCAACAAACTTGACCGGCTTCTTAATAACTGCATTCGTTTTATATACAATCTTCGAAAGTATGACCATGTGTCTGCTTTCCGCTCTGAACTACAATGGTTATCTATTCGTCAGCGACGCAGCATGCGTGCTCTCACTACTCTTTACTCTTTCCTTACTTCTCCTACTCCTCCTTCCTATTTAGCTCCCTACTTTCAGTACCTTTGTTCTACTCATAACCTCAATCTGCGATCCACTAATAATCTTCTGCTATCATGTCCCTCTCATAACTCTGACTTTATTCATTCTTCTTTCCCAGTTCAGTCTATTCTTCTCTGGAATGCCCTGCCTCTGGAAATCGGGATGTCAACTACTCGTCATGCATTTAAATGTAAGGTGCGTCGTCTTCTGCTGAACAAACCTTAGCAAAACTGAATTAGATCATTGGGCTATATTTATATATTTATTTATCTATGTAAGTATATACTTATTATTTAAATATTTATTAGTTGTTTATATAAGTATAAATTGGTTAGGTATGTATGTATGTAGTTTATTAAGTATATTATAGTAACAAGTATGTTTATATTTCGTTACGCACTTTTTTTTTTATTTTAGATTTTTGTGTTTTTCATATTAATAAATATTTAACACCTACCACATTTATCTCTGCATCACCCAAGGTTGACTGGAAGAGAATGCCTTAGGCATTAAGTCCGCCTTTGTACATTATTGTATATAAAGTGTTAAATAAATAAATAAATAAATAACGCCACTGTCTTTGCCACTTAGGTCTACTGTGCTGGGTTCTAACTCGCCTGTACAGTCACGAGCAATAATATGTACACATTTTCGCATTTTGTAAACCAGTTATCTAAAGTTCTGCCAATCCAAAATTGAAAATTCGAAGATTAATTCAAAACTGTACGGAACCTCTTCTAAATTACGAATTCATTTTGATATTGTAATGAAAATTTGAAGATGTGTACATATTATTGCTCGTGACTGTACCTAGACTTAGTAGGACTTTAAATAGTCTCAGTGATCTCGTTGATATACACCATGATACACTGTTGTCTTTCCGCCAAAGTATACGTGACCATTTAAGAGGCCAGTTGTAGTTTTTAACAAGGCATAAATGATATAATGTTAAGCAATATTTTTGTATTAATTTGGTTTATGCATGTCACTTACTTGGTTTTGGTTTATATTAGGAGAAATGTAATTACTTAATTCACAGTTATCTTTGTAAATATTATTATAAGTATAGTTGTAAACACTTAATGCATGCGGTGTTCGCCTTTAAGTAGTTATTACACTTACAATGTTAAATGTAGCTAATTAAGGAAGAACTGTTTTAGTGTAAATAGCTGTTGGTGAACCTAATAATAAATAAAATAAAATAAAAAATAAACTTGTTTGTAATATTCTGACTAATTTTTGTTACACCGTTATTTTAAAACACCATAGTTGTAGCATTCATTTCGACAACAGTACATTTGCATTAGTTCTTTAAAAGAATTCTCTGGTCTACGCAGTTAAAATTTCAGTAAAAGTTGTATTACTATCTCATCTGTAATTGGCACATACCTTCCTAAGCGTCAGGTCTCAAAGCGTGTTTCGAATGCCAATCCAAGCATAATTTAATATATCCTTTCAAGCGTTCAAAGACGTTATACTCGTATACCTACAGCCTTCTATATCACCATGATTGCTTCTAGATACGGACACAATTTACTTGATAGCTTCCTCTCTCAAGCATTTGGGTTTTTTCGTAAGTGTTATGAAGATTTAATGACCTGTCTCCGTTTTCCTTAACCCCGATACTGTGAGATCATGTTGTAAGATCGTAAAAATGCTATTCTCGTATAATGTATTATGGTTCTTGATTGCCTTTGTCGTGTGTTGACTATTATGTGTGCGTATTTATTTAGTGTTGTTTAGCAAAAAATAGGCGAAGACACATAAAATGATTGTTTGAAATAGTAACTTAGTAAAAATTATATGAAAAACATTATCAATCTACATATTATTATTTATTAAATGACTGTATGTATCTATGCCAATTTGTTTCTTTGAAATTGTAGTTCATAAAACGAGTATTTTTTACAATACGCATAGCAACACATTAAATATATCGTTCAAAAATGTTTTATTCCATGTGTTTTATTCCAAGGTACTAAGGACTATTGGATCCAAATTCAAATTGCTACATACGTACACACGTATAAACGGTATTAAATTGCAAATAAAATGTCCTAGCACTATGCACACAATACAATAAAACCACCTCGTACAGCCTTTAAACTACTGTAGATAGCTCCAATAAAGTTTCTAACTTTACTACCGCAATTAAAAAAAAAGGTTCGGAATAAAAAGAGACGAATCAATCGAATGAATAATCAAAATAGGTTTTGTATTTTGTTTTTTTTATTTGAATTTATATACATTCGATATTTAAATGCACTATGTGGCGAGTAAAAAGCACAGCATCCTAAAAAGTTACGCAGAAAATGTATCTTGTTGTCTTTATTTTTTGACAGTATTCGGGCTTTTCATCAAGTTCAATAAGGTCATAATTGCCGTGTTTTATAAAAAAAAACTTTCCTGATTGCGACCAGAGTCGGTAGAGTCATTAAAATAAATTATAAGTATACAATACAATTTTATTGATATATATCATTTACAAAGATTTATTACTACAAAGAGATATAATATATTCATAGTAATAGGATTTATGGAAGGAAATCGAGGTACTTAGGTTTAGAAACTCTAAACTGATAAGCTAATTATATTTCAAGTCACGAATTCGTATAGGCCTGGCAGATAAGCTTAGGCACGCACGTGTACTTCATTTAGGACATTTCTATTCCTCAATAAACCCTGGTTATTGGTGAATTATGATTTGACAGAACCTAGTACTAAAATAAATGAAATTCGTTGCAATATAAGACGATAAGTCCGCTGTACGTGCAGTAACTGACTAAGAACAAATAGGACTTTACAAAGTAACATGTTAGCCACTATTACGATTGACGTTCATATGGTCAGAGATTTTTTTTTTTGCTTTTCTAAAAATATCTTTCGTGTACCTACATAAATAGTATTTTTAATAAACATTCTTTTATACCTCTACCAATTCCCTTATTATAGTGTAGATAGAAAAGATAGGCGAACAGATTTGAAGAGATGACCGTACTTGGGAATATAAATAAACTTTTCTATACGTATTTGGTCGTAGTACGACACAACCAGAACAACATGAAGCTGATGAAACCGTGACCACATTATCTACTAGCGACATTAAATATTGGATGTCTTCAATCGAGCGCTGCTTAAATGAAGTTTGCAATATTGCTGCAGAGTCAAAGCTGAACTCCGAAAATAAATTGAAAATCAGCAGTCTAGCACGGAACATCGGAAATGGAGTTGGTCAAATGGCCGTGCACTACCAGACCTTAAAACAAAAAGCCATCCTAATGAACGCGACCATTGATTCTTTAAGAGAAAATCAGGACCTTGTTGAATGCCTTAACGACTTTAAGAAATCCATCAAGGAAAGCATTAAAGTGAGCTCAACTAAATCGGTCAATGAAAAAGTGTCATTTTCCGATGTTGTTAAGACTAACAGCAATGACATTGTTCGCCCTAAAAACCTGAGCTCCATAACTATTTATCCTAGCGACGTATTAAAGACCAGCGAAGACACCAAATCGCTCGTACAAAAAATTATTTGCTCTGAACAGATGAAACTGCATGTAAGAAGTCTACGTAAGACCAAAAACGGAGGTGTAATAATAAGCACAGAGACAAAAGATGACATTGACAAGCTGAGGAAATCATCACAACTAAGCAGCTCGGGCCTCAATGTACAGGACACTTTAAAAAGGAGACCTAGGATTATTGTAATCGGAGTACCATGTGCCCTTACTGACCAAGACGTATTCGAAAGTATTTACGAGCAGAATATTGTTGACCTTTTACCACAATTACCACGCGAAACATTTATGTCTTCCATAAGACTTAGCCATAAGACAGGTAAAAAGGAGGCATCTACTTGTAATTTTGTCTTAGAAGTAACCGCCAACATCAGAACTGCCCTAATAAACCAAGAACGCGCCTTCATAAATTGGTCTTCTTGCCCAGTTAAGGACTACACTCTTGTGTCGAGGTGTTACAAATGTCACCAATATGGACACGCTGCCAAGACCTGCCGTGAGACCACGTACACATGCGGACACTGCGGAGAGACAGGGCACCAAGTACATGAATGTACTAAAACAGCGGAACAACCGAAATGCTCGACTTGTTTGCGGTTTAAAAAACCAAGCGACCATAAGACGGGAGCCTTTGATTGTCCAGCAAGGAAGATGGCAGAGACCAGATATATTGACTCCATAGGCTACAGTGAATCGACTTAGTGCACTACGTTCCTACACAAATTATGCCGTTTTTTGTATTAACTGTTATTTCTATAAGTCTTCTTCTCTTTAGTTTATTTTGTGTTGTTGTAAATTTTTATTTGACTATCCATCTTTATAGTATAAATAGTTACCAAACCATTAGGAACCAATTTATTATGTTATTATATTTGACCTTCATTAAAACAAGTACATAATTATATAAGAATACTCGTAATTAACAATTTTTAAATATAAACATCGTAACTAGGTAATTGCTAACTATGCTAAACTGAATATACCACATGTACCTAAGTACGTGACTATTGCTCATCATATTTTATTGTTTTAATAAGAATAATTAAATTTAATATGAAACATCTAATGAATAACTAAAATATAACTTAAATACTAATATTTTAATGAACTATATCAATATTTTTGTGCCCTTACAGCCTGCGGCACAGGTTTACCCTAGTGCAGGCAAACTTTATTTTGTACACTTAATTATATAAATGACTTATTTGTAATGTTATATCTTTGTAAATGATTAAATGATTTGATTTGATTTGATACAGTCTAGTACCTCTACCGGTAATAGCTCCACTTTCCGTACGACCTTTTTCTACCTACCCTTTAAAAATTCTTTCCACTAAGACTACTTTACTACCGACCTGCAGCACAGTACAACCAGTAGTCTATATCGGCCGAATATTTTATAATAAATGCCTAGGTACGGCTGCGCGGTACGTAAACATGCAACGGCTGCCCACCTCCAGCTTTTTATTTATATTTACGTACTTTGCCGCTCGTTACTACGGCACAGTCGCGACTGTTCACTCCGCAAAGCCACCGCCAACGGACGCGAGTTATACCGTATTACTCCCGTTTCGTCCGTTTCTATGAAGTCGAAATACTGTATTTATTTGTACTATGCCTGCAGGAACATACGTACCAAATTATTATTCGGGATCCCTTTTAACGTTTTCTTTTGCGTCAGAGGATACACTAAATTGTATATATTTACCCCCAAGCTTCTGATGTTTCCCATCATGGGTATTACTCCGCTAGGGGCTATGGTTGTCAACGTTTTATATTTTCTCTACCTTACGGTTATTATACCATTACTGACATTATCTCTCGAATTTGTTATTAAAGAAATGTATGTTTCTATTACTTGGGAACCAAATTTAACGTGGACTTGTGTTCGTTAAGAAATAATTAACAAAGATCTAGTTTTAAAATCACAGAACGTTTAAAGCGAAAATTTTTTTTAACACATTATTTCTTGGTACTTTGATTTTAAAATTTGCAGCATTGGTGCCAGTTTTTGAAAGGAAAAGTCTTTTAATGAGAGAGTAAAAGAAAAAGGATAAAAAAGGGTTTGGGCGCCAGACTTTGACTTTGACTTTGCTTCTCCATATTTACGCAGAAAAGACATCAGCTTGTTGCATCAGCTTGAATGATCAAAGGAATGAGAGCCTACGATAGTAGTATCGTAGATTCAAATCCAATAAATCAAGTACGGATGCATTAATAGGATGATGGAGGAAAAAGAGAGGAGAAAGGATTGGCGCGGGCGGCGGCTCTAAATTCACTGAACGTAACAAACACAACAATGAGATGCTAGCAGTTTCTGAGCTTAATAGTTATTTAGATTGAAATACCTAAGTAATTTTGAGATTGAATAAGTCATTTAGATTGAAAACGCTACAACACTACTGTAATGAACGAGTAACTCGTTCAAAGGACACACTCGTTCTATATTCAAAGCAGTAACCAAACAAAGTTTATACATGAATGTAGATTGGCTGGTTAAAACAATTAGAAACATAGCAAGTTATCGTGTTAATAGTTATATGCCCGAGAGAGTTATCAGTTGAGGCACTCGGGCAGGTAGCGCCATGTTGACACGCAATTAACTATGCCTCTGTTCAACACACAAACCTTGCGTGCAAATGTTACAGGCACTCGCACGCTAAAAATCACAACCGCCATTGTAGTTTCATTGTGACAGTTACAAAGGAATAATAGAGTTAATACTTGAAAATTTGAATTACGAATATCTGTTGACATATTGTTTTTTCTTTATTTTTTAAGCAGACAAGACTACTGCGCGTCATGGACACGTAAATAAAGAACAAGAATGTGTACTATAGTGTGACCACAGGAGCTGTGCACCTCCTGAGGTATGCGCGCGGCGAGAGGGGGGTGGACATATAGAGTACATGATAAATACTGGTATAGAATAAACAGTCTATGATGTAGCTACTAGCGACATCTGACGCAATATACTTAAGTTATTTGGCTGGTACGGGTCGCTGCACGAGCGGCTGTAGCAGTTTTCTATTAAAAGACAGTTTTTTTAAAAACTCCAAGAAAGTATTTACATTGTTGTATAGTTTTAAGCGTAAATAGGAACATTATTTGTGTTTTTATAATGTAACTTTGAGAAAAATGACATCTAGCGCAATGTATCAAATACTCAAAGAACATGAAATTCTTAAAGACAAATATAATGTTCGAATTGTTATGACACTGCCGTCAAAACTCGTGACAGCAGGTAGGTGTCCGTTATGGTAGCATACACAAGAGCTATATCGAGTTGGTAACTATGCCAAAAAACTCTGCATAAATAAAAATAAAAAAAAATCCAATTGTTAAGATTAATTACCCCCTTACTCATAAACGCCTCTTAAATTTAAGTTAATTGATTACCTTAAATTCTTACGGTTTTGTTTAGTATAAGTTTGATTTTACAAATAATAATCTCGCTAAACAATGATTAAATTTAAGAGGCGTTTATGAGTAAGGGGTGAGTTCTTATTTATCAGCTGCATATTGTTAAAAAAATATGAGTATATTTGGGTTACATTGTGATCAAATAAGTAAGTGTAATATATTACAGACATGTCTATAAAGTCGTCAAATTTGTGATTTTTATTAGTTCATTAATCTACAATAAACTAATACTGACTTACGAAGAACAATGTAAACAATGAGTAGAGTAAATCAAAGTGGCACGCGGGAAGTGATTTTTAAAGTTATAAGGCGATGTTTAGCGGAGCACGATTCTGGTCAACTTTTATGCGATTTGGATGATGTTTATGGGCGAACTGCAACTTTGATGGGTATGTAATCGTGTTACTGTTTTTCGTAATCTGTCTCAAGTAATAAATTCACTCCATTTGAGATCTAAAGACCAAAAACAGGCACATGTACACAATGTACATAGCACATTTTTAGGTTAGATATTCATTGTAAGTAAGAAAAATCGTAGTACGACCATTTCTGTTGATACATTATCAGTTGCATTAGTATAATTCAGTCAAGATTTATCCCAATTTGAATTTGAATTAATTGCTTTATGTCTATATTACGGTTGATATTGATAACTAAACTATGTCACTTTCGCATCGACTGGTCTGTCTACAAAAAATAATTAATTGCAATATTTTATTAAATTTTATATCATTTAGCTCTTAGTGAATCCATGTTAAATGATATCTTGTTGGTTAATATTTAACACTGAATAAGTTTTAGTTAGGTATTGTAGTTATTCTTTCCATTCCATTAGAATTATTAAATTTAAAAATAACAGATTTAAAAATAATGAAAACCTTGAAACTCCTGGTAAACACAGGCAAGGCCGGTCAAAGAAAGAAATGTATGTTTCTATATTTCTGCTCTCCCCCACAAAATACAATTATGTTCTACAGTAAAAAAGAGGTATATAACATTTTTCTTCTTCTACCTGTATTTTGTTTCTAGTTATGCCTAAATTTATTGTAGATCAAATGTTCAATTTACATAACTTTTGTAAAATTTCGAGTTCCAACCCTCAGAAAATTGCAGATGATAGCTAGAACTGAGATGGATTTTAATTGTAGTCTTGAAGTTCTACGCAAAACTTTAAATGCAATAGGCTTACCTACAAGAAATGCCCTAGTATTATAAGTGCTCTAATAGTGTAGTGTTATTTGAACATAATTGTTTTGAAAACTATTTTGTCAGACTAAATAGGGTTGCTACGTGTAGCACAGTGGTGCCCTAATTTTTTGTTAGGACTTTATAGACAGACTGTACCTACATTTAAAAAAAATAGTTGTTGTAGTTTTAATATTATAGCGTAATGAAATAACTCCAGCCCGGCCCCTAAGAACCGTTAATATCTCCGATAATATTGAATTTTGTATTGAAATAAAGTGTTACACAGGCGTTATTTCAGGGTTACATTTCTACTGTATTAACAGAATTACTGTACCTATGTTTTGTAGTTCTCGAGATATTCAAATCACTTGTGAGCATATTATCTGTACCAGTACTATGAACATAAATTCATGGATTTTTGACATATTCCACTGTGAATTCGCATAAAGCATTTACCTACACTAATTCAGTCAGAATTTCACGCATTATTTTTACATAAAGAATTTTTCAAAGGAAAAGTTCCCTTTCTATCAGAACTATCACGTGTACTCTACCATAACGGACACCTATTTTTTCTTCGTCCCCCACCTCGCCGCGCATACCTCAGGGGGTGCACAGCTCCTGTGGTCACACTATAGTCAACCGACAAACATACTAAAAATATTTTTTATTAAACATAGAAAACACCAAAACGAATATTTGCATTGAGTACCTATACGAGTTCTTTGCTTAGGAGCCATACACTAAAACCACCCCCACTGGTCTTTATCGTAAAAAAAAATTAAAAAAAAATATCTTTTTTTTAAAAACAGAACGTTAACTATAAACTTTCTTTTGTCATAAATAAGTGTTTCATTATTCCTGCGCACGTACTCCGGAATGCTCGACACGTCTTTTACGCATATTAAGAGAGTATACAGGTAACCAGTCTATACCTCTCACAGCTCGCTTTATACCACAAAAGACTGCCGTGTGACTAATCTAGAGCCATAAAGTACAAGCTAAACGATAGACTAATATGTGCGGAGGTAAAATGATAATTATAATAAGCTTTTCAAATCCAATAATCGTACTCATTACTTCCAGCTTAATAAAACGAAACAACCCTTGAGAGAGTCACTTAATATTTAAGTAATGTTTATTAATTATGTACGTTTACAAGTACTAAACAAATGTGAGCTTTATAGCCTTTGCAGCACGTATTATTATACTTAATTAGCAAAGTACTAACGGACTGATAATTTGATGCATCTTCATCTCGGTGGGACTAAGATAATGAATACCTTCTCATACCGTGGTGACTCAAACTGGTATGAAAATCAAAGTCTAGGTCTAAGGGCCAGATTCAGAGACCGCACTTTGACTTTACTTTAGCAAAGTCTAGTTATTATCTCTGAATTTGAATAACATTAAAGTAATCTTTTTGCATGAAAAGTTTACTTTGTAGTAACAAATAATGAAAGTAAACTTTTTCATGCGAAAAATTACTTTAATGTTTTTCAAATTCAGAGATAATAACTAGACTTTGCTAAAGTAAAGTCAAAGTGCGGTCTCTGAATCTGGCCCTAAGTGGTGAAGAAAAACCGTCAAAAAGGTGCCTTTAAAGTAATGACTAATGGACATACCATGCAGTGTCTTCACTAATCTCCATCACACTGTTAAGTATGCTTCAATCAATCAACTAGCCTATTGCAGTCACTGCTGGACACAGGCCTCTCCCAACACGCGCCAAGTATGCTTCAATTACACAATATTCAATAGTCCCTATTCTTATTTCGAAAGTCTCGTGAAATTATACAGACATAGGATTGCACGATTGCTTGATTGCTTAGTAATTTTCCCTTTGTCGATTCTTTCTTATTCAGATAGGTAGGTGACATTATGTATTCAAAGTCCGTCAACAACTTGCTCTCTGGTGTCGATGAGGACTTTGTTTTCTATGTTAAACTTTTGTATTTTGGGAAATAATTTCCTCTAAATAACACCTTTGAACTTAGATAGACGGTTGAATCATCTTGTATAGAAAATAGTATTAGATCCAATTAAAAAATACTTACCAAAATTATTTTTTTTTTTTTCAAAAAAAAAAAACTAATCTAATAGTTCCCCTAAAGATTTAAAATCAGTCAATCGAATCTAACGTCTAAGTTCAGGGTGATTCTTCGAGCCCAACATTTTCGATGTCTAGAGGTTTTTCTTTGTAACTAACAGACCAACCAAACTGCAATTATTTTTTAAACATAGTTTAGACAATTACCTATCTTGCACACGTTATTGTTTTTTAATAATAGTTTTTTATATATTTAAAAAAAAATATTAAAAAGCGTTTTTCTGATTAATATGGTGTGTCCGTACCCCAGTTTCTTGAACGTTAGTAACAGTAACATTTTTTCTTATTAACGAATCGATGTGCGTTATAAATATTACGATATAATATTAGTTGTTTCTTTACACAAAAAAAAATGGTACTAATATTTGCGATAGTTTTTTAATAAAAAAATAAATTGTGAGTGTCCGGCACAAAAGTCTGATTCATATTTGCGCGCTTTACGCGAACGTACCTAGCTAAGTACGAAACATCAGGAGATCCTTTCTAGTGCTGGTGGTAGCCAGGGACTCTGCTGACGTGGTCACGACGTTACATGTGGCTGGTTCGTGTTGTTGCGGAGATATAAATGTAAATATCTGATTCATATTACTTTGGTTCACCTGTTTTCTGATTACTATGTTGGCTGTTATAATTAACTTAAATGGTTTTCAAACTTGAATCTGTTGGAAATATAATTCAATTGGGGACTAAAAACCTATGTATAAATAGCAATCCTTAATTGTATAGTGATTTACCGATGTTAAAAGGCAAAATTTTGATTTATATGTACCTGATTCATACGGTAAAAATACTATATTAATCAGATTTTCACACATACTGTTAATATGGCGGCACGGATAATGATTGATATTGTCAAGTTGTCAATGCTTCTAATAACTAGATTTAGGTGTGGTGATAATCATTGTGATTATCAACAGTGATTTTAATAAATAAATTACTGATTTTTATAACTTGAATTTCATTTTTGTTCCTAATTCTGATTTATATGACATCAAAAAGTTTAAAGTTAATTATCTCGAAAAGCATTTTATAAAAAAGTGTGCCTTTTTCAGATATTGTATATTAGGTTATCATCTTTGACAAAAACATGTTTTAAAAGCCAAAATGTGAAAAAAAAATTAGCCCATATGAATCAGACAAAGAATCGAATTTCGGAAAAACACCCTTCACAGCTATTTTTTGTTTGAATAGATATAATCTATGAATAATAATAAAACTTAGATTTACTACAATTTATCGAAATTATCGAAATAAATCTAAAAACAACGGAAAAAATATTTAAACGCGGTTGTAATTGGTTTTGCATCCTCTGACTAAGAACTTCTTTAACAGCTATGCCACCCAAGCCATGGCATTGATACCAGTCAACACGTCTATTGCTTACAGAGATCAAAAGGCGTTTACCCTCAATATTTTACTCAACTTGACAGCTAACATCCATTATTGACAGTTTATGTCCGCCATATTGATTTTAGCTGACGTCATAAAGACTCTTGCGAAGAATTCGAATCTATTGGTCCCACAAACTTTAAAGTCGGTCAAGCCTTTTAAGTTGTAAGAGGTCACAATCGAACGGACATTATTATACACACATACCATTAAAATGCAAGAACTATTGCCTTCCTTTTGGTAGTAAAAATAAGACTTGATTTAAAAACTGTACCGTATTCAACTGACCAGCCATGGTATTAGTAGCTAAGTTTTAACGCTTTTAGACTAACCCGTTACCGTATTGTTATTATAAACAAAATTTTGAATGTGGATTTTCATCGACCTTCGCCATTACAGTCCGCGTGCGTTCATACAAATAGTTAAATTTAATTTTAGATCAGGGCTGGAAGTTTCGACGTTTCAATTCTAAATTTAAAATGTCGAGATTATGAAATAATCCTATGACGACAACGTTCGATAAATTTTAATCTACATCATTTATTTTAAAAAATAATATATAGCTGAAAATAATACACAAGCTGCCAGAACAAGGAGGATCTTTGAACTTTTTGCTAGTCTGCTTTTATGACACTCATGTGATAAGAAGAGGCAGTAAGAGTTTTCACTTCTTACTCTGTCACTAGTCACTACATGGATGATTTTTTTGCTTAAACGCATTAAGTATACTTTTTGTTCCGATCTCGGCAATTTTGTTTCAATCAAGTACTCTTAATTTACTATGTTATCGTCATTGATTTACAAAAAACCAAAGATACACACTCCACTTCCCAAAAACGTCCGCAACAAATGGGCGCATTGTGCACTCTTTTCAAATTAGTATCGCGTTGTTCTACCGGCAAACGTCAATCATTAAATTTTATTGCTTTATGTGCATTACTTTTTAAATACAACTTTATGTCATGCGTGTAAGATTGAATTTGAAAAAAGAAATATGTTTACGATATTACTATACGTATTTATTGCGTATGTTTAATTTGGTGACACTTTTGGCTGTTAGTTTTGTTTGAAAATGTGCATCTAGGGTTTTTTATAAATCAATGGTTATCGTTTTGTAACATAAGCAATACATGCGCGAAAATGTTTGACTTGTGCAGGTATCGATCTACCACCTACGACATAACATGCAGATAACTAAACTATTTTATTTCAATGTGGAAATAAGTAGCTTTCGATATATAACACTATTTTGCTTAAAACTTGCGTTGCCACATTTTGAACGGAATTTATTAATCACATTTATACTCGATTGTCGCCATAATCGGTCATGTCATGTATGATTTTCAGAGAAATTGTGAATTTCAAAACTAGATTTTAGTCAAATGTGCAACTTTTAAAGTCTTCATTTAGGTAGACATCGTTTTTCAATATCGGTGGTCGAACCGGATGTAAATATGCGTAGCTTTTGAATTCTCATTCAGTCAACATGGAACTCGAATTTTAAAAATGACTTTTTGATAATCTGTATTTCCTCTGCAGTGAGTGACCGGCTCGACTACACTAGTCAAATTCATATTTAGAACTTGGTCTCTGCTTACTAAGTATTTGTTTTTATACGAATATGCAAAAACGTTGAAACAATAATTTTGCAAACGAAATCCCAAATTTATCTGATGTCACAAACTATATTTTTAAAAACAACTCTGCTCTAGAAATCAGTCTATGTCGTGAGGTCAGACTTAGTGAAATAACAATTGGTAAATCGCATAAATCATTACACCTATCTTAAGTGGGATTTGAACACATTACCTCTTGCACGCTATAGGTACACAAAGCATAATTGCCACATCAGCTATCAGGTTGTATTTTCTTTCTACATAAGCTGTATATATTTTGTAAGTTAAATTAGGAGCTAATAGCAGTGTTTAGATAATTTCGGGGTTGAAGGAAAAGTTTTTGAATAATCTACATAGTTTAGTGTGACCCTCGTTATACGTAAGCCCGCGCTCAAACTAAAATAAGGCGAAGCGTTGGCTGAATATAATCGTGAGCCGACACGATTGTATTCATTATAGGTTCATATCGATAAATGCTTTTGCATCGTTCTTTAAAACAAAACAAGCATTTTCAACAACAGCGCGTTTTAAACCCGCGCAAATTATTGTTTACAAACATCTAAAATATGTGTAGAACTTTTATTATATATTTTACACTTACCTTTTAAATTCCGTAACGTACTATAAGTACCAACCTTTCTGAATGCGACTCACTTAATCACGGGTAATTTGCCCATCTAGGATAAAGAAAAAACGTGATCATCACGTGAGCGAAACCCTACTTAAAACGACAAGACATGAATCTAAACGAACGCAAAAACTTAAAAAAAATTAACACACTATTTTTTCTTTTTTCCTCATTTCTCGGTAACTATAGCAACCGTTAACATTTTAATCTCGACACAAACCAGTAAATTAAGCCACTGACTGCAACAGCGGGACTAAATTGCTACATTGAAAGCACTAAATACTAATATATTAAACAAATTGCTCGTTTAAAACAACAATGGCGCACCTGCGTTTTGAAACTGTTACTACTTACACTAGGCAGGGAACTAAGCTTACTAATTAGTAAGATATGGCTTCGTTGGCAAATCTATTTCTTAGTTGTTTTGGATAACAGCCAAGATATTGTTCATGATATTTAAACGAAATTTACATATTGTAAGTGTGTTTATGTCTCTATGTGGTGAAGAAATGTGAATAAATACATGAAATAAAGAACACTTTACCCCATCAGGGTGGGAGTGACTAGAATTGAACCTCTATAATCATACCATCCCATTAATGTCCCACTGCAGGGACGGGCCTCCTCCCATGACGGAGAGATACTTGGCCTACTAATACCACGCAGGCCAGACGGATTGGTATAAGGTTTAATTTCTTTATATTTCGTAAAGATAATATTGACGGATAGTCCCTCTATAATATGTAGTTTCATTAAATCTTAAGCACAGCTGTTAAAAACCTATTGATGGAACCATTTGAAAAAGCTGTGTTAGTAACCTTACTAATCAACTTTATTGGCCTTTAGTCATTACAAAAAATCTTACTTATTACACACGCAACGCTTTGCTTGTTGCCCCTTACTTACTGTTATCGATAAAGATTACAATCACACGCAACATTATTGCCGATTGACGTACTAATAACTGAATTGGAAGTAATTGCAATATTAAACGAGCTTACCTAAGTATTCTTTTACTATAGACGAGCCGTTTTACATTTGGTATGATTGCAAACAAGACCCTGGTCAGTATGGTTTTAGCAGGCCATGTTTCTCTTCTGTCACAAGAGGAAGCAGTAGAATATTGATACATACTTATGTTCAGACTATGATATGCTATCTATTTTTATGAAATTTCAATTGGACCAGCTCTATATTATACGCTTGTAGTGTAGTACGTATACTGTATGTACACTAATGTAATACTAAGACATATAAATGATTGTTCTATGTATTTAAAGGGCAGTAATAAACTAGACTTCACTAAAGATACTTGTTTACTTTATCTCCCGAACTCACCACCTTACATGGCGACCCTGCCATTCGAGACGGGGCGCCGAGTTCGGTCGCGTAATCGTGTATCGCGAAAGACATTATGAACTTTTTGTTTGTGCGCTGATATGAATTGTTAACAAAATGTGTCGTTCAAATATAGAAAAAGAAGATGTTTTTATTTCGCAAAGTGCATCAGGTGGCTCAAACACAGCTTCTATGCAAGAACACCATTTGTCAAACATTAGCATTGTAATGTTCATAATTTGTACATTACTCGGCATCGCAGGTCTTTACGCGGTTTACAAATTATACCGCAATTGTCATTATTCGTGGATAAGAAATGAAGTTTTAGCACAAAATCTTTCTCGTTCATTTCGTCGACCGAACCCGGAGGCTCGTGTCTGCTACGAGTGCCGCCAGCAGCGCCAAGAGGCGCGCCAGGAGGCTCGCTACCAAGTGGGACCTACATGTCCACAACCCCAGTAAGTGATTTTAAATAAAAAGATATGAATCAGTGATCGTAAATAGTGTGGTGAATCGGTAAAGTGAAATATGAAAAGTTAAAGTACGATAATAAATAGACGTTACGTTAATTTTAAGTATATGTAAACATATAGTTATGTAGTAAATTTTGCATATTTTTAATTGGTAATGGCAAATCAGCTGAACCCATTGTATGTCCAATTAAAAAATATAAAAGATAATTTAATAAAGCTAAGTTATCCTAGGAGGACACAAGTTGTTCTAAAACAAAAATTAGAAGAAGCTACAGAGTTAAAATACGAATTTGACGAATGTATTAAATTATTATCAGTACAAGTTGAAGAGAAACAATTTAGTACTAGTATTTTACACGAAATACAGTCATACTGTGATTTATTTGAGAAAACCTTTTTGCAAATACAATCTTTTTGTTCTTTTACATACGAATCTAATTCTAGTTCCGAATGTACGGTCCAAGTTGAAAGCAAAATAAACAATATGGAGAATTTTAATTATAGGACTGCGGTAGCTTTATTACCAGCTATGAATGGCGATGAAAACGTCACAAAGAGCTTGATAGATGCAATAGAATTATACAGTTCTTCTCTTACCGAAGATGGTAATAAAATGCTTGTCAAGTTTATAGTTAAAACTCGTCTTAACGAAAATGCGAAATTAAGGTTAGCATCTTCGTATGACAGTTGTGAATCACTTATTATTGAGATGCGTGAACACTTACTTACTAAAAAATCTAGTACGGCAATTTTCAAGGAGTTGACACAAATCAACCAAAACGGTTCTTCTATCGAGAAGTACGGGTCTAAGGTTGAGCAGCTTTTTGTCGATTTAACGGTTGCGCAAGCTTGTAATGACCAAAATGCGTACAAAATATTACGCCCTCAAAATGAAAAAATTGCGATTAATAGTTTCATAGATGGCTTGCGAAATCGCGAAATCCGCACTATACTGACGGCGCGTAACTACGTTTTCTTAAAAGATACGATAAGAGCAGCAAAGGACGAAGAATTATCTTGTAGTCGTCACAACACTGAGGCTTCAGTGTATGTCGGTTACCAAGGAAGCTCGCGTGGTGGTCGCGGTTACAGTTTCCAAAATAGTAGACGTCCTAATCGATTCATACAAAGAGGACACAATTATAATAATTATCAAAATCAAAGATCCCAAAAGCATTTCAACAATAATTATCGTGACAACATGCGTAGGTCGTTTCGCAGTAGACCCGGCCGTACTTTTACACGGACTGGCAACAACGTGCATTTAATAGAAAATGGCATAAGTAACATGAATTTATCTAACCAAAATGAAACCCACCAAATAACCACTGAACCATTGCAGTTTTTTCGATAATCATTTTATATTTGCTTGTAACAATAACAGCTCAGTGGAATTTTTAATACATGGCTCCAAATATGGTTTGCTTATAGATTCTGGAGCATCATTATCGGTGTTGAAATACGAAACCGTTATGTGTTGGAATATTCCAATCCAGTCGGAATGCATTGCTATAAATGGTATAGGTGGTAAGATACAAACTTTAGGCTTTGTTTATGTTACGTTGTATGTACATGGACAGGAATTTAAACACAAATTTTATGTTGTCCACACCTTACCGGGTATACATCATGGTATAATTGGCAGAGATTTTATGAACCATTACAACGCTATTTTAAATTTTGAAAATAATACACTATCATTGAAGAAAGATGACAATACTTTAACTCTTTCTATGATTAACAATTCCTCAAACAAAACTTTTTATTTAAACATTCCGCCGAGATGTGAAAAGATATTTATGATACAAAGTAGTTTTATTGAAGACTGCGTGATTTTACCTTATCAGTTATGCGATGGAGTTTTTATAGCGGGAAGTATTTGTAAACCAGAAAATGGACGAATTAATATACAAATATTAAACACTCGAGAAACACAAGTAGATATTAATTATTTTAGACCTGAGATACATTTATTATCAGACTATAACATCTGTAACTTTGAACGCGATAGTAATGTTGACGGAGAGCGCGTACGTTCTATGTTTTCTCTTTTAAATTTAAGTCATCTTAATTGTGAAGAAAGGTCATCGATCGAAAGCATATGTGCAAAATTTTCAGATGTGTTTCATTTGCCAAACGACAAACTATCTACCACTAACCTTTACGAACAGAGTATTCAGTTAAAACCTAACGCTGACCCTGTTTATACTAGGCAGTATAGGTTACCTTTTTCCCAACGTAAAGAAATAGAAACACAAGTAAAACAAATGCTTTCTGAAAATATTATTGAACCAGCTAAAAGTGAGTGGTCGAGTCCTATCTTGTTAGTTCCCAAAAAATCTGAAAATAATTCAAAGAAATGGAGAATGGTAATAGATTTTCGTAAATTAAATACTAGAATTTTAGATGATAAATTTCCCCTGCCGAATATTTGCGATATTTTAGATTCTTTGTCAGGTTCAATATATTTTTCACAGTTAGATTTATCACAAGCTTATTATCAGGCAAAACTAAAACCAGAAAGTAGACAATACACGGCGTTTACTACACCATCAGGACAATATCAAATGACACGGTTACCTATGGGATTAAAAATCAGCCCAAGTGCATTTTCTCGTCTAATGACAATTGCCATGTCGGGCCTTACGTACGATAAATTATTTATTTATTTAGACAATTTAATTTGCTTTGGTAGAAATTTAGAAATACACAATAAAAATCTCATAGATATTTTAACTAGATTACGTAAAGTTAATTTGAAGCTTAACCCAATTAAGTGTGATTTCCTTAGGAAAGAAATGCAGTTTTTAGGTCATGTTATTTCATCAGAAGGAATAAAACCAGATTTAGAAAAAATTAAAATAGTCGAAAATTATCCCGTGCCAAAAAATGCCGACGAAACAAAAAGATTTATAGCGTTTGTCAATTTTTACAGAAAATTTATACCAAATTTCGCTACAAGTGCTACACCTCTAAACAGACTATGTCGAAAAAATGTAAATTTTTTGTGGTCTGATGAGTGTCAGAAATCTTTCGAGTCTCTTAAAAATTCATTAATATCTCCTCCTGTACTACAATATCCGAACTTCAATGAAAACAATACTTTTGTTTTAAGTACGGATGCATCTGGCTATGCAATCGGATCCGTGTTATGTAATAATGATAACAGGCCAATAGCTTACGCAAGTCGTGGTCTTAATAAAGCAGAGGTTAGGTACCCAACGATAGAAAAAGAATTACTTGCTATCGTATGGTCAGTAAAGTATTTCAGACCCTATCTTTATGGTCGAAAGTTTATTATCAAAACCGACCATATACCCTTAATTTACCTATTTAATCAAACAAACCCATCTAGTCGTTTGACTAAATTTCGATTAATATTAGAGGAATATGATTACACAATAGAATATGTTCGAGGTACTGACAACGCAGCTGCAGATGCTTTGTCACGTATTCGAATTACTAGCGATGAATTGAAGGGAATTAATGAACACGTATTATCTGTATTAACTAGAGCTCAGAAAAAGCGTATGTGCGAGAAAAGTGGACAAAATATGAGTGACAATACTTTGGTCGCTAAGCAATCTTCAAACGATTGGACTGATCACCCAAGAGTTATTGAGTTGCTTAAAAAACCCGAGCATTGTACAGAGTTAAGGTTTGTGAATATTAAGGAATGGGATAGTATCAATAATTATAACCAATCGGATAGACTTTTATCACAGAAAATATTTAATTATGACGCATCAAATTATATACTAAGAGTACATCCATATTTTCGATTACAATGCGCACGAGATGCCTTTGTACGAGAGTTGGTTTCTTATTGTACTCAAATGAAACTTGATAGTTTGTACATTATACAGAGTAATGACAACTTAGAGATAATAAATGATTTAATTAATTGCATAAATATTGCACCTAAATGGTCCGGACCACGGTTATATATTTTAAAAGGTGTAAAAGTTATAAGTGATCACGATACGAAACGAATAATTTTGAATGACTACCACTTATTGCCAAGTAGTGGTCACGCCGGTATACGGAGAATGGTAAATAACATAAAAAGGCGCTATTTTTGGCCAAAATTAGAAAATGACGTCAAGGAATTTGTAAATCGTTGCGATAAATGTCAACGTCAGAAACATTTTCGACATATAAAACAGCCAATGGTCCTGACAGATACAGGTCATTCGGCTTTCGATAGAGTATATTTAGATTTAGTTGGGCCCTTAAGTAAGGATAGTGATAATTACATGTATATACTCACACTACAGTGTGATCTTAGTAAGTATGTAGAGGCTTATCCTCTTAGAAATAAGGATACAATTTCAGTGGCAACAGCTTTCGTTAATAATTTTATACTACGCTATGGCATTCCAAGAAACATTATATCTGATCGCGGTACGGAGTTCGTTTCTAAAGTAATGAATGAAGTGTGTAATATTCTTAAAATTAACCAAATAGTATCTACGGCATATCATCATCAAACAATAGGAAGTTTAGAAAATACCCATAAAAATTTGATTTCATATCTTCGCATACAGACAGATAACCAAACCCAAAATTGGAGTTTATGGCTACCATATTGGTGCTTTGCTTTTAACACGACTGTTCATACGGAAACTAAATACACTCCATTTGAACTGGTATTTGGAAAACTATGCAATTTACCCAGTAATTTAAGGTCAGATATTAAACCATTGTATAATCATTACGACTATCCAAAACAACTTCAATATAAATTACAAAAATCACAGTATGACGCAAGACAAAATCTAATTATTAGTAAAGAGAACAGAAAATGTAAATATGATTCTTATACAAACCCTGTTACATATAGTTCTGGTGACTTGATACTACTTAAGAATGAACAAATTGTAAACAAATTAGATCCGTTATATATAGGACCATTCCAAGTAATAGACGACTGTAACCCTAATTTAAAAATATTATATAAAGGTAAAGAATTAATAGTACATAAAAATAGAACCAAACCATATGTCAAATGAGTTTTGTTTTGTTTTTAATTTCAACTTGAATTTAATAATATTATGTTAAACATTAGATTGTAGTAGTTATTGTAGTAAAGTTTTATGTAATAATAGGTACTTAATAGTATTTTTTTTTATACCATGTTTTCACTTTGATTTATTTTAATTGTCATTATAATGACTCTTTTTCTAATTAAATTGTTATAGTTTATGCTATGTATACAAGTGTAACCAAAAATAAAAATTAATGTAACCATTATTTTTATTTTATTTTGCCAATGGGCGTGTAGTGTAGTACGTATACTGTATGTACACTAATGTAATACTAAGACATATAAATGATTGTTCTATGTATTTAAAGGGCAGTAATAAACTAGACTTCACTAAAGATACTTGTTTACTTTATCTCCCGAACTCACCACCTTACACGCTTTTAAAGTATAATTATTCATTTCACCGATTGAGCAGAATGACGTCTTTATATAGTGGCACGGAATACACGTAGGTGGCTACAAAGTATCAAACGGGTGGGGCAAGGTTTTAATAGCCTATATGATGATTATCTTTAACTAAATAATTATATGAAACTAGTTAATTACCGACCCACGGACTACAATAATGTCTGTGCACAGGTATTTAATGCTTAAGGCTTTAGCTCCAGATGAAGACGCTCACGTCTTGTGTGTACTTTGCCAATTAGGCCGTCCAAACACATGCATTTATAATTATATTTTACCACCATTACTTCTTATATGTATTTGCTACCATTAGTAATACATCGTTGGCGTCTTATTGATAAGGTGGAGATAGAGTTTATTGCTAATTCAATTCGGTAATTTATTTTATCTTTTAATTACACTAATGTATAAGTACAGAAAAATCTAGCTCTCAAAGTAAATACTAGCTATAAATATCGCAAAATTAACTCAATTTACTTCTAGTATATGCTTAGTAAAGCATATAACATGATCCCAAAATGCTAATCTAACCAGCCATAGTTAACAATAACTTAAACCATAATAAAAGTTCGATGTCAGGAATTTAATATCTCTAGCGAATCCTCCTACCTCTTTTGTTGGCAAGACGTCACTATAAATTACGCAAATTTAATAAATTGATAACCTTACCCAAGTACGAGCTTTCCAATTAATTATATTGTCATCTCTTTTATATAATTAATTAGTATACTTATTTCACACCTTCAGTGTAAAATACTTTGAGTCACTCAAAGCCCGTTGCAAATCAATAGTTCATTTAAACTTCTATACTTACTAATATTATAAAGAGGTAAAGTTTGCGTGTTTGTGAGTTTGTGACGTTGTAGGGGGTAATATCTGGATCTAATGAACCTATTTTTAAAAATCTACTATATATAAAAGGGACGCTTAATAACGTTTTTTTTTTGCCGCCCAACGAAGTGGGCACGGGACAGCTAGTAAACAATAAAGCAGGGAAAACAACTTCAGCTAGTTCATAACAGAGACCGTTTAGAGTTATTTTATCTGAACTTCTTCGAAGAGCACGTAAAAAGTCGGGCTTAGCTGTTGTTCTACTAAGCACAGTCGTAAAGCCACGTCAGAGACATTGACACCGGGTTGCCCACTAACCCAACAATACAAGAAAGAACAATTAAAATGTAAATATTTTTCAACACATTCACATTAACGTCGACTAGTCCTAAACTAACTTTGCCACCGAGGCTGTTAATCATCTTTTTTAAAGACAAATCCCACACGAGGGATCATGCCCTGTGCCACGGAGACTTTCACAAACACCAATTTAACGAACACTAAGAATATCCAGACTCAAAACAAAAATTTGTAGATGACACAAAGACCGGCCCTGCGTGGGAATCGAACCCGCGACCGCGGTGTCACCGAGGCAATATAACCAAGTTCAGTGACATTACTTAGTATATTATTATAATGATACCAATCCGTCTGGCCAGCGTGGTATGAGTAGGCCAAGTATCCCTCCGTCACGGGAGGGGGCCCGCTCCTGCAGTAGGACATATTTATGTTATCATGATGAATCCAGGATTCAAATGTTGTTTCTCTATTGTCTCCCAGGTCGCGCGATAGAACGTGTATGCGCGGGTGCTGATGGCGCTGGCATGGTGTCTGCGGCGCGCGCATTACTAGCCGCTGTCACCAGAGTACTACTGCTAGCCGACATGGTGGTGGTACGGCAACTATTACTTGCTAAGGATAAGGTAGGTTTAAGTGTTAAGTCTGCGTTGCATAATTGGAAAGTGGAGATTTATCAATAAAAATCCAGGCACCAGCGAACCATAAGCTTAACCTTGCTTATATTCCTATCAGAGCAAACATTGCACTTTTAGATACAATGTACTTACATCTACTTAATATGATTGTAAAATAAACAAGTATGTTGCTATGATTAAAACAAAATACCCCAAATATCAAATAAAAACAAAATTATAACAAACTACACTTCTTAAAAAATAATGAACATTCGAATTTAGTGCCAAAAGTTTTTTTTTTTTTCATTTGGTTTTTTTTTTATATACCCAATGTCACTTTCACATCTTGCTAAAATAAGTTAATTAGGCTGTAGAGCGTCTCAAGCAAATTAACACCTACATACTCTCCAAAAACATAACCCTCATTCTAGCGCAATCGGGTTATAAAATAACCGTAGTTTTGCTATTGTTGTATCAATAATAATATAAGGTTGTTTTAAATGTATAATATATAAGCCTTTCACCTAGCGTATTAGGTACACATCTATAGTTCCATTATGTAAGTTTCACAAGGTATAATACTTAATCCTTTACCCAATTAAGATTGCCTTATCAATTCAGAGTTGGAGCGATAAATGTTCCAAGTTATATGGAAATGCCATTTAACCCAAATTAGATGAGCGTTTCGTGTCATGTTCTCAAACAAGGACTAGACCAATTTGCTTTAAAATGGTTGAATCAAGATATAGTGTTGCACATTCAAATTTAACCGTACCATTAATATTTTGGATGATTTTCTACTTGGGACTTATACGATTTCAGACATCCCATGTAGAAATTATAAACTAATAAGCGATATCGATGACAGATAGTGTCTTAGAATTAACATCTACCTACATAGCACAACTGGTTAAAGTTCCTTTCAAGGACTTATATGGTTAAAATCCTTGGCAACGCTTAAAATTTGATCTTGGAATACAATACCTTACCATCCTTATCCGGTATCCTCTTAATATGACCTCCAAAGTTAGCGAATTGTATTCTAAAGCCATGTGGTAAAGTCCGGTGAAACCGGTAATCCCGTCTAGAATATAGGAGGAACAATCTAAAGACAACATAGACTTTACTATATACTACACAGCATGTTTTTTACTCGGTTACTTATCGCCTACGTTTGTTTTTAGGTAGCACGGTCGCTGGATCGTCTAGAGTCGGTGTCGAACTTTGCCGAGTTCGTTCGTGCGTTTACGGAGTTCGGCGGCGGTATGGTGGAGCTAGCAAGGCTAACAGCAGAGAGAAGAGCTGACCTACGCGACGAACGAAGAAGAGCACAAGTAGCCGCCGCCAGAAATGTTCTAGAACGTTCCACCCTTATGCTACTAACATCTTCAAAGGTCAGTATATTGCTACACAATTCAAAAAATATCCACAATATATTATAATGTATCCAACTTGGCGGAGAGCATGAAAACAGTCCAAGAATTGAGATAACAATAGGTAGACAAAAGATACATCCACTCCGTTGCCATCCCCTTGCCGGTTTTCTTCCCACTATATTTGAAGGATTAATTTAAATTACTTTCTTGTAGTGTAGAAACAAAGGAAGGTCCCTTATAAAGTGTCAAGTTATAAATCATCGCTGCGTCACATCCGTAACATTGTAGATTTCAACAACGCGATTAATGTAAAAAAAGACTCGAAAAAAAACA
This sequence comes from Schrankia costaestrigalis, assembly GCA_905475405.1. Lineage (NCBI taxonomy): Eukaryota > Metazoa > Arthropoda > Insecta > Lepidoptera > Erebidae > Schrankia > Schrankia costaestrigalis. Next base: position 10,078,602 of record FR997827.1, read on the forward strand.
ATTTAAACCTGTAAAAAAAATCCCTGTTTGGCGTCATTGGTTAAAAGGTTTAATAAAACAGTTTGATGTGCTGTAGGGATGTTATTAACACCAATGGACGGTAATAAATTTTCAATCTGAGTGTCCGGTGTATCCCGTGGCTCGCGTAAATTAGTCCTGTCGCTTGCCCCCATCCCCCCTATCAATAATGTACGTTTCCAACCCGATTCACTACCACAATGCGTTGCCTGTGACATCAATGTTTATAGATGCTCATTATTCATACAATTTTGCACATCAACACTGTAGAAGACTGTATACAATGGATTCCTGAGCTGCTCTAGGGTTTAGTTGAATTAACAAAATAATTAATCTTGCAATACTAGTATTAGGTTCAAAATAGCTTGTAACTAAGACTCCGTGTGGTACATCAACTAAAATCAACAGAAGGGAGTTCCATATTGAGAATACAATACAACCGAGATGTATTGTATTGTCAACCCACTTCTCTTTAGGAAGTCAAAAAAATATACTAAAAATATTAAGCCGGCTTTTGTAGAGTAAGGGACAATTTGTTGCCAGAACAAAAAGTCCAAATAAACAAAATAGTTTACCTCTCTTCTAGCATGCATTTATGTTCACCCTATTCGTTCATTGTAACTAACTTAATGGTGCCCCAACTGAACAAACCACTCATATAACTTTGTCAAACTAAATAAAAACTCTTGCAGCTTCCTGTAATAAACAGTTAATAGAGTCATTTATTGTACTTACGTTCATCCTCTAAATCTATGTCGTGTAAACAAAACTGTTTTTCAACCGACTTCAAAAAAGAGGAGGTTCTCAATTCGGTTGTATTTTTTTTTTTTTTTTTATTTTTATTTTTTGTGTTTGTTACCTGATTTCTCGAAAACGGCTAGACCGATTTGAAAAATTTTTTTTTTGTTCGTATGGGTATGCTTCCCATTTGGTCCCATTGTCACCAGATCTGGATCTGGATGACAGGATCCCAGAGAAATCGAGGGCATCTCTTGAAAATTGTAGGGACGCATTGTGTAAAATCTTGTCATACATGTGCATCTCTGACGTCACTACCAAATAATCAAGAGTTAGAACTGGTCAGATCCTGGAGACCACCGAGAGTCGAGGGAACACCTCAACGACATATCGCAGCTACCTTGTGTTTGGGCTTATTTTAATTGTATTGATGGAAACTTTACACAACTTTACACAAACATGATCTGATGATGAAGACGACTGAGGGTCGAGGAAACTTCTCAACGGTATATAGCAGCTACCTAGTGTTTGGGCTTATTTTATTCGTATTAATGAAAACTTTACACAAACATGATCTTATGATGAAGACGACTGCAGAAATTTATTTAATACTAATCTTAGAAATTGTTATCAGCATGGAGCAAGAAATTGTTATCATTTTAACCGACTCCTGTTGAAGTCGGTTTTTTAATTAGAAAATTATGTTAAACACAACATTGTATTTAGAACAAAATGTACAACAGCAATACCTATAGTTTCGTTCACCAAAAAGAGCTGCATTTGTTTTAGGTCCAAACTAGTGTTAGTACCAGAGACTCGTACCAAAAGACATTTTTATTTCATGGTCGTTTTTAATGAAGTTCAAAAACGTTGAACTTTGTTTTATTTGTACACATAAGCTATACACTCAAGCTATACACACTATACATTGCCACTATACTATACAGCCACATTGTGGAATTTTATAAATCAATATTTCTTTTCTAACCTATTTATAGGAAAACCAAAAAAACAAAAAATATTTTGAAAGGACGCTATAGTGACCCATCTACAGAAACAACTGGCAAAACGATTTTGTGCTTTTGTCCAAAAGTGAATATATAACTGGCTAAAAAGCGCATTTAAAAGTATGTACAAACTGGAAAATAGAATTCTATCGTTATTAGATCTAACAAGTGCAGTAAGAATGAACGGTCTTGTAAAATGTGTCATCTGAATCGTTGGTAGAGACATCGGCAGTGCGGTCGCGGCGCTCTCGTCCGGAAATGTTGACAAATTGCAAGTTTTGCCGCCGTCATACTGTTCACTGTCATTGTTCACTGACTCAGCACATTTCAACATCAATTCTGTAAAGCTTTTCAACTACCAATTATCCAGAAATGAGCTAGTTTTATTTTCTCCTCGATGTAAATCTAAAAATAAACTTTGGAGAAACTTTTAACGCATCTCTATTATCTCAGGAATCGTACAACACCTGCGTAAAACTTATAACACTCATCAGCCTATTTGTAAATATAATATGTTAATAAAATATTAGTTTCCATAGCTTAATTATATGTATACGATTATTATCTATGCTGCAGTTTAGAAGTTTTATCTTTTAGCTTTTTTTTTTGTTTTTAACACAACTACCTTTTGATAACTAAAGAAATGAGGTCGGGAACTTTACATGAGTACCAGTACACATTAACCCCCTTACTCATAAACGCCTCTTATATTTAGTCACTGTTTAGCGAGTTTTTTATTAATAAAACCAACCTTATACCAAACAAAAACGTAAGAATTTAAGCTAATCAATTGACTAAAATTTAAGAGGCGTTTATGAGTAAGGAGGTAGGTGTATATATTTTAGTATTTAACTAACGTTTTATACAACAATCTGGCTAGATGAAGTTTACGCTTACTCGTTCCAATATTGTAGTAGAAACTTAGCACATTACCGCCTTTCAAAGTAACGTTTACTATATTATATGCAAGCTCGAAAGTTCTTACTACAGTTCGCAGCTGATGTTACGTAATTACCAGCAAAAGCTTCAGGAGTTAGTAAGACAATTATATTTAAGCTTAAATCCTGTTTTATTAATAGTCGTGTGTAGAAATGGATATAAAATCATTTTGTAATTTTAAAACCAATTCAAATATCAGAGTATTAGTCCGAAAGTAATAAGAGTACAATATATTCACCGAAATTAATTTATCCTTTTTTTTGGAAATACATATTTTACACATCAACACCCAGACTATAATAATATGAACAACCCCATAGGTCATGCCATATCTTTCGAGATAAAAACCATATTATTTAACCAATAATACTGAAATTTACAGTTAATACAAAAAACCCGATCTCAAATTGAAAACCCAACTCATAACCTTGTGTACTTATACGACTACCCAAAATTTAGTATCTAATACAATGGAAAGGAAAATCCATACTAATATTATAAATGGGAAAGTGTGTCTGTCTGTTGGTAAATCAGTAAAGTAAATAAATACACATTCAGACAAAGCCATCTAGTCCCAAACTAAGCAGACCTTGTGCTATGGATACTAGACAACGGATAAACATACTTAAATACATTTTTTTTGTAAATACTACTAGTAAATATTATACTAATAAATATTATACATAGAAAACACCCAGACCAATGCGAACAATCATGTTCATGCACACAAAGATTTGCATTGAGCGGGAATCGAAGAGTGTTATGTTATATAACCACTACACCACAGAGGAGAGGAACCAATACACCACACTTTAAGAACATATTGTTCCTGCCCATTCTTGAATAATTATTTCTTTTAGTTTTTCTCAAAATTCAATTCGACAGTACAATGACGAGTTTGGAAGATGACGAGTTAGGAAAGTGACGAATTTGGAAGATGACCAATTAGGAAGATGACGAATCAGGAACAAATCGTCGTTTGTCTCTCTTTTACTGCAAAACGGAACGACGAGTTGATGTGATTTTATAAGTGGAGATAGTTGAAGGGATGGAGCGTAACATAGACTACTTTTTGCCCCTTTCTAACCACCCACTTTCCAAAAATGGGAAAGACGCGAGCGAAGCCGCGGGCATATGCTAGTTATGTCTAAACGAGCGTCTTTATCACTCAGTAAGCAGTCGTTGGAATGAGAAAGTGATTGTTTACCCTTACTTATACATTTATCAGCTTAAGGATTATTATCAATCAAAGTCGACAAGGGACTGTCTCAGTACAAGGACCTTCATTTTGTGTAATCATATCACTAAATTGAATGAACAATCAACATTGTTTGTGATGTTGTTATTAGTAAAAGAGTATATTTACTTTTATTGTGATTAATTCACAATGATTTATTTAATAAAATGTAACCTACTGTAAAATAGATATTTTTTTTAAACTTCATGTAGTAAGCAAAATGATCATACTCGTAGGCCTATTGCCATAACAAAATTAAAGAAAATTAAATTTATAAAAAAAAAACAAAATTCTGTTAAATGTTTATTGGCTGAAATGCAAGAAGGTGTTATTCGGCTCTCAACTTCAAAATAGTAGCGGAATTTGAATATCAAGTCAAGTGGCCAGCTGCCCTAACTAGCAAGGTTTATTGCTAGATAGTTTACATTGTCCAATTTGATTGAACACCGGCACCAATATAAAGGTATAAGTTCCAACGTTGTAACCGATAACGTGCTGTGTTCAATAAACAATATTGGCTCGGGTGGATGTTGTATCGCAGTACCGAAAGATGGAAATAGTTTCTTCTCACTCCTGTACATGACCTGTAGTGCTGTTATTTAAGCTTTAATTTGTCAAAACACTGTTTCTATATTCGTTAAAAATTAAATAAAATACTGTAATATTATGAAATGAGTTAGTTGGTAATATAATAAGTTTTTAGATTATTTTTATTAGAACTTATTACTTTTAGAGATTTAAGACAGTATTCGAAAACTTTTTGCCTAACTTGGACTTTATTTAAAGGATCATAGAGTTCCAAATCACTATTCGAGCCGTGCCGGGTCGAAACGGGCCCCAAAAACTGTGAGTCCTTGGTTGGACCCTTTTGGTTGGACGGTAAATAATTTAATAGAAACTCACCTGTCCCAATATCTAAATAAAAAGTAGTTTATTTTCTTTGCAAATCTATTGGATAATAAATGTCAATCCAACGTAGAGTGATCTTGATGGATCACTATAGTGACTTTGGTCCACAGTACAAATGGTTCTTCAAAAAAGTTTTGTTCTCAGTAAATTTTAAAAAAGGTAATGTGATCCATGTTTTGGTCACCTTAGGTATAATATAGTCATAGGACACAAATTATTAGGGAAACGGTGGTAACGGGAACGGATGTTTTGGGAACAGGTGTTTTGACATTCGTATAGCATGTTCCGAAAGGTCCAAGATTTATATTTGTTTTTTTTAAGACATTTCTGCATTAGGGATCTTCCTCTGATCACGGAGACTGAGGTGCCTAACTGAGCAGTCTACCATGTTCCATGCTTTAAGCTAGGTTGCTTAAGTTTAGATTTTTTTGGATTATTACTGTCTTAATTACCTTAGCTTCTGTTTGGTTTTTCCGCAATCCACTTTAGTATGACATCCATGTTAATTGTATAGAGACTGCAAGTTACGAGTAAACTCTTCCTGTAGGTCGACACCTACAGGAAGAGTTTACTCGTAACTTGCAAAAAATTATATTGCAAGAAAAGGAATACTTATCAATCTGTCGCTTTTTACGACTAAAAAGCGACAGATTGATAAGTATTCCTTTTCTTGCAATATAATTTTTTGCAAGAAAAGGAATCATTTAGAAACAAATCCTATACGTATTGCGTTTAGCCAGCATCATGCCAGCTCGAAACTTAGAGAGGAGAGTATTGAGCTACCAAGTTTGTGATCTGTATATAAGGGCAACAAATTATGTACCGATCAAATAGCACTACACCAAAAGTTAATTGATTATCGTGTAACACAACGTACATAGTAACACGTTTAAATATTTATACCCTGTTATACGATAATCTCTAGAGCCTATACGCTAACAAATTTAATCTAATATTCGTATATTATTACAGTGTAAAGGATTACTTAAACGATAAAAATGCCTGGATCTGAATTGTCCTGTTTTCTTAATAAAATATTTGTGAAGTGATCACCTAAAAGAGCGATAGGAACCCAGCAGAGTTTCTTGTGGGTGTCTTCTCTGTCATGGTAGTGTTCCGAACCCTCAGTAAACTTAGCCGTTAAGTTAGACGTGCTGTGATCACTATAAAAACTCCGACGTTCATAAGTGTCATTGATTTGACTTATATGAAATAAAATATTTTTTCATTTTTCATTATAAATTTAATATACCTACATTTTCCGTTACTCAATCTAAATACTGGCGTTAATCGTATCCATAGGGAGCTCTAAAATCTATTGTAAATGCAAAACCAAAAAAAACCACTTACTTAACATGAAATAAATCGGCAATTACTTAGTATAGAACCTGCTTGGTGGTGAAGTCAGAATGCAATGACAGCACTCCATCTCATCCCATGGATTCTCGTGAAAACCGACTAAGGGAAATATTTTCAAAAATAAAGAAATAAAAGCAAAACATACAACCTAAACGATTGCACCCTTTCTCCGTGTGGTGACGGAGTAAGAATACAATATGTCACCACCCCATCTCATTCAATGGGTGTCGTAAAAACGTCGGTTTTTAAGGGACTATCCGTAAATTTTATCTTTAAGAAATAAAAAAAGGAAAACTTGAAATTTAACCCTATACCAATCCGTCTGGCCAGCGTGGCATTAGTATCTCTCCGTCCCGGGAAGAGACCCGTCCTTGTAGTGGGACATTAATGTGATGGTTTCACCCTTTGTCGCTGGAGAAAGTCTGCTAATATTGGGACATTGTACAGAAAAAGCTTATACTGGTATGACCTGCATAAAATTATGTGACTTTCGTTCTTCCTTCACGTGAATTAGATAATTATGTTTTTTGCAGACATGTCTAAGGCACCCTGGCAGTGCATCAGCAAGAGAAAACCGTGACACAGTATTCTGTCAAATGCGACGTGCCATGGACCTCATCCACTACGTAGTAAGAGACGGTCTGCCGGGACACGAAGAACACTCACATGAGGTTTGTACTATACTTTTATTAAAATGTGTTTACTGTATGAAGTTGTTATAAGACTTACGTATCCTCCTTGAGAAAAGGATTGGAAAAACAAATTGGTTGTTGCATGTGTGAGATATTATGCCACACTTTGGTACACAAAAAACTCAAATTTTAAATGTTTTCTTAGAAAATAATAATTTGTCACGTACTAGGTAATCACAGAATCTATCGAGGCATTCGAAGAGTAATTCTGATTATCTCTTCATTTTATTCATTCACGACAATTGTTGTCTTTCTCCAATGTTTTGTTTAAATAATTCTGGCAACCTTGATTGAAATCAATTCGTAATATGAATCAAAACTGCTTTTAAAAACTGTCGGTCTGCTTACTTTTTAAAAAGTTCTAAATGCAGTTAATGTGTTTCTTCTACCTTCCTAGAATCATAACAATTTTAATATTACTTCTAGTATATATTTTAGTGGTTGGATTTGTCTCTCTCCTTCCCGGAAATCAGAAACTTAATTATGTTCATATATATATTTTTAAATCTAAAACAGTTTGAACTTTATCCAAAAATACAAAATAAATTTAACCTACGTTACATCTACGTTAAAGTTTTGCTTTCGTTCAGTATAAACAGGACATCAATACCTTTTTGTAAGCATGACGTGATAAAAAAAGATTGACAAGAAAAACAATGAAAATTACACAGAGAACTTCATCATCATTTAACCAACGTTTGTTTCATTAAAGCTTATTCTATAAAAAAAAGTGAAAGGCTAGATAGGTTAATAGGTACCTACAAGCTTTTTCTGTCAAAATTTCCTTCTCTCGTAGAGCTGGCGTCTACTTAATAGTCAGCATTTACTTTGCCCTCGGGATGTGTTGTGATATATAATTATGTAGTTAAACTACACAATTGTATATTCAAAGACCGTTTTCATTTAACTTTAATAGAAAACTAAATTAACCTTCAACGCTCAAAGGATAATCAAACGATTAACTCAAAATTTAATTAATTGCCCAACGTAAATAGTTCTATCAAGAACAAACATGGGTAATGCATATATTATTCAGCGCATTTGAATAAACAAAACAATGGAAGCCATTAATTATTATTCATAATACTATATACTATGACTATGACGTCACATGTGTTCCAGAGCTCTGTCCAGGTTGAATAATGTGATATGCTCTACGTTTAAGTACCTTGAATACAGTTTATATGCCACGTCTTAAGATATTTGAAATACTTGCACAAAGAGTTTAATAATAATCTTTTTCTTTCTTAAATTAATTAAACACCATCTCTTCAAGGACTAAACAGAGTGGTTATAGGTACTAGACAAGGATAATTTTATTTAATTTTTGTAAAACATACATGTTAAATCAATGCGAAAATTAATGTTAACACAAGTACAGTTTTTCCTTCATAATAAAAATAATGTCAAATATTTTCGTTAATATACAGATTAAATAAGTTAATTGAAAAGCTAAGTGTTACTTTGATTCTTCCGATAATAAACAGCTTTACAATGCTTTTAGATCAATACAGACGCGATCGAGGCTAAAGGAAATAATATTCCCGATTCATATCCCCAAGGAAGTCCTTTTTCAGTCCGGTATGTCGTGGCAACGAACGAATCAGCGAAAGGAAAGGCTTCAACGGAATAATAAAAAAAGTTTGAAAAAAGTTGTTACCTTCTGGAACATGTATTTTGTCCTTCCTATAATATTAGGTTCTTTAAAATCAAGCGTTTTGACGAGTCACTAAAAATATATCCTAAAATACAAATAGTTACTTAACACTTTGGTGACTGAGTTTAGTATATTTATACTTTATCTACAGTATAACCATATTATAGTGTAATGTGTCCACCTCATTTGATTCTATGGAATCTGTAATTTTTGACTAAATAACAAGCTAAACTCATAAACAATATCAAAGATTATCTCTTTAAAAAAGAGAAGGAGAAGTTGGCGCCAGGTGTTTGACAAAATACTATTACCTGCGTCTTGCCAGCTTAGTATTACAATATCACCGTTACCATCATCTATGAGTAAGGTGGATCTTTCCGGCAAAGCATTAAAAGATCATTAAGACAGTAAACACGGAAAAGTTTCTTAAAATTACGCCTCACATAAATAGATTCCCATTAAAATCAGCTCACAGTAAAAACGACTGCACCTTTATCTTTACGCAGCAATTTTCTACTTGTACTTAGTCAAGCTTTTACTGAACAAAAGGCTTACGAAACATTAAAGCTCGTTTTCTGCTTTCCGCACCGAAAAAAAAATGGAACGTTAATGGAATATCCTTGGAGTGCGTCTGTCCTTACATCTACGAGTATCTGTCATTGCAATTTATCTCGTACGACTTTTCATATCAGACATTAGCGTTTGACGCAGTATATTATATTAAGGTTGGCTAGTATATAATGCCTTAAGGCATTAAGTCCGCTTTTGTGCATTAGTACAAGAAGAGCAAATGTATGTGTCAATTTTCTCTCGCCCATTTTCTGTGTCGTATTAACAAAAGATCGAGTCTTTCCTTTCTTGCAATGAAAATAGTATTATGAATAATGAACATGTATCAGCATTGGGACACTAATGGCATGTTAGGAATTAAAATCAACTTGTCTTACATCAAACTATACAGTTCTTTGCTTCTAGTAATTCTATATATTTTTATGAAAGCATTTAAGTATCAGCTGGGTTATCGTAGCCAAGTCAAACAGCTGTTTGTCGTAAAACTTGTGCAAGACTTACCATTTTGCCAGCTAGTGCTTTTCTAGATAGTAATAACTCAATGTAGATGGACTTTATTGGCCATAAAGCCAAATTTGGCAAACGTCAAATATCGCTAGCGTAGTTTTCAAATAGCTTTCATACCTGTTGATGTTTATATTCTATTTAACTGTAAAAAAGGATGTTTACGTTTGCAACATAAAAACAAATTTTAGTAGTACAAATTAACAAAAACTCGAGAACTTCGCAGTAACCGCAGAGAAATCATCTGCATAATTTTCATGTGCGACTCTAACCTTAGAAGTTCTATGAACAACTGTTCTGAATGAAGATGTGTTGTGTAGTCCGATTGATTATTGGTACGTCATTTTTACAAGTGCCGCACACTTTTTACTGTACTTCATCACGCAACTGATTCAGAAAGAGATTAGAGGTTTACGTGAGTGTAAAATGTATGTCCGTTCTGTGTGGCATCAAAAAGACATTAGTAAAATCGTAAGAGGATGTTCAAAGAGACCAGTTGTCTTCTAGGTATACTACAAAGCTTGTCCCAGCTACATATATGTGTATGCTTATAATATGCTCTATAATACGACCTTAGACATTACTCTATCATACTTAGGTACGTACTAGTCAAAGTTTTTAACATAAGTCTAATGTATCGTCAATAAAGTCAGGCGGCATAAGTGCAAACATTGACTATAGTTGTAGTACATGTCATACTTTAAACAAGTTTAACTTAGAGACGCCGCCGCCACTAGAAGCACGTCCCGCGATGTATACTCAACATACATTACACATCTTTAACATCGCTATACATAGATACTATTTATTTTAAAATACACAACTGACGATCTCTGTGGCGTAGTGGTTATTTAACATGACTACTACGCAGAGGCTTCGGGTTCGATTCCCGCTCAATACAAATCTTTGTGAGCATGAACATGATTGTTTGCATTGGTCTGGGTGTTTTCTATGTATGGGGTAAAGTGAGGCTACATAAAGTAGTAAACTATAATGCTTACGAGCCTTTGATTCGTCTACATACATACTGACCGAGAGGTTTTAAAGACTACGCTTTTGTAGAATTAGTGATATTCTTCAGAAAGGCCTTATTCGTACCACTTAAAACCGCCAGGTTAAATAGTCTCTGCCTACGCCCACGAATACAAGGCGAGCTTTTATGTATGCCTTACCTAACATCATGTTAGAAGACAAGCAAAGTTTTGTTTGAGGGTCCTCACAAGTGTTTCTGAGGAAAGGTGTGATCGGCTTGCTAACGCTAACTAACTTTGACATGGATACCTTATGCTGTTACCTTTAAAACTCGTATGTATTTAAAGCAATTATCTACATAAATATGCTGAAAAGCTTTGTTCAAAGCAGGTTTCAAGCCGGGCGTGTTAGTTACAACATTCAGGCATGTTCGCCAAGAACGCTATTCAGTCATGAAACAAGCCAATAAATGGTTCGACTATAACAATATGAAGCAGTTATTAGGCGCATTTTACTAAAAAGTATATTAGACAATGAGTCATTTAACAAGAAGTTCTTAACTCCTTGCTAACCTTTTTAATAATAGGTACCTCAATTTCATTTTGTTATTTTCGATACTCATTTTTCGTCCCTATTATTTAAACAAATAGAAGAAAAAGAATAGATTCGTTATTCATTGTGCAATAATTCTATTTTGAATACCATTAATAATAATAGAAATGATTTCGCTTTCTCAAAATAATTTCACAACAAGCGGATATTGTTCAATTTATGTGACAAGAAACCATTAAAGAAATATATAGTTCATAGTTAGTTTATTTTTAGTTTTAAGCCAATTAGCATACTAACAAAACGGCTTTTCTTTGCGTTGTCGTCGTTTGAAAGAAATAAAGTGTCAACACATATTACACCGCTCATCGTCAGTGTATCGCTATCATTATATTGGCCAACAATCGTCCACTACTGGGCATAACATACTGTGAAAATTTCCACTTTTGTCGTCCTGTCTTGTTAAGTGTCATGACGGTCACATAAGTTCTCATGCAGATTGTCATTCTAATTCAACCATGCAGGAAAACCGAAATACTATTATCATCGTAGTGACTGCAGTCTTCAACACATCTTGACATTAGATTAGCTAATACAAATCAAAAGACAAGTGAATTGATAACTTCCTCCTTTGCGACTCTGAATTCGCTTAAAAACTAATTGTTCTTTTCATAAAAAGTAGCAAAATATTACTGCTTAGAGATGGATTAAGCGGTGGCACAGACAAAGAGGGCTTTTTATTAAATAGACCTTACTTGTAATTTATGGTAGGTACATTTTCGTATTCAACTGTTTCATATTCGATATCTCAAGGATTGAACTTATAACAGTTTTGTACGCATTGGTGGCGTTCCGCTGGATCGTAAAGTTCAATGAACCGATAATGATGAGGGTTTCACTGTTTGAAAGCCTATGTCAACTAAATGAGATACGCTTCATCTCGATTGGTTCCTTAATACCCGAAATACTTTTGAACATCGCTATCTATAATCATATTACGAGTGTAAGCTTTATTATTCATAATGTGTATATAAAAGTATATAAGTATGTTTATACCTACGTTTTGTCTAGTACTCTTAGTACAAGGCTATGAATATTCATAGAGCCTGAGATTGAGTCTCCTGGCCTATGACGGCTGTTTTGTGTGAACCTTAGTATTTAATGGCAGGTAACTGTTACTATTTAAGGTCACAAAAACATTTGGCTTTCCATAACTCACTCATATTGAAGTGACCGTGTTTCAAAAATTAACTTATCTGTACCTATACACATATACATATACACAGACTATTTCAGTAATAATTTCTGAGAATAAGGGAGATTTCTGTAATAAATATAAATACAATATTATTTACACATTCACACAACTCTACCTTGTCCCTAGATATACAGGGAAAACACAAGGCTTTACTACTATTATACATAGAAAATCCCCACAAGAATGCAAACCTTCATGTTCATACATACAAAGATTTGCATATCTCCCGTTAGACCTCTGCGTAGCAACTATGGACTAACTACGCCACAGATGTCATCAAGTTCAATTCAAAAACGGCTGAATTCCGTCACCGTTGTGATTGATCCTACTAATATTATAAATGAGAAAGTTTGTGAGGATGGATGGATGTTTGTTACTCTTTCACGCAAAAACTACTTAACGGATTTTGATGAAATTTGGAATATAGGTAGTTTAGGGTGTAGAATAACATTTAGGCTAACTATACCTACCACGCGTGTAAAGCCGCGGGCATCAGCTAGTTAAGAATAAATATTTTATTTAGAAGTTATCGTAAAAGCCAGCTAAGAACACTCTAGAAATCTATTATTATGGTTAAAGATCTTTATTTTCTCTTAAGAATTTACAATAATTCACTTACTGAGAAACAATATTCACTGGTATAAATTTCTATAGTGTACAGAAACAAACTTGTGAACTTAAATAAATGCAAACAAACAACAAAAACGCAACACGAAACTAAAACTATAAATTACAAAACATGAAACTAAAATTTATTATTATAAACGAAGTGGGTATAATTACATATCATAATCAGATAATAGAAACATTTATACACTGTCAAGGTTCACAAAATGTTCGCATACTAAACAAATATAGTGAAAAGATACAGTTAACCTTTATTTCAAAGATAATTCAAGTACCTATGTAGCGACATAGGTAGTATTCGTACATACGACATTATATTACACTAGAGAGGCTTCCGCTACTCGTGACATGAACCGGAACGAAACATAGACATTAACTGTGGCGTGGAAAGTGCATACAACTGTTGTTCTACTCAAGTACATACTGGACATACATACCTACGTTGTTTGTCAAGAATTTGATTTATATTTTGTGTATTTACAGTTGCTTGGAAAAAACAAACATTATTTTATTAACATTTAACTAGACACAAGTCAATGCTAGGTAATACAAAGATTTGCATTGAGCGAAAGTCCAAATCGATATTCACAAGATGGTAGTAGCACCAACAAGAGGGTGTCTAGATTAGTACCACAGATTTATTCATCTCCAAAGAGTATTGTGAAAATCTTACTGGGTTTTGGAGAAATAGTACTGTAGCTAGTGAAATTACAGCTTCCCATTTCAACAACTTCTCTCTGATTAGGCAACGAGCTCAGCAGTGCTCTAGCATTGCTAAAGTCCATTCACGAGCTTTGGTTACCGGTTAGCATAAAACGAGCCGCTTATTCGTCTGCCACATTATCGTAGTAAAAAAAAGCTAAACGCTACGTCTGTTTTTCTTCCAAAGAAGATAACTACTACTTAGTAGAAGTTAATAAAGCTGACTTCTACTACCGGCTCTTTTTTAAATGGAGTGACTTTCTTTGTCTAAAGAAACAATGACATCGAGAGAATAAAAATGTTCAATAAACCATATTTCCCTTCATTTACAAATGATACATTGCTTCTATATTTATTACGCTATACAATCAAATTCAATATCAGCAATAACAATCACGCAAAGGTAATACTCAAGCATTTTATTACCCATCCTTCAAAATATTCATAAAAGATGGCCTATTAAGATAATAATGCTTGCCGTAACCACAGATTCACGCAAGTCCTGAACTCAACGTAACAATAAGTCTGGCTAAAGAAAATAGTAATTTAAAAATGATAATATCGATGAAATATCGGCCAGACTACGGTCTGTGTCTAGTGATAAGGATCGACACGATATCGCGATGGGCAGTCTTTACTCGTCTAACTACAACATAGATACATTTCCTATATTTTTGTAACAAGACTGATATTCTTACTTTACAATTATATTAGAAGGGATAGGATTAGTCGTTGTGGCTCAGAACGTCAACTTCCCAAAATATCCCCTGGTACCAAAATATCAACTTCTCAAAATGTCTCACTCGCTCTTTATCAATATTGTATACTAGCTGACCCGTGCCCACTTAGTTGGGCGGCGAAAAATTTTAAACATATTTCATTACTGCCCACTCGTTTTTGTCATAGCGTGATACTATATAGCCTATGACACTCCCTGATAAATGGACTATTCAACACAGAAAGAATTTTTAAAATCGGTTCAGTAGATCCAGAGATTACCCCCTACAACGTCACAAACACACAATCACACAAACACACAAACTTTACCTCTTTATAATATTAGTATAGATTTCTCGTCACTTAATATTGCGCTGCATAGATCTGATGATTTAAGACGAAAGAGCTTATACAAATTGCTACAGATACGAGTATGAGTTAGGTATGAAATCATTCAGGCTAATACCACCTTCCCACTTTAAACCTACTAAGATTAAATATCAAAATAAGTGAATACAATTAAAACACGTACAGTTTACAATTATTTTCATGTAATTGTTAACATTTCATATTATGAACTATGTAATTAGTACAATATTACAATGTATTAAATATTTTTCTGATACCTACAAAAAATACATGCTATTAATTTATTAAAGAATTTTGTTTGTGCTTAAAGTATTTTTTAATGTTAATTGAAATTAATTGCAATGCAATAATTGTAAAAGACATGGTAACTGTTCACTACCATTATAAATGTTTTTATGGACCCTATTGATTGCTTTTGCTTGCTGTCAGCCAAAACGGAGTTAATCTGGTACGCTTTTAAAAAAACTGTTGATCTCTCAATTACTCTGTGACTTCTTTCAAAATCTATTTCTTGATAAACACTATTTTATTTCTTTTCTTGTAGATGAAACCTTTCTCGGATAGTCATGAGCAGGTATAAATAATAACAAGCAGGTAGACGAATATTCATTATATATAAAAATTGTTGTAAATAAATCGCACTAGAATATTCTCCTTGTATGCTTTATTTCAATGTAATAATCGTGAACCAAGTAAGTACCTACATTTTAGTTCCTACGCAATTTGTTTCCTCGTAAATCTTAATGGGCTATGTTTGTACATATAAAAATCAAGTTTCCTGCATCAGACCATTACATGTTTTTGAACAATCTCTTCGTAAATCCCTTTCACCTTTAACTCTGCAAAACATAATGCACGAAAAATTTCAAAAAGTAAAAATTTCGAAGGAGTATATGCAGTTTTATAAATTTGTTTATTGTTAACAGCACCTCTATTTAATATTCAGTAGTATTAGTTTAAATAATTTCGAAATATTTGTTTTATCTCACTTCCAAATTTTGCTATCCACCACGCTCAGAACATAGGATTAATGGCCTGGCTAAGCTTCCTGCTACGTTATAAATGTAATAGGTATGTAAGTATCTATAATAAGTTTCTCTATTTAGGTAGACTTGTTTCACAGATGGAAACTGGTGAGTATATTATAACGACCGAATAAAATATGTCGTAAAAATTTCAAAATAGTCCTTAGATCTCTAATTTCGCTTTTAGAAAACGTAGTTTTGTAAAATTATTCGGAATATTTTTCCACTTCTGTGTGTTTTTTCAAGACTCTACTAAATTGTATTAACATTAGTCTCACGGTTGTGCGATTAGGAAACGTAAAGCGAATGCCTAATCTCACAGGTTATTCATAATAATAAAATGTAGTATTGCGTATAGGCTGCACAGTGGGAGGCCGGGACAGCACTCGGCGCACTTCGTGGTTTGACGGGACAAGTTCGTACGGCAAGAGCGCGCGGCGGTGCTGATGCAACACGACGTCGGGCCCTCGCCGGGACTTTACGAGCTCTAGTAGAACGCACTCATGACTTCACCGATTCCGCCTACACCTCGCACGAACATCGACAACGGATACTAGCACTCGCCGAAAGAATAGCGTATGAATTAGAAAGATTAGTCTCTGTCGCCGTGTCACTGGTAAGAAGTCACTATATTAATAAAATTAAGATAATGTAGTGATCAGTTTATCGAGTTTTAATATTATAGGAAGAGCAAGGTGCTACTGGTAGTGCAACAGCACTAGAAAGTGCTTGTACTGGTGCAACAGGCGCGGCTTCCGAGTTGGAAAGGGCGCTTGTAGCGTCAGCGCGGGACCAAGCCAGAGACTTGGCTCCGCTCGCGGACGAGGCGAAGCGACTAGCGTCCGACCTCGCATATATAGGTAAACAATGTTCGTATCCTTTTATCAATCCCATTTAATAACATTTTGTTTAATTCTGCATCAATCTCTATGTAGAGTGCATAACCT
Source organism: Schrankia costaestrigalis (assembly GCA_905475405.1). Lineage (NCBI taxonomy): Eukaryota > Metazoa > Arthropoda > Insecta > Lepidoptera > Erebidae > Schrankia > Schrankia costaestrigalis. The sequence continues at coordinate 10,095,398 of FR997827.1, forward strand.
CTATATAGCAGTTGCAGAACTGAACCCGTAACTAATTGAATAATTTATCTTGTTTGCAGCTAGTTCCTGTGGTGAGAGAGAATCAGAGAGACTGCACAATATAGCCAGCCGGCTCCATGAACAATTAGATCACATAATAGAGGTACATTTACCGTTACGGTTTTGATTTAAACTTAATTGTTAACTATATATCTACCTACTTAAAGAAGTGTTTGTCAACCAATGTAGTCTTATTTTGATTTCTTAATTAGGTTTAGTTTATACATCCTCCTCCAGACAGCCGCCATTGATTGACATTTATTTATGCCTATACAATAATCTATTTAACATAGCAGTCCTCAAAAGTTAATAACAAATCAACTTTAACTTCCAGGTTTGCAAATTACTCAGGCACATAGCAATGTCAGAGACGCTCCAAGTGAGTGCAAAGTTTGCAGAAATAAACCTTAGGATATATGGTCCACAAGTGGTGACTGCAGCAAGAACTCTAGCGGCGCATCCTGGTAGTACGGCGGCGCGAGAGAACCTTGATGTTTTCGTAGACATGTGGGCCTGGTTACTCGCTGATGCTGCAAGATTAGCACGAGAACTCCTTGACCTCACTGACGATAGACCCGACAAACAGCAATACAGCAGTTTGCCGAGGCCTGGGGTACGTTCCCATTCGATTATTAAGTTTATGTCATTGAGTCACGTGATATTATGTATTCTTGTTATACTCTATATAAACCTACCAATCCGCCTAGCTAGCCTTTATATGTAAGTAGACCTAGTTTCCCAGAGGACAAACGGTCCTGCATTGATATAGTAAAAATCGGCTAAAGTAAAAAGATTTGTAAATAAAACATAATGCAGATCATTCGAACTGTATCGGCAATTATCTGGTTTACAGAAACACGGTACAACGAGCAAACCACTAAAAGCAGTAAGACTAGACTCTGACGAACAAGCTAAGATTGCGAAGTCTGGTCTTGAAATGAAAATGATGTCCTCTGAAATGGATGCTGAGACTGAAAAGTGGCAGGGTGCAGCTGCTGATGAAAACAACGATATTGTGAAGAGGTGCGTAGATTATACAAACCGACAGACTTTAAGAATAATCTTAGTTCCATTTTACAACCGTGTGAACTAGGCTTCATTTATTAAGCAATTAATATTCAAACCATGTTCAAACATTTGTTTTTCAATATGGAATACTTCATAGATACCCTAAGTTCTAATGTTTGTACCTACTGTTTTCAGGGCGAAAAACATGTCTTCCATGGCCTTTGCTATGTACCAATTCACAAAAGGTGAAGGCCGTCTAAACACTACGCAAGACCTCTTCACACAAGCTGAATATTTTGCGGAAGAAGCTAATAGACTTTATAAAATTGTTCGACAGTTTTCTTATCAGGTAAAATCTGATATATTTAATATATTTTCTTTAAATAAATTCCATAATAATTAAAAATAAAAAAAAAATAAAAAATATTCCTCACAATAATTAATTGTTAAAATATGCGTGTGTTCTTAGGTTCCGGCGGGAGCAACAAAAAAAGAACTTCTCGAACATCTAGATAAGGTGCCAACGTACGTGCAACAGTTGCAGTTTACTGTGAAGGAGCCTACGGTTGGACGCGCAGCTACCTTCAACAAAGTAGATAATGTCATACAAGAAACTAAACATCTTATGAACGTCATTAGCAAAGTCGTCACGACATGTTTCGACTGTGCCAACAAGGTGACCACTCATTTCAATATTTTCTATGCCATGTATATGATTATTATATTTCAATTTCCTATTCGAGCAACACTTTGCACTTTTTGACAGTTTAGTAAATTTTCTAGGATACATAAAGATTTTAGTGCATTGGAACATAATGTTCCTTAGGTACCTTTGCCGTGGGAGGCCCGTGTGGGAGTGGTTAAAAGGCACCAGAGTGTTGCACCTGTTAAGTACTTTAAAGATTATATTTGATTCGTGATTGTTAGAATTTCGGGAAAACGGTGAAGCAGTGTGATTACCAACATGAGATTTATTCTCGATTACAATATTATTCTTGCAAACAAAATATTAAGTCATAACATAATACAAACAACATCGAGAATAAATCTCTTTAGTTGTTAGAAATAGTTACGTTTTTAGGTATATAATAGCAATAGAACAGTTTAACTATGGAGACCCCCACTTTCTTTTTCAGTATCGTTTGTTGTATTTACTTATTTATTTTTATATCTATGTTCTTTCCTTCTTCCATGCACCGGGTGATATCATCAACTTCAGGGTCTTATCCCATTGGAAAAAGCAATAAACAAATCCTCAGCAAATACAAGAGACGACTCGGTCTGTCTCATTTCATTCCTTCATCAATGTATCATCGCTATGCCCACGTATTTAATATATTTATGTGTGTACCTCTGTGTATCTAGTTATCTGAGCATGTTCAGTATAATTATTATATACGAAGTCTCAGTACCCTCCGGCTCATACATATTTATGCTAATAACTAACTTGTATTGCCAGAATATAATTATTGGCTAAACCCTCGGCTAAATAAGTTCTGATATTTTCTCTGTTATATACGTTACTTATTATGTTACAAACTATTTTCACTATTTCCCTGTATATATACGTACCAAACTGTATTTCTACATTTGAAGCTTACCATCCCTCGTCATTGACGTTCACAATTCGCAGACGGTCCCCTCTCATTCAATGTTCACATTTCTTTATATCTTCCTTTTGATTTTACTTTTGTTTTTGTTTTACATTTATTTTTAAATTTATTTTCAGTATTCCCTTTGTATGCCTGAGAGAGTTCCTATGCATTGGAAGCCAAATTTACAAAAAGCATCCACGTATAAGAGTGAAAATAGTGTACTGAATGGTTGAAGTAGGTATTTGTGTGGACTCAGAATTGTGGTTTTATCTTTATTATCAGTTTGTAAATAAAACAATGGACTAACAAACTGAACTGTTACTAATATACTTATCGTGGATTTAGTGTAGCATTGTTTGGTGTAATCCATAGCTATTTAATGTTGTTGGTGTGCTGTTGCAATGATAAATTATTATTATAATTAGTTTAGCATATATGTGTGGTATTATAACTTGTCATCTTAAAGTTTATATACTCTCAATATAAGCTTTAGGTGAATTTGTTTTTCTCCTATATGTAATTTTATACTACAGTATAATTAACAGTTTCAATCTATCTGTGAATAATCTGTCGCCAAATTGTAATAACCTCTTTTAAAACATTTAATCGCGAGCATGGTGTTGCGTTATCATTTTGAGAGTTAATTAGTATTGCGTGGAATTGAAACTCAAACAGAAATAAACTAATTGAAACGTATATTTATGTCAGATAAATTATGAAAGCCAAATCTTCATGGTTATCTGAAAATATGCGAGTAGAGTCATGGCTTGGCCAAAGAGATCTTTTTGAAAGAAAATGTCTCTTTTCTTGGCTTTTAAGATTAGTTGAAAATAATACTAACTCATTTTATTGTGTGTGTGATACAGTACAACTTGGACTTTACGGGTCTGAGTGCGGGTGGGGCGGGTGCCGGTGGCGGCAGGGGTACATCAAGAGACGAAGAATCAGGAGCAGGCGGAGGAGGCGATGCCAAACCTGGGGGGAGCAGTTCCGACACAGCCATGTGACAGTACGGCATGGGCCGGCGCGGCAAGGGCGACGCGCGCCGGACCAGGGTCAGCTTCCTCTTGTTTTAAAGACTTAAACGTCTTGAAACAACTCGTCGCCTGATGTCGGAAGTACCGATATTGAACTGACTTGTACATAAAATTTCACTCAAATGCCTTTTATTCTTAATGGGTTGGATTTTTAAGATCAATTATTATTATTGTTATATAAATAATGTAACTGTTTTTGTTTTGTATTTCTAGAAAGATAAAAGTTCAATATGCTTGTTATAATATTTCGACAGTTTGGAATGTAGATGTGGAAGCGTATAAACACAACGAATGGCATTTAGTATAGTTTTATGTATTCGTAGTTTAATCTCGGAACTGGGGACCACACGCTATGATGTTTGTCATGATATACATGCCTAACGTCATGATACAAATGTCATCGCGTGTGATACTTGATCTCCGACAACCCAAGCTGTCAAATGTTAATAACTAGCAAGATATATTGCAGTTATTATTTCGTTTGCAGCTAAACGTATAGTAATAAGATGGACGGTACGATATACAAAGTAAGTTTCTGCAAAGCACTTGCGACACACAAAGCGTCTTCTCAACTCAAATCTCTTAGTGTTTTTACTCTTAATGCTAGATTGCAAGCGTGCTGACGCGATGCCTTTGGCTGTGGATCTAAGTAAACTTAAAGTAATAATTATTATGTAATATAATCATGTTACCTACGCCTTCAATGTTAACACCACGATATTTGACATACATACTTTTCTCGATCGTAGACATTTTTTGTGCTAATTTTACTGTTAGAACAGTAAGTAAATTATACAGTAAAAAGGCAATCATGTTACTTATATTGCCTCGAATAGAACTATTTGTGATCAATAATTAAGAAGAGTGAAATCGTACAATAAATTATAAATACTTGTTACACTTTCATAATGTTACACATTGTTACAATTAATACGTAAACAACACAGAGAAGCCTATTTTTTTATGTTTCCCTCTCATTAACCTATTACTGTAAGTCCTGTAACCAAATGTTATGTAACTAAGTATATATACCTACTTTAATATCCTTTGTTTATACCTAATAGTGTACATCTGTCTGCACCCAATCTGCACTTTCCGTGGTCCTGTTGCACTATAATTTGCGTTATGCACGTTCGCTTCCTCATTATCATTTTGCATCGATGGCGATCCTTTTTGTTGAAAACATGCTACTTAACACATTATACTTCAAACGACACGGTGTTAATCTTGCATTCGATGTTATCGCATTGTTAGTCGTTTCTATATCAACGAGTACATGTACATACATTAGAATACGGTCACATTAACATTACATTAAGGCAAGCTACGTGCGGCGAGTATACATTGCATGATTGTGAAACGGAACAAATAGATGTGTGTTGCATGTGTGTAACGTGATTCGAGTAATGGATGTCGTACGTCATCTTTCTGACGCGAAGATGTTTAATGTTAAGATGAGGGAAATTGACTCTGGTGGTTGCTACAGCGACTCCCAGTCGCCCAACACGCGGTGTTATATAGACCATGGATATCAACTATACTCGTAAGCACAGAACGTAAGCTGTCGTCTGTACTCATGCATGCTGCTAATCAATGCTGACTGGTGGTTATGTGTAGCGCATCGCCCGGCATGTCGCAGTATAGATAATATGTCACAAACTATCATACGGCAATAATGAACATATCAATGTTTTTTGTATCAAATGTCTTTAGGCTAGCGACCAAGTCGTTTTATTAATGTTGAGAGCTTTATTGTTGTAGATTTATAAAGCGAATCCTCGCTCTAACGATCAGATTAATTATATAGAATCTTTATCTATTATCAAGACAACTAATTTTAATATTGACATTCAGAACTAATTTTAGTACACATTTTAATAGGTAGAGTAGATCAGAACCGGTGATGAACAGAATGTAGATAGAGCTAATTTGTTTAATATTATTAAGTAATCGCTTGTCATTAGGGATAGTAATGTGCCTGTGTAAGGCATACAATAAAACATATAGATAGTTCTTATTTAATTTTTAATAAAGTTAAGAACGATGACATTCACGGTTTCATTGCAATTACTATGTAGTAAGTATATGATCGCTTCGCTGCTACTACGATGCTACTGTGTCACCTACAGATGGCGGCTGTGTTCTGTACTCGAGCTTCACAAACACAGGTCTATATAACACTCAGTTTGTTTCATTCATACTTTTAGCATTTACCCTTCTACTAACGACGTGAAAGAAGTTCGCTTTCTTACTACTTAGATATAAAATGAAATTGTTATTTAATACATTACTGACTACTTTAACTAATCTCTAACCTTGTTTATTGCCTTCTTAGTTACTTTAGTCTTGTATTAATATAGAATACTAATAATTATATGTAAGTTAGATTCAAATTGTAATACGAAATGATTAGATTAGTTACCACAATATTATAACTAATGTAAAGAGCTTGATTAAGCTTTATAATGAAGAGTTGTGAATCGAACTTGTGGCCACGTAAAGTTAGATCAAAGATTAGCGTAAATTGCTTTGACTGTTAATAACAATTAAGTTTATTAAGGTTTTTCACTAATGTTAGTGAAGTTGTTCCATTTACCGTTCATTAATCTGATAGAGAATCATGATTGTGATTACACTACACACTGGGTACAATGATAACTTACAATGAAAATAATTACTTACATTTAATAACAGTACCTACTTTACTACTATATTTAAACAAACAGTAAACAATGAATTGTGTTCATTAGAATCACTACATAAAATTCATCGTACTAAATATCGTAATAAATACATCGTAATGTCTTTCTAAAATTATGTTTTAAAGACTTAATAGCTCAGTCTGTCACTTTTACATGATTGAAACGGTTTTAATACTAAATACTGACGTGGGTGGAAGTACAAAGAAGAAATTAACCAAAACAAGCCACATGCAGCTTTCGAAAAAGTGGCAGAATGCTGGTATTTTCAAAATAAAAACTAATAGGTAGAGTTTTGGTAAATGGTGACTAATAACCGAAAGATCCCACCTACCATTCATATAAATTGATTAACAGTCACTGCTTACACCAATAAGGTCATTTCATGGTATAAGGTTAACGAATACATGGTATAATTTATGAATCATTTAGGATCATCGGATTACATACGTATATTTGTAGGTCGTGAATACAATAGCTGTGCCATTGTGCCTACTCGCGTAGCGTCGTATGTATGAGTATGTAGCGAACCTACTAATAGCAAAGCGTTAGGTAGCAATTCCACTCGATAATTTAATTTATTCAATAATAATTGTGAAGTACACAATAATTAACTTCCATGGCATTAACGATATCATAATTTATCGGTTAGTGTATAAGTAGTCGTTAGCGATACAGTGATTTGTGATATTACAAGATACTTATCGAGATTTAGTACAACGTCCTTTAATTTCAAAGTTTTTATAGTAATTAAATATAGATTGACACGAATGAACACCAAGATAGTAACCATTAATACTAAATGTACGTATAGTTAAGGTATTACATAGGCGAAATATATAATTCGAGACTTTTACCAAGGCAGAAATAATAAGCGACTCTTCTAATTTTAATTACATAAGCGTTTAATAAGTTACATCTGCTGGATATATTTTATAAAAATGCCTAAATATAAAATGAATAGGTACCTCCGCATCCTAATTGTCATTATAATAACAAATGCGATTCTACGAGTATATCGTAGACACTTTCATAACACAATGACGTGTTAAACTAATTAAAAGCTACCTCCGCTGAACATTATAAAGAATCAGCAAGAAAATTAGAATAAGAAACAATAAATCCTTTATGTAGAAATTTATTTTAGTAAATATTTGTCTCTGTGAGAGTTTTTCTTAATATTTCAATTCTCCGTACATTTAGGATGAAGAAAATGTTTTAAAATACATACTATTCCTTAGATCTCTTTACATTTTGAATCGCGTTGATCACTTTTAGTAAAGTGCAATACTTTTACGCTGAATATCTTATCAAGCTCTTTTACTACTACCTACTCTCAACTTGCAGATTAGATAAACATTATTTCCGAGAGAGAATTTATAGAAAAATATAGAAGATTTTCCAAACTGATTATTGTAGATAACTTTCTTTGGTTATTTATTAACTATTAGATAGAATTCATTGTTAATCTTAAACTATTCCACGAAATTGGTCTATTTGACGCTTGTACTTTTTATACTATGCACGTGCACTGAATCATAATGAAATGCCCTCACCATAAACACGGCGGCGTATATGAAAAAGGAGCTTCCAAAACAATAATGCCTAAAGATGGTTTCTAAAGAACAAGAAATATTAAAGCACGTTGCTTATATAAAAGGTGGTGAAGGTACAAATTACCTAAATATATCTACATCGAGATATAATGTTCTTATGATAGTACATTGTTATCTCGATAATTAACTACATAATATTATATTTTCTATTATTCTCTTACATGTAATATATAAAATGATTGTAACCCTGAAGGAATAAAACCCCGATAAATGAATAGGTATTGTAAATAAATTAATTTTGATAGAATTTAATTCAGTGAAGATGTACTTATTAGTTAAAAGTCATGTATCGTCGAATATTTTAAATCAATTGAATTATGTGTATAAAGATTGTATTGTCGATAAACTGTTGTGATTGTTATAATATATTTGAAGTTGCATTTTCATTATTATAAGTAGAAGTATATTTTCCATAGTGCTGCCAAAGATATTTAATGATATATCTAGATGTAGTAATGTTGTTTACATAACAGAATATTTTGAGGTTGTTCGTGAATTTATGGATTGTATTTTGATGTGGTCGAAGAATGTAATAACACTGTGTACGTGATCTATTACATCAACAAATAAAAGGAATTCATACGAGGAACCTGCTGTATGTTTTTCATTTGCCACTTTGATCCGAGCAACAGTAACAGTGGAGTTGGGATGGAGATATCTAATATCTACTTACATGTATTCAGTCCGCCTACGCCTTCCTGCTCTCTTTCGTCTATTAGTCAACCTGCCAGCAATAATCCCGATGCTGCAAGTGTAATTACTTACTAACAGGTAAGCTCCTTTTTCGATCTGTTACTTAAAATAATAGGATCTTGATATTACACAATCTGTAGGTTATAAAAGTACACGTAAAAAGGTAAACAAAAAATACGCTTGCTGGCTGGCGCTACGTCGCGTCGGTCAGATCAACGTTTTAACTTGTCGACGAATTCTTGTTTGACTGCCTTCTACGCAGAATAAGTAAGTATAGGTACAAAGGCATTAGCTTTGGTGCCATGGATTTTTTTAGCCATATTTTCTTTGCGCTATACAATATACATACCTACCTTTATTTGCCGATCTCTCTGTTTTATTATCATTATAATCGGTAGGTGTCTCAGGGGTTTCTTTCTATCATGAGGTAAAGTCACTAAGACTGTAGATTTTTATTATTCGAAAACGTGCTAGAGAGCTCGTACGTTTTCTCCTGAGACCTATTTAAGGAAATAGTTTTCATATCATATCATTTATTTATTCTAGACCGAGCTTGCGCTCGGTCTCCCCGTCCGTCCTCGCGGCATCCTCACTAGTGTTGCGCAAAATGTATCACTAAAAAGAAATGAATGAAGTATGTCATTTCCTTCGCTGAAGTAGTCCACTCATTTAGTTCAGTACTTCATTTCCTTCAGTAAATCAGAAGTAGCTGATTGAAGTATTAGAAAGATCTATTGAACTTTGACGTACGAATGAATTAGGTATTATTCCTTCCTTCAGTAAATCAGAACTAGATATTGTATGAAGTAAGGTGTTGAAGTGAAGTATTTTTTTCGGCTATTGAACTAACGACGCGACGTACAAATTACTATCGGTTTCATTTTTATAATTATTTCGATTTTGCTTAATAAGTACTTTTTACAGGCTTAGGACTGTCAACCAAGTAAATATAACAACAATTTCGAATTTTTGAGCTAACACTTTAAAAATAGTGTTTTTAGGAACGAAACGATAGCTTGAAGTACTGAACTAAATGATGAAGTAAAGACACATTTGAAGGAGTAGTGAATGAGAGATAGGATTAAATTCTGAACTGAAGTAGTTCATTTACTTCATTCATTCAGGATATACCCATCGCTAATCCTCACTACCGACGATCGTGTCCAAGCGGAAGGGCGCTTGCGTTTCCGTTCTTTATACTTAATTGTGTATTGAATCGATAGATGGCGCTGTGAGTTGACGGAAGTAACATCAATCCACGACACATATATTACAGTATGGAGACATTGATAATATGATTGGCTTTTAAAGAAAGACAGCAAATCAATGAGTAAGAAGAGTATATCCGATTACCGAAAATAGCTGAATAATTGCAGCATAAGTTAGCATAAGTTTTTAAAATTATCACATTAAAATGTATCTTATGGCGTTCGGCATAAGGTTGAAATTATAAAATATTGATTCCCTACTTACTTCTATTTGACAATGTATGTTTCGTGTTGTTTGTCGTGTTTGGCACTGGTGACACTGGTGACGGAAACATTGCACTTCGATAAAAAGTTGTTGCAGTGCAACAAAATATAGCACTTATTAACAATAAGTGCTATATTTACATCATAAAATACAATTTCAAAATTATCAATAAATTATAATCTCACTTTCTCGCTTCCTCATTGTTGTCTGTCTTTCTTTAAAAACCAATCATATTATCAATGTCCCCATACTGTACCTTATTATTTTTATTTAATTTCTTAGTACCTATTTCGTTTTTAATTTGAAGATTAAAGGATGTTTGTTTTGGTGTGGCTTTCCGATGTCGGCTGTTGTAGAGTTCACTGATGATTTTGATATGATAAATAATTTGATTGCTACTACAAATCGTAAGTAAGGTTAAAATAGGTTTTCCGTTTCAAAAGAGCGGCACCAGTTTCCTGGCCACGTTCCATTCAAGTTTTGCAGTACTATTATCAGTCATCTGTAAAACTGATGGTATATAAAATATTATTACTCAAGTGTATAATTATGTCGCCTAAATCAATAAAATTATTTAAGTTAAATAATACCTTTAATACTATGCCTTTAAATAATATACCTTTAATTCAAATGCATTTATAATAAAAACAATAAGTAAATGCATTTGAAATTAAAAAATTTGTAAACTCGATAGGAAACCCTGTAGCAACCTGTCTAACCAATCTGGTATTAATATCAATGAGCTACGTTCAGCAATGGTTAAAGTAGATGAACTTGACTGCCTTGGTGGTACACGACAAGTCATGTGGTCGCAAACGCGACTGACCTGCACAAGATTGCGGGTTCTAATCCCATGCAGGTAAATTTTTTGTGTTATCTATAAAATTTATAGATCATCATCATCATCCAAGGTAAAGACAATCATTTCTCTGTGTCTGTGTCCGTTAGTAGTCAATGTTTGTGAAAGTCGCCATGACTTTTACATGTTGCTATTTTCTCCATTACTGAAGTTAGGTTTAATAAATTCTGTTAATGTTACGTATAATACGGAAGAAAATAAAACAAATAAACTCCTATATATTACGTATTTATTTATATTTTATTCAAAGGTACAATATATTACACCGTTCGAACTTCCTTTCTCTCCCAACACACATCACAAGTCCATCATGACTAAGCAAATGATCTGTTATGGTAAAGTGGGCCTAGACCCTACACAAAATACAAAATTAAGCATAATCTTAACACCTAAAGTACTAAATTTAACTCGGAAGTCAATACTGTAGAGAAAGAAATAATACAAATTTAATTAAACATGGGCATGCTGATTAATAAGATTATGCATGTCTCATAAACTACTCTTCATTTAGTAACGTAACCAGGTATATCTTGTTCATAAGGATAGCAATTACTAAATCAAATATTTACATTACCTAATATACGTTTGATAAGCAGTATATTGTTGAATAAGTGTTCTAGTAAGAATATTAAAACAACAGTAACTTTAAATCGTGTAATAGAACTTGTTCATATACAAGTATGACAACATAATGTATATAGCATTTGAATATAACACTATTCTGCTCCAAGCATTCGTCGTTTCGTCAATATTTATGTTGGTGAGAGATCTTTACAACATTCCCTTATAAGTTATGTATTATAAAGAAACGCTAACAACTAGCTAGGGCTAGATTCTATTTCACAACTGAACTATGAGCATATTTTAATATCACTAAGCACAATATAACTTTGTATAGTCATAACAAACGTGCAAATCAAACCTCAGAGAGGTATGAAACGCACCAAAGCCAAAATCGTATTACATTTTGTAATAAAGAAGTAAAAAATATTTCTTATTTTTAGTTCATTTTAAAATTTAGAATGGTGTATTTGCCTAATGCGAATTTTTCAAATAGCTAGAGAATATTATGACTCTACTTATAAATATAACAGAAAATAGAAGCGGTAAATACGTACCCTACCACGAAAGTTATTCTGTAATATTATTATGCTATATTTATCAGTAAAGACTTTAACGCCTATGTATAATATTTTTCCCAGATTTGAGCTGAATCGATCACGTTGTCTATCTAATGTTCATCAAATTATTATAATTACATAAATACAATAAATCGTTTCGACATTCGTCTTCAGTTTAAAGCATACCATCATTAAAAGCTATTTGGCATCTTTATGGACGTAAATGTGTAGTCATAAGCTGTAAGTTTGTGCAACATCCAAGGCTTTTACAATATAAACTGTTTGAAATATATCAAATAATAAATAATAATCATACAAAATATGTAATCGTATAAAATGTTTTTGGAAACATAAGAAGTATAAAATTAGGCCTCACTTATTATAATAAATGCTCTGTCATGGAAAAATCTTATAAATAAAATACATACAAAAGTAATCTCATAAAATGTATAGACTCGTGTTAAATTTTGCATAAACTTCCTCAAGGCATGCCAGTTCCAATTTAATAAAGTTGTGTAGTCTTCTATAATCGTTGTTTCATTATGCTACGTTCATACAGCTATAGTTACTAAATAGTAAGTGCGCCGTGGTTGGACTATGGTCCTATTATATTACTATTCCAGTTGCAACACTCTTAAAAGACCAATCTGGAAACGATGTAAAAAAATTCAATATGTGACGTATAATTACAGTTAGTAAAGTACAATAATGTTTGGCATTCATTAAACAATTCATGTGAATCAGCTACTTCCAGAGACATACAACCTTTTACTTAATAAATGTATTTATTTAAGGAATGATTTATAAAACTAATTTAGATGTAACTGTTCATCGATTTAATAATTCGTAATCGAATAACAGTTTGTCTATGTTAAATCGATACTAATATTTACCACGATAATATAGATACACTACACGTTTACATAAGTACTATGCGTGGTAGTCTAGCCTTATTATCATCACATAGGCGAACTGTTCGTACATTAAAAAAGGGGTAATTTACAAGACACTGTCCATATCAGAGATGCTAATACAACTTTCACCAAAAGATAAATTTAGTAACAGAAAAAGATATTTTTTACATAAGTATAAGTACAAGTAATTAGTGAGACAAACACTAAAGTGAACACACAATGCTGGACAGAATACATAAAGCAAATTTCACTTGACAAATAATTGTGTATATGACAGTACAGGTACCCATCACAACATCGAAAATGGCACTATATAACCCAAAGTTAGGTTGACAAAACAATTATGAAATCTCGACAGCCGTAAGTCATTACCAGTTTATATAAAAAAAAACATACATTATGCTAGAAAACCATGTTTCTAAAATAATTTTGATCACGATATATACAGTCCCAATAAAGATTTGTCAATGGTTTTAATTCATAGAGTTCAAATATCTATTGCACATGGCGAAAGTTTTAAACCCGTAAATAATCATGGTCGAAAAGAAAATTAAGAGACAAATCTCATCGATTCTTTGTCTTTACAGGAGTCAATTACGGTCATGATTATCATGCACGAAGTTTTAATTAGTTAATTCGGTAACGGGAAATTTAAAACACAGTACGCCGATGCGTGCTTTATCTCATTAATATAAATTCAAATGGATTAGGAATGAACCGTAATTTGTACTCGGGTCTGTCTGTCGATGCTAAAATTTAGATACGAGACGTAGCGACAGAGACAACCGACGTGCGATCCATAGATCGACGGTGTGACTCGTGGCGACGAGAGTTAGTCACGTGATAAGAAGTGAGTAACGGTGGGTGCGAGGCCGACGAGACCGCTGCTGAGCTTAAAACAAACCTTTCTTTTTCTTATCCTTCTTATCCTTGCCGTCGACAGTCCTGAAAGCAAATTAAAAAAACTTTAGCATGATAATGTTCTTATTATTTTAATTTGGCACAAGTCAAGATGGAAGAACTTGAGATAGTTACTATCACGAGATGTAACCTAGTTAATAATGTGAAAATTCCAGCATTGATTAATACTTTTTCAGTAGATGTCAGAAGCTGAAGGTCAATTTAGACAAAAGGAATTTCTCGCACAGACAGCTTACGCTACTATCGCATACGACCATAAAATAATTATCTATTGATAGGCTTGTTTTTATATAGTTCTTTATATTCTAAGTTCCTATGCAACACTTATAATATAAGTCTACAAATCCGTTTGAATCGTTTTGCGTTCTAGATTTATGATTCAAAATTTTAAAAACGTACTTTTTTTACAATAAGCTCAATATAAATCATTATGGAAATGAGGTTATATACTTTTATTATCCTGTAGCGACAGGCAGTGCGGTCACTTTTGGGGCGCGGTGAGCTCGCTTAGGTGAGCCTACACCTGCCGGGTCAACATGTATAATTAGACGGGCCTAAGTCTAAAAGGTTTAATGGATTACCCACGTAAAAGGAGCCCGTTCAGTTAGTATAGGACAATTAGTTACATATAACTGGTAGTATTAGATGTTACATACAATTCGAACAGAAGCTGAAAAAGCAAGTGGTGAATAGGTAGTTAAAGTATAGGAGGAATAACCGTCACCACCAGAATCGTCATGGCATCATTATTTCTATCCATCATACGCTCCTTGCGTAAAACTTTTAGACCAATACAGTTCCCATAAAAGCTCATTTTTAGCATATCAGTCAAAACAGTACAGAACCAAAGACTCCTTCACACATTGCCACCTCTCATCTTAAATCCCACCCTCGACATGTATTTGCATGATCTTTTAGTTTTTTTCTTGAGCTGTTAGGCCGCGTTACACAGGGCTTTAAGCCCTAGTGCTTGGATAATCTTTTTAAATAAACGGTGTACTAACTCCTTGCTGTTGGCCTCGAGCGAGCGTCGCCGCAGATCGTCGAGCGACAGGCCGGTGTCGCGCTCCCAGGCGGCGCGCTCGGCCTGCAGCGCACGTTGTCGCTCGTCCAGCTCGCGCGCCTGCGCCTCCAGCGCGCGCCGCGTGGCCTCGTGCCGGCGCGCTAGCTCCGCCTCGGACTCCTTCAGTTTGGCGCGCTTCTCGCGTACCTTCATCTCGAATACCTGCACCAAATAATACGTTGTTGTAGTTACCATGTAAGGGAAACCGTCAAATGGGGTAAAAAATGATTTATTTATTTATTTGAACATCATACACTATTCTTACAGGGCAGGCCCTAATACAATAATGTAGCTAAGTATACTTTAAATTTATAATTATCTCCTATATAATCTATTATCCATAATTAAAATCTTATATCTAATTTAATGTTAATTTTAATCTTCTTAGAAATAAAATAGTGAAATTTTGAAAAAATAACAGATTGAAAGCATGTGTATGAAATTACAGGTTATTTATCTAAGAACGTCAATAGTTTCGAACCATTAGACTCAGCACACAGAAAATTCGTTTAAAAAAAAAGGAAAAATTTGCGACTCTAGTCATTGTCATTTATTATTTTCTAAAACACGCTAACTTTTTTGTTGATTGTCAAGTGTCTCGCTTGATCAACGTTTCATTATGAGTAAAAAAACCAATTTACCTGTTCCATTTCACTCTCCATTTTCTTCATTTTAAGATCGTGTTCACGTTTCTCTTCCTCCATTTGTGCCAATGGATTCCTGTAAATAAAATTAATTAATTAGCTCTACATTTCACTCTCGTGATATTATTATAACAGAAATGAATAGGTTATAAATTTACAATTAAGATCATGCAATAATATTGGCTTGTAAGAAAATGAAAAAGAATTAGATTACATCTTCCTATTCTTTCACTGGAACATTTACGTAGTAAGTACAAAGCGCACTTATTTAAATATAATCAAATATATAAAGATACTAATATAATATAAAAATTATTGATTTGTCTTGCCTTGTCTAGATTAGTGAAATTTTACAATTACGCTTAAAATTACTTTGTTTTCAGTATTTGATCTGTATAGTATTCATGCTAAATAAATAATATAAATATTTGGAGAGAAATAAAAGACATAGAACTTATACATTTTTACGTAGGTACATTATTTAGATAATAAGCTATAAGAACATAAAAGCGTACGTGCATGTTACTAAATCCTAAGGAAACACACAATACTAAACATTTTATACTAAATGTCAAACTGCAAGCTTAAACTTTCTAAAATATAATACAATAATTAATATACACAAATTGAGATATATAATCTATGAAATAATATTTGTTTAGAATCAAACATTCAACGGTAAAGTAACATCATAATGCTTATAACCATAATAAAGTTAAAACGCGACTGAATGTCTTTCAGTTCATTGTTACAAATAATTGAGTATAGCTTATTGAATTGCGTTTAGTAATGTGATTGGCATTCACGGCATTTACCGAACATTCTACATCCATCAAATCCGCAAATGCAAATAGCCAATCCATATTTATAGGTCTCGGAGTTGACACACTAAATAAAAAAAATACTATGAAAAACATCTGTATAAAGTTTTAACTTGCAAAGTAGAAGAACTCAGAGAATGAATTAAGAATGTTATTCAGTTTTTTTTAATTAAAAAAAAACAATACGAATAAATATGATAGGTAATTTATTTACAAAAAAACTGAATATTGTATAATCGGCCCACAACATTAAACACCGTGCTATGTGTACAAGCTTTTAATTTAAATACGTAGACGCGGGCGGGACTTACCAGACGGTCATGAAACTGTTCATCAATCCTTGCGGGCACAAACTGAACACCAACACAACCAATGTTAACTCACGTGGCTGTGCGAGCGCTAACACTACACAGTGGCATAACGTAAAACAAATCTAATCTCAAAAGGTACAACTACAAAGAGAAAATTACCGACAACTATTTGTACCAAGTAACACAAGAAAAAGTTTTAACTTTTTTTGTACAATACTATTTGTAACATGGCCTCATTACTGAGGTAAATATGTCCATGTCCGTACTTATTACATACACTTTATAAATACTGAGAAACCAGTGCTCGACCGACTGTAACACACGCAAATTTGTTGCAATTTCAACGATACAATGAAAATGATTAATGAATTGTTATTAATGCCACTGTGTAAGCGCATGAACTGCAAGTTATTATGATTTATGATATTTATTATGGATGTTTTAAAAACAATTTAATATAATTTTGGTTAAAGTTTTAAAACAATCCATAATAAAGAGAAAGTAACGATAGACATTAACAATTGATATTTCATTTCTGCATGCCCAAGCACATAACGTCCAGTACAAATAAATGCAGAGCTATTTAATAAAAAACTTATCTAAAATATAAAAATAAATAAAAAATTCTGTAGCACACATTGCAACAGTACCAATAGAGGAGAATACGTTAAAGGTGACCAGACATGCAGCAATGAAAGTTGTTATGAGAGGTTATTATGTTATGTAAGTGAAACTTATTCAGTTTATTTTAAAAGTCTGGTCACCTTAAATGCGGTGACAGCAGTAATAAAATGAATGTTAAGAATATCTTGATAATATAATACGTATTTGAGCAACCATGTCTACTTAGGTTGTTGATCTAACATGCCTGTTTCAAATATTTATTAAAGTATCTACCGATAGCAGAAACAGGTAAAAAAACTCATTGAATAAAGTCTGTTAGTATTATGTTAATGATTTAAATGAAGTTTATAGGTATTAATGAGTTAGAATGATGTCTTACTTGTTCGAGTTAATTCTGTGAGGTTTGCCATCGTGTGAGAGTCCGGCGAGCTTGCGGCAACGATAGTTTTCATAGTGTACGGAACTTGTCACATCCTTCAAGTCTTGAAGGTGCGTCCGTATCACCATGTTGCGAAGCGCTAAGAAATCGCAGTGTTCCAGGTTTTCCACTGTAATAAAATATATTTATGGTTAGTTTAATGAATATTTAATAACAAACTACATGGTAACAAGTCATTAGACTAAGGTATATATGTGGCAGACAGTCCTAATAAAATACTGGCTAAATTTGTTGTAAGATGATTAAAAAAATAATTTATAATAAAATAATTAAATACTTCATACAGTATATATTACTATTACAATAAATAAAAGTTTTATAGAAGTTTAAATTATTAATGAAAAAAAAATGTAATATTACAAGTTTATAAGGGTGATCTTATATTTCGCTACACCATCTCAAAATTTACTTAAACACTAATAAAAAAACCAGCAATTCAAAAATAAGTAACTTCAATGCTTTACATATAACTATTAGAAACAATAAGTACATACAACTTTGAAAGTTTAAAAATGTTGTATATTATTTGTACCTTCAGCGATGCCCCAGGGGTATTTCCTGCCCCGTATGCGCTTGCCGTCCGTCTCTATGACAGTGTTAGCGCCCACAACAGCGAAAGGCACTCGAGTACGAAGCACACGAGCCCCGTCAGCGCCGTCGTTTTCCTCACCGGTGCTGTCCGGGAAGTCGTAGATCTTGATCTTGTGTTGGTTTAATTCTTTCATTATCTGCAATACATTATAACACATGTTATTTTTAAACTGATGGATGAGGGAAGCAGTGACCGCGTCAAGTGGAAATATTTGGAGGAGACATATATGCCTAACCAGCGGACGTCAATTGGCTGAATAATATTGATGATGATATAGATGAACAAACATTACGTTTTACTTAATACATTGTAATGTTTCAAAGTAGTTATGTCGTTCGAAAGAGTTTGGTCAAATTTATTCTAAGCTAATCTCTACGAACATCATTATAATAATATTGTATTGCTTTGTTACTTAACATGAATCCTCGGGCAACATATTGTATTGTTATACAATTCGCTTGGATTATATTAGTAAGTCTTTCTTTGCATATGCAAAGACCTACTTGCACATCATTTCACGGACATCAATGCTTACCTAAGAAAGTACGGTAAAAAGTTTCAATACCTGTTCTTTAAAATCTTTACACTCTTCCGGCGTCATGGTATCGGCCTTCGCGATGACAGGTATAATATTGACTTTATCACCGAGCCGCTGCATGAATTCAACGTCGAGTGGCTTAAGTCCGTGTCCATTAGGCGCTATGAAGTACAAACAGCAATGCACACGCGTGTCTGGAGGTGCCGCTTTGCGTGTAACTCGCGATTCTGCATTCAGGAACTCTTCGTATTTCGACTCGACGAAATCAATGATAGGTTGCCAGCTGTAATGCAAAATAATTTGTTGGTTTAATTAATTATGCAATAGTGGTATGTAATATGAAAGTTGATTGTTTTAAATGCTACACAATTTTTAATGGATTTAATTTAATATTTAGGTCAGTAAAGTATTATTTACTTGATCGTGAAAGAGAGAGGTTTTACTATTTGAAATAAGTTAACGATCTGGTTAGCTTTTCTTTTATGTTTATATGGTTCGAAACATAAGGTATTATTCATATTTTAAAACTGTTATCAGCGTCTTCATTAGGAAAACTTAATAGGCACAGAAACAATTTTAGCTAAATATAAATAATACAGTGATAAACGGTACAATATTTACTTACCAATTACTATTGTCAACAGCATCACCGAACCCAGGTGTATCTACAATGGTTAGCGTGAGATTGACGCCATTTTCTTTGAGTATCACGACACTGGTCTCCACGCCGACAGTTTTCTTAACCCGTAGTGATGGCCCTGGATGTTTGTCCCGATCGTACACGTCCGTTAAGAACAATGAGTTTATTAACGTTGATTTTCCCAAACCTGATTCACCTGAAATTGAAGTACAGACGTTATTAAAATACTACCCCCCTTACTCATAAAAAAATTCTCAAATTTTAGTCAATTGATTAATTAGCCTAAGCTCTTACGTTGTTTGGTATAAGGTTGGTTTTCGTAATAACAAATCTCGCTAAACAGTGATTAAATTTAAGAGGCGTTTATAAGTAAGGGGGTACATGTATTATTAAATATGTTTTACGTTGTGGAAGGCGTCATCGTTTATTCATAGGAAACAATATGAAGGTCCGTCTTCTCTCTCTGGAAGTGGTTAGTTACGAGGATGAGCTTTTAATATTTAGAACTAAAATTACTACTAATCTACTAGACTATTGTGGATCTACGAAGTCGTAAAATGAAAGGTCTGCTAATCTATAATTATAATAGTCTTGTTGTCATGGTATTAGTAGCGATCCATGGAGACCATGCACAGAGTGACTAGCAATGGGTTGCTATTAACAAATTATATCATCCACTTGGAAACTAGGTAAATATAAAATACTTACCCACAACCATTAATGTAAATTCAAATCCTTTTTTGACGGCTTTCCTGTACACTTGGTTTGGTAGATTTGCAAATCCAACATATCCATCTAATTCTTTGGTTTTTGGCTTTTCTATTTTAGATAATTCCGGTTTAGGTGCGACTGGTGGATGATCTGGTTTCTGTAAATATGAAACATATTTTTATATAACTTTTATGCTAATACTATCAGCTTACTGTGTCAGACATTGTGTCAGCTTGCCACTACGGCCAGTGTAACCCGTGCCGAAACGTCAAGCAAAATAAAGGTGAATATCATGTCGCGTTAATCTCCCGTTTAAATTAATATATTATACTTTATGTACGCAACTTGTCTCTACCTATAAAATATATCAATTTCGATCGGCTTTGTTATATTACACGTATGAATACAAACATTGTTATTGTTCGGAGTATTTCAATATAATGAACACTGTTATGAGATACGATCGTGGTCATCGTAAAGATTATAAGCAACTATAATAAGGTAGTGAAACATGAACATATTCTTTATTCGAACACTTTTATACTGATATTTAACAATAAAGAATGAGTCCTCTTTTTCTCACTGTACCTTGGAACAAATTAAATTGACATTCATGTTTTTAATAACAACGGGACAATGCATTGCTACATGCATACTGCTTAGAACTCTAATTAAAATGTTTATTAAAAAGTTCACAAGTCATCTTACAACCTCTAACAAGGGTAATTATGAAGTCAAATGCTTTGATAATACTGCTTTAAATGAATGAATACATAATTATCATCTAATAAAGTAACAGAAGTATACTTAGTACATAAGACCTGAGCTGCGAAGAAGAACTGCATTAGCTAAGTGTCGTCAAAAAAAGGCGAATAAGGGAGATCGCAGATTTCTAAATCAAAAGAAGTCAAGCTTAACCAAAACCCCTATACCAATTACTCTGCCTAGCGTGGATATAATAGCTCTAGTATCCATTTGTCAATTTAGGAGGCCTGTTAGGACACAATGGATTTTTATTCAAATTATTGTTAAAGCGCTGAATGATTTTAATAAAGCAGTTGTAATCTTTCACATAAGTTATGCGCAGTATTCATCAAGTCAAACAAATACATTCTTCACATTCATATGTTCTTAACACGGTAACCATTTATCATTCGCATTGCATAACTAAAACTAACCTTGATGATATTTTCTGTACTCCTCAATGGTGGTGCTCCATTTGGTGGTGCTGTGGTAGGTACTGGGGGTGCTGGCGTGGATGGTGGGGCTACATTGGGAGGCTTAGCCGGTCCGTCGACGGACACACTGTTGCTGAGTTTTGCCGTGCCATTTGATTCATGATGGTTGTTCTCTAACTGATCAGGCAGTGTCGTTGCGCGCTTGGCTAGTGCGTCTTTTAAGGAGGAAGGTGGCACGGGCGGCGCTGTTAATGGAGCTCCCGTGGCCCCAGTCCCACTTACAGAGTCTGATTTGAAGAACAATTCGCGTTTACTTTGTAACTGAAAAGATAGATAAACAACAATAAGTGGTAAATATTTATAGATAGATAACGTTTAAGTGTGTAAATAATGATTAAGTAAATAAAGTATTATGATTTCTTTTGTATAAAGTGATACCCGTAATTTAATAATCTACAATTTCTTATTGTTAGGGTAGCTTTCGACGCGACAGGTAAGGTATAAAGTTAAACCGTTAAAGTAATATACTTAATAATAATTAAATATCAGAGAAACGATTTTAATAAAACGTCGCTTTTACTTGAAAATAACGATCCTAAAATCAATTTCTTGTTGCAATTATAGGTACCTACTTGGTAACGTAATAAAGGTAGACGCCACTAAAACTGGCAAAGCCGCACTTCTTTAGCGCGCTCGTGTAATGTAGTTAAGTGAGCTTTTATTCATTTAGTAACAGATGCTTAAATTTAATTTCCAGATGGTATATCC
The DNA here is from genome assembly GCA_905475405.1 of Schrankia costaestrigalis. NCBI lineage: Eukaryota > Metazoa > Arthropoda > Insecta > Lepidoptera > Erebidae > Schrankia > Schrankia costaestrigalis. The sequence goes on from FR997827.1 coordinate 10,117,702, forward strand.
CAGAACTGATTAAACAAATATAAATATTTAAAACAACAACTTAATACATGGTAAATATCCCGATAGTTCCTTTAATGATTAAACAAAACTAAAATCTATCACAAAACACCCGTTTTGTGGAGGAGAACTGTTAATAATTAATACAATAACGAATGCTGTAACTCTACGTCACAGAAAATATCATGACTAGGTTAACCTAGTTATAAGTAAATGTACTAGAAACAAGTATAAATGATCTTGATCGGCTCACTGCTCTGTGAGTCACCGGTTATCAAGGTAAAGTTACAGGACTGTGAATACATACTATAGAACGTTTTGTTGTATTTACTTAGATACACCCTACTGCCAATACTGTATGTAGGTTTCTGGTAAGTCTTAAGACGACACTGCTGAGAGATCTTACAAATATGAGTAAGTATTGATAAGTTATCAGTAGAGACTGTCATTGTCGTCATAATACATTCAAATTAAACAACAATGCGTCTCTATTCAAAAAGGACCACTACTAGTATTCCCAGTGCACAAAATATTACTATGTTTAAGTGAAACGGTACAGCCGCTAGTAAAATTACAGGTCTAGGAGTCTTGGCTCGTGTCCTAGGCCTAGGGTGGCAACCGCACCGCAAAGAGCATTCTATGCTTTGTATTTAGAAAGCATTAAGTTGCATTTGTAAAGCATACTAACTGGTAAAACGACTGGTTTATCTATATAAAAACGTTCGCATATAAAAAACGTAACATATATTTTTAACACTCTTTAATCGAAATAATGTATGAGCAATTATTTAACATAATAGGTACGATGGTATCAAAATGGTATCATGCACGCACCGTCGTTATGTCGATCAACTAAACGTCTTCGGACCAATAAGTTGTAATTATGTAGGTGAAACTGACTCATACAGTGTGTAAGAAGATCTAGTGAGTAATTTATACCGCCAGTCGGTCATCAAAGAGGAAACAAAATAGTTAGTCGCGCCGCAACGTGAATTTCAACGCGTTCGTGGTACGGGTTCCAACATGTTACCTGCATCTCGTCATGGACGAGACCTTTTGGCCGCAGGGCGTGGTATTCCGCCGTTTTCGCGGACAAGTGCCACCTGATCGCACTGTGACGTGATTTATTTGTATTTATTATGTTATAACGTTTATATGTTTTTATTTATTATGTCACGTGTTATTATTATAATTAGTAGGTAAAAGTAAATGAAATATGTATATAAGTATGTATGCCTGTGGTCTGGTACCCATAGTACAAGCTCTGCTTAGTTTGGGACCAGTTGACATTGATAAATTATGTGTTATTATATTATACATTATATTGTTAAAATAAGTATATTATTATATAAATAATTGTAAATATAAATATGTAAGTATGCCTGTTGCCTGGTACCCATAGCACAAGCTCTGCTTAGTTTGGGACCAGTCAACATACTTTATAATGTTATGTAATATTTTTATATATGAAATAAATTTGATTTGAAATTTGATTTGATATAAATATAAGTAACATAATCAATGTGAATACAAGTAAGTATATAAATTGTTAATTCGAATAAATAATTAACTTAGTATTGTTATTGATTTACCTACCTACAAATGAATATTAAATTATACGTTTATTAATTAAAAGGAGAACTAACACCGCATAACCTACTTATTTTTACAATTAATAATACTACCCAAAAATCGGGTGTCGTAAAACCGACTAACGAGTAGTAGTAGTTCTATAAAAACTTCACATAACAGTTACCCTAGTAGTAAAAGTAAACCAAGTTTCCTGCCGTAACCCTAGAAGGCATTGATATATAAAAAACCCTAGATGCACATTTTCAAACAAAACTAACAGCCAAAAGTGTCACCAAATTAAACATACGCAATAAATACGTATAGTAATATCGTAAACATATTTCTTTTTTCAAATTCAATCTTACACGCATGACATAAAGTTGTATTTAAAAAGTAATGCACATAAAGCAATAAAATTTAATGATTGACGTTTGCCGGTAGAACAACGCGATACTAATTTGAAAAGAGTGCACAATGCGCCCATTTGTTGCGGACGTTTTTGGGAAGTGGAGTGTGTATCTTTGGTTTTTTGTAAATCAATGCTAGAAGGCCCGTCTCTCCAAAGGAACATTACTAGGCTGTTAACATCGCATTATTCGTTACTCAGGTAAAAGAAACAACCAAGAATATTATGGTTATTTGCAAACCCATGCAGTTCTAAGTGCGACGACCGTAATATGAATGTGGCGCTTGTATCTAATAATACCTTTTCAACTCTAAACACAGCACCGTTGCGGTCAACTAACATAGTATTATCCACGGCTAAGTAAGTAGTTAAACTCCCTAATTAATACAAAACGTAAACCAACGAAAACTTTTCCAAAATAATATTAAGTTTGAAAATCATTGTTGTTACAGACTGTCGTATATTCATTTAACCCAGTAATAACTATTTACAATATAAAGCTGCTACAACTATATTAACCACATATCACTTTCAATTCAACACACACCATCAAACAAGTTTTTACAGCACCGATTACACTTTGATTACACCCTGTGATTAGTCAAGAGAACATTATAGCGTACTGCAAGTCAAGCCTGTAACTGTCATCCGGCGAATGTTTATAAGAGCGCGAATGTGCAGGACGAAACGTAAATAGCCATCAGTATGGTGATGGAATTTGTTTGTATACACACAATACATGTACAAACAATCCATATTGTACTCTATCGACGTTGATCGTTCTTAAGTAAAAGATCATAGGAATAACTGACCAACCACATTGATGGATCCATGTTGATTTTACTTTATCAATAAGCTTTGAAGTAACTTGAAATGACTTTGGAAACATGGTATTAGTATTACATTACTGTTATATATAATAAACTCAAAAACTATTGTATAATATTGCTTTTAAAAGTAAATTAAAAAACGTTAGCATTTCTTTAGACAGGAAGGCTAGACATGGGAGAAGTCATTCACTTCGTGAGGTCCAATCCTGATCAGAATTGGGATTGACTTTAGGCCATGCATTCTAATAAGTGATTATGAACGCGTAATTAGGAGATACAATAATAAATAAGAGATTAAATTATGTATTTTTACTTCATGTTAACATATATTTTACACAAACAATCATAAATTCGTAATAAGTATCTTCTAGTAGGAAACAAACCAGGCCTTGAACACTTTGGATTTTGTTCGATTTTGATTAAAGAATACGCTCAGGCTCGGTTCATGACCCTGTATCCTTGCCAAAGAAATACTAATGATGTAATAAAATGTGGACTGAATAAAAATGTTTCATCGAGTGCAATGATCCAGCCCACAAACACAGCGAGAAGACATCTAGTTCCTTATTTTAGTTAAAACATTATACATTTCGTGAAAACTATGTTTAGTACTTACATTTTCAGGAACGGGAGATTTAATTTTACGTTTTTTTAAACTGAAAGTCTTTTTTAATAAACTCAACATTCTTTCAAACTTAGTTTCAATTTCACAGTAGTCCACATGAGCGAAACTATCGTAAAACTACAGCAATGAGATTCACTGTTAAGACACTAATATGTTTTGAATGAATAAAATACGTGAACAAGATTTTACCAGTAACTAGGAAAATAAACCAGAACACACTCCACTGTCAGCTTTAACACAACTGAGTAAAATTGAATAAGTACTTATTGTTTGCACGTTATAATTACGTTGACACATACTAGCCTAAGTCGGCGCTGACTAACCTAGAGATTAGGTTATTGTGAATAACATTTATGCGTAATTAATAATAATACTCCCATCTTGTGGCATAACTGGATAACTGATCATCGCTCCGACTTACAGGAAAATGAAAAAGATATATAATTCAGTAAATAAGAACTATAAGAATTAAGGAAAGGGAAAAATAGACTGTAAAGAATAAGAAACCCGGAGAGACGCAAGCGTTTAATTTCTTTGCATCGATATATTTAATGTGCCAGTTATACTTGTCTGTTCAAGCAGTAGCTCGTGCGTTCACAAAATATGGCTTTCACCGCTTAAATAAAAAAATAAAGTCAATAATATCCATCCTGTCAATTTATTTTAAATGATGCCATAATAAATATAAATAGTAAGTATACAGTGATTACACGAATGAATGGATGGCAACAATGCTATTTATTTGGTCGCACTAAACGTCAGGCATCGATGATCAGTTAATTCTTTTTGTTTAATCGACATGAAACTTGCGTTTAGTATAAAGTACAGTACGCGCCAACTAATTGACCGGTATGAAGTTAGCTATTAGAGAAGTTCGCGCATATACAGGAACAAATAAAACACCCCCTCCACACGCCCCCGCCATTTAGTTCGTAAACTGACATCTGCGCAGCCACTTGCAACAACTTCAAGCCTACCGAATTAGTATGAGCTTACTGCACCTATGTATGTTCGAACTGTTTAACTTTGTCGGCAAATATAACAGTATATTGTAACGGGAACTTTCAAAATCATGTTTAGAATAAATAGCAGTTCCAGCTCATAAGTCTGCTATGTACCCATGACTTTAGTGCTCAGGCAATATAAAAAGACGTACTAAAACACCGAGTGTCAGTATAATTACTACAGTTCGCCTGTGGCGCCAAGCTGCGAAAGTATGAGTAGGTCGTCCGCCAGCCGGCGCAACGCTGAGAAATCGTAATGACTCTTCCTGTCTCAATCGTCTGACTCATTACTCCGTGGCATGATCTAGACTATCTTTTAATTCTAAAGACAATAGATACGGCTACATTTCCGGTATTAATATTTTGGAGAGGTGCATTTTAAACAACTACTACATTTAAAAAAATAGATCTATATTTTGTTAGCGCAGTACTCAAGCTCGTAAAGAATCAACACTACTTTATAGCGCAGTTTGGTGAATTGTAAATTCAAGAGAGAAATTCTTAAAAGAATTAGTTTTTGTACATGTTCAGATGTATTATATTTAAAACTTTTCTGGCACTTTGGTTCTAAGCAACAAGACATAGTTTAAACTATTTTTCTTTCCCCAGGGAGCCAAGTGTGTCGGGTTCCCAAAAAAAAACATTTAAAATGTGGTTTACCATCTAAAACCTACGCTTATAGGGCCAGGACAGCGAGAAGCAAAGTATTATTCGAGCTCGAAATCTCAATATTATTTTTAACCATTACAATAAGTCAACTATAATTTTTATATAATAGTCTGTTAAATGAACTGGAAACTTGTATGACACTATAAATAGATCACACTATTTTACGAGCACAAAGATGTCATTTAGCCGAAGAATGAGTTCTATTTTCATGTAGCGTTGGAGCTGAATAGGGTTAGACAATGTAATCCAATATCAATACAATTTTTTCTCATTGATTTTAATAAAAATATGAGACGTATGAGATCATAAGTATGATATTGCTAATATAATATGAATAAAAGTAAGAAAACAAGCTATATTTCCCAAGCTATTATATTATTGTGTAAAGGAATATCTCACGGAGACTTCGCATAGAACACAATGACCGACACGACTAGTGAAACATATACGATTCTTAACACCACATCCTATTCTTATATGTTTATAATATTGTACAAGTTGTCATTGTCATAACAATCCATTGATGTTCATCCGCAGGGCCCGTCCCTGAAGGGACTTCCTTCAGAGAAGGAAGACTTTCTTCTCAATAACTAATACCACACTGGTCAGGCGGATTGGTAGCTTCATATCAAGTTAATAAAGAATCTTGTCTACTAATACTACACGGATCAGACAGATTGGCAAGGTGTATATCAAGTGCTGACGGAGACCCGTGTGGTGACGGAGTAAGAATACAAAATGTCACTACTCCATCTCATCCCATGGGTGTCGGCGACTAATGGACTATCAGTAAATGTTATCTGTACGATTAGTAATAAAAAGAAGGAAAACTTGAAATTAAACCCTATACCAATCCGTCTGGCCAGCGTGGTATTTGTAGGCCAAGTATCCCTCCTACACGGGAGAAGGGCCGTCCCTGCAGTGAGACATTAATAGGCTGTTACGATATCAAGTCTAGCAAATGTCGGTGCCCTAATGGCCTAGTAAAGAAAAGTCTATTTATTCTTATAATCATAATGGTAAGTACTGTGATCCATATCAAAAAATTATTCGTAATAGCTCTTTCCTAGTTGAAAATTGAGTTTGATTACAAAAGTTGTTATTGCTCTACATTTACAAAAAAAAAGTTCTAATATATTTTCTGAACATAATGACGTAACTATGTCGGAAGAATAAGATGTGATTTGAAAAGTTTAGGTTAGTAAAGTGATGGTAACTTATTCGAATAGATCTATCTACAAATATAAGACTAATAAGCTCAGCTTAGAAACCTTTTTATAATCTAAGCTACAATAAAGATAAAGATAGATTAATTATTAACATAATAATTAAGAGATTAAAGCATCTCAGTAAATATAAATAATTTATTGAAGAACTTAATCAATTACAATTTATTAAAACATGAATGCGGAAATTCATTAACACCTATTTATTGTGTACATAATGACAATGCTTCACTGATAAACTATAGCGTCAGATGATAAAGGATTCATCACACTAGGTGCGTTCGACGGTCAAGTCAAAGTAAACCCGGAACGGTTGCGTTCTTTGGTCGTGATCACAGAGTCAGATCGTTATACAAAGAGAGTATCCGTACATGATAACACTTTTCCCGTTTACGCTAAATACAGTGACTATACACAAGATGATAATAAATTTCTAGGTAACAACAATCATCTGTCATAGAGATAATGTTCGCCAATATTAAAGTCATATTTTTATCTTTTCTCTTCATAAAGTAATACGTAAGTATGTCTGTGTTTTTGTTGTAATCTTAATGTAGACCAGTACAAAGATTTCGCAGCAAATCTAAAGATACAAATTCGGGTCGCCAGTTAATTCAGTGTTGGTTACAAGTACTTTCTCTGTGTACATTGGACGAGTATGGGTCATGTTTCATCGCATATTATATTTTACAAGTTGAGAATTTCGTCAGTAACAGTAATATTTTATTTTATTTAGTCAATAACAGATATCAATTGTATCTGAAAATCAATATGATATAATATGAGATTACAAAGATAGACAATAAAAACAACAAATAAATGAAATAAAAATAAATAAATATGTCGATGTTTTTAGCTATTTTGAAGCACATAATCAGCATTCATGTTAAATTCCCAAACTAAACTCAGCGTAGAACGCGTGAAATTAATGGATCTCCGGAGTAATAATCGCAATTATTTGTAAGATCGCCGTCTGAATCTCATTATTTCGTTAAAATAAAGAAAAGGATCACTATTACCTAAATAATTTGACATCGAAATTACTCGTTTGGTCAACATGACGCATCGTCTTTAAAAACCTTACCTGAAGAGTGGCATCGTGGTTGCGGGCTCGTGACTAGTGATGTACGCTTGGGAATATTGCCACTGCCGGCAAATTTCCACTGCCAATGTGCCCGGGAAACTTCCGGGTGCATTGGCAATATTGCCGAAAATGCCCACTAAACAGATTGTTACTTTTAAAGTGTAAATATGATTAATTTTTATCTCTTGTACCTGTTTACGCTTGCTATAGCTACCCCCCGACCCCCGCGCTCTCCCACCGCTCACGCGCCGCACGCGCCCCGATGTGCGCAGTATTTACGTGTTTGTTGCCGAGAATACACAATAATATCATGTTAAAGCACTGGGCGCATCGTTATATTTCATTGTAATGCGAGAGAAATCAAAAGAACACGAATATTTTATATAAGACAAGAATAATACGTGTCGTACAATTTTTAAATGTACATTCTTTGGTGACAGTTTTACTTTAAATATTATTGTATAGCTAGCTATTGCCCGCGACCTTCGTCCACAAAAGCACACATTCACCATTTTTTGTTTTGCGGAACCATTTAAAAACCCTTTGACGTGACTAAACAATTATCTAACTACAACGAAAGTCAGGAGCCACGTTTTACGTGCCCTCCGAAGTACGGATATGTTCAAATAAAATACCACTGAGTGGTCACCCGTCCATGCAATGACCTCGGTGAAATTTTTCGCTTTTAAATCTATGACCGCAACGGGCTGTGAGTGGCTGCCAGAGAAAATGCATTTTAAACAAAACCATTTTTTTTTTGCGGAAACATGAAAAAGAAGCCTTGAGGTCATAGCACACTTTAACGACTCTGCTCCAACATCGCTCCCACCCAACACCGTCCCTATACTAAAATGACTGCTCATAGTCTACGCGGCGATAGCTAGCAGGCACCCAGCAGTCCACGTAGTAACTGTTAGTAGACGGCCAGCTGTCCATAGATAGTTCTTAGATACTGACCGACCGACAGCTAGCAGTGACCGCGCAGACACCGCACCGACAGCTCACCTGTAACGAGCGGTAAGCTAGGCCTTAACTACCGAGCAGCATGGCGGCGGTAGACTCGCTGACAGCTGTCTGCTAATTTAGGATGCCAATGTAAAATATATTTAAAGAGCAATATTTAAAGCCCTTACTTGAATCATATTCTTTTTGCCGGTGGGAGCAAAGTCGTTTAGGTGTGCTATGACCTTAACCCCTAGTGCTTTGTTAAAACATCAGTTATATGCCTAAAAAAGCCCTGTAAAAAAACCTAAAATGTTACAATTTCCTTTTTTTTGCAGAACCCTAACAATGATTTTTTAGAATAGGTACGTAGTTGTCAACATTACTTTTTTAATATAAACAGCGAAAGCTTCATCTAAAAAGCCAAACCCCTACCAACGACGAAGGTTTTGTAAAAAAAAACTGCGTTTTAACCTCCCGTAAAAGCCCATTCAATAAAATCATATAGGTATCATTGACATTTTTATGGTTTTTAATCATTTCTGCGGAACTCTAAATGTTTATACAAAATCGAAAGTAGCCTAGTTTACGCGCCGTAAAATTTACGATCCAATAGAAAAATTCCCATCGAAATCGGTCCAGCGGCTTTGGAGATTAGCCGGAACAAACAGACAGCATTGGGATCGTGTACACATTGATATGCAATTAGTAAAAGTCGTAGATATCATGTTACAAACAGACACTCCAATTTTATTTAACTATATGAATAGATGTATATATAAGAAAAGTACTTCTCCAATTACATATCTTAATTTAATTCTATGCCTATAATCCAAGTTATAGTTCAATCAGAAGATTATGGTCTTGATTGTAGTATTCGTATCATAATAATTACAGATTTTCATTGTTTATAAAAGTAAATTAGTTGCATATTAAGTTATAAATATTATTCTTATAAAAAAACAGCTAAATAATTTAAAACTGTTTTCATTTAAACACTATCTATCTAAAGAAATTATAAAACTCTTCACCCATTGGGAACATTGCCGGCAACAAACTGGAAATAATGCTGGGAATATTGCCAGGAATATTGCCAATGAACTGGGAATTTTGGTTAATATTATGTTTTATTGTCATTCTTTTATGAAAAGTCTATAGACATGAATAAATTAAAGCAAATTTAATACTAATGTCATAAAATTTCTGAAAAATTAACCTAAATTCCCAGTAAATTCCCACTTTGGGAACATTGCCGGCAGCGCTGCCGGCAATATTTCCAGTCCTTGGCAGTGTGCCCGGGCACGGTACATCACTACTCGTGACTAACCCCCTTACTCATAAACGCCTCTTAAATTTTAGTCAATTGATTAGCTTAAATTCTTACGATTTTGTTTGGCATAAGGTTGGTTTTGTTAATAAAAATCTCGCTAGGCAGTGGCTAAATTTAAGAGGCGTTTGAGTAAGGGGGTAAGAACTTGTCTAAGTAAAACTCTTAGTACTCTTACAAACGGAAATAAACTATATGCTGCTGTTTTACTATAGGTTGGTATAGAAATAAATTAAAACATGCAAGAAAATATGTAAATGAAATATGCACACGCTTAATATGCTATTTACATTGATCAGCTTGCTTGAGAATAGCTTTATCTAACAATATACTGGCAAACAAAGATCATAGAAAACAAGCTTCAGAACAAATTAATACTACTTGACTAGAATTCCGTAGCAGTTATCTATTTCTATACCTACTAGTTATCTCTGGGTGAATAATCCTTATTGCACATACGTATGTACTTTATTAGATTTAACAATTGTGTACCTACTGATTACGTATTCTAGGACATAAAACATTACACACTCACGTAGTTTCAAGTATTCTGTAAGCAATTTAAACTAGAATGAATTTTATATTATTAGGTATTGTATTTTTGTTAGTTAAATGCCTGATATTGTATCTGCCATTTTTCCCAGTTTTCTTTGCAACTTTATTTAAGAATATTTATTTAAAATCTGAATTTCAATCCTACTAATTATAAATGCGAAAGTTTGTGGGGCTGTACGGATGTTTATTGGCAAAAACTTACTTGATAAACACCAAACAAATAAAAATTAACTCTAATTAAATTAGCTCTAAATGTGTTTCTTTAAGAATCTGTATTATTACGTAGCCTAAATAAAAGGTTAATTAATAACTAGAGTGCTCGTATAAATCATATTAAACAAGACTCGTATTAATTAAATGTACATAATATTACACGGTTATGCACAACAAAACTATTATCGTTTTGTTAACTTGTTTTATTTAAATAAAAACAAGCACTTTACGTAATATTGCCAAAGAAATGATGAAACAATGAATACTTTGTAAGTGAAGTTTCTGGTTTATTTATTGCTTCAAACAAGTGCTAACTATGCCGAACGGTCATTAGTTCAATCATATACCTAATACGTACCCATTACGGTAAAGGGCCGCCTTCAGAGATACTTCTAGATATTTGTTGTTTAATTGGCACTTCTACTTCTTTCGAAGTAATGGCGTAAGCAGTAAAAATTTGCTTTGTTAAGGTAACTCACAAGATTGAAAATTACAGATAGATTCTGAGTTTGAAGAAGTGAATAATAAGTAGGAACGCGAGAGCTCATTTTGCACTCGGGAAGAGACAATATTTTTATAGCTGTTGTTTATTATTTTTGCTCTTGAATGGTATTGCATTAAAAAATTTAATTGACATCCCCCTAACTCATCAAGTAGGTATCGCAAAAGCCAGCTTAAGAAGAAATATACCTATGGGAAAACTTCACACAAAACCAATTAATCCGTCTGTTAGTAATAATGATGAGTGAAGCTAGGTCTAATACTTTATAACTAGAGACTGACCGTCTCTAATTGAAACTTTATAAGGTTGTTAAAATTTAAGTAAATAGGAAAATATTACGCAAGAGTATAGCTAAGTAACCTACGCTCTATAGAAATTACGATTTTATTAAGCTTCGTACATACTAGTGGCGAAGTGTCCATATAACTCGATTCCTACCGGCTTACCTTTGCAAAAACCGCTTAGCATTGTCTATTAATCAATTATAAATCAATGACGCAACATCCACTCAATACAAAATAATATAAAACAAAAAAGTATTCTCTTACGTAAATCGCAATAATAATTACAGTAATAATAATTTTCAATATAATTATTTACGTACTCATAACGCCATCTTGTAATTAAAGGTTGTCAACTAACAACTTGTTATGGTTCAGTCAGAGAGTACTTAAAGCGCGCATGCGCGGAGCGCAGTAAGCCGGTCGCGAAATTAGGAATCCAGTACAACAGACTGTACGGAAATCGTACGGTCACGTGACACTTTGTATTCGTCGATCTAAGGTACCATATAAGCCGGTGGCCATCGGCTTATGACAAGGATAAAAGATACAACTACAACATTGCGAGAGCGAGAAAGCACTATTGCAACCAGTGGACCGACCAATTGTAACGAAGTTTCATTTCATTTCACGTTAAGTACTTAATTTGCCATTGACATTCCTTTGTTTTTATCAATTATTTAAATCTGATAGAAATCAGCCTTTCTTCTGAATTTTTAGTTTTTAATTATATTTATTTGTTTTTATATTTTTATACGGCTTGCGTCTTGACTTTGGCAGAATCATCGGTAAACGATAGGACCATTTGAAGAAAAAACAGATATTTGTATTTATTTTCTGCAAATAGGTTATAAAATTCGCTTTCTTGTTTAAAGTAGTAAAATTTGTATGTTTAATTATTTATGATTGTGTATTATGTGTTGTGCATTGGTTGACTTTATTTTTGTCGTAGTGCGTTGGGATCCTATGGAATATTTTTGTAAGTACTTGTTTGTATTGTTTTCAGCAAATTTAATAGTTTGTTGTTATAAGGGACAGGTTAATAGTGTTATATTATATTGACTATCCTATTATGTGATGTGCGATAAAACATCATTCTCGAAATTGAATTATAAATATAAGAAACGCCGGCGCTGTGGATTTACGAAACATTTTAATACAATTATCTCATTTCGATACGTATAAGTAAGTGGCTTACAGACAGTATTCTCAGATTCTAAAAGTAAGTAAGTAGGTATGTAGAATCATTTAGGATATAGCAATATAAACAATTAATCTAATTGATCAAAGAAGTCTTCCAAACAGAGAAACATTTTCGTATTTTAAGTTTATGAGTTCGGGACAACTAGGTAAAATCGAAACATTTTCTCACGAATACCTATGAACTACAGAATAATAGTAATATAAAGTAGAACAAAAGTCCACGGAATCTTCGGCTTCCCTTTTATAAAAATCCACCCTTCGCCACTGGTACATACAGAAGTCAGTGGGCGTTAAGTCCTCAATTCAATACGATATAACACACAACGGAATGAAGACAAAACTAGTTCAATGAGATAACACGTATGACGTGAACCTGGATGACAAAATGTTGAAAAATTGATCATCTCATTCATTGTTATTTAAGTTTATCAGTTACTCTCCTTCATTGGAGCCAATCCCAAACAAATGAACATTAAATAGATGGTACAAAAATAATCAGCAATAAGTTATTTTATATTGTTTCTATCTACAAGGCAGGTATCTTACATGGTTTTTAATATGAGAATATTCCTAAACTTTCGTACAGATAATATTTGCTTATATTAAATAATAATTTACCAAGATACTTTGATAAAACCTCTCTTTTAACCAATAACACCTTTATACCCAGAATAGAAGAGACATTACTAGCAGTAACTATTGATTTACTCCATTGATACCAGATCTGGAACTGGATTAGTTAATTATAGAATCAGTTGTTAGTTGTTGACTTACCACACGACCTTTGACCCCACTAGCTAAGTGGTTTATTGACAAAAAAGGGCAAATCAATATCACACACAGATAAAAACCCATAAAATGCTAATCAGATTTCATATTAGAAACGCATTAGAAATTTTATGAATAATCTGATTGAATGAAGCATATAAAAACCATAAATAGTTAACAAAAACTATGAGAACTGGCTCAATAAGTAGGTTTGTGGATAAGAAAAGAACGTACATCGTTCCACTTCGTTAAACATTTTACAATACCTATGTAATCACTGTATGATTTCAACGCCTGATCACATAGTAATTTTCATTGCAGTACCATTCGTGTTAAAAAAAAAACCACAAAGCAATAATTTACGTTGTTTCAAATTCATATTAGGGGTATATTATTACTACTGATTACCTAACGTATGTGCAGCAGTTTTATTATGAATGCTAATATAAAAAAATACGACATAAATGTTTCTTACACAATTACACATACACACAACGTCGTCTAATCTCAGACTAAGCAGAGCTAATGTATGGATGGGTACAGACAACTGAAACGGAAGTCAGAGAATAAAGACATGATTTCTCGTAGTGATTAAAACATAATGTATATGAACTGTTTTAATGTACGCGATTATTTTATGTACAGTAAGTCTTTCACAATATTTAGACTAAAATAGAGTTATTTTATTAAAGCCAAATTTCAAGATACATTAATTACTGTTAGTTAAACCAAACGAATAATGAAAATAGATGATTGTTTATAAATTGTAGATGATTTCTTAACATTTGATAAATAGGATGATAAGTTATGGAAATCTTTTCTCATAGCTGTGAGATTATTTCCTTGAATTTTCTTATACATACTAGAAGAATTAATAAAAACAAACCGTTCAAACAAATTCTTTACCTTAGGAATTCATCAATACTCAATCGAGTCTTTAATATTCTACAACGATGTTTATTCTTGGAAACTTACCATACCTTTTATTTTGATCGATGATATTCCGATAGGACATCTATAAATTTATGTCAGTGTCAACAATGCTATGTCTGCAGTACAATAAATACTGTAATTTATACATCATAATTTACAAAAGTTGGACATTTAAATTAGTTTACATATTTCACGTGTGCGTGTCAATGCGGACATGTATGTAAGCTAAGTTAAATATGCATTCAAATCATGTATAATGTATAGGGAACAAAGACATATTTTATACCATGGAGTTAAACAATAACATGTTTTGATCTCATTAAGCATCATAAACACTGGCCATGAATATCTTAATTGAGGTTAAATTAATTGTCACCAGAATTAACACGGCGAACTTTATGCATAAATGAGATACACGAGCTATTACCCTATTTAAAACTGAAGGGATTGTCCCTTTTAATTTGTAGGTTAATCAGCCTGATTTTATGATGCTTATATGATGAGTTCGTTCATCATATCGAATTAACTAGATGTAACTCTGTTTTCTACAGTTACCGTGAGTTAATGGATAAATTGGTCCTTTGATCCGATGCTCTAACTTGCCCGTAAATTGATACCATCAAAATTTTACTATATTGAGTAACGTAACACTTGGTATGTCTTATGTATCATAAAAATCCTCTTAATTTTTTTGTTGTCGTGTTTGTTTTCTTGTGTAAATATAACTTTTATCATCGTCAGTCGAATCGTCATATTTATCGTACGGATAAATTTATTATCTTATCTGGCGTTTGTAAAACAAACCCTTTTAATAATTATTTTACTAAAACTTTATTCTTTATCCTGACATTAACAAGTAACCGATATTTATAATTTAAAGAATATTTAAAATAAAGTGACGTAAAATTACGTAAATTAATTAATTACATAAATTAATTAGGCAAGCAAAAAATCGCGAAATAAATTTAACAACAAGGCTTTTAGGATTAAGTCTCTTCTTAATAAGGATACTGGTTTCGTTTTGTTTGATATTTTTTCGCAGTTGGTTCACAGTGTGTGACACATGGCAAAAACATTTCATGTTTACTGGAATTACCAATATAACTGTCACCATCTCGCGTAAAGTTTTATTATGTCGCTTAGTCTTCCTTTTTGCTCAAATGTAATTTCGGCAGGCTATGAATTATTAGGCCAAATTCTTTTATTATGCCCCGTAAACCTACAGTGAAAAACATATTATGATTTGAATGTCATTTGACATATAAACATAGTTTTAATTATATCCCTATTTTAACATGAGTATCAAACTTGTTACCTACCTAATTAAATTTTCTTCAGCATATAAAATTAACATATAAAGCACAATCTTTTTAATTTAATTTGACTACGAAATAGAACAGATATTAGGCCACACATCACAGAAAAAGCTTTAACGAGATCATATATCTAAATTAAATAGAGAGAAGAGCAGCATTAGTTGAAAATGGTAACATTAGTGACAAAAGCGGTATAGCAGACAAGTCGATGCACGGGATATTTTCGTGTCAAGCTATTTAAAGAGTTAACGATTTTATAAATGCTGCACACGAACTAACTACATTCTTCTAATATACAAAAATAGACTGATATTATTTTATAACATTATTAAGATGTTAATTACGCCGTCATAAAAAATAATTAACAACGAATTAATCATAAAGCTCGATAGCTCCTTTATTCTCAAATAATATTTTAGCAGTAAGTAGTATGAAACCTAGAGCACTGTCGTAGCATTTTTAATCTTCAAATTAACAATAATTAGGAAAAAAATAACAATGACATGATGGAGCAAAAAACATTTAGATATTTTGTGTATCCAACCTTGTATAGACTGACAATTGTCTCGATAAATAGGAGGACCTGTCAAATTATCTTAAATAATAATAAAAAAGAGGTACAAAGATGGATATGGTGAAATTATTATAACGATACAATTTGCCAGCAAATGACATAATTATTATGTATCATCATACAGCGCACTCATTTTATTATAATATACTTAATGTGCCACACATTGCGATGCATTCCATTTCACACATACATAATAAGATGTCCTGACTCGTGACCCATTTCCTTTAATGACATCACAAAGAAAATATAGTAATTGTAGCAGAAAAGGTTTAATAAAAGGCTTGAGCTACAGAGTAGGGTAGAAGGCCTAAACTATTTACGTTTGTAATTTAACTTTTCTAAGTTTATGTATTTACAGATTTTAAAAACCTTTTGTTGTTCCTAAAAATAAAGTCTTCGAATGTCAACTAAACATAAATAATTTTAGATACATAGATATTCAAATGAATACAGATACAAACTGTGATACTAAAAAAAGGTCTTTTAATATCTATGCCCATAATTTAAGGGGAAACAATTCAATCGCAATTCCATACAAACAAAGAAAGTTAATTCCTCCTTCATTATATAATAAATACTCAAAACTATAGATGATATCGTTTTGTCTCGTTATTAACTAGTCTTATTGATTAATAAAACAGTAAAAAAAATATTCATTTACAAGTTATGAGGCTTCAAAGTTCATAATTCTATGCACATTTTATGACAACTTGTAGCGTAATAAAATAGGATTACACGTTTATAAAGGTAAATATATTTTGGGAATAGGAATAGATTATTTATTCGAAAATTCAAATAATTTTATATTGACTAGATACATTCTAAAGTTTGTACGCAATTACCTTTTTCCCAAAACCATTTTAGGAAATTTTACCGTGCTCGTTTCCGCCATCGACATCTTGCATCTCGCCTCCACTTTCTGCACCCCTCGGGTCGGAGGAGGGGAGGTACGACAGCGAGCCGACCGTCGTCGAATGTTACCGAATATTTTTTTTTAAACTTCAATAAACTTTAATTTATGTCATTTATGACAATTACGTCGCTTGCCAGTAAGAAGTTTCGTAATTTCTTTTATCAAAGAGATCCAATTATTATCAGATGCATAACCAGTTAGATAAAATACCTACATCAGTGACATTCTTGACTAAAATCAACAGTCAAAATTCACCTATTATTACACATTGAGGTAATATGTACTACGTACTAGAGATGACATCCCGAACAAAATTTTTGCTCCATTAACTGAGGTGCATGCACCTCAGTTGTCTCAGTCGACATTTGAACCTACGTACATACATTTCTTACATACATACATTTATACATACATTTTTTATTATTTATACTTTTTACGTACATTTCTCTAGTACGTAGTACATATTACCTCAATGTTATTACAATAGTCAATAGAGCATAGCTAAGGCTGTCACATTGCACAAACTGTATTTTTTTTGTAATTCATTTTGTATTTTTTTTTTAATATTTATTTTATTTTATTTAAAACTTATGTACAAAATCATGCACAAAGGCGGACTTAATGCCAAAGGCATTTTCTACCAGTCAACCTTAGGATGATGCAGAGACAGAGTATTACAAAAACAGGTAGAAGCCAAGCTTTAAATCATTATTTTAATTTTTTAATTTAAATAAAATAAACCTATTTACGTGACTCACCCCCGCCCCGGTATCTGAATGACTGATCAAGTATCATTTCTTGTCAACTATCATTTCCAGATTTTATGATTATTATTTATTTTATGAAGTTCCTTCCTTTTTTTAAATCCAGCTAAAATTAACTTCATGTACTGTATGTGAAGTAAGATATTATTGTGTACTGTATGGAACCCCTATTAACGATGCACGGTCTAAAAAACTGCCTCAAGAATAAACAGATTAACTTTAAAAAAAAATATATATATAATGTTTTACGGTGTCATACCTACACCACTTACAAGATAAATTGATGTCTCGTTTGTTGTGTCTTCCGCAACAAAACTTACAATAAAATACTTTTTTAAAACCCATTTTAGTTATCTTTATTTACTCCTGATTTATTACTTTTTAGGTAACTACCTACAGCTAGTATTAGTGTCAACCCTAACAATCAAGAAGAACAATATTTATATTTTGAATGACATTTTGATTTGTAATAATACAATCGAGCGCGTGTGCGTGTGCACGTTTCTGACTGCTTTTCTATGAGTTGTTCTCTTTCTCACGCAACGTTTGGTGAAACAACAATCTTTTAGGCTCCGGTGACAGCTGAGTTGGTTTTGACAGAAGGAGCCTTCTTAAGGCCAACAGCAATCATTTCGAATTGGAATTTTCAACTGTTTAGTTTTAGATGTTTTGATAAATAAATCATTAAGAGGCATACCAAAACTGATAGTTAATATAATATAGTAGTGTAAATGCTATAATAAAATAATTAGATAAGTAATCTGGTACTTATACAGGCTAAAGACGGTACAGATAAGTTAATAAAACCCTTTGTCCTTGTCCTACTACTTAGAACATTTATGGGCGAACTGGCTATTACATTATGTGTGCAGTTTTGAACGGCTTGCAGTGCAGTCGAATACATGTAAAGTAACTGCAGATAACAAACATCCATACAGGGCAATGGGATAAGTAAACATTATGTCTTACATTTAGTGTAGATACTTGCAAAGGTTATAAAGTCACTTCCTTGATTAATATGAAGACGAATGCCAAACATTATAAATCCTCTAAATATAAACAACATGAAACAATATTTGTCCAACCAAGTTACTAAAAATAGCTACCTACATATTTCAAGAGGTTTTGTTGTAAAAAATAATATGGGGCTGCCTACCATAAAACACAGAGCTTGACTAATCATCGGAATGAAAAGATAAATAACACAGTTTGAGTTAACAAATTTATGAGTATTTTTGTAACTTAGAGAAACCATTTATATTATTTTACGAAATACAATATTTTTGACGTGATTTATAGTTCAAAGTATGGATTAAAAGTAACTAACTAGTGACCAAATAAGTACAGATTGTTCAATACGATAACACAACTAACATCGATGAAGCCGTGTGCGATTGTGACTTATTATGGCATAGACAGAGTCATCGACCCGTCGAAGATTAGGAAATAGTTACTTGCTGTGTTCATACTGTGTTAAGACACGGGAAGTCGATCTAATACATATTGAATGTCGCATGTACTCTATATAAACTATCTTAGTTTATTTCTTCGTTGAGGTTAAATAACTTTATCAAGAGCAGTTTATTTATATTAGAACGACGCACCAACAAAGTTTTATTTGACGGCAATAAATATGCAAATATATTAGGATAGTATTATCAGTAGTTTAACCAATTACTATTGTGTATAAAACAAAAAGTTCTAGAAATAATAGACGCAGTTTTATGTTATTCACCTCGGCTTTCCTGCGCAGTGATAAATTTCTCCAAATGTCACGAGGACTCGTCCATCCCACCTTCGATTTATCAGTACCACTGTCACCTACGCTACTAGAATGTCTTGTTAATTTTGTCTGTCCGTTGCCGTTTGTAATCGGTCGGTTTGCCATTTTGAACACATTCAAGAATAAGACGGCGGTTATAAGTTATATAAAAAACACAAAGGACGCTAAACACACGAAACGCTCACTAACGTCCAATCAGCACAAACAATAAAAACCACTTGTTGGGTACATCAAGAAATCATATTATTAAAAACTACCGCGCACAATTCACTTTATATTCGTTTTCTTTTTTCCCTTCATGTCCTTTTACTTGTGATAATGCAATCATCGTATCGATTTAACACCGTTGCTTGGTTGTTGCCAGGTAAATAATCCAATACACTCGATACTAGGCCTCAAAATGAACAAATATTAAAATTGTCAGGACAATTCGTACAATAAAACTGTATTTTCCAATGATTTGAACACAAATAAACTGTTGTAATATGAAGCACCGTTCACGACTGTGTCAGTTTGAGGTTAAGTTACAAGCGATACCGGCTGCCGGTTGGCGCGGCACACCAGCGCACGGTTTAGGGCGCTTTTACACGGGGCGATAACTTTATTGAACAAGAAAATAATCCCACCAGATTATTTTGATATAGATAGCGATAAATAATATAGTAAACATGTTTACATTCTTAGCTAGACATCATTCTTGCAAGTTTTGCTTCATAAGTTCATATCGCAATACCAGTTTTTATTTTGAACATATTATTATTTGTTTCTACATAGTGAGCAGCTCGTACTAACAAAGCCTGTAATACAAATAACAATTTAAACTCGATTTATTATTACAAAGGAACCAGTTTGTATTGGGATTATACGCCTGATTAGATTTTCAGTAGCTTATTATGTCTAAATACTTTGATGTAAACAAGTTACATTGAATAAAAAAGTGGATTTTGACGGCAAGTTTCAGCATACAAGAGTTTTGTTTATATAAACGTTTGTATACAAGTTATATTTTTTTTACTAATTGTAATAGTGTATATTTTAACGATT
Source organism: Schrankia costaestrigalis (assembly GCA_905475405.1). Classification (NCBI taxonomy): domain Eukaryota; kingdom Metazoa; phylum Arthropoda; class Insecta; order Lepidoptera; family Erebidae; genus Schrankia; species Schrankia costaestrigalis. Next base: position 10,138,233 of record FR997827.1, read on the forward strand.
TAACACAGCACAATACATATGAATACACACAATTTTTCTTTACTTATAGCGTTTATCTATGCGGTAACAACTAACAACGGAGGATAAACAAGAAATTAACTAAATTGTTAAAAAAAAAATGTTTAAAAAGTCACCCGTGTGACCGTACCTTTCTTATACTCAGGTACCGCTGAGTTAATTATGACTATATCTATATAAACGCAAAAGGATCCAGACCGTCACACTTATCCAGACGTCACACGCCCACCAGACACACAAAAGCAAGGGCCAATCGTTACGAAGAGGGAAAAACAAACAACGAATAAAAGCTAAAATGAATCTTAATACGATTGTATCAAAGGTGAAAACGTAATGTTGTATAATGGTGGTTAGCCTTTTGTGTACGAGGCGTCTTACAATGCAAGAGGAGAACGTGCCCCAACCGCTTTTGCCGGTTAGCGTAAAAAAAACTTCAGACCAAATTCGTTTTATGGAACAATGACAGCCATTGTGGATAAAGATCAAGAAGTAACTTATTCTTTAAAACATGTATTTAACCTTTACAATACTTATGTATTTAAGTAAATTAAACCATTAAAGGTATTTAATTCATGATGCAGTCGCGATAACTCATGCTGATAAGAATTCCAAGAAAGTGAACTTGTAAGTAAACAAAATGATAAAGAAACAAACAGATATCAATCAACTCTGAATGGTGCCCTTATATCACAATAGTTGAATGAACTAAAGACAAATTCACTCGGTATTATTTATTACATACTACATCTCAATGCGCAAATGCGATCCTTCAAAGAACCGCTATGAATATTAATGATTGCCAATAAGATGAAAATAAATTACTATCTTCACGTTAAGTGTCAACCACATGACGTGGAAGACGAAGAAGTATAGAAGTAATGACAGGTCATGCGGCGACCGTGAAACAGTTAAAGGACTGTTTAGTGAATTCGACACATGCGAGCAGAATGTCCGCCACTGCACGAAGTTATTTTTAACCCTGTAGACACGGGGTCAATCACCCGCTCACCCCTCCGCACACCGAACCAGTCCTATCACATGAGGAACTGCGTGGGAATATGGTGGGTTGTCTGCCATGGCCTTACCCCAAAAGGGAACATAAAACAGCAAAATCAGATGGAATACAAAGACGCTAGTCACGACTTTAATACTTTTAACATGAGTCACGAGGTCGATCTATATCAACACATATTTATTACCAATTTACTGATAATTAAGTAATATGTAACAGTATTTATTGTTTTTATATCAGTTCAACTTAAAATAGATATCTTACCCAATTGTATCATAGGGTAAAGTCTTTATTTGGTTACACAACAGGCTAATCTGAGGAGCTTCAAGTTTGTATTAAATATTTTCTATGTAGGACACAAATCTTTTTTATCACCAATAGATCATAAATAAATAAAAAATATTCTAAAAACGGGCAACAATAACAAAGTTAACACACACAAGTACAAGTATAAGATAACACCAAAATAATAGTTTCCTCATATTAAAAACTATCTATACGCTTAACACTCTTAAGTCATTACCGATATTTTTCAGTTTTTTAATATTATCTTAATAGTTTTATGTCTAATAATTACTCAATGCCAATGAACTTAAGTTTATTCGTGAACACCTGTTACATTACTAGTTTTAAAAAAGTATCGTGTAGTCTGACTCATAAATTCGTAACATAACAAAAGATACAATTAATAACTGCACGCAACAATTTTTTTTTCTGATACACTTTTAATCCAGGAAGATACTGATTTACCATCTTTAATTTATCATTTCATTATATTTTCCATTTATGTAGCGAAATGTATCGTATAAAAATCCCGTATCTTTTAATTAGAAATAATGGAAACTACAGTCATGGATTCTTTGATAAGCCAGCACAAGAGTTTTGAGTTGAGCTTGTCAAAACAATATAGAAAATACAAAAAAAAGCTATACATTTGTGTACAATATTGGCAAATCATTTCAAGCATTAACTGCAAAAAAAAATTTGAAACATATTTTGTAATGATCAAGATCAATACATTTTTCGTAACTCAACTAACCGTACAGGTAATCCACCAAATTCCATTCAAAACAAACCCTCTTAGTGGACTTGGCAACCCTCCATTAAAGATACAGGACTGTTTTATGTAACGCAATACCTGACACGGTTAAGTAGATGTGGTTATGGTATCGATGTGCATCAATGTAAACAAACTAGTTATATGCCTGCCGTTCATAATAAACTTACATCACGCCTAGTTTCAGTATTAAACAAAAAATCTGTATCAACAAAATAACGTGTTTTTGAAATCATTACGTTTGATGAATAATTAAAACTATTACTTACAATCATGTATGTTATCAAATCCTAGACGAAAAACATAAAACATTTTGTTCAAGAGGGTTGGACGCACTAAAATAACGCCGTATCCCTTTTTCGGGGTGCGCTAACTACGATTAGGGGAACTGTCGAGGGTGCACAAGAAGAACGAGTAAGGGGACTCACCGATGCCGTATCTGTAAGGGTGACGGTCGCAGAGGTGGGTCCTCCATTGGGTTGGCTAGTAATTGAGTACCCAGAAGACACCTGATTATTTGCATTCTGTTCAATAATCCTTTGACGCAAAGCTAGCCTTTCAAGACTAGGTAGTCGATGTGATCCACCAGTTCCATCTCGGTCGCGATCCCTAATTCCTGTTGTGCTACCTGCGCTGAATGATCCACTGTATTTTGGTAACGTCGGAGGTGGGACAGGTCTAGCTGCAGCACTGCGACCAAGCAGTGATCCACTGGATGTATACGCATAACTGCTGGGTGTTCCGAGTGTAGCCGTACGTGGTGCAGAACCAATTCCATTTAAGGCACCATTATTGCCATTGACGGCATTACCATTCACCGTCGTCGTACTGCCGTTCATCTCCTTAAAGTGTTTTCCGTCATACGAATATTACAAAATCACACACTGAGTCACTGACTACGTACTATGTTGCGATCGCGAATTAGTGCGGCAATGAGGTGCGTTCAAGCCGGGTGCCCGACGGAGGCGGTTTGACAGCTCGAGCGCTACAGACGAGACGCGCGGGTGGGTATGGCGCCCCGCACTCGACGCCTCCATCGTCGCTGCCTGCCGGCGCTGCCGACCCTACTAGATCTCTGGATTATTGCCACACGACCGCGACACTACGACCAGAGGGTTGAAAATGCAATGTCGCTTGCTCTTTGTCAAGGTCACCCTATACAATTTTGTAAACATATATATTATATGAAATGAGTAGGTAGATCCACGGTAGATCTTTTTTTTAAATTTATGGTAATATTATACAATTAGAAGTTCAACTTAATTTATTTAGACAAAAGTTCGTATAAATGGATAGCACGATAACAGACAATACAATTTTTCTATAAGTATAATAATTATTGTTTTTTAGTTGTTTAAAATTACTACAAAAAATAGAAACAATCAAGTATACTATTGTTCAATAATGTAATAAAATCGTATAAGTAAAGAGATGAATAAAATGAAAAGTAAAATTACTTTCTCTTCCAATTGAATCAAAGCCAAGTGTCGCTTTCATCGAGAATGTAGTAAACATATAAAATTATTGCTTGACTATCTTCACATTGTATCGTAACAAATTATATAGTGTTAAAAGAGAGGAAGTGACGCTACCTAGTTCATCGTCCTGTGTCCAAGAAGCATTGAGGCGTCTACTACCGGAAATACACTTAAGGTACAAAGAATTATTATGCTATGTATTGGTAGAGTCCTCATACTTATTCTTAGGACATGGTCAGCTGTCAGCATGTAAAGGAGGAAGGGAATATATTGTAATCAGTTGGAAACTTTCTAGTCATGCGGTTACTTGTAAAAAACGTGTTAATTAAGAGAGCACGTGTTCCTCGCATGTGGCTGTCCAGCAAGCCATCGACCGCAGTACCGCGCAGGCGCGTCGCACCCCCATCTGAACATATCTGCTTGCACAACCCCTCGGTGCATGCTACCTACTGTTGAATGTATGAATGTCAATGAAACCATTGCTATTATTAACATTACTATACCTATGAGAACTTGTAATGAGTTTTTGCTAGATGGTGAGGCTACTTACTTGAACGGAGTTATACACGTTAAAATGGAAATAAAGGAGATCAAAATTATTTTACCTAGTTTTCTACTCAATAAATAAAACTTTCGATATCATTAATTTGTATAATTGATCCAGTACGAGTATAGCATGTTCCTGTCGCTATGATTAAACTATACCATATTCATCTGGGCTTGAGAAATTTGGTAAACAAACAAAAAAATGGGTCTTTTTACTGTCACGATTACTCATTTATAGATAATTATAATCTATGACCACGATGAAGACTCGAAAATTATTAAAAAATATGAAAATTTTAACGTCTTTACAATAAAATAGAAATTTCATTACATAATATGTTTAAATAATTTAAATATTATAATAAGATCACCAAGTAATCAATTATTATTTTTTTCCTTTTTTAACATTACATACGAACGGAACGACAATGATGAAGAGCCTACAATTGTCAATGTCTTAAATGTCATGTATCGCATTAATATGTCATATCAGAAGAAGAATAATATTACAAATTAATGGGATTATTGAAGAATTTGATAATTAATTTATAATACAAGCTGGGAACAGTTTTTCTGAATCTAAATTAGAAGTTTCCGATTAATAGAAATTGAAAAAAGTGTTTTTAAAAAGCAATTTATTAATTCGTAAGTTTCATTTATATATTCTGCTTCTCAATAAACTTTTATTGCCTTAATTCAAGCATTATTTACTAAATTCACATTTACTTATCCAGGTAGAATACACTTAATTATATTTACACAGAGTTATTTATTGTTTAGTTATGTTTTTAGTGAATTTTTTTTGAAAACCGCGGCATTTTGGCAGTTTGACAGATTTGACATGTTTATACTTTTTCTCATGCTATCTTGAATAGGATATAAGAATTGAAAATCTACTTAGAATAGACATGGTAAACAAATCAACGCCATCTAGCGGATACGGCTGTCGGCTATTATATTCAACGTGCAGTTGAAGCCAAAGTAAATCCAATGTAAATAAATGCACGCATGCACTTATTGAATTAATAAGTAAACGACAGGTGGCGTTGGCTTACATTATGATAGAAGTCTAAGCGTACATTTAGCGTTGACAGGCAAACCACGATCTAAAAAGGGAGGTCCGTTAAAATCCGGGAATTTAAAATGAAAATATTTTCATTAGGCAGTTTTAGATCAGAATTATACTTGTCAAACAAACGACAAAGACAAACGTTATGTTTGTCTAACACAAATCACAAAATAGCTCATCAAAAATGTGCATTACCGTACCTACTATTACTTTTATCTTCAAAACAAAATTGGAAGAGTTGAATTTACTTCCGTAGTATAAAACTGACCAAAAGGCAAAATTATAATGCGAATCTTTATGAATTTTGAATGTGTATTCGTATTAAATATTTTAACTTAATTAAATCATAAATCAGAGTCGCGAAGAAATTGCTACACACATTAACGATATTCAGCATTGTTAATGACGCCAGCGACGTAATGCGATGTTGTATAGAAACTGTATACATTACAATATCAGAATACGAGAGCGAAGTTTCATCAAATACCATAAGTACAGTAGACATTTCTCATTGAGAATAACAGAACAAAACAGACGCGTGCCTTCTGCCTGGTAAAGAAAAGTCTATTGAACCGTAAACATACTGAAAGACATTCTAAAGATGGCCTTACACTACTATTAAACTGAAATAATCGTAAACATACCACGTGTAAAACGTAATACAGACATAGCATTTTAAGTTTTGTAGTATAAGTTGAGATACTCTTATACATATTAAAATAGGAGCTCAATAAGGCGATAAAAGCAATGTATTATTCCGTAAAATTGTTGACTATAGCATTCAAGTTTGTTTAATTTGAGATAATGCTATCCCCGCCCGGATACGAGGATTCGAAGATACGATTATATTAGTAGGGCCCAAATAAACATGGGTACATTTGTCCTCAAGTCGACAACGATGCCCGTGCACTTAATAGAAGTATGTCCGATAATTGGTAAACAAGCCTATACTTAGTGTTATGGTGATAGATGGTAGATGACATCACGAATCGAGAAGAGTGACCAAAGTGGGTGAAATGAGGCCAGGGCAGTGTAACGTAGCCAGAGCAAAGAGGGATCGCACGAAGTAGCAAATAACGTAGACTCATAATAAAATGTAAGGTACATACTTGTACTTTGTACTGTTTTTATTAGTAGAGACCAAAAATTCCATATAATTTTTGAATAAGCATAACTATGCCAGAATGCGTTTACACGTATTTAGGGTCTACTAATAATAAACAATTCGAGGCGAACCATTCCCTTGGTTTTTTATAATATGTTTCGACCTATGGAGTGCATTCATTGTGTCCGGGATTCTTAAGTTTGTCAAAACTAACACAGATTCCTATGTTTTGGATAATAGTTATTGTAGCTTAAATTTAACAAAGAACGTTGTTCAAATTACTCCATAGTGTTTCATAAAATTTAATGAGAACCTTTCTTCAGTCGCTTTAGATACAAGGCTATACGAATTCACTCAAGAGTAATGATGAGATTGAATTTATACTAAGAGCACATATATATTGTCTGAATTGATGTTGTCTGTTTATTAACCAACCAAGCAACGGCTAAATCAAAACATATGACGGTGGTATCGCATGCCGTTCCTTCTATTCATAAGTAATTTATGATACACTGATTATTATGGTGCATAATACTATACGTGTGGTGATGAACAAAGAATACATGATGTCACCACTTTACCCCATCATAATAGTCAAAAGAAGGAAAATGTTACAAAAAATATAGTGGGGTTACATAAGAAACGCTATAATTTTAGCTTATATTGTATTATTAGGTAAAGTACATGATGTGACGATTATTTAAGTTTGTTGTCTGAAAAATGTACATTCGTCCATATTAGGATAAAAGGAATAATTTATTGTAAATTGACGCCCTGGGAAATGCCGCAGTGGAGTGGATTGCGCCGCTAGAAAGCGGTGGTAAAGTTTAGTAAACTTTAAAGTATGTAAAATGTAAACGTGGGTTATGTGGAAATAAATCCGACATCAATAAGTTACAGTTAGTTATATGAAATTATCAATTTATCAATAACATGAGATCGTCGCACCGCGGGAACATTGCGCACTATAATATATTTTCTTTGTCATTACAACAAAATCAAACAATAAAACAATGACTTATATGAAATAATCTTTATAAACTATGGAATAAAGTCTCTTGTGAACCACGTTTCCATTATGAAAATAATTTAAAAGACCATTACGTCTTTGTTCTTTTATAACATTTATTTATAAAAGATATCTATGTTATAACGTGTCTGCTGTACGAGTCCCGTGGGAAATATCTTTGGAAATGTGTGGACTGTACAACACTGATTTCTAATACAAATAGTTAAGACATGCAATAAGGAAGAGCACTTTAAGAAACCATTAAGTAACTATGTCAAAGAGAAAAGTTATTTATGTAAATCTACAATTAGCCTTTGTGTAACTAACGAAGAAAGATAAGATGTCCAAAAACAATAACAATATACATTGACGTTGGTACGATAAAACTATGTTTATTTAAGTTGGTAATTACCGACAAGTGCGCCTGACCATAATTAGTAATCAGCTAAATGCATGCCTAAACATTGCCTTGGCTTATGTCCTCATAAGGTAAAATGGGTTAAGTACGCTTTTACATACAAATTATACGATTTAATTATACTAACTAATAATATTTTACAAAGCAACAATGATGTCATACATTGCTTTAGTAGTTAAGGATGATTGGTTTTTCTCATGATATGGTTGGAACGTACAACGAGTACCTTTCATATCTTTATGGTAACAATCTTAAGTATGCTTGAGAACTCTGAATACGGATTACAAACCAAGAACTATTCTTACATGGCATACAATTCCAGTACATAACGTTCAAGAGACTATGTTATGGTTCTTTATTTAAGAATCGATCTGTCAGTCTTATTCGAGACCAACCTTCTAAGTGATCACGTAGAATGTTGCAGTTTTTCGAGAATAGAATATATGCTAGACACATCCAAGTCCGTGTGTATGAATATTTCATAGTTTTGTTGTGCCAATATCTAAACATTGACAATAGCCACTGTAAGTAGACCACATGCCAATTATTTTATTTTAACTGCAGTCTAAGGCGTAAATACTATACAATAAATAAATATCAAGTTAAAATTAGTCGTGGACTTATTTCCTCAATAGTGGCAAGGAAACAAATAGGGTACATGATTTATCAATAACTACATACACGTAACCGAACGTGCCAGTAAGCTAAACAGGCACGTGCGATCGTACTAACAGTCAATGTTTCTAAAACAAACTCGAATACACAAAGCACAGTTACAACTCAAACAATTCGGCGAACTAGCACTGTACCACAAATAGAACAAGCCGTAAAAGTGCGTAGAGCTAATAAAGGTTTACCAAAATAAATACGTATAAAATATTTTACACGTGAGGACTAAATATACATAATGTCACCACCACACTACGGGAGAACTTAAAAACGTCTCCAGAAATGTCTCCTCCTCCTATGGTTCCACCAATCTTGCTAAAGTCTTTGGACGCCATTTTACAACACTTTCGATCAGATGACCAGAAGCACATTTGCAATGCTTTCGACCTTTCAGCTAACACACGAGACGGGTGAAGGGCTAATTGAAAATACAAGGCTGGTAATTGCTTTATGCATCCCTCTTTCCCAAAGTGTACTTTATCTTCCTAAAAGGGCAGATCAATAGAGACAACGTACTTTGAGTATAGAGGATAATAGACAACTTTAAAAAAGCTATATCTCTATATGCCTGCCAGAAGAACAAAGTTACGAAATTTTCACATAATTTACTAACACATCCTACAGCTCACACACCGACCACGTAATGTACTAACGTATTGCAAAGTGATTTATAACATCTTAGTAAAACCCACGCTAGTGATTGTTGCTAATATTTAAAGGAACCCACGAAAATGGCTAAACAATAGATAACCTTCGTCTCCTACTTAACAATCATTAACTTTTAATCTTATAAAAGATCTGCATAGATCTAAGAGAAGATACGAAGAGACATAATAATATTAAGATCGAGACCTTAAGTATTCCTACATTGATTAAGTAGAGTTGACATCGTTACCTTAGCATCGTTATAGCCTTTTAATATTCCACTGTAATAACAAGCCTTTCTTAGAGTTTAAGAGAAATTGGGCTCTGATTGATATATAATTTCTTTCGACGTTTCAATTATAGTATCTAGCTATGATTTTGGATTTTTTTTTACTCACGTCTTCGCACAATACGAAAATGAGAGGGTTAAGTTTTACGTTCCTTAAACACATAATATGGATCTATATTCGGATAAATCCAATGCTTCTTGTTATTTTAAACATAAGAAAAAAAGAGACTCATAACCATCCTACGGTGTTACAAACATCATCTTGTACAAGCCAACCTTTCAAGCCTTTACATTAGGGGCGCCTTCAAATTTGCCGCTAAGTGTCGCGCGGAGGCAGCGCGACTGCAGCGCTGCGGTCGCGCTGTTTTGTAAATTCATAGAGATAAAAAACGCGCGACTGCAGCGCTACGCCCGCGCTGCGTCTCCGCATTCGTTCATCGATCGACTAGTGTTGTTTAGAATACTTTTTCTTTTTAATAGTAACACTACGAGCAGTGTATTTTCGTCTGAGTCCATCGTAAAACTAAAACACAACACTACCATTCTCAAACCTAGCGACTGCAGCGCGACCGCAGCGCTGCAGTCGCGCTGCCTCCGCGCGACACTTAGCGGCAAATTTGAAGGCGCCCTTAAAGATACTCGTAATTCCACCTACACTAAAATTTAGTAGATACTTGATTGATTGTAATTTTGTATTTACACATAGGTAGGCTACGTACTACGTAATAATCAAAACACATTTTTGTTAAAGTTTCTGATTGCCTCAAAAGTATCTTAAGTCGAAAACTTTATATAAGTATAAAATAGACGCACGAAGCTCCAAAAGTACAGACAGGTAGACTGATTTGTCGGTATCGGTAGTACTTCCTATACAACAAAAAAGTATTGCTACAAAAAATAGTTTTATGATCGCATAGGTGTTCTAAACTTTTAGCATCCTAATGATAAAAGACACAGAAGTAAATCATCATAACAGCTCTTTAATGCCCCACTGCAAGGACTGGCCTCCTCCCATGACAAAGGGATACTCGGCCTACTAACACCACGCTGGGTAGACGGATTGGTACAGGTTTAATTTCAAGTTTTCCTTCTTTTTATTCCGTAAAAATAATATTCACGGATAGTCCCTTAGTCGGATTTTACGTAACCAATGGGATGGAGATGGGGTGCCGACATATTGTATTCTTACTCCTAATTTGCATAGATCTGAAATTACGGTTGACAGTTACTCTTGTCCCAAAAATGTAAACAATGAATTTGTAACCTGGTTGACTCTACCAAGTAAATTCACATTTACAGTTTGTATGTATTTTTATAATCTTATCTAATTCAATCGTTAAGGTTATTATTATTTTTCAATGTCAATGTCAAAATTGTAGGCGAAATTATAACTTTCATATTACACTTTTTCTACCATAATTTCTATTTCGAGTTTATTGAGATCTTTGAGATACAACTTTGACTAAATAAAATAGATTCTGTAATTAACTACCTAAAATTATTTATTTATTTTTATATTTTTCTTGATATTTTGGTATCATGCTAACATCATTTTTATATTTTTTTACAGAATGTCCTTCGCCAGACAGAAATGTGAACAATCCTTTCAAGAAGAGAATGATAACGGTATTAAATACATGTAATAGTATATTCACTGGCGACCTCATTTAATTATATTTACATTATGTTTACAGAGATATGTATTAATAAATGAACCTAAGTTACCAAGTAAGTATAATAATATGTATTGTCCTCAATGGCAACGCACTTTTACCCCGCCCAAATTACGTTCGAAAATTGTATGACCATTAAGTTCCTTCTAAGCTAAATATTAATAAATAATGTTTAGTAATATTTAATCTAATACTATTAGATTAAAACTCTTCTTTACGTAAGTGTACAGTAATATTTACATTCGTTGAGTACGATATTTTATCAAAATCAGTCAAATTTAGCCCCAATGAACATATTATTAATGCCATAGGTTGTAGATAACACGAACCGTAGTAATCTCTTTTCAGCAATTAGGTACACCTAATCTACGTGCAAGATAGGCGTGTCGCACTAAAGAAACCGAATGCGGAGTATCTGCGCAATATACTCTACTTAAATAATAAGATTGAGAACTAGGTGTAATCGTGCATAGATCATAGAGATCTAAAGCATAGATCATAGAGAAATTTAGTTTAAATTTTGCATATTAATTACCATTTTACTTAAGTTAACTTTTAACAGAAGGAAATATGAGTTTAGGAAATATTTATCCTTTTGCAATATAAATTATGTTGTTACCTGATCAGTAGCATCTCCACAGGGTCTGTACCGAGCTAAAACTGGTCTATTTCTTGATCTGTTTAGAGGAGATTCCGACAAAGACGCCATTATCAATCACAAACACACCAGCACAAGCTTAAAACTGATTTTAATTAGAGGAATTAATATATTGCACATCCATATAATAGTCAAGAGGAAAACATACTGTTTTAATTGAAGCAAATATAAATTTGTTCCACTACAAACTAATATACGCGATACCACATTTTTCCGTCGACAAATCACATCCGGAGAAGCAGTTTGAGTGGGTGATTCAACCGATTACACTTGGCCTAAACCTAACACTGATAAGAAGACAAGTTAAATGCCGTTTTACAATTAAACACACCCTGTATGACTCAGGTAGGAATTTGTGTAAAAATTTAACACAATGAACCAGATAAAATAACTGAACACATAATCGACCTACATAAGAAAAAATCTTTTTTTTAAGGTAATCGGAACGTTAATAATGCAAATATTGCAAATGTCACAGTTAAAATGCAGCGCAAATAAATTTCACCAATATGTGATTATTTATTGGTAAATCAACGTCATTGATAAGCTTTTATATACAAAATATATTATTTGTACAATAAAACGACCGTCCCACGATTATAAATTTGTTAACTGAAACAATAAAACACAATATGCGCGTCGTGGATAGCGAACGAGTTCGTCCCTACATTCGTATGGATATGTTTATGTGTGCGCCAGGCGTACCGATGACGATCACCATAGGGACTTGGATATTGGTGTCACACTGTTTACTGCACCTATGGACGACTCTTTAGGGCCGAATAGCGGTCGCGAATTCCTACTCGTAATTCTAATGTCGCACACGCAGAGCATACGTGTCCATTTGACAAATGGACATAGCGACCTAGTAATACGAAAGCGATATCACTTTATGCAAAAGACATCAATAATATAAATATGCATTCAATTAATATACATATTTTAATAATAATTTATCTACAATAAACTGCACTGGTAAATGATAAGAGTACTCACCGCTGATTATGATAATGTGGTAAACAGCACATGAAACAAAACACAAATAAATATTATTTCTTCATTCACATATTGTATTTTAAAAGATGTATCAAGTATTTAATTACATACAATAGCAGGGCAAACAACATGTTCCTACATAAACCAGACTGTCAGTACTCATGTAAATATTTTTCCTAAAAAGTTTTGTATCGAAGTGTCTTTTAACAGACTCCCTTTTACATGTAATTACGAAGCATACTGCTTACTCGTACATACTAACAGTACCAATGGACGTTTTGTGAATCACTAAACCTGACTTATTTATACTGCGTTATGTCTATTGTATTTATCAATCTCAATTGTTTCCATGTACACATTGTGTTTATAATCTTCATTGTCTACCAAATAAGATAAATAAGATTCAACGAATTTCATACATAAGTAAAGAGATATTAGTTGATAAACATCATTGCACTAATGTCATCCTTTTATAGTGAGTAAAATACTGTAACTTGGGGTCGTAACTTAACATCGGGTTGGGGTGTCGGAATCCGATGACATCCACGGGCTCTTAAAAAAGTCTCAATAAAAGCCTGCCTTTGGTATTATAGAATTATAGAAGAATTGCACTGATGTATGCATTGTGACAGTTGACAGACAATCAAATCCAAAGTTTTCCCAGAGAGCATCGATAAGCAATTAGCCTCATCAATCAGAGCGATCTTGTTTGCTTCGCATTACTCAGTAAGGTGCTATGCACTGAAGTATGAGACCGACAGAGAGCGAGAGTCGTCGCAGATTTTTTAATTCACCTTCGCCAGTTAATCAATAGGCTTGTAATGCTTTGTAGCGAAGACCCTTATAAGGGCGACGAAACTTCCCGAAGAACGAGACAATCTTGCGGATTTGGGAGCAGCCGATGTAAAGATCCGACTGTCATATATAAATTATTCTGGAATCTAATTTATTTTTGGCGAATTCAAGCTTACAGGCAACTACCACATTTCATCAAATAAGAGTTGTTCTGATATTAATATTAATGTTCTTACAAAGAAAGCCTGTTATGCTTACACTATTTTTACATGTAAACAAAACAAAAGCTATAAGTTATTTATAGTAAGGACAAAATGCTCAAGATTTTTTTAGTAGTAGGTAATTCGGCCTACTATCGTAATTATAGGCATTAACAATAAATGCAACTAGCACATTTTTGCATAAGAGTCAATAAGGAGACTATGTAGATTCGCCTTGATTCGAAGGTTAAGCAACGGTGCTAGATTTCCTTAACATTACTTGTGTTTAATGTGATTAATCAAGCTTGCTTATGGTTGCACACAAATCACTATTGATTAAGACGTACATTTATCAAGTTTAACCTGTGTATTATTATAGTTGAGAACATTGGCAAATTCTTAATATTAATTAATTCATTAATTAAGAAACAAAGATTAAGAATCTTACACGTAATGCACGAGGTATCCATAGGCTCCATTATAACTAAATTACTTAATCCTTTCACATACGTAACAATTGCAATAAAAACTTAATATATTTTCAAATAAAATCAATATTGAAATATGTCACTACACTTTTGATCCATCACAGTGAATAAACTGTCCACCGCTACGATATCTAAGTAAATGTTGACGTTAAGTATAATAAATTATTTATTTATGTAGAAACAATACAACGTATATTTGTATACTTCCGAGCCGTAGCTAAGTGTTTACGTATTGGAGATAAGTTAGTGGTCTACGAGCGCGGCTGGCGCAGTGCATGCGGCGTGCACGCACGTCTGAGAGAACTGAGCAAGCAGACGCGACATTGTACAGACCAAATGCTTTACAAGCTATTTCAATACATGCAGGGAATTTGCAAGTTGGCGAATTCCTCAACCCGTGCTGTGTTGTAGCCTTCTGCGAGGCTTTTAAGGTCAACATTGTGCATATAAACATCGGACACAATGAGCGATGCCAAATAAAAAATAAATAAATTGAACTTTGCTTTAAAGTCCCCAAACGATCCAAAGCAATTTAGTTATAATTGTGCACAGATCCTCAAAAAATAGTGCCTAGCAATTTTTTTTAAGTGACATACTATTCACAATTCGATTTTAAAAGTAAAATAGTGGGTCATCACCTTTCAGCACGGCATAATAACATGTTCAATTTATTGCAAAGTAATGAAACGAAGGACAATTCCATTTATGATGGGAACTAAGCGGTCAATTGTAAACAGGGTTGTCGTAAGAAAACTATTCTTAAACAAAAATGAAATACAACGTTATTATTTTCCATCTCAGAAGGGAAATGAGTATTTGTTTACCGAATTCGAAGCCTTACCATAATTTTCTTTAGAAGAAGTAGGCAGTACTAATAAAAGTTGCGTAATAATAAAATTAACTACTTCAAAATAATTTCGGGGTTTGTATTTATTTACTACCTAGTCCACACAAAGTTGAGCTTATTCTGTACTCAACGGGCATTCTACCATTATTTTTTACTTGTTGGAAATAAAGTCAAAAGAGCATTCTTCTAAATCAAGTTAGATCGAAGCAAAGAAACGAGAAATTAGGGGTCTATACAAATTATCATAAACATATAAACTATAGGCCGACCGTTTATCTCAGTCCCCGCCTGCGGTATGAAAGGGACGAGGGAGCGGGGTAGCGGTGTCCGTTATGGTAGCGTACACAAGAGCTATATCGAGTTGGTTCTATGTCAAATTAAACAAATTTTTACAAAAAAAAAACTGACTAAATAAATAAATAATAATAATAAATTGACGAATTATTGAAGGCAAATGGACATGATGTGCTGCGTTTACCTCCATACCACCCAGACTTAAACCCAATTGAGTTAGTATGGGGAGAAATAAAAGGACAATTAGCTCAAACAACCATCGATACCAACTTGGACGAAAACTAGCCGTTTTCGAGAAATCAGGTAACAAACACAAAAAAAAAAAAAAAGGAAAAAAAATACAACCGAATTGAGAACCTCCTCTTTTTTGAAAAATCATTAGAGGAGCTGTTTAGCAAATACTCCGTTGAGAAATGGAGAAACTGCGTCGTTCACATTATTAAGATAGAAGACGAGTATAACAAAAACGACGGTATTTTAGATGATGCCGTAGATAGGTTAATTATAAATTTCAATGAAGATTCCGATACCAGTAGTACAAATCTCGAATCAAATGAAAGTGACACAGATGATATGGATATAAGTTAATTTTAACCGGTTGCGCAAGGAGACGTTTTTAATTTATTTTAAGTATTATGATTTCTTTTAAAAGTCCGACTTTAATTTTTTTTCATTAAACAATTACAATATAATTTTTAGAGGTTGTAGTGTTATTTAGCCATTATACTTAACAATTTATTATTCAGTAGTAAAATAAACCTATCATAATATATTTATAAAAAAAAAATGTGAATGATGTCACGTGTCTTGAGATGGGATAAAGTATTATTTAAGATATCGCTTGATCTCTTTATTAGAACAGTCCAATACAAATCAGGGGTCATGAAAAATGGTTATGGTTCAATGTTGAATGAATTTAAATTTCGTTCCCTAACTAAGTATTTGAAAGTCGTTCATAGACAAAAGGTTAAAGTAAGAGCTGGGTAATGAGGTTCGAATCCCATGCCGACGAATTTTTTTGGGCAATTTTTAATTTACACAATTTTTTTATTTACAATTTACATGCGCACATAAATAAATATATTTGTTATTTAAGAAATATCCTTAACAATCCTTTGTACAATAATTAAAAGAACCTATTCTTTAGATTATAAGAATGGCTGATTTAAAGTATATAATTATAACTAAAGTCTTAGAAAATATTTATAAATAATAACAATGTACAATCATTAATTATATATTAAAATCACAGTATAATCACATTTGGTGTAATTACAATAATTTACATTAAAACAGGTATGATTTAAACATATTAATTTGTAATAATCAGTCTTAGAAAATATTTACAGATAATAAGAACAATATGTACTAAGAGTTTTTTTAATTTTTACACTATTTACGCTACCATAACGGACATCTAGTCAGTATGTCAGTATAAAGGCTGATTTACACAGGGTCAGTAGACAAGTCAGTCGCAGCGCCAATGTCGGCGCCGCGACTGACTTTAACTGTTTACATGAAGTAAGTAGTAGTGGTGCGTTTCTCACGGTGAGCACACGTCTGTGAAGTCAGTGGGAAAAATAAATTCGCGAAAACAACTGAAGCGAAGATTTAATTATTTGTTGAAAAATTTATCAATTTTGCTGTTCAATGAGTTAAAAGAAATGGTAGAAAATGAAATAACTAAAAATAAACGACCATGGGTAAGAAAATGGATTGACGATAGAAACGAAACTGGTGGCTCTGCTTTGTTGCTGAAGCAATTGCGATTTGAAGATCCTGCGGAGTACAAACTGGCTATGAGGATGTCACCACATAATTTTGACGAATTGCTGTCAATTATATCGAGCTCTATTCAACGACATGATACATTCATGAGAGATGCTTTACCAGCCAAAATTAAACTGGAAATAACGCTGACATTTTTGGCTTCAGGAATGAACTATTGGTTCCTGAGTCACTTTTATCGTGTCTCGTTTTCGCTATATAATTGCACCAATTTTAAGGTTTCGTCTTCGCTAAGCCGCTTCATTTTGAAAAAAAAACGTGGTTACTCTACAACGCAGCGGCAGTGACAAGCACGCAATGACTTGTCTGTTTACACGGGGTTTATTTGGCTGTCACGGGGGTGCGCGGGTGGCGGGGGGCGCCAACTGACTTCAAAATATTCGTGTGCGAATATTCAAGTCAGCGCTGACTTCAAGCCACTGGCACTGTACTGACTTCAAATCAGTTTACACGGGCTTTTTTTCGAGTCAGCACTGACTTGCCTCGAATTTGAAGTCAGTTACTGACCCTGTGTAAATCAGCTTTAACACTAGTGCGGTATCGTAGTCCGTCTTCTATACAATTTACAAATGTCAAAGATGGTGGCGTCATCTTGCAACTAGAACTCTTACTTTCTTAGAGAAAATATGCAATCTAAATTATTACACAATTTAAAGGCTGACCAGAAAAATAAAAAATCCTCTCCAGGTATTTTGATTGGTTTATGGTATAATTTCAGTTTTTCCTTCTTTTTATTTCATAAAAATAAGCTAGCTAAAAATTAGAGCTGTGTTGTGATGTAGTTCGGGTCACAAAATCTAGATGGCGCCGTTTTGCCAAAAAATCAAGAGATAGCTCTCTACTTTGTTCTCGCCCCCCTATTACCGCAGGCGGGGTCTGAGTTAAACGGTCGGCCTATAGTACTATACTGTTATTATAATCGTAACGAAATAAACAAAGAGTGATTAGAAAAAAAACGGAACTTTAGGAGGAACCAGCGCAGCGTCTTGTACTCATGGGATTTCGGTGTATTTCAATAAGTTATACGAAACAGCTTTATAGGTCAAACTACGTAAGTAATAATATCATATCGTGAGTTAGTAGTAAACTAAGCTCGTGACTTACAATTTAGCCATTAACCGTTTATACTTTTAGTCCATAAATAGATGAAGAATATTGTCAACTAAAACGCGTTTTGTAAAATTCTATCGTTTATAATATGTCCAGTTTTTAAAAATTACACGACAGCTATACGCTTTCTAGTCGTTTAAAAAAGGTAAATGCATAATTTATAAGTATCAGAATTTCAGTGAACACATTGTGTTTATACAGAAGTGAAGGTGTGGATTTCAGCAACAGTACAGAGTGGTCAGTTTCCGCGTGAAGGCTCATATCCCGTGGTGAGGTCACACGCTTCGTGAACACAACACAATACATCGAATAAGAATTTACACTACACGGTCAAGCACATAGGTCGCATAAACATTATATCTCATATACTCGTACATAAATGTGTAAAATATACTTTATTTGATGCATCATAAAGTTTCAAAGAACTTATTAATAAATATGCTCTACAATCAACCTTGAAAATATAATTCGGTAAAGAACAAGTTCGTGGCTGATTAAGTAATCTATAGAGAGAATTGTTTATTTGTAACATGGAAAACGATATTACGAAAAGGAAATAAATTTTATGTGCAGATATAGATCTGTTCATCAAATTTCCTGCAGTTAGAAATAACCATATATATGTCGCAGGGAAATGAGGAAACCAGGGATTTCACGAAATCACTGGGGATATAACGAAATCCCGGTAAATGTCTAAAATGCCTTGCACTTCGGCGGCCGCTGCCGCGGCACGCTCGCTTCGCTCGCTCGCCTCGTGCATTATGGTCACAGTTCTAACCTAACCTATAGAAGTTGGAATCCTTGTGTTTTTAATCTACAAACAAAAATATAAGCATTTCTTTTCTAGTACAAACGGGATTTCGTCATATCCCTAGTGATTTCGTGAAATCCCTGGTTTCCTCATTTCCCTGCGACATATATAAATATATATTGGTTATACGTATTAGGTATTAAGCTTTTTTCGTTCAAGTTTACTATACTAATAAGATCGACGTACTTCTTTCCGTTGTTCGTATTTTACAAGGACGTAGGGTCCGTATCAGATGAGGTTATACTAGGGTCGGATTAGCCATAGACCAAGAATAGCAAATGGTACAGGACCCGCATGTGTCTATAAAAACAAAAATGATTTGTTGAAAGTTAGTGGTCACTTAAAGATACGGTTCACGGCATTGGCTGCATCCGGCACTGTTGGTGACATGTATGTAAAGTCTGTTAGTACAAGCACCACAAGCTTTAACATTTTTTTCTATTTCAAAATAATTATGGGAACAATGAAACGAAAATTAATAATAGTTAGATATTGCTGTTTTGTTACTTTTATATTATAAGAGTTGGCTACTTATAACAGACGAGGTTGAGTATTCTCAATTCTCAATTATTTATTGCGTTTCACAATGTAAATACATAGATATAATGGTTTAACAGAAGTATCAATTGTAAACCCTGTCGGGCACAGCAACGTGTAGAAGAGAGGAGGAAGGAGTATGTTTACATAATAATTATAAAAATAACTATATGAAACAGTTTGTTCCCTCAAGCCTCGGAATTCACGCGCTTACTAGCACCTACCCTTAGCCTGAGAATATTTTAGGAAAACTATTAATAACTTGTCAACATGATCAAAAATACAAAAAAAAATGCGTAATAAATTAACAATTTTTAACTTTTTAATGGGCTGGTCATATCTTTCGAAGGACCGATGGCCGTTGGAGCAAACGTCTCCTAGAGTGGAGACCGCAACTCGGCAAACGTAGTGTAGGACGCCCCCCAGCTGACGACCTCATAAAGGTCTCTGGGTCGGATTGGATGCGGAAGGCGTAGGACCGAGTTCTGTGGCGCGTGTTGGGAGAGGCCTATGTCCAGCAGTGGACTGCAATAGGCTATTTGATTGATTGAAACTTTTTAAATTCAATAATTATATTAAGTGTTGTTTGTCACACTGGTGTGACAAGCTTGGTGTGACTACGAGTCGGTAAGGATTTAACAGTAAGAGAAAAGAAATAAAATATCAAACACATTTTTTACAAATTCCGAATAGTATTATACGAAAAATGGAGAAATTAGCTAGCTGGGTAGCTATGTCCCTTGTATAAAGTTAATAAATAGTAAACGAATATTAACCCGATTGTTATTTAATAAAACTTTAGACCTATTTCTTGCTAAGACAGACTTAATCCATAAGGCACACTCTACTATTTAACCTTTGGAAGGTGCAGATATAAACAATGAGTTTTTCATTAAATGTACATACCATACATAATATAATAAATAAATACATACAGACTCAGGTTAAAAACTGCATATTAAGTGTACACTTCCATTCTACTACTACTAAACAAATATAAAAGAAAATACTCTATAACAATTAAAAATTATGAGCTTTCTTAACAAAATAATGTGTTTACTGGATTTGAAGAAGACTATTAACACTCAGAACATTTTTTAATGAAAACAGAGACATCTGCTGGGAATCAAATATGAGGAATTGGCATTTTAACCTTTTTTTAATATCAGGCAACATAAAATTTTCTTTCTAGTTCTTTTTCAATTTCATTTGCCATAATAATTTATAAAAACATGGGTGTATTCTGGCATATATAAAAATTTACAAAGTATTACTATTGCTGCAATTGAATTTATTTTTATTGAGAATAATTTATTTTATGAAGCAATTTAATAATATTATTATTAAACCACCACCTTAACTGGTTTACATACATGTATAGAATTCATTCAAGAAAATTGAATAAACCATGAATCTTCATGAGGAATGATAGCTATATCACCTAATAAAATAAATAACATTTTCAATGTTGCTATACTTTTCTCAAAACTTATACACTGTACAACCTTTGATAGAGGCTTATAGGCTGTGATCAGTATAATCATGTGTTACAGATCTCTAGATTGCAGTGGCGAAGGGTGGATTTTTATAAAAGGGAAGCCGAAGATTCCGTGGACTTTTGTTCTACTTTATATTACTATTATTCTGTAGTTCATAGGTATTCGTGAGAAAATGTTTCGATTTTACCTAGTTGTCCCGAACTCATAAACTTAAAATACGAAAATGTTTCTCTGTTTGGAAGACTTCTTTGATCAATTAGATTAATTGTTTATATTGCTATATCCTAAATGATTCTACATACCTACTTACTTACTTTTAGAATCTGAGAATACTGTCTGTAAGCCACTTACTTATACGTATCGAAATGAGATAATTGTATTAAAATGTTTCGTAAATCCACAGCGCCGGCGTTTCTTATATTTATAATTCAATTTCGAGAATGATGTTTTATCGCACATCACATAATAGGATAGTCAATATAATATAACACTATTAACCTGTCCCTTATAACAACAAACTATTAAATTTGCTGAAAACAATACAAACAAGTACTTACAAAAATATTCCATAGGATCCCAACGCACTACGACAAAAATAAAGTCAACCAATGCACAACACATAATACACAATCATAAATAATTAAACATACAAATTTTACTACTTTAAACAAGAAAGCGAATTTTATAACCTATTTGCAGAAAATAAATACAAATATCTGTTTTTTCTTCAAATGGTCCTATCGTTTACCGATGATTCTGCCAAAGTCAAGACGCAAGCCGTATAAAAATATAAAAACAAATAAATATAATTAAAAACTAAAAATTCAGAAGAAAGGCTGATTTCTATCAGATTTAAATAATTGATAAAAACAAAGGAATGTCAATGGCAAATTAAGTACTTAACGTGAAATGAAATGAAACTTCGTTACAATTGGTCGGTCCACTGGTTGCAATAGTGCTTTCTCGCTCTCGCAATGTTGTAGTTGTATCTTTTATCCTTGTCATAAGCCGATGGCCACCGGCTTATATGGTACCTTAGATCGACGAATACAAAGTGTCACGTGACCGTACGATTTCCGTACAGTCTGTTGTACTGGATTCCTAATTTCGCGACCGGCTTACTGCGCTCCGCGCATGCGCGCTTTAAGTACTCTCTGACTGAACCATAACAAGTTGTTAGTTGACAACCTTTAATTACAAGATGGCGTTATGAGTACGTAAATAATTATATTGAAAATTATTATTACTGTAATTATTATTGCGATTTACGTAAGAGAATACTTTTTTGTTTTATATTATTTTGTATTGAGTGGATGTTGCGTCATTGATTTATAATTGATTAATAGACAATGCTAAGCGGTTTTTGCAAAGGTAAGCCGGTAGGAATCGAGTTATATGGACACTTCGCCACTACTAGATTGTCCTCATAAGATTTATCACCTTACTGATTTTTCCTTCCCTTTGATTCAATTGCTTGGAAAAATCTAACTTCATATATAAAAACCTACATTTAAGTTTGTACTATGAACTGACCAGTTTAAAGCATTTGCATAATAGGGTAGGAACTATTGGAAATTTGTTTATAAAATGAGGTAGGGTTTGGAGCTTTCATACCTACTTTAGTTCAAGGACATTTTAACACCACTATACATTGCTTAGAATGGAATGTGACTCTACTTGCTGAGTAATCTGTGCAGGATTTTTTTATAAAGCAAATAGAAAATCTGCTAATACTTAATGTTAATGGTTAAGCCATAATTAATTATAATGAACTACTTACGGTACTGGTAACTGTTATTTTTGTTAATTAAAATTTTGGGAATACTAAAAATATTCTTTATTTTATTATTAAAGTGGTGAAAACTCCATACCAACACAACTAACATAAGTTGCACATTGAAGAAGTGGTATAATAACAAATAAGTATAAAAAAATATATTAAATAACAATAACAATGTCAATGAAGTGAATCATAATATTTATACATAATATCACACAAGAAATAAGCACTAGAATATTTTAAATTAAGTACTAAGATATGGCAAGTCATTAATTTATTATCACCTTGTATATTCAAAAAAAACAGAAAGGCTTAATTTCGAATTATCATTTTCAATATCAAAACTAAACTAAAACAATGAATAAAATAGTGTATATTTTAAAAAAGTTATCTTTGAGAAATATTCCTTGGATAATCAATAGTGAAATTGATATAAGTAATTTTGTTTATGTAAATAAATCAGCTAAGATGAGGAATAATAGGCCAGGTTTTGTGATCAAAATTTACAAACAAGCATCGTTTGCTAAGAAAAATTAAATGTTGATGCTGATGGAGCCGTGTCATAAGTCTTATTGATTACACTAATAGATAAATTATCTAGTGATAAAAGATATTAAAATTTTAATAAAATCTTTTACATGCACAAACATTGAATTTTTTTGCAATGATACGGTTCGAAACAAAATTTTAACGAAATGGCGCGAAGTTTACTTATAAATGCTACTAAAAATAACGAAAACAAACAATTATATTATCTTATTACCTGATCTCTGCATTATGAGAATGCTTTTGTACCAATTTTCAAACTAAACACATTTCTTGAATCACCAATTTCACACACTCTTCAACAAACTGTCAACACTCACACCCGCGCCGCGACACCCGCCCATGGACCGCGTAGAAATTGATTTTTGAATAATGTTGCCATTGATAAAATATTTAACGCAGAAGCAACAACCAACCAAACTATTAACAAGGTCATGCCTATTTTCAGGCCTGACCTTGTGTAAAACAATCTAAGATACTTTTAATTGTGAAAATCCTAATGCAAAAACAACATAACTATTATAATATTTATACAAAAACAATTACTTAACCGATTATGTTGAGCTTACTATAATGGTTTCTCTACCGATCTCTCTATCAGAAATAAGGAGCAACCCAGAACTGCCCAGAAGCGAACGTGACCCTGATAGCCGATGGCCATTGTGATCTAAAAGGCTCTGGGATGGTGACCACGCGTTTGAAGACGTACGTATAGGTTGGACGACCAACAAGCTGAGAGAGACATGAGAAAAGTGGATATTCTAGAAAGATATAGATATTCAGCTCAGCGGTGGTCGGCTTTTGGTACAAGTCTCTTATTTTCAATCCGCATTTCTTATGTATTCTTTTATTTCGCCTAATTTTTTGACAACATACATTTTGCTTAGACCATCACAACACAATCTGTCAATTTTACCCGTCAAAGTCGAATTTGTTCTGCTTAGGCTTACTTCCTGTGTCAGACAGTATGACAACACAGTGTTGTCATACTGTCTTTCTACATTTTCGAAGTTAAGCTTTGATTTGTTTGATATTTTTGCTGAATTATTAAGACTTAAAAGTAAAATACATTCACATAAAATGCAGCTTTTTTCAGCAGCATAATCGACAGGTCAACTGTGAAAACATTTGCAGTCTTTTTCTTAATTAAACGTTTAACACATCATCTGCTGTACTATGACCTCAATATTTACAAAAATGAAACCTGTGACTTATTTATTTACACAATTACTATATCACAATAATATGAAAAATGTTACTAAATATCGGAAAACGTTAAAAATGCGGGTGAGATTTACTTCAATAATAGTTTCAAATTTATAAGAATATGAGTTAACGTCGTGGATTTCAAGTAAATTCAATATGTATATTGTATTGGATATTGTTGATGTTTACAGCAGTGGCCAATTAAACCAAGTATATTTATGATATCTGCAGCATTGACATCATTTTTGTGGCCATCTACTAAAGAAGAAGAAGAAGAGCTAACTGAGCTTACACCAACACCACCTGTATTACAATTAGATGCTGCAGATAATTTATTTGAGAATGGTCATTATGAACAATGTTATGAGTTACTCAAACTGTATGAGGTAAGAAATTTGGTCAAATAATATTTTCCTCATATGAGTTTTGCTTCACATTGACCCCTTGATCAAAATTTTAAACCTAAATATTTTTCTAGTATAAATTAATATGCTTCATAATATTATCATTATAATATAATAATTGTTTCTCCTTTTACATTAAAAGACTGAAAACAATGTGGAAATCCAATGGCGCATTTGTAGAGTTTTGTACAATATGTCAAAAGAAAGGAAGTATGACAAAAGCTACAAACAGAATCTTATGCTTCAAGCCTATGAAACAATATCATGTCAATTAGAAAATCATGAAGATCATTATGCAGTTCATAAATGGTATGCCATATTATTGGATGCTAAAAGTTCTCTAGGAGGAGTTAAAGAGAGAATAAAACAGCTTGAAACTGTGAAAAAACATATGGATGTAAGTAATAAGGCTATAAATTTTCTACAATATATTAATTACTATTTGTATTCAGTATAGAATATAAAATTAGTTTGTTTTTCTTTTGAAAAATCAAAAAAATGTATTAATGATAAAAATATACTTTAATTTATTCTATTACTTTTTAAAATTTTGATGTGTTCATCATACAAATTATACAACAATTTAAATTGTATGAATATTTATAAATATTACTAATTTTAATACAATTAATTATCTTTTTAATAAAACTTGTTTTAAAGAAAGAAAGAAAAGCATTATTATCATTGCAGACAGTTGTTATTATGTCTTGGTATTGCTGACATAATGGTTTACAAGTTACTTGTTTGTCAGCAACCTTATTAATTGATCATTAATACTATTTTTATTAACTAGAAGCCTTCAGTAAAGTTTTTACATATATTATTTATGTTAAAGAGGGCATAATTACTCATATTGTATAATTGTCCATATTCCAGTTGGCCGTACAACTTCATCCTAAAGATGCCACCATTCTTTACATGTTAGGCGAGTGGTGTTACCAAATTGCAGAATTACCATGGCATCAACGAAAAATTGCTGAAGTTATATTTGCAGCTCCACCATATTCAAGTTATGAAGATGCCCTTGAATATTTCCTTAAAGCTGAAGCTGTACAGCCCAGATTTTATGGTTTAAACTTACTTCGAATTGGTATGTGCTACTATAGATTAAAAAAGGTAGATCAGGCGAAATATTATTTAAAATTGGCTGCAAGCTACCCCGCCAAGACAAATGATGATCATACTGCAAATAAAAACGCAACAGAGCTGTTAAAAAAGCTAAAGTAATTTTAGCTATGTATTGAAATCAATAAAAGATAGCCAATAAAGTATTTCTGTATACTAACTTTATTTTGTTTCATTTTCTTTTATTGTTATAATAATTCTACCTTCTCATGCAACTCAACATGCTCTCGAAGACCCTGATGATACTATATATCACGTTGGCTCAACGGGGAACTCACACGGCTCGCGAAGCCACAACAACAAGTCCGCGGTTTTGTCCACGCCGTCGAAGATGGAATACGCGCCGCTTTCGCTCCTAGTGCCTTCGCCACGTCCTGCTAGTCAGTGATGGTCCAGGTCGAGGTTCGTACCCCACAGGGGGTGCCTCTGAGGCACGTCACTGCGTTTATTGGTTTCACTAGCGCCGCCAATTGAAAAAAAAAACAGGTAATTCGCGAATACTATCAATAATGCAAAATGATGTTTACTAAATCTTTAGAAAAGGCAATAAAGTATTTGTTTAACACACTCTCAACACTTTAAATGTTTTTCAATTAGATAAATATTGCATTTAAAACAAAAACGGCCGTTTTATTTTCGGATGCAAGTTTTAACTAATTTAAAAGCGTTTAAAGTGTTAAACTAACTCGGCCGGCATGAAGTTGTTGCAATAGGCTGCGCAGATCGTTTTTCTACTGTATATAAAATAATAACTAGGAAGCGGGTGTTTTATTGTTACTGCACAATGCACATGCAGTAGGTAGGTACCTACTTCTCTGATAGCTACATTCAGGATTTCAGGCCGGCTGATTAAGTTAGCTGGTGTTTGCTGTATGTTATAACATAATAATAAACTCATTACGAGTAAAAATAAAGTAAAGTTAGTGTAAGTTTCGAAGACGTGAGATAGAGAGTTTTAACTGTATGTTTTAAATTAGGTACACAATTATTTTATGGTAGAGAGAGCGAGGGAGGCATGCTTGTTTAACTATAGGGGGCTATACTTATGAAATTAACTATAGGCACCGCATCGGGGTTTTTTAAACAACAAAGAATGCAAGTACGCTTATAACCAGTAATTATTATGAAACAATGAAAAAAAAGGTTCTCCCTTGTTTAGTATAACAACTTTTCGTCGAAAATCACTTCGACTAATTTTATTTCGAATAAAGTCATTTCGTTTAATTATTCATTTGACCGAATAATTAATTACTTAGTAGAATTTTATATAGCATATTCATTTCTTTGAAATAATGTCATTTCACCGAAGTTTTAAAAGCACTAATTTTATTTAAACTAATGTTTCACTAGACTAATAATCATTTAGTCGAAAGGACATTTGGTAATTGGTTAGGTTAGGTTAGAACTGTGACCCTTACAGCGCAAAGGCGAGCGAGCGTGCCGCGGCAGCGGCCGCCGAGCGCCACATCCGTAATGTATAAAAAAAATGTTTTAATGATTTACATTAATTTATAATATTTAGAAATAATATGTTGAATTCAAAAGTTTAAAGAATTTTTTTCTTTATTTTGAGGATCTGGCGCTATAAGGGTCACAGTTCTAACCTAACCTAACCAAATGAATTTATTTCTTTATATGGAGGGTCTGGCGCTCGGCTCCATATGTTTCTGGCATAGTCGAACATTTCTAATAGTTTTGTAACATTTTTAATAAACCGGTTGAATATTCGATAAAATACATATTTTACCAACTGAACAATACATGAATTGAACATTACACTTATTGACCAATAGGGCAAAAGTTGTTATCTCAAATAAATATTCGATCAAATGAAAATGATGTTAAATTATATTATACAAAATGATTATTATCTTAAAAGTTGTTCGAACAAGTGAAATTACATCAAAAGTTGTTATACCAAACAAGGGAGAACCGAAAAAAAATGCCTTTTTCTTTAACCATTGGCTTTTTCACATTATAGAATACAAGTAATATTGTACAATGTACCTACCTACATCTGAAGCAACTACCTCTTATGTAGTGGCATTAAATGACTGATCGATTAAAGAATTAAATTAATCATACGTGGCCTGCCAAAGTACCATACTTACTTGTATATTTTTTTATTTCCCAACTCCATTTTATATCTTGCCATCCTACTAATATAAAATAAATTGCTATCTTAATGTATCTCTACTAATAATCAGGTTCATGCTGTGCCACGTTAATATGACATAGTCAACGAATCTCATCTTTGTTACTTACACTAATGCTGCGTAAACCAAGCAATCAGCTTGGGAATTCGGTCTACTGCCTTGGTCACTGCGATCCACTAAAGAACGCTAAGATCACATAATATATATTTATCCTATGGGCATAGTATTATTTGGCGCTGCGGCGCGCGCGGCGAGGTAGTCGCGTTAGCGGGTGGCATGCACAAGGTTGCGGGCTCGAACACCAGCTACTACAGGCGTCGCATCGGGGTTTTCTAAATTTGTATGATTCACAAATTGTTCAGTTGGGCCCACAGAGTAAAGTAATATATTATAGGAAGCCTCTAGATGTACTTATTGTTCTTTGTGTCCGATTACTTACTTATTGTCTGTAGTTAAGCGAAACAGGGCTTGATTCCTAGTGCGGGAATTGTCTTTTTAAAAAGAAAAATTATACTCTATGGTATGTGTCAGCGCTGTCAAAACCGATAAAAGTTTGAATTGTTTGATTTGAATTTGATGTTACCTTAAAATTATTGAAAGTCCGTTACAAATAACAATTGGTATTTTTTTTATATCTCCCTCGAATATTGTTATAGTACTTCGAAGTTTGAGATTATTAGTAATTCACTAAAACGGATAAAAAGCTCCGCGAACCTCCTAACGGTTTTTTGGCTATTGTGTGTTCCGTAATAAAAATACAATGTCTTTAGATTTATCAGATGACGATATATTTTTTGGCAAATTGACCCTTAAGGAAGTGAAGAAGCGTATATTTTTTGATAAACCGTAAGTATACAAAACATTGTTATTAAAAAAGGATTGATGGGCTATGCTTATAAAAACTTCTCAAAACTTAAAAGCCACTGAGTAGAAAATACAATAATAGCATGAATAAGTGGTCAGTGTAATAAAATTTATAGGTAAGTACGTGATTCCGTTTTGTCCATGTATTAATGATAAGGTAGAGCTACATAATAGTGAATATCTTTTAAATAGAAGGAAAAGTTAGAAAGTATAATACTATTACATAAGTAAAGCCAGTGGTATTTGAGCCCAAAATTTCCTGCATAACTAAAGAGCCCTGTTAGTTCCGTGGAATATGCATAGGCAACTATTATACTAAGAATTCAACAACTGCCAACATGCTTTAATTATTATTAACCACCTAAGATGGGCTTCCCCACTATTCAAGACAGATAATTTTGTTTCAAGTTCTCCTTTATATATTTTATTTTTAAATATTACTTATTTACAATGAACAATATTTTTGTTATTATTTATACTTAGTTATAAATTAATTACTGTTTCTTTTTAAGTTATGCTGTAAGTGCTGTGAATAGTCCAAGAGAAGATGAAGATCAGAACACAAGTGTCAAGATATTGCAAACTCATTCTGAACCTAATTTGTTAACAAATAAAAGCTGTAATCAAAACTCTTCAGATAATACCACATTTGGTTGGGATATGAGAGAAGATGATAGTTTTATTAAACTTGAGAACATGGTTGAAAAGTTATGTGTTTCACCTGTACCAACAAGCAACAAAAATAATCAGGAATTAAATAATACATTAGAAGTAATTGAATACATTCTGAATAATCCACCAAATAGTGAAAATAATCAACCAAATGGTGTGAATAATTCTGAAGATGTGCCAATAAATAAATCACCAGAATCAGTACAAATTGAAAAAGATTTAAATGAATTATGTTTGAAGAAACTGAATGAAATTTCTCCTCAGAAAACTAAGATAGATAATAGAAATGTAGCTAAGCATACAAATAGTCCTCAGAATACACCAGTAAAAAGTATGACACAGTTTAGCAGACAAGCAGGTTATATGACACCACTAGACAATAAACAGAAACCTGTATTTAAGACACCGGGCCAACCACTTTCTCTTAAAAAGCCAACATCTACATCTTCACTGAAAAAGACTCCAAGTAAATCAAAAGCATATCAACACATCAGCAGTCCAGTGGCTTCTTATATCAAAAATTGCCCTATTGTACCTTTACTAAAAGATGTTCACCCAAAGAAACCTTTACCTGGTCTATCTTCTATACCTAAATTAAAAAATACTATACCTGTTAAACAAAGTAATAAGGAGAATGTGAATTTACCCAGTATAGCATACAAAAGTGCTAAGAAGACACGATTGGTATGTATAATTTGTGTAATACATCACTGAATAATAGATTGATAAATTTAATTATAAAATAATATAGGAATCCCTGCTGGTTATATCATAACTTTATTGACTAAGCTATTTGTTGAAGCACGCATTCCTTCATATGGTTGTGATGTGTGTGTTTTACTAGTGTTAAATATAGTTTTGACACCTTTGTAGCCTCATCCATAAAGAACTTTAGGCCATAGGGGGACCCCTGGAATATTCACAAGACTGGAAAATCTATAGGCCCAATGGCAGTGAACAAGGATTGGTGTCCATCTGCAGAGGTGGTGATTCTTTGCCATTGTACACTCCCCACTATTAATTTTCTCTGTAATTTAAACTTAACTTCATAGCATATTATATGTTAACAAGACAACTAATTAAGTTTGTGTTAAATTTACAGATTGATTTGCCTGAAGAACAGAAACTACCACAGAGCCAGTGGGCTAAGAAGTTAATAACATCATTGCCAAGACCAATGGTTATAAAGCATAATCATAGAGAACTGAATTTTGCTAAAAAGAAACTTTTGCCACAACAAGAGGACAGTTTCGCTGATCTTTCATGTAATCAAGCAGAAGTGTCAGTTTGTACTCAGAAAGCTGCATTTAAGTTAAACAGGAATTTTTGATTGTTTAATTATTACCAATGATTAATATGAATTAAAATGGGAGTGTTTTTAAATGAAATGGTTTTTCTTAATCCTCATCCTTTTTAGTAGTTATACTTATCTTTTAGTTTCTACCTGTATTTATTCTTAGATCTATTAAACTACGTAATTTAATTTCACTAACTGATTTATCTAACAATTTATGTCCCATGGCAGAGACCAGATAGATGAATTAATTGAAGTAGGGTTTTATGTCCAACCTCGAGGCATGGGTGCTCGTCAGAGTGTACAAATGAAAGATTGGGGCGCAAAGGGCGCTCGGAGAGCGTCCAGCTCTGGAATAGTGTGAGTCAAGTAATGCCACCGTTCTTCACTGGACGTAGGACCTTGCCTCCGTCGTATTCAGGCGATGGACGCTCTGGGACCTGTCCTTCAGGATTGGCTGAAGCGGCGGCATGGCTTCCTTTCCTTTCGGATGGTGCAGGTGATGTCGAGGCACGGGTGCTTCGGCTCATACCTGCACGGGATCGGAAAGGGAGGAGGCACCATTGTGGTGGGCGTAGGATCATGCCCTGTATCGCGGGGACTTTTACAAATGACAATTTAATGGACACAATGAAAAATGACTCAGGACAATATTTTGAGTTTTTGATTGTTAACCGTCTACACATGAAACACATCGCTACCTGCAAACCTGATTTATTTTGAACTTATCCGAATATATTCAGCCACATTCTCCAGCCCACGTTGCACCCGAACGGACTTTACGACACTAAGGGGTGGCGGTCTCGATCTGAGTAAAACCAGTCGTTCTTCCCGGTTCCAATAGATATGCCGGAGGCTTCAAGTAAGCTCTAAAAAGAATAAATCTAGTCTTCCAGGGTATCATGGACGATTGTACAATTGGTCATTTTAGCACTGGAATTTTAAGCACTACGGTCATTTTAGCACCTTGGTCATTACTCCCCGAAAGGTTCCAACGGACATTGATATCCCTTTAATCAAGCCCCGAATCTATGGCGTACTTCCCTTTCCGTGTTCAGTTGGCGACAAAAACCAGCACGGTTTTGTATTACCATTCAACTCGCCAAACCCGTGCTGAATTGGCGTCAACTGAACACCGTTTTGCGATCAAGCAACGCCTAACAAACGTTTTTTACAAAACCGTGTGCATTTTAAGAGAATATTCGAAATGTTAGGAATAAATCGCGGCACTCGAAGTAGGTACTTAGGCTAGCCTAGCAGGCACTTGGCGCGCAATTCGTCGTCTAAACGCGCTTGTCAACGTTTACGTGTTTGTTATTGTTTTAACCCATTTAGACCGATAATTATTTTTGTAAATATTTTGTAATTTTTCAACAAAAGCTTGCTAAAAGACACTTCATAAACCTAAAAAAAAATATCCAATAAAAGGGGGAGCGTACCATATACGGTACAGTAGGCCTATAGGGTATGCAAAAACACTTTATTTTTACCAAAGACTTTACTTTAATAAAATAAATAATCCACATCGCCACCTAGTCCCAAACTAAGCAAAGCTTGTATGTACTATGGGTACTAGACAACGGATAAACATACTTAAATACGGTTTTTTTTGTAAATAGTTATCTACATATTATACATAGAAAACACTCAGACCAATGCAAACAATCATGTTCATGTACTGAGCGGGAATCGAACCCGAGACCTGTGCGTATCAGCTATGTAATGTACCGACTGCGCCACAGAGGTCGTCAATTGTGTTCATAATCACGTCAAATATGTTTCACTGAACTTCCATACTTAATCAATACCCTACCTGTATTCAGTTCAACTACACACTAATTACTAATTAGTAAAACATCACCTAGCGCCACTCGTTACAAAGACAGTTAATGCGAATTGAACACGGGTTAATTAAATTCCATAGTAATAAAAAACCGTGTTTGATTCAGCTGTACGCTGTTTTGTAAAACGTTTATAATGTTGCTTGATCACAAAAGCGTGCTCAGTTGACGCCAATTCAGCACGGGTTTGGCGAGTTGAATGGTAATACAAAACCGTGCTGGTTTTTGTCGCCAACTGAACACGGAAAGGGAAATACGCGAATCTATGTGGGTATAACGTATGATCATTTAACGCTATCATATTGGCCTAGTTCTTAAGTGGAACGCTTGCCAGCCCCTATCTCGAAGGCCTAGTCGCGCACTGCGGATAGAAAGGATGGTGTTTCTTTCCCGCTCAGCCTCTGCTGCCTCATAAAGCATTACGTGCTCGCAGTAGGTGACAGCATACCTCTTGATTTCACAGAGTCTCCAGAGTAAGACCATAATCCTAGTGATATCAGGGCCCATCATAGACCCCAATTTGTCTCTACAAATTGGGGTCTATGATGGGCTCTGGCGCTTAAATGCAACTCTTGCCTAACCAACTCAAATTACACAATATTTTTAGTCATAAAACATTTATTCAATAAACAGTAATATGAAGTATAATATATTCCTTATAAAAGTACAATAAGTAAATAGTGGAGTTCACATCATCAGCCTGTTGACATTTATATATTAACTTATGCTGTCATAAAAATATATTTGTGCGAGAAACTCAACAGCAGTGTTTGTGCATTAAAACATTGTCATAAAAATTACAAAAGTAAGTTAAATGCAAAATGTATTTTATCATTAAATCGAAATAAACAGGCACATTTTATGTTACTTCTTTAAATTCCATATATTTGGCTTATCACAACACACTAATCACAAATCTAAGCCACATTACAACAATAGCATAACAGCAAATTACTGAGACCAAAATATTACATGTAATATAAATAACGTCCTACCTTACATAAGCTACCAAGCTGTTGTTTCTTTTTATTATATCCATCGTTAGGCAATGATTCTGCCCATGACAGAATCGAGAGAATATTATTATAAGGTTGTAAATAGATAAAGGATGATATTTATTTTAAACTTTCACTCATACAGTTTTGCATAGCAAGTAGTAAGGTATTACGTTATTTTAAATTGTACATATTTAGTATATTCTAAGAATTTTATATAAGTAAATGTGAGACCAAACCACACATTTTATCTACGAGTATAAAGTATGTATATAGGACATATACTTTATTGTAAGTAATATATTCATATAAAATACATTTAATATTGTGGTGTCTCTTAGTATCTAATAGAATAATTCACATATTGTTTTTTAAAGAGTATAGTTTCATTATTATCAGCATTTACGTTGCTCAAAATTTATACTTATATTTATGCACAGAAAGGTCACTTTATCTTAGCACCTTACAATAAAAGCATTATATACTTTATAGTTTGTGTAAAATAACAACCATTGGCAGAATCATTCATTGACTTATTCTATTTTTTTTAATTGTAAAGTTTAAAGAGATTTCATTTATTTTATATGCTTTTTTCTGGACACATTAATTAGTAGCTTATAACTCCAGAGAGGAGGGAGTGATAATAAGCTGCCTTGGAAGTATAAACTTTGTGTGGCAAAGAAAAATATTTTTAATTGGTTAGTTACTGTGACTTGGCTAAGTTACAAAGAAAATGAATCAGTAAGTATTATTTATATTAATTACATACAATAATAGTAATATTTTAGACCGTTGTACATTACGATAGTTTTTCCATTGGTTAAATAATTCTGTGGAATTGGTTCAACTTAAGTTTCATTTGAGTATCCATACATATTTGTATGTTAAAAATATAATTTCACAACTAAGGCGAGGTAGTTTGTGTAAGTAAATGCTGCTAGATTTTACTAGACTAGATGGACTAGTAGGCATTCATGATTATTGTAAAAATAATCTAAATTAGAAACAGAATCGAAGAACATAATTACCGTAAGTAATCCAACGCCTTGTAATGTGTGTTATAACTGTCAAACATAAAATGCAAATAGACTAGACTTATACAAAAAAATAGGAAATTAACGTGTCCCTTCGTCCAGCATACTCACCATGGAATCCTGATATTTCATGAATGTCAAAAAACTGTTCTGAAATAGTGCTAAATAGTGCCCAAAGGAAAAAAATAGTGCTCTTGTACTTGCGAAGTTATAGCCATAGTTCGATGAGTATGCTGGACGAAGGTTTCGCCCAGCATACTCACCTCCGTCCGGAGAATCTGTATACGCTTCAAACATAATTCATACTTCAAAAAATAGTTCCCAAATAGTGCCAAACGGTGCCCAAAAAGAAAAAACAGTGCTCGAATAACTTCGGAGTTATAGGCTTCGTTCAGTGAGTATGCTGGGCGTAGGTTCTACGCCCAGCATACTCACCTCAGTGCGCGAATATCGAACGAGCTATAGGTACAATTTACGTCTCAACAAATTGTGCTTGAAATAGTGCCCAATATCAGTCCAATTTTTGCTTGACTTTTGACCTAGAAAACCATTAAATTTGATTGTAAACTTCTACATACATTACATTGAGTACAGTCGAATACAATATTATTAACTTTCTTTCTAACAATTTTTGTCTTGTGTAAATTATTAATTGTCTATGTAAGGGAGTATTTACTTTAGAATCGCAATATTATTAATTACACATTATTTTAATAATACTTTATAATAATATGATTAAGCCTTCGCGCGTCGCATGGGACCCCGGTAGCTAGGAACAATGATTTTATATATTTTGTCTAGATCACGGCGCTTGAAGGATTAAGATATCAAATGAAGTAAATCATGCATGAAAAATAAAGTTGCTGTTATTAATGCTTACATTACAACTGACAAAATTATTCAAAATAATCATTTTCCGGATCAAGGACGGTACCACAACGTTTACGGAATTGACCTGTATTCCTCATGTGATAAAGTTCAATATAGTGTGGCAGTAATGGATGCACGTACGGTCAATAGGTATGGGGCTTACGACGCGCGGCGCCCGCGACGCAAATGAATATGTTTATGTTTAAATACTAGATGGCGCTGCCCTAACATCTTACGATTATTAGACAAGACTGATCTGTATTTTGAAGGTGATAAGGGTCCATTTTGTGTCACAAAGCAATCGAAACGAACAAGCGCTTCTCAGTTTCTTTGTTTGTTTACTTCGTCGCACATCATTATAATAACGCCGGCTTTTGAGTTTGACTACATAGTGGGTTGCAAAACCAAACAATGTGTTGGTGATGTCATTATTTACCTATATAAAATTGTGTATCTAGTACGTAATCAATATAGGAGCTGCACCCAAATCAGTAAGTATATTTCAATTTATAATAGTGGCATTTAACTAAATTGATTTTACACTCATTCATTAATTGCACTGTAAAACTAGGTAGCAAGCGAGTTGTTTTTTACAAAAACACGTTCATTTCTTCGTTGAATATGACACTGTACACTTAAAATTAAGGACATGCTTAAGAAGTTTTAAAAATGGGTACCTACTTAGTTACTTTTTTAAAGGTTTGATGTAGGTAGGTACACACATAATAACGTAATGTAACTTGTTTGTTTATCTAATTGGATCTCAAATACCTATTTATATACCTACTTCTGCGGAGGCCTGGTTTTATCCTCCAATTCTACTGGAAATGAAACACTGTCTTATTTGCTAGGATATAATTTACTTTTCTTCAATTTTTTTATTACAAGCTTGTCCTCGTTACCCGTCAGGATCTGTTCTCGTCTTAAGTTCACGTTAGTTACATTTCAATATCGAAATAGGTAGAATCAGTCAGCGCGAGCGTCGGTAGTAAGTATAAACGTAACTATAGAATTAACACAGATGTATTTTTTAGATAATATGACGTGAAGTGAAGACTATTACCGATTGTCATCCGGCGAATGCACTTAAACTTTTAAGTGTCGTCAACCTATTCATCACATTTTCTATGGGAGTTGTGACTTCGGGAAATCGTCTTCAGCCTCGTGTTTTGCCCCTTCGCTATTTATAATAGAAATCACGCTAAAATAATGGAAAACACGTAAGTGCTTAAGTACCTTTAGAGGAAGGCTGGAGCCTGTCATACCTATATTAAATTATTTAAATACGTGTTATTTTCAGATTATCTTGAAGACACAATGTTTACCACGTTAGAAGACAACTTTTTCTGACTCGTACTGCGTGAGCGGTGGGGCCCGTTATGTTTTTTACATCTATAGTTGGTATTTTCAGGTAATATAGGTAGTATAAGTACACAAGTGTTCATAATGTTATTGATGTTGATTTATATGTTAGTTAGTTAGTTGTTATTTCATATTATGTTAATATTGAAAACAAATGGCATAATAATTTGTGATAATTCTTGTGAATCTAACGACATGGATCAGCAAGGAAAACGAGGGCCTAAACCAAAGGTTTCATTAGAAACGCAAAAATTAGTAATTTCAGAATTCAAAGATGACTTTTTTAAAAATATTCCTTCCGCAAATGACTCAATTTATAAACAAATTCAAACACGGTTAAATTACAAAATGAGTATTAAATCAATCATATTAAGCATAAAACGAAATTACGAATACTTTTTTGGTGTTGATAAAAAAGAAATAATTCGTAATAATGATTCTAATTTGATAAATCAAAAGTCTACATCGTCATCAAACGAAAGCATTAATAGTGTTTCGGAGAACACCAGTACGCATACATTTTATATGGATACAATAACTTGGGATAGTATTAAGCCTCAAAGGTATTTTTATCACCGAAATAGCAAAATCGCCCCTGGTAGTCTGTATAATGTCAGACGTAAATTAAAACCAAACCAATGGACTAATGTAATTCAAATGCATCTATGGAAAGAAATAAGATCTTTATGCACTTGGTGTTTTAAAAATAATATTGTGAAAGACAATTACGAAATCAAATGCACAGGATATTGTAATCAATGTCACGCAAAAATAATTATAACAACTAACTTAGAAACGGAAAATTTAATTAAACTAGAATGTTGCATAATTAATGAAAATAAAAAGTACTCTCATAACACCAGTAAAAAAAACCGATTACGGTATTACCAAATAAGGGAATTAGGTGAAAAATTACAACACGAAGCAGCAGCTTCTCTAAGATATAAATTAGCCTCAACTTTAATGAAGAAAAATGACAAGGAACCTCCAGTATTGCCAAAATTACAAACACTACATCGAATTAAACATGAAAATAAAAAAGTTGATGTTTTCCATCCCAACCCAATATTGTCACTTACTTGTATGTGTGTTTCACCACCTTTTGATAAATGTGTTAGATATGTTTCTGCTTTTCCATTTTATACATTTTACTGGACGGACGATCAAAAGAATTATTATAAAAAATGCCAAAAAGAGTTTAATTATATTAGAGTTTCTATAGACGCAACAGGTTCTATATTTAATAAAAATCTTCGGCCTGTCGTCAATGAACACACACAACTATCTCAAGAGTCGCAAAGTTCTATATTTTTGTATGTTATGATGACAGATACAACCGTTAAAAGTAGCGTGCCAATTTCACAGTGTATATCAGAAAGTCACTCTTTAGATACTATTGCTAGCTGGTTACAATCTTGGTTGGCTAATGGAAAACCTCCAAATGAAGTAGTAACTGATGATTCCGCAGCTTTAGTAGGTGCGGTGGTAAAAGTATTTTGTGGTTATAAATCCACCTCTGACTACTTAAATACATGTTTTAATATTTTAGAAAATAGAACCAAAAAAATTCCAACCTGTTATGTTCGCCTTGATACTTCGCATTTCATAAAAACATTGTACAATCAAAGTATTTTCAAAAATATAGAAACTAGAGTAACAAAATTTTTTGTTGATTGTATGATTCTGATTAAAAAATGTGTTTCATACGGAGAGGTAAAGAAAATTATAGAAAATGTTTATATTATAGCAAATAATAAACACCGCGGCAGTAGAAATGGAAATTTAACACGGTGTGAAACGGCGATTTTAGAATTAAAAAACCGGATCAAAACTAATTTGCAGGAATGTGAAATACAAAATGTAGATTCGGAAAATCACGTTCCAATTAAACATTCTTTATGGGAGGGATTAGATAAAGAAGAAAACCCGCTTCTGAAAATGTATAAAGATCTTGAGGAGAAAGAAGATTTAATTAAACAATTGTGTGATCAAGAAACTGAAATCG
Source organism: Schrankia costaestrigalis (assembly GCA_905475405.1). Taxonomy (NCBI): domain Eukaryota; kingdom Metazoa; phylum Arthropoda; class Insecta; order Lepidoptera; family Erebidae; genus Schrankia; species Schrankia costaestrigalis. The sequence continues at coordinate 10,177,398 of FR997827.1, forward strand.
AAAATATTTATTACTTGCCGGAAATAAAGGACACTTTGATTAGGATTCTTAAAAAACTTCCACTATGGGGAAATATAATGATGACTTATTTTAACAGTAATTATTGTACTCCAACCAGTTCAAATGTAGAAAGTTATATGAAAGACGTAAAAAAGTTATTTTTTAAAACAAATTCAAATAAGTACCGCGTAGATGAGTTTATTATTAAACACGAGCCTTTGATAACCGGTTCCATACGCTTAGCCAAAAGTGACTTGATTGATGTTCAAGAAGGAACTGAAAATATTGTCGATGAAAAAAATGAAATAAGTGACCATAACACACCACAAATAAATACTCTCGTCAATGATGAATCATTTTATGAAAACTCAATTTTTAGGAGCGAACCAAATTATATTGAAGACTGGCGGGGACTGGTGTCTAAACAGAAGAAAAATAAAAAACGAATCAATCGTTGTACAAAATTACATATTTTACAAAACGGCAGTGTTTCTACTTCAGGAACATACAGATTCACGTTTATTAATACGTGTGCTTTTGATTCCGTGGTCCAAAGTTTTTCAATTGCATATTTAGATAGACCTAATATTAGAAAATATATCAATGATAAAAAAAACGATCTTTCACAACTGACCAGAAGTTTGATCACGTATGACAATCTAAAGAAAATCACTAAGAAGGCTAGAAAACCAAAAGATATTTACACTACTCGTTCTAAGGTATTGGCTAAAATATATGATACTGTGGAATCCGATTTTAGTGCAAAAATTGTGAGTGTAATGTAACTTTTATAATAGATAACATACAAAGTTATGGTTTTTATAGTGCTAATAGATACTTAAATTGTACAAACCAGAACTGTGAAATCAATAAAGGTTCTGGCACAAAATGTAGTTGGATTCCAATAAATGTAAACATATTGACGACTCAAGGTATTGGAGCCCTTAATGAAGCTCTATTAGTAAATGATACTGAAAGGAAATGTAAATACCAATTATGTAACGGTAAAAACGCATACAAATATGAAGTACTAGACTTCGTATTTATTGAAATTAATACTTCAATTGAAATAGAAATTGATGAAATTCCTAAAGAGATCATAATAAACGGTGACACCTTTAAAATTCTGTCGGTAATATATTTTACAAATGGTGAATCAGGACGCATGGGGCATTACAAGTCAAAGTGCTATCGATTGCTAAAGAGAACTTGGAACTGCTATGATGACCTTAGTAAAAAAGTTTGTAGTAATTCCCAATATACTGTACCACACTGCATTATTTATACGCGAATGTAAGATGAAGATCGGTCCTAACTTGTTAGTTCCTATTTTGTTATTGTTTGTTTGTTTTTTTTTTTGTTCTTGTAAAAGTTATTTTATTAATAACTTACAGAAATGTGATTATAAACTGTGATTGTTAATTTGTAATTACTATAGGGTATTTAATATTAATAAAAAAAACGTGATTATAAACTGTGATTGCTCAATTTATACTTATTTGTAAGATAATTTTATTGTGATTAAAACGTTGTAGCAGTAAAACAAAGTACAAGTACCTACGTGTTATATTTTAGAAAGTTTAACCAATATTTGGCTAAACATTTTTTTATATGTATATTATATACAATATTAAAACTACAATTTTTTCTATTTACATTGATTATATTATGAATGTTAACAAAAGCTGTGAACTAGTTAACTAGAATTCTGATTACTTTGGCCCTTTAAATAGTAATAAATAACGTAAGTAATTAAAAATGTTTTTTATTGCTAAACCTTTCATTGATGAAACTATTGGAAAGAGTTTTAAAAATTTGTATAACTATGTCACAGTACTAGTTTTGACTGGTTATAAGTTTTGCCTGCAACATATATACAAAAAGAAACTGTATAATTTCCTTTTTACAATTTTTCAAGATATTAATTTTATTGGCTGCAAATGACTGTTTTTATTCAGACAAACACACAATGCAATGAAGTAATAGACTTCATTTACGCTTAAAGTTTCATTCATTTATTATTATTTATAAAATATATAATAATGCATTTAATCGAAAGTTTTTGACATGTGAGAAAATACCATAATTATTTCCAATAACATGAAGTCTACAATTAGAAAGTTTAATATTTTTGTCCAAAAACATGTGTCGACGACTGTACCCCATTTTACGTTAGTATGTAGAAGTTTACATTAAAATTTAATGGTTTTCTAAGTCAAAAGTCAAGCAAAAATTGGACTGATATTGGGCACTATTTCAAGCACAATTTTTTGAGACGTAAATTGTACCTATAGCTCGTTCGATATTCGCGCACTGAGGTGAGTATGCTGGGCGTAGAACCTACGCCCAGCATACTCACTGAACGAAGCCTATAACTCCGAAATTATTCGAGCACTGTTTTTTCTTTTTGGGCACCGTTTGGCACTATTTGGGAACTATTTTTTGAAGTATGAATTATGTTTGAAGCGTATACAGATTCTCCGGACGGAGGTGAGTATGCTGGGCGAAACCTTCGTCCAGCATACTCATCGAACTATGGCTATAACTTCGCAAGTACAAGAGCACTATTTTTTTCCTTTGGGCACTATTTAGCACTATTTCAGAACAGTTTTTTGACATTCATGAAATATCAGGATTCCATGGTGAGTATGCTGGACGAAGGGACACAAATTAACGTATGTAACATATACGTAATTAGGTAAAATATTTCACTTATACTATTGAATCATGATAACCTCATTTTCAAGGTAAGGTATTCAGTTGGTTTCGATGGTACCTATGTGTGATGGTAATCAAGTAAAAAAAAAATAAACAACATAATTACAGAACTTAGTATTAAATACGTGTAAGAATTGCGCTTAAAATTAGCAAGTTCATGCATCTACAACAATTCTTGTTTCTGAGTAACAAAGTTATCTGTAAAATATTGAGTTATTATCCTATTGGTTTTATGGAAGTTGTGATAAGGTTACTATTCTTATATTAAACTTAAACCTGTTTATTGTAGAGTATATTATGTTTTACAATAATTAAATTCTTAATAAATATGTATTCATAACCATTTCCTTAACATAATTCTACACAATCAAACATTAATCATAAGTAAATATCACACATATAAAATAGATCTGCATTGCATTATAATCACAATAAAATAATGTATTTTTTCTCAATAATAATTCATAAAATTTAAAAAAATATACTTTACATTCACTTAATACTCATTAGTGCGTTACACAATTAATATAAAAAAAACCATATCTTTTTAAGTTCAGTTTATCAAACTGTGATTAGCCATTATTATCATAAACACACCCTCGTAGTATACAAAAAGCCGACTTAAAATTTCCGAAATACAATTATTCAAAATAAATATTATTGCATTGTTAACTTGATCTAATATTTTTGCTATTATATTGCAAACTATGTACTTATTTATAATTCAGGCATCTTCCTGCTTTTAACTCGTTTTTCCTTTACAAAGATAAATTATACAACATAGCGAATAACCATAATTTTATCCTAATGTTTAATCACATTAAGATTACATTGCATTGTCTTTGTTTGATTAAAATTGTTATATAAAAAAATCTATACAACTTTAAATGCTTATTTAATTTTGTGCTATAAAATTATGTAACAAGTAAATAGGCAATGTGAGATAATTAACAAAATATTTATTTTATTTTATCATATCAACACTTGAAATAGTATATAGCAAGGTAACAAACAATAGTGTTTGGTATTGCTAAGCATTAGCTGCAGTAATATCATCTGACGATCGATTATAAAAGATCAATTTAAAAAAAAAGATAATTTTGAGATTCTATATTTCTACTTTACTAATCTACAAGCCAATTATTTGTCAAAGTAAAAATGACACTTTTTAGACAATAGAAATATAAACATTACTTAGACATGATTAAAAAAATAAGTACTAATAAAAACTTTTATGAAGCAACACTAGGGTTAAATCCGGTGGATAAAAGAACTTGTACTTATTAACGTCCAATTTAACTTAAGTTTGTACGCAATTTTAATTGACAGGGCTTTTTCTGACTTATTCTAAATAAGCAAGCGTTTTTTAAATATATTTATCTTAACCTAATTCATAATAACATGAAATATAATAGGATTAGTATATAAGAGTTTCAAAGTTTGTTAATAATAATTTGTTCCGAAAATGATCAAATGGTAGCAACTAAAAAATTATAACTTTTAAACGTCAAGTAAAATAAAGGTAAATAAAATTGCGCGTTAATATCCCGTTTATATAATATTTATAACTAAAAAATGTTACGTAAGCAGGAGAAAAAATAACAAAGAGACTGCCTACAGTAAGTTTTTTTTTCATTAGAGTTCATCTTGGTGTACTCGTAGTTACTGTAAAGAAGTACCTACATTCAGTTACTTGATAGGCAGAATTAGGTCCCAACAATTTGTATAAAAATAGTAAACGAAATGCTAAAGAAAGTAAACTGATAAAAATTATAGTAAAACCATTTGACCATAACGGAACTCTCTTAGAATATAAATAAAAAAAATCCTTCAAAAGTAGATTCCAAACGTGTAAAAAATAAGTATACAAAATTCACAAACCACGCAGCAAATAAAAGCTAATCTGCTTTAAGTTTGAGTGAACGAAGTTTCCTTATACTTAAAGCATACCAGGACCGTCTGATTCCTTATTGCCAGATTTTTCGAAGAACATGAAATCCTGTAAAAAAAAACGAGAAAAGGTATATTAAAGCGTGTAATTATAGTTAAATTCAGGTATTAAAAATCGAACCATGTGTCGCAAGGACTTTAATAGACATGACATGAACGGACACAAAGAACATCCTGGCGATACTATTATTTGTGGATGGCACAATTTATTTTTATTTTAAACTTTTTGCACAATGTTGTACAAAGGCGGGCTTAATGCCTTAAGGCATTGTCTACCAGCCAACCTTTGTTGATGCAGAGAAATTGAAATGGTAGGTGTAGTAAATTTAAATAGATCGTTCGTTCGAAACAGCCCTTATCATCTCACTGCTGGGCAAAGGCCTCTTTCTTTGATTTCCACAATTGTCGGTCCTTGGCCAATGAAGGCCAGTGTGTTAATTAAATTAAAATCAAATGATTAAATATAAATTAATAATTAAAATACACGCTATACATAAAAGAATAGATATTTATATGTCGTGGATTGATGTTACTTCCGTTCAACTCACAGCGCCATCTATCGATTCAATACACAATTAACCTTTTGACCGCCAGAGCAAAAGCGCTTCGCCGTGCCCTCCACGCCAAGCCGACAAATTCAATGAAATAACCTTGAAAATAGTAGGGAGTCCAAAATGTTATCGATAAACATAATAATTTTCGTCTGAAATTTGTGAATAAACAGCTTATAACACAAAAAGAATATTTATTTAACCTCATCTCCTACTGTAAAAAACTTAAGACCACATTTATAGCAACTATCAATAAAAAAATCAACCTTTTGAGATACAAAAATACATATAAAATTGCAGCAAGTTACAGCACTATTCTCTATCAGTTACGCGGCCATTGGCATGTATACATGCCAATGGCGCGGGCAACCATCCTTTTTTATAATTTCTCGCTTCTGATTAGGGATGTGTAGCTGTATATTATTATAACTTATCGAATTTATTTATTAAGTTTATATGAACTAGGTATCATTGTGGAGTGATTATTTGTGAGTATCAAAATAATAATTATTTACAAAAAAAAACAAAGAAAGTATCAATAACACAATATAGTAAAAAGACATAATTAACCTTTTTTTTTAGTCTGTAACTGTTAATTTCGGATAGATTCACAGGACTTTTGCTGTTAAACAGCCAGTATTATAGCGGGTTACCTAAGCTACCTACTACTTTAGATTTATTTTATAATAAAAAACTAATTCATAATCAGTCTTTTATTTACTTATTTTATTTTCATCATCAAAACAACTATTATCTTTAAATAAAGGGAGTTGCATTAAAACTACATATTTATTTTCCAATCATTTAGTTTAATAGAGTTTACGAGTTATATTTTCAAATATTAGTTATTTATGTAGTTCAATTACCATAATTTGATATGACATAGCGACAATTTGTATCATAGGAATATTCTAATAAAGGCACTGAATAGACTTATTAGGTAATACATTTTGAAAACTGCTAAATAGGTAAAGTACAGTTTTTTAGAGATAAGTACTTATACACTTTCATATTCTTAAAATAGTTGCCTTGTAAAATGTCACATGAAACTTAAAAATATAAAAAATCAACAATCGTATATAATTATTATGCTCATTAACAGCCTTGTACTTATTAGTAAAATGTCACATGAAAATAAAAAAATATTAAAAAATTCGGGGATTCCGATTTGTCGGAAAGCATAGATTTAATTCCAGAATTTTCTTCGGGCACCCCAGTACCATTAAATATAAAATACAAGAAAATTGATTAAATTATATTTAATCATTTTCTTGTAACGTATTATATCGATAAATTAATATGATGACCAAGTAGGCACAGGTTCTAAGACAGGCCGCGGGCCAGCAAGCCGGCAAACTTATTGGTCTTCGAGCTTCGACGCGAGTTTGCCGGCTTGCTGGCCAGCGGCCTTTATATGTAGGAAACTGTGCCTATTTGTCATCGCATTAATAATTTATCAATATTAATATAATTAATTTATGTGATTATTTTGTTTAAGATAGGTGCCTATTTATTGATTCTTGTATTACATTTGTTGATTATTGAATATGTTAATTATTAAATTAGTTGATTATTACACGTTACCTAATTTTTTAATTTGTTGATTGTTATTTACCTATGTGAATTGTTAAATTGTTGATTAGATACGTAATAACAAGAAGGCACAGGTACGTTAGGCAGGTAGGTACTTACATAGTCCGGCGTGCCAGTTAACTTGTTATTGGTACCTACATAAGTGTTAATTATGTGTCCAAAATTATACTTTTTATATAATAAGTACTTAATACAATTTAAATACCTATGGAGTTTTTTTTATTTAATCCTATAATGACAACTAAATCCTATTACCTATGTAACATTCTAAAGGTATAAACGCGAAATTTTGTTACCTACTCTTCTACGCGAAAACTACCGAACGGATTTTAAATTAAACTACAATAATTAATCACTAATATAGCTTAATTAAGAGAATGACAGTAGTACCTAAGTCTATATAATATTATTTAAACGCGTCGTCTTTAGATGAGTAGGTAAGGTCAAGGGGGGGAATACCGGCATATTTCATTTTTTTTTTTTTTTGTTTGAACGTCTAGGAGTACTTATTGAACCTAACTTACTTTTTTGTAACGTATGTCATAAAGGATATTCTTCTTTACAAATTCCATTAATAATCAATACCCTAATATAAGCCATTGCGAAATTAAAGACAATTTTATAAAATTTAGTCTGTTGACGAACTTTTCCGATTTTTTGGGGTAAGTCCGTCATATAGTTGTTTTTTAGTGAAATTTAATGTTTTATCGAGTACGTTTATGATATGAATACGTCAAAATGTATGCTTATCAAAAGTAAATTCTCAAATCTTAGATATAAGGTACGATTTCCATTGAATTGCAGTAAAATCATAAAACGGGGTAATGCCGTCATATTGATTAGGCCAGGGGTTGTAAACATATTATACATACCTACCCACTAAGCAGGTAAGGCTGTTAGAATGTCAATGTGTAGATAAGTAAAACAATATTTAATATAATTAAATGGGTTTATTTTAAAATATTTGTACTGAATCAGTCTTTAAGAATAAGTATTCATAAGCACAATTTATTGATGTAGTCGGTAAAATCACAGTACCTAAGTATTTAAACGAAAGTAATTAAACATATAACTGTTGATATCGTTCGAAATCAACTAACAAAATGTGTTGACTACAGAGTATATTATTGCTTACTGCTCGCACCGCATCTTCTAGCTTTTCTTTTGGATATGATGCTTTATCGGTTTTCCTTTTATAATTCCGCACCATTTTGATGTTTACCTAAAAATAAAAATAACACACTAAGTGATGAAAGTACTCGTAAATCAAATTGGTTGTTACTGCAACCACTAACTACCAATTTGATTCACCGCTTAAGGAAAAGTAGACTTAAATAGTGATTTTTTATTTTTGTCTATGCAGAGTTTTTTGGTATAGTAAACAACTCAATATAGATCTTGTGTATGCTACCATAACGGACACCTACCTGCCGTCACGAGTTTTGACAGCAGTGTCATAACAATTCGAACATTATATTTTTCTTTAAGAATTTCATGTTCTTAGAGTATTTGATACATTCCGCTAGATGTCATTTTTCTCAAAGTTACATTATAAAAACACAAATAATGTTCCTATTTACGCTTAAAACTATACAATAATGTAAATGCTTTCTTGGAGTTTTAAAAATGACTGTCTTTTAATAGAAAACTGCTACAGCCGCTCTTGTAGAGACCCGTACCAGCCAAATAACTTAAGTATATTGCGTCAGATGTCGCTAGTAGCTACATCATAGACTGTTTATTCTATACCAGTATATAACATGTACTCTATATGTCCACCCCCCTCTCGCCGCGCGCATACCTCAGGAGGTGCACAGCTCCTGTGGTCACACTATAACACACATATTTATGTGTTCAAGAAAAAATATCGATTATTTATTTGAATTAATTTATAACATTATTAAACATTATGTAAGTACTTACCTATATACTTACATAATACTTGTATAGATCTATATGTTTACTGTTGATTGTACTTACTATTAAAACATCTGATATTAAAGTAAAATTAACTTACCTCAAAATCATTTTCATTTACTGATTCCGATTCAGAAAACTCATCATCTTCAGTGCCTTCTAGAATACGCAATAGTTCTTCTGTACTAAATAACTCTTCACTTGCCATTTTTGCAATTATAATATTGGCAGATCGAAAAAAATACCGAAAAAATATTTTTTCAACTTCCCAGCACTTAAAAACATGGCACGCGCTTACGACGTCACGAGTCCGACATCTATTCATGTCATTGGCGCAGAAGGGATTGCAATATCGGTACTGTGCTAGGGATGCGCATGATTGGCGAAAAAGACAATATTCAAATCAACAATATCGACAATATAGAAAATATGATATTATACCAAAGAATGTAGTATTTACCTTTTTTGGCAGTGACTAAGCTTATATATTTTTTTAATAGTTATTACAAAAATTAAGCGAATTTGAGTAATTTAGCTGAAATTTTAATGAAGTTACTTGAATATTACACCACATCACTAGTAGGCATGTATACATGCCATTGGCGCAAGAGAACATGTTTTTCAGCCATTAATTAAGTTATTTTTTATCATAAATATTTGAATAACTATTTTGCAATTTTGTTCATTGTGTACAATTATATGTAATAACTGGGGATTCAGTTCTTAAGATATATCAATAAAACACGTTAAAGTAATGATTTAATATGTTTATTTTGTATTTTTCTATGATCTGTTTCTTGGCATCTATAGATGTCGGTGGCGCACAGGGCACGCTTGCGCATGGCATCTATACATGCCATTGGCGTTCAAAAGGTTAAGTATTATGTGAACGGAAACGTAAGCGCCCTTCCGCTTGGACACTACTACTTTATAGCAGTGGTTGTAATAAAAATTTAATTTTTACTATGATTATTGAAAAATAATTTTGTTCAAAAGAATGCAAAATAGAGTTGAGGTCTATGTAGCAATAATGCCTAAGGGTCAATAATTATGTTGCCTTCGGGGCACTATGAAACTTATAAATTTAGCTCAAGAGTTTTAAAAACATAGGTTTCCAAAACAGAAAAGGCTAAGAGGTTAAATTAGCTCGTAACTAAGCAACGGTGCGTCCTATCACAAAAATAATGAAAACTCGGGCCCCCCTCTGACACGCTACGCGTTAAAGCAGGATACACATTAGCGAAAAAAAAAAGAATAGTGCTAGTACTTAGTGTATTTTATTAAAATTGATTGTTATTTTACAGTAAACAGATTGGAAATAATTTCATTTGATTGAGACGTGACGTAATAAGATAAAGGAGATGTTATTAGTCGATTAAATTGAGAGTGAATTGTTAATTGACTATGATTTGTTTTAAAGTTTTTACATTTACTTATAGTGTTGAGTCCTGTGTACTATAAAAAGCGTTAAGTGTGATTTGCTGTTTTATTATTGTGACTTTTTGTAATTTCATAACGTAGTCTACGTGGCGTGTGTCGGTGGTGAGGTACAAATAAAGCCCTCTATTAGGAGGAAATCAGTTTAACACTACTGGGCTGACAAAAAATTGCCTGTTAAGTGAAAAAGAATAGCAAAGTCGAAATTTGAATATGGGCAAGTGGCCATGATTAAATTTAATTCACTAGTACGAAGACTTTTAATTCTTTCAAAGTAATAGGACCCTTTCTTTACATGGTTAGATTTTAAATGCGTAGGTATAATGGTGTATCGAATAAGGTATGATCAATAGTCATCCATGTTCTAAGGACGTAGGATTAGTTGAGTTTTACGATACAAATATCAACTAAGACTAACTATAACGATTCTGACGAGAACTAGCTTAAAACGTGACTTTATTTAAAGTGTAAAATTATGAATTTTGTTCATTATGTTTTAAATACTTTGTTAACCTGAAAGTGGAAGATAAAGATGTCGTTAATGTGCAGTAATCGATATAGAGTAAGATTGACATCAGAAAAACTACGTGAGCTTAGTACTTTTGTTTACGTAAGATGCAAAGGGGACATTTACCTGATGAGGTGAAAATTTGTGAGATAATTAATGGTGAAAAGTTTCAGCTAGATTACTAGTAGGACTCTATCAGCCGTAGTAGACAGTGTAGTCAGAGGGAGTAGCACACGTGCGCCTTAAGAGGTGTCCTAAATGAGCATAGGAGTGGGTCGGTGATGACTGGTCGGCTTGGAAGGCCGTGGCAATAGAAGTTCTTCAATTGTGTAATTTAGAGTTAGCATTGCTAACCTTAAAGTTGAATTACAGGGTTGTAAACTATGCCAGTAGTAGGTACCTACATGACTCTTTGTATTATAACGTTCTGAATAATTGAGACGTAATGCTATGCACTTTGGCCGCCCTTGATGCGACATATATAATAGGTCTTTACCTATGAAATTGGCGATTTGTATGGAGATTTTATGCGAAGTTTGATTTTTCACACTAACGTTTTCTTAGTTTTTTCAATAATGATTAAACTTAATACAATGAAATTTGGTATAAGTAATAGCGCACATCTAAGCTAACTTTTAGCATTTTAATCATAAGAAAAAAAAAAAAGGGAAGAAGTTACATTTGTTTAAATGTTAAAATCAGCTGGTTTAAATTGGACCCATATTTACAGGCTTATTTCTAATACAAATAATAATAATTTTTTAAAATTATTTTTTGTTACTTGTTGGTAATGTCCTGTATTTACCAAATTACTAAAATTATTTTAAGAAAATATAGGCTAAAGACTGCGGCGAAGAAAATGGCAATTTCATAGGTAAAGATCTATTATATACAAGACAAAATATATAAATAATGAAGGATGAAGGAAGTTATTCCGCTAATAATTATCTTGCGTGGGATTCAAACTCCCGACCCCGGGATTACAATATAGCTTTTACTGTTTATATTAGTATGCTTAAAGACGAATTAAACTTCTACACAGCGTTGACAAGCAGTGCTATGTTATATTAATTAGTACTTAAAAGTGAAAAACTTACAATTAAAAAGCAGGCTCCAAGAAGGACAGCTTTTATTTTCACGTCGAGATCCATAGGGAAAGAAATGCCAAAGTAATCAGAATCAGTAAATGCCTCACGCGCTAGTCCGGACCACTGCTTTGTTATTTTACCCACTTTAGTCTCGCCGTCCGATGAGTAAACCTGCAATATTAACAAACAATGACGTTTATTACGTTTGTAATTATTGAATAGTTTAATTTCGTTTAAGTACACCATCTGTTTTCTGTAGGTTTTTAGACATTTTCATTTTTCTGGATCGACTGCATCATCATAACAGCCCATTAATGTCCCACTGGCCTACATCCTGACTAGGTACCCGTAGTGGGAATTATGTTAGTTTATCTAATTTTGTTCCGGGTTGCTATGATTCTCATCAACAGCTATACAGATCAGAGCCCCAAAATCATTAGGTAAACTCCATAGTTAATTAGAAAAACATCCAGAACTAGATCTAAATACCATCTATAGCGCCGATTACACTACCCTACATGTAGGGCCCTACATGAGCTAGTGCACTATTGTCTATTTAAACGGACTTGCTCTATATGGTAAACATATATGGCGTCGTGTCAACCGCAGACTAAAGAGTACTGATAGCTAGAGATGTGTAACTGATGTGAATGAATGAAATCTTTACTTAAAGTTCTTTTAGTACTGAACGGTTTATGGCAATTTTTTTAGCTACATACATTATACAGTGTAGGTATATAATTACATAATATTCTAATTACGCATAGCAATATGAATGTGGAGTCGTAAATAATGCTAAAAGTATTAAACAAATTTTTTATTTATAATTTTTACAAATATAGAAGGTAGGTAGGTATAAGCAGCTGTAAAAGAGAAAGAAAAAGAAAGAAAGAAAATACATTTATTCCTGGTTTAAGGGTACAGTAAGAATATAGACAATTACAAAAATAAAACAAAAATAAAGAATATAAACAAAAGTCATGATAAAGCCACATCTGTGCAGGAATCGGACCCCACTCAGCATAATGCTGCGGCACACCAAACAGTTATGCTCAGTCGCTTACAGCGCTGCTTTTCAGTGAGGCCCATAAAAAAGATTACAACTTTGTTGATATTAAATTTTACAAATATTGTTATGAGTAGCGCTATACACTGATTAAATTGAAAGTGTCCTTATACCCAGAAGGACCCTTCGACCAATTCGATTGAAAATCAAAGTACCTAGTAGAGTAAAGTAAGTGGAACTTTGATTTACAATCGAATTGGACGAAAGATCCTGCTGGGTATAGGGACACCTTCAATTTAATTAGTTGTATATCTGCTCATGTTGTTACTTAAACAACATTATCTAGTACTTAAATAAATATTTTTTATTTTATTTATATTTTGACTAGGTGATACCCGAGGCTTCACCCGCGTTGTATGAGTAGCTCAAATGTTATTCTACACCCTAATCTAACCCTATATTGCAAATTTCATCAAAATTCATTCAGTAGTTTTTGCCTGAAAGAGTAACAAACATCCATCTATCCATACATTCTCAAAAAATTTCGCATTTATAATATTAGTAGGACTTATTTAAACATCATCATTTTATTCGTATGCCAATCGTTCATTCACTTTTGTTACACATCTCTACGAATCTATGAAATTTCTAGAATCTACAAATGTCAAATAATGAAATTAATTTTTATCTGTGAAATTTGCCGTTGGAAAAAAATACATTTATTTAAAATATAAGAAAGATAGTGGTGAAATCAAAGTAATTTACGGGTTTTCTATTGCATAAACGTATAATGCTACTTTCCAGAAATTTTCATCCATATCAAAGTGTGCGATTGATGTTAAAACTAGTGAATTTGCAATATGTGGTGTTTGTTTACTAAATAAATCAAGTAAGGATGAATACGGTATACATGAGCTAGTGCACTACATGAGGTAGGGCACTACATGAGGTAGTGCACTACATCGTGGAGGGCACTACATCGTGGAGGGCACTACATGATGTAGGGCGGTCGGGACTCGCCAATCTCCGATATGTAGTGTCCATCCAGATCTAAACAGAGCTAACTCAAAAATTGACGTTTTTGACTTTTACACACAGTCGAATTCCTTGATTCGTTACGCATCGACCACGAAAACAGATTTAAATATATCAACACTACACGACGCTAGATGTCGTAAGGAGTCTTTTTTGTTGGATGAACGGACTGAGTTATTTTGAGTTAACTGACTATATCTGACATTTTTCGTAATTTTATTTTGAGTTGTCTCTATTTTAACGATTAGTTTCAAGTGTCTGACACTAATCGTTAAAAATGAAACATTTTGAGATAAACTTGTATTGCTGGTCTACATCTAGCGGTGTGTAGTGTAGACTCGTATATTTAAATCTGTTTTCGTGGTCGATGCGTAACGAATCAAGGAATTCGACGACCTTGGTGGCGCGACGGTAGCGCAAGCGGCTGCCGTGCAAGAGGTTGTGGGTTCGATCCCTACGCAGGACAATAATTTGTGAGATCCACAAATTATTGTCCTGGTCTGGGTGTTCTTTGTGTCCGTTAATTGATGTTTGTAAAAGGTCCCCGCGACACAGGGCATGATCCCTAGTGCGGGACTTGTATTTAACAAAAAAAAAAAACTGTGTGTAAAAGTCAAAAACGTTAATTTTTGAGTTAGCTCTGTTTAGATCTGGATGGACACTACATATCGGAGATTGGCGAGTCCCGACCGCCCTACATTATGTAGTGCCCTACACGATGTAGTGCCCTAACTCATTTAGTGCACTAACTCATGTAGTGCACTAGCTCATGTAGTGCACTAGCTCATGTAGGGCCCTACATGTAGGGTAGTGTAATCGGCGCTTATCTTTGATGTAAATACCGTAAATACATTTTGAGTTTTGGTCTTTATTATTTTAATTTTGGGATAGCAGATCATCATAAGAGCCCATTTATGTCCCACTGCTTTTCTTTCTTTTTATTTCGTAAATATAATATTCACCTCCCTTAGTCGGTTTTTACGACACCCATGGGATGAGATGGGGTGGTGACATATTGTATTCTTACTCCGTCACCACACGGAGAATATATTAAGGATAGCAGGTACTTACATGGAATTCAACATCACCACAAATGGAGAAAGTACAAACAGGTCCTTTGATTCTAAGGACGACATCACCAGCTGCATTCTTAATAGAGTAACAAGGTTTGCAGATAGACCATTCCTGTTCAATGGACCCGATCACAGATCCCGGAGGAGAAGATACTTCCATGCTTTGTAGCCAGCAAGGGCACCAGCACGAGTCACAGGCTAATGGACGGTGTAAGTGAATTACCTGAAAATATACAAATGAGTTTTAGTATGGTGCTGCTGTATAAAAGTGTCAAGCCCGATTTACACATCGACAAGTACAGTAGCGAGTTAAGTAGTAATAAGTTGGCGAGACGCGAGAGAGGGGGCTACTTCGTACTTAACTCGCTAAAAAATATAATGGAGATCTATTCAAAACAACTTAATAAACAACTTACTACTTAACTCGCTACTGTACAAGACTTGTCGATGTGTAAATCGGGCATTAGAGCGCACATGTATAGTATTTTCTATCTTTGACATACCTACTACTGTGTTTACCGTGTTTCTTTGTAGACATTCACAGTACACTTAAAACTACTTTGTATGTCAATTTAAATGCAACTTCGTGTAGCCTATACTTATTTTAGATGTGATAAGTATTCCTTCTCTGATAATTATTCATGAGATTGTCAAATTAATGTTTTTAATTTGTTTATAGTAAGTATAAATATACGAAAATTCAGAAAACCGTTCCGAAAGACATCCAGGACTGAAGAATAACACACGTGGAGCATACAGATAAATTGTCCTATACAAAACATCTCAAGTCAATGTCCTGATTGAGATAAAGAGGGAATGTAACCGCAAATGCGACAGCCAGGCGACTCAATGTTAAAACAAAGGATAGTTACGATTTCACGCACTCCTTCATGCGAGTGCCCACTTACCAAGCAAGACTTGCTCCTGCTTGCCGAGCCATTACCACCACTTTCTCCTAAGTCAACATTGCATTACATATATGTAGCTTCGAAATAAACTGGATATAATGATTATAATACGGCACTACTTAGGTAAAGTAAAGAGCTGTACTTTTATAGGTTATTAATTCGTGTTTTTACGGTAAAAGTAAGACATGGACGTCGAAATAAAATTGTAGGCTTCATAGCTATACTTATGCTATGCTTAATTTAAAGTTTAACGATTTAGTACTTTAGATAACAAAACTCTTATCAGTAGGCCTTAGATACATTTAATAGTAGATTTATTGTAAGTAAATAGTATTTGATTGTTTTAATAGAATAAATTAAATGTTATGATAGATTAAAATAAGTTTCATATCTTAGGGTATATTTGAGTATGCAGTATCAGTTTCCGTAGTCGAAAATCAAAGCTTTCATGATTAAGGAATTAAAAACAAGAGTAGGTACCTATATTGCTTTCCTATCTTTATTGAACGAACATTAAGTAGCACTATTAAAATTTCCTCAAAAACAATATGTAACTTATTTATTTTAGTAGATTAATACAAGCATGACTTTAATAAATATAAAAATAGATTTTTATTTTGATTTCCTACATTTATATTAATAACACTTTTAAGTATATAAGTGTAATTATTAAGACTTCACTCGTATCTTATCATACGTAAGTTATTATATTTGTTTTAGATACCCACGTTATAACGCGTTGCTTTTACACGCAATATTATATAATAATGTTGCCTTAGTGATAAAGCATCGTTTAATAATATTCCCTTCACATTACGGCAGCCGTCGTCACAACTGCTATGGTCTCGGGTTCGATGCCGCTCAATGCATTTTTTGCGTGCATAAATATATTGTTTGTATTGCTCTAGGCGTTTTCTACGTATAACACGTTTGTATTTACAAAAAAAAAAGGATTTAGGTATGTTTAGTAACTGAAAGTCTAAAAATAAAAAGGATCAACTATGTCAAATAATGAGTAGGTACACGTCATTAAGCTCAATTAGTGCTCCTGACCTCCGTACAATTTGAACAATTACATCAATAATTTAGATAGGCATTGCGGGCTCCGTGTGGTGACGGAGTAAGAATACAATATGTCACCACCCCATCTCATCCCATGGGTGTCGTAAAAACCGACTAAGGGACTATCCTTGAAAATTACCTTTACGTAATAAAAAGAAGGAAAACTTGAAATTAAACCCTATACCAATCAGTTTGGCCAGCCTGGTATTAGTAGGCCAAGTATCCCTCCGTCACTGGAGGAGGCCCGCCCCTGCAGTGGGACATTAATGGGCTGTTATGATGATGATGAATCGAAAAAAAAAGATAGATCTTTTTTTGTATCTATATCTTCTTTTTTTCAATGTTTGGTGCAGGAGGGTTTGTTACGTTGGATGCATTGGTTGGTATGGTCAGTGTATTCAGCCAGTACCAAACGTATAAACAAGAAAAAGATTAAATGTCGTATTACCTCGGAGGCGTAGCAGTAGTGTACACGACGCGGTATGCGATTGGCGAGTTCGAATCTTATGCAGATAATTATTTTGTGAGATCAATAAATTATTGAGTTGATTCCAGAAATTTTTGTTCAAAAAGTTTAACGGTACATGGCACCCTATTAAGTGAGCTAGTTACAATAAAACAACAAAAAAAACATATTTAGGTTATTTGGTTAAATATGTTTTACGACGTACAGTCATAAGAAAATAACGATGAAGGAAAACTGTAAAACCTAGCTGCGTTTTACAGAATGTGGCATGTGGTTAATGACTAAAAAAACAACGAAAAAATAATACGCACCTCGTTTCTAAAGTTGTCCATTATTTTCATGTCGAAAGGACGCATAGGTCCGCAACAATTTCTGGTGCAACAGTCATTATCTTCCACAGCATAGTAAACCTTCTGACCAACACTATTTTTGATCGTATATTTGTTGTTCGTCTCAAAGCCTACAAATGCTTCTAACAATTCGACTTTCTGATGAACAAGAAGGTGATCAATCATAGAAAGGTATTCCAATCCTGGCGGACAGTTGCTGAGCCCTTGTGGAATAGTCATCCAGCCACCTGAAAAAATGATATAAAATAATTATTTAATTTTGTACGTAAATTGTTTTTGATTAACGAACAAAACAAAGATATTGGATTCACAGTAAGTAATGACAATACAACAGTCTTAGATAGTAAGGAACCAAGTATTCTTATTCCACACTGAGACTAAGGGTCATAGCACATATAACGTAACGTAAACGGATCGGCATCGCCTCGCCTTTTTGCTCGGTGTCAAACGTCAAAAATCCGGTTACGTTACGTATCCGATTAGTGTGCGGTGCAGTAAGGAGTTTCATACAATGAATACTGAACGACTCGAGTTGATACGGTGACGTTCCGCTTACGTTACGTTATATGTGCTATGATGACCCTAAGGCAGCAGTAACAGTATGCCTGTATCGAAGCTAATGGAAATACAGATCTTTTTTGGTCTGGCCGACTTAGTTTGAAGAACGCATACGCATAGGAAGGTAAAGCCAAATGTACTAGCAGATACTTCATAATTTTATGGTTCGTCATTCGAAATTAGCAATTTTAAATACAATTTGTCTCACAAAGTGAGCGTCATAGTGCATACTAATTAATTCTATCGCAATAATGCCGCTTGTTTAGATTCCACGGTAATATTTTACGATAACTTAGTATTCTCCACTCTCATAGGACCTCGTGAATACAATGGAATATTAAATTAAGAGCTAGTAAAAATAAACTAAGCAATTATTTTCATTAAGAATAAACTTACACAAAAGATTAAAGCAAAACAATAGTTAGTAAATTATACACAGTTATAAATAACAAGCACCCTCCACCAAGCTAAGATCTCTGTGCCAATTAAACCTTTTTTCTTCATCATTGAGAAACTTATCGTAACCACTTGAACGATTCTTGAACAAATGTTTACGAAGTCTATTAAAACTTCTTTTAACACTAGATACACTCAATGTTTCCAAATAAATACGTTTATCATTTAAATTATTAACTTTACTACACTTTTGATTTAAATAACATTTAAATTTTAACCACTTCCTATTCGGTTTGTTTATCCTATCCGGCGTTGCAGCGAAAGGTTCGTAAATACATTTGGGATCTTTATGCATAATGAACAATATTATTTTAATAAATAAAATTAATATTTAATAAGAAGGTATTTGCTCTGTATAATGTCACTCAATATAATGCGACTACAACAAGATATCAATAGACTTAAAGGAGCTAGGGCATTACAGAGCAAACAATAGTCTTATCTAAGTAAAAGTCAACAACTCCTAACGTAATAAACAAATAAGACAAAGACTTTGCGCCTGTTTCAAGGAGATTTATAATGTAATATTAGTGAGAAGTTTATTTAGAGGTAACGTCGCGTCAAGTTTAGCACTAAACTCCGCATTTCAACCATTGTCTTATATCTCTTTACTGTCTCACTGTGATTCGGTTTTTATCTAAAAAATATGAAAATATTTAAAACTAGCTTGTGCCCGCGACTTTATTTGCATATTTTCGACAATTTCCGCAATATGTTTATAAATTGTAGCCTACATGTTACTCTGATGTGTAAGCTATATTACTGTAAAGTTTCATCAAAATCCGTTTAGTAGTTCTGGCGAAAAAGAGTAAGAAACAACCATCCATCCAACCTCACAAGCTTTCGCATTTATAATACTACTAGTAGGACTAGTAGGATGATCCAACAAAACGAAACAGTTTAAGTGTTTTAATCGGTAGAGGGTGGGTTAGACATAGTAGGATCTTTACACGGATAACACTTACATGGTATGAAACCATTATGAAGTATTGTGACGCCCCTTTAATTGTCTTTGTTTTTACTTCTCAAATGTTAAATATGAGTAACCAGAACAGGTTGTGTTTTTGAAACCATTCTTTCCTTTTCGGATTTACTGGGGTTTAGGGTTTTTTGTACAGTACCTACTGTACAAATATTATGGTTCAAAAGTAAATCACAATTAAATATTATTTAATTGTTTTTATTGGAACTTCTTCTGGTTTTACCAAACAGAAAAGAATCACATCAATTGTTTTAAACTAAATAGCAGACCGGCAAATCTATGTTGAGAATTCTTAGCTTACTAAAACACCTCTTCTTCATTATTGTCCATGTTTATCATTAACTGACATTGCAACACAATAGGTCAACTAGATAATAGAGAGGAAATTACTAAAGCAAATTTGTAGATGTTCAAAGTATGTAGTAAGTAGATATAAGCAATACCTCACCTCTACCAGTATAGGCACTCCTATAGGCTATAGGTAATCCTTAAACAGCTTGAATATTTTTAAGCTATATTTAAATCATCTCATATGTAAACTTCACCGATGTAGAACAATTAAAAACTGTATAGAAAAATATCTTATTTCAAGTAACAGTTTTAAGTATATTGCGGTATCTATAAGTATAAGTTTTATGCTCATTTTTGTTTTAGTTTTGAATGATTTTGTTTATTTTATATTTTAGTATTATTCTTTTATTTTTATTGTAATAGTTCTATAAGTTAGCTGTGATTACCTGTAATTAAGTGAGCACATGTCATGTTTTTTTTTATGTAAGTTGGTGTGCAATAAAGTATTATCTATCTATCTATCTAGGTTAAGAAAGTGTATCAATTGTTAGTAATCATTAAATGAATAAAAAAAAAAAAAGAAATAAGATTTCTAAAATTCTTACCAAGTGTAAGTTGTGCTCATGTATTATGGCTTTAAACTTTTTTATTAGAATATTGAGATCCAACTACAATTTTAATTTCTTGGTCAAAGTAGTATTGAAAATTCTATTTAAACAAAGATGACAGAACCCTTTTGTATGGTTTGATTTTATTAAAAACTATGTCTTACTCTGTCAAGAAAAGTGCATCTTCACATAAATTCACATTAAAATATACAGTATCTGATGTACAAAAGTAGAGTTATTCAAGAATAAACAGTAGGTAGCAGCTTTTTTTTTAATAACCAAACTATCATTCCACTCTCTCCCTAATGCATGCTTCTATAATAGAGTTACAAATAATTAAGGTCTAGGCATTTTGTGGTCATGGTAATTGTGGAAATGCAAAAGCCCATTCAATATTCTAAAAACTGCCGACCTATAAGACAGTATGTTTCAAATCTTTTTATCAACTTACACAACAGTATAATTATTATAAAGTACATTTTAAAAACTAATTTAAAACAAAAAGTAAGTAAGAGTAGTAAGTTATAATTAAATAATACATACTTGGTGGCATTTGTGGTCCAGGTTGCTGAACTACAGGTCCATAGCCAGGTTGTGGGTATCCAGGTTGCATATAACCTTGTTGAGGTTGGGGATAGCCCTGAGGTTGTGGATAACCTTGCTGAGGATGTGGGTATCCAGGCTGGAATCCAGGTTGAAAACCTTGTTGCATCCCAGGTAAGGGCTGAGCTCCAGGGGGCAAAGGATGCCCAGATGGAGGTGGCCCTGGGTAACCCACTTGAGGGTTCATTGGGTAACTTTCTGTTTTTGAGCCATCAGGTGGTGTTGCATATCCCTGACTTGGAGGGAAATTCGGAGAATACGGTGTCGGTTTGTGCGACATTTCGGCCTGGAAATATAATACGAGTTACGCCTACTTAACGATAAAACTAACAAAAATGCCGTTTTAGACTAAAAAAATAATTAAGTATGTTTATAGGTCAAATCCAACGAGTCTATGGCTTGTCATAGCAACAATGCGTGTGCTATTATTATATTCGACGAGCCCGAATGAACATGAACGTAGTCTGAATTAATATAGAACAGATAACCCGGAATCTAGCAACCACAGATCATCTAAAATTCGCAAAAGCTCTAGACACTTAAAATAGTAACCAATCAGATCAGCAAGTTAAAAAAACAAGGCTAAAAGTTCATAGATATTCATAATACATCTATATATGCGGATGCCGCTAAATTTACAAGGACAACTTTTATATGATGTAGTACTTACAAATGTTGGAAGTAAATTATCACAGTAAACACTAACAAAGCATAATACACGAACGAATTACTAGACGCACTCTGTACTTATTATTATATTTATAATTAAATTTTATGCTTTATGTAGAGACTTCCTGATTTTTTTTGCAGACAGAAGTGACGGCTTTTTTGACACAACAAAAATACATTGCCAATGAATGACATGACAGTTATAATATGTTGCTAGACCGAAAAGAAAAGTGTAACCTTTTATTACTATAATTTTTAATAAGTTTTAGTCATTCGTAGTTTGCAAGAGATTATAGAAGCGTAACATGATATTGTTATTATTTTTATTGACTTCGAAATAATATTCGTAAGTTGTATTTTGTTTGTAAGTAAATTAGACTATAAGATTAGAAACGTCGACTTATTTTACTACAATATTATATTTTTTACAATAGAGACTAAAAGAATATGACTCTAACCAAATTTGATTTTATAATAAAGGCTAAACAAAATTAATATGTTTAAAAACCCAAATTTTGAATTCTATCAAACAATTTCTGAACGTCTATCAGGCTAGACAACTGTTGTAGAAAATCAATTGTTTCCGGTACAGTATTGGCACAGTTTCATGAAATTACCACTTTAGTAGTTTTGGAAAATATGTATTGTTTATTTATATTTTATTGCCTAGTAAGATAGTAAGATGCGGATTAAAATCTACACCTTACAGAAAAAAAACTAAGATTCATTTCAAAGGTCGAGGAATCGATTGGTCACGATTACGTTTTGAATGTAACATAACCTTTTCGAACTCATCGTGATGGGACTTTTCCTTTAAATAATTAACTAATAGCTTTAGAAAACGAATAAATTGACTGTATTGACGGTACACTTAACTTGAGAATTTTAATTTTCCTACTACCACTTGAATGAGGCTCAATTTAATATTGGGCTGATATGGGAATTTGATATGGCTACAAGTACACAATAAATTACATCAGTTTCTCATCAAAACTATGGCTTTGAAATACCGATTATGTCTGTAAAATATTAACTGAGATATTGATAAAGTTGCTGATTTTTATTTATTTAAGAAGTATATTATAGAATAAAAAAAAATAGATAACAGTCTAACCAACTTATCTGTAAACTGAATGGAGACGCTGTCGTTATTTCAGTGATGCTAAAAAGTAGTTGACACACATAACAATAGAATGAAATTTCAACAAGAAGGCAGTAGTTTCAATTTTTGCCACTTTACAGATAAGTTAGTGGGTCTGTAATATCGTATCATTTCAAAGTTTTTTATACTGTCTAACTATTTACCACAGAGCTTGGAGTAGTAGTTTTTAGTAGAAGTTATGTATTTTTAACGGCAACACTGGTTTCCGTTTAGTGTTTCCATTCACCAATCAAACTATTGCATTATGGTGCATTGACCAACCTGCTGCCGCTGCTGAGTCTAGCCAGCAGGGAACAAGTCAAGTCAGTTGGTAGATGTTTGCTTCCGCGTTTGTATCTTTGTTGTAACTACCATCGCGATGCAGTTCGAATTGTTTTGCCATTCATCTAACTAAAATGGCGTCGCTGTTTATCAATTAGCTTGCTCTATGTGTACATTACTCAGTGATCGTTTTAGAGTGAGTCATAAACCAACATAGCAATGACATTTTTATAGCACAAAGTGAGAATACGTTTCTAAAACGTCGTGTAAACTGGCAAGTGTGATTTGAGGAACACAATAATGCGCGAATTCAAAGTGGTCGTGTTGGGCTCGGGTGGGGTCGGAAAGAGTGCTTTGACTGTGCAGTTCGTGTCAGGATGCTTTATGGAAAAATATGACCCCACAATAGAAGATTTTTATAGGAAAGAAATAGAAGTGGACAATTCACCATGTGTTTTAGAAATTTTGGATACCGCCGGCACGGAACAATTTGCTTCAATGCGAGACTTGTACATAAAAAATGGTCAAGGATTCGTTGTAGTATATTCACTAACGAATCATCAAACGTTTCAAGACATCAAGCCAATGAAGGAATTGATAACACGCGTGAAGGGTTCTGAACGCGTTCCTATCCTGTTGGTAGGAAACAAGGCCGATTTGGAGCACCAGCGCGAAGTCTCGCACGCAGAGGGATCTGCGCTCGCGCAGATGTGGGGCTGCCCCTTTGTGGAGGCGTCCGCTAAAAGTCGTACCAACGTCAACGAGATGTTCGCTGAAATTGTGCGTGAAATGAACGTTAGCCCCGAAAAAGAAAAGAAAACTTATTGTTGTTGTACAGTGCTTTAATATTTAGAGTGTAATGTGGCATTTATTTCTCGTAAGACTGCAAAGGCGAGGCGGGAGTGTCCCTGCCTCAGCTCGACGGCCGGTCGTCTCCAGTGGGGAGGCTGGCAACGGCGCGCCGGTCCAGGCCGCTGGAACCCCGGTGGTCGCCACGCGCGTCATATCACATTGTTAATATCGTTGATACATACCATTGTCCAATCAAGGTGCTTTACTTATATTTTCATACTTTATTACTGGTAGATACTCCCGCAGTAATGGTTATAATGTGAACAAATATCCTTATTGGAGCATGAATAGCTACTCACTTGCAGATATAAAAACTAGCTTGTTTTGTTCATGATGTTTTGACACTGGAAACAGCTGTCATAAACAGTAACATGTATTGTAAAATAATATTAGTCAACTTTGTATATATTTTCATGAGATTAATGATCTGGAAGGGCAAGGACAATTTAGAAAATTATAATGCCATCCAATATGCAATAAATAATGATTGTGTAGAGTGGTGTGCAATGATGAATAAGAACTTACAGCTAAGTGATGTCGCAGATTATATTTTATTGTGTAAATTATGTTTATATGAAAAATCAGTAATCATGGAAAAGCAGTATGTTTTGTCAGTTGCGTGATTGTGTTTTAAAGTCTACCAGGATTTGTGATAATACATATAACAAAATACCTATAATAAAAGTTTTAAGTGGGAGATTGAAAAGTGAAGTTTTATTCATCAGTAAAAAGGTAACCAATACTCTAATATTATTGCAATTTCATTACAAAATAATGTAATAATAAAATTCAAGGAACTTAATTGTCGTAACCATTGGGAAAACTTATTGCTGAGTTATTAGTTTATTACACAAGAAAACATTATTGTTCTAAATCATGCAAGAAATCAAGGTTAGCATAAACAATTTGAATTCATTTATTAAAATTTCATAGAGATACATTGTCTTCATTAAAGTTCATTGTTTTATTTCTAACAATGTTCAGTTCTATTTCATTTTTAATTATTAGTTTATATTTATTGGAAGTTAATTGCTTAATGCATACCATGTGAGCATTCAACTGTACTTATCATTTCATCTATGACATAGATTTGTTTGCATGATGTGCAACCTGTATAATGTTGGAAATGATTGCTGATCATGACAGGTTATAATTCGCAATAGAGTTATGGCGTCACTACCCATGGGTGTCATGATAGTTGTCGAAGGTATAATTTTATCTTTATGGTAGCAAAAGTAGGAAAACTTGTTTTAAACTGCATACTGGTTAAGTTTCTCTGTTATTGGAGGAGGGGCTTATTGCAAGAGTATCAATAACTTTTATGAAAAGCCAAAAGAGAAATTACAGATCTCGACATAAAATTCTAAAGCAAAAAAATTTTAGAGAAAAATATGTGGGTGGATCTAAATAAACATTTATTATTATAATTATAAACCAGGATAAAATGCCTGGATTACTCAATGTTTTTACCAGATACATCAATCATTTTACCTTAACATGTATGTACCTACATGATAATACTTGTGTATGTACCTACATGATAATACTTGTATATTTGTATTTCAATATCTATTGAAACATTTCAAATATGGTTAAAACCTGTTTGCCAGTAAAGTTAATTATGTGTCATGTGTAGATATTATAATGATCTTGATGGAAGTATCTAAATTACTTGCTCATGTTGTGGTTCTCCATGAATTATGCATTGGTTTAAACAGCTCTGTATTAACTGATATTGACTTGTTGTTGTGGGATTTAATCCAAATGGTATATCAAATATTTTAAAAGTACATACTATCTTAGTGGCATGGTTCAAAACCGCATATCCTAATGCAGGCTTGAATAACATACCGGGCATGTAAAAGGTTTACAAAAATCCCTGCAACTACTAGTTGTTGTATATTTGAGTCATATTAAATGCTTTAGTTTATTGTTTTCTAGCAAGGTCATTGCTTCATGTTTAACATTCTAGTAATTGATTTCACTTAACGGGATGCTTTCAATCTTGCCATTATCTCAGTTTAATCATTGACTTAATTTAATGTATATGAAATAAAATGAGTTTGTTTCTAATTGGATACTAAGTATCTATAATAGTAATTTGTTTGTAATATCCAAGTGTATCGTTAAAAGCCGAGGGGCGCGTGCGGCTAAACAGTAATCAGTTGGTGGACCGTGACGTACAGTGTGCGCAACTATCCTCGTTTCTGCAATATTTACTCATCCACTACCTTATTATTGGCATAATATTGTTACGCATAATTAATTTTTCATTGGCTTGTCAATTTCATCATACCTAATCGATGTTTTACGAAGCCATAGTCGTCATCTCTCATTTAGATGTAGTAATTTGTTTTTCCACAAAAACATATTTTTTTTTCCTGAGAAAGGATTAGTCATCGATGATAAATAATTATTCATTTGTCAAAATGATTAGTCAGGCACAACTCACAAGCGATTTCCGAACTTAAATTGAATAAATAATGACTGTGTACTGGTTACATTAAAATAATGCCCAACTAGGAATACTGTTAATTAATTTTTATGACGATGCATGGCATAGCTACTACATTAAACGTCACGCCAATGTAACAATCACTCTCACTAAAACCATATTTTTTCAAGAAATATAAGATTGCGAGGCCTTGTATATCGAGCCAAGGATGAGAGTCGAGAAATAAAATAAAATGAAAAATATGTACTTATAATAACAAAGCTAAATTAAATTGCGTCACAATGTTTTGGACTAATTGGTTCGTGCGAATTGTCAGAACCTGCGGCGTAAAGTGGCACGTTATCGAGTTTAAGGCCATGCTTCGATTGCTTTAGTCTTTTCGTGCGCTACTCTGCTTAGGTGCCGTTAGTGGCCCAGATAAGAGCTAATTCGCCCGGACATTGACGGGAGGGTGTTGTAATACGTTTACTTCCTCGTGTAGGTGTCGATTAGTTACGAGCCACTGAGTGCATCTCTATTGGCGTTAAAAGTTTTGTATCAATATTTATTAGTTAATAGGATTCGGGTCAACTCTAAATAATGGATAAAGAAATTGGAAGAAAAGCCTTATTAAGATATTCAATAACAGTAATTAAATTTGGAAGGAAGATAAGGGTATTATTTATATATCTTATCTGTAAGAAATCTATTTGTGAAATGTATCACGATTTAGGGTTCTGATCGATTTGTATTTAAGTAAATTTAGGAAGGTAAACAAATTTTGTAAAGTATTCTATATTTTGTTTCATTTTATTTAGCTACGCTATTTAAAAATTTGCTTATTGTTCTTGAAACAAGACATTTTCACGAATTAGTAACGCGTTCCCTTTTTTTCATCCACGATTTTGATCAGTTTCTGAGTTCTTTTTAAAATGTTATAATTTGTACTCAATAACCAGCAAAAAAGCAGCCCTTGATATCATATTTGGGAGAAAAGGTAGGGAACGAATTATTTTTATAGCAGCAATATTACTGGGCCTTGTCACCTTGCCAACTATCATTGTGAATAATGAGCGTGTAATATCTGAATACATTTATACCATACAAAGACAGGTAAAATGTCATGGCGACTAACTACTACGTAACTGCGATTAATAACTCTGTTTTTGTCACATTACAACGCAACAAATAAAACTACCATAATCGTAAAATTTACATAATATCCGAATATTTTGATGGTTCTAGAACTTGGCAAAACAATTAATCCTTTTTCTTTGTGCCAGGAGAAGAATCCTCCATATACAGTTCATCGTCACACGAGTACGTGACGAAGTAATTGATGCTCCGAGGAAATACGTAGGTGCCGTTGACTCTTTTTATTGACACTGCGCCCGTGTCTAATACTGGTTTAAAAGGGTTATTTTGTTTCTAATACAGATTTAACCATACAACTAGCAATCTAAATCTATGCTATTTCACAGACCTGACCAGAGCCACACGTAAAATTTGCGAATTTTCACATAAACACGTTAGCACTCAATTTTATGACTGCGGTAGTTAATTAGAATTACGCCTTTATTCTACTTTAATTTAGATTCTAATTCTATTGAATAGTTAACTATTATCTCTTTAGTACATTACCTAAGCATTTATAGCAAATATTATTGTAAAAGCAACTTCTTGCTAAATACTGGGAAGTATAGAGTGTGAATATGACTAAACTAGAAATGTATTAATTACTTCATGCGAGAGGATGGGCTGGGTGAGACAACACAATATACAGTTATAAAGTATAGTGTAATACCTATAGGAAGGGACGCCGCTCCGCTATTGATTACATTACACAAAGGGAAATACATGCAGTTACCCCTCGTCTAGCTTTCATACCCACACATGAATTTTTTGTTCAAATCTTAGCGAATTTTAGTTTATAACATTTCTGAGTAATTTGCTTTGTCACCGTACTTTTTGTTACGTTATTTGAAACTACTACGTAGCAATGATTTCTAGCCAATCTTAGTAAATAGTTACCACTTGTAGGAGGATGTTTTTAAATCATTGGTACAACAGAGTATTTAAGATTCAGACTTAAATTTTTCCAAGACTTAAGAACCGCCAATTCATGGTTAGCTTGGTTTGTTGTACGATTAACCATAGCAAACTATCTGGTTGGGTTGGTTATAGTACGCCGAATTCCTAAAAGTAAAACTGCAGTTCTTAGGGCGCCTTTATTTGTAAATTCCCTGTCTATAATGAAAGCGGAATTGGTAAATACACTTGCACTGTGAGTTTTAAAATCACTTGATCATACATAAATATAAAAAATTAAACCTTCCGCTTAACCTCATGTAAAGTTTACGTAAGTATTGTGAGGAGATCATCTTGAATGCTCTTCAGATTATTTTTGCTTGGTTTTTAAACGAACGTGTTGTTACTTTAACTTGTGATCCTTTGGTGTAAGTATTAAATAAACTCTTATTATCGTGAAAATGATTTCGTTGAGCATACACAAGGTTAGCTTGGAATAGATGCGTCTCGGCGAGTCTCTCGCGCGCTGATGCTGCGTGTGGGGCGTCTATAAATACCCTTTATTATAACATACGCTACGTCCGTTCAATAAAAATTAAACTGTAACCAATATTATTCGAGTGCTGCAAAAATAATCACAAGTACCTAAGCATCAATACAAAATAAAACCACTTGAAATTTATATTACATGTTTACAATGGCAGAACATTGTTAACAGTGGTACAGTATGCAGTTTTAAGTAATGTTGTTTATACAAAAGGCCTTACATACTTGGTAATTAAGAATAGAGTAGCTGCTTGCTCTCCTTAGTTCTCATGGTTTAATACATTCTCATAAAACAAACCATGCGGGCATTATCTATATACTTATAATAAAACTGTAGAGAGATCAATTCTGTACATTGAATATATGTTAAAAATTAATATTGGAGGATGAATGGTGATCGATACTAATGCCAAAAATGCAATCAATAAATTTTTTGTCTGTCTGTCTGTCTGTCTGTCTGTCTGTCTGTCTGTCTGTCTGTATGTGCACGCATGGGTCAAAAACTACTGAAGGCATTTTAACCAAACTTGGTACAATTGTAGTCCATACTCCCGGGCAGGTTATAGACTATATAACATAACGCTAAGACACATAGGAGCTGAGCAGTGACGAAAAATTTGAAGCAAGTCGGTTGAAAAAAAGCGCGTTCGAGCTCTTATCATCGTATACGTTGATCATACGCCAAAAATATGTATTACAAAAATAATGGTCTTCAAACGATGAACAAAAAAGTCCTGAATAGTATATATCTATCTTTTATATATTAGCCACAATAACCTGTTTAATCGTTAGGGTTTTCTTCAAAGTGTATTAAATACATAAATATATTGTAATTTGCAAAGACATATCTTTTTCAAACTCCCATATTTCAAAAGTACACTTTAATACCTTATTCATAAAAAAGAATTATAGAAATCGGTTTATAAACACACAAGATTTAGATGAAAGAAAATTATGTGCGTGTGCTCTGAGGGCCACTTTCTCAAAATCCTTTGAAAACATGCTTAAGATTTAGTGAACATTCCAAAAATATTGTGAAAGTTGGAATCAGATTTTGTGAACATCAAATACGCGAGTTATAGGCTTTATAGTTGGACCCTCAGTCCACACATAGAGGATTGAGGGTCCGCTTGTACCGGCTAAACTAAGGGCACTAAAGAAAAAGTGTTTACGTCAAAGTTTAACGTAAACCCAAACAAAAATTATGTAAACAAGAAAATATAAGAATACATCGTATTATTTTCTATATCTCCGTTCAAAATTGGCCCTCAGGCGGAAAGTTTATACGCTAATTATAACCAACCCATAAACTTTTTGCTACTTTTTATAATCTTGTATTATAGGAAATATATTGTGAAAATTCGTGAAAGCAATAACAGATCTCAAAATCATGTTGGTAAAAAAATATCACCTTGTAAAAATTCGGACCCTCAATCCTCCACTTTTTTGTTTTCGTTTTTTGTCGCTAAAGTATAATAGCTAGGAAAATTACAGAAGTACCTCGTTCTGTAGAAAACATTGTGCAACAAACTGATATCATTTGTTAATAATAATAACTAATTATAATAAAACCGTCAAAGCTACAAATTTTAATATAACCTCAAAATTATTTACATAGTAAAAATAAAGTTGATTTTCTTTTACAGTAAAATGTATTGTTTTTTACCGAATGATACTGTATTTGTTGCACAATTTATTTTACAGAGGAAAGTACTTGTGTCATTTTCCTAGATATCATACTTTAGCGACAAAAAACGAAAACAAAAAAGTGGAGGATTGAGGGTCCGAATTTTTACAAGGTGATATTTTTTTACCAGCATGATTTTGAGATCTGTTATTGCTTTCACGAATTTTCACAATATATTTCCTATAATACAAGATTATAAAAAGTAGCAAAAAGTTTATGGTTTGGTTATAATTAGCGTATAAACTTTCCGCCTGAGGGCCAATTTTGAACGGAGATATAAAAAATAATACGATGTATTCTTATATTTTCTTGTTTACATAATTTTTGTTTTGGTTTACATTAGACTTTGACGTAAACACTTTTTCTTTAGTGCCCTTAGTTTAGCCGGTACAAGCGGACCCTCAATCCTCTATGTGTGGACTGAGGGTCCAACTATAAAGCCTATAACTCGCGTATTTGATGTTCACAAAATCTGATTCCAACTTTCACAATATTTTTGGAATGTTCACTAAATCTTAAGCATGTTTTCAAAGGATTTTGAGAAAGTGGCCCTCAGAGCACACGCACATAGAAAATTTCCAAATGTCGCCGCGCCAGTATGAGTACGGCTGTACGGTTGAATATTGTTTAACGTCCGAAACGGCCAACCGGTGCATCTATATAATTTCATTCACATTGACTCTTAATGCGAACGGACGTGGTTCTTATTGACTCTTCTCGGAATAAGCGCGCTTTAGATATTAAAATACATAGATACGTAGTTTTTAGGTATTAAGTTTAAAGTAGGTATCTATCTATACTATAATAAAACAATCGGAATCGGATAAGTAATACTCGAGATATCGCTAGATCTCTTTATTAGAACAGTCCGATACAAATCAGGGGTCATGAAAAATGGATTTGGTTCAATGTTGAATGAATTTAAATTTAGTTTCTTTTGTTCACGAGTTGGCGTTACCAGTAGTAATCATAAAATAAATGAGTTTTTAAATAATATATAACTATTTTATTATTAAGTGCTATTAATAAGTTATTCCTTTTAAATGTTAATAAAATTAACCATGAATCGTATGTGTAATATCAATTATAAGTCTTCACACTAGCCTTTAAAAATATCAATTTAACGGACACAAAGAACATCCAGACTAAGGACAATAGTTTGTGTATCACAATTGTCCTCCATGGGAATCGAACCCGCGACCTCATGCACGCTAGCCATGTAATGCGACCGCCGCGCCACCGAGGCAGGTAATTCTGCCGCACCATAACGTGGCGTGCAAATGTATTCATTCATAATTAATTAGCGATTATCCGTGTGGTGACAGAGCAAGAATACAATATGTCACCTCTCCATCTCATCCCATGGGTGGCGTAAAACCGACCAAGGGACTATCGGTGAATATTATCTTTACGAAATAAAAATGAAGGAAAACTTGAAATTAAACCCTATACCAATCCGACTGGCCAACGTGGTATTAGTAGGCCAAGTATCCCTCCGTCACGGGAGGAGGCGCGTCCTTGCAGTGGGACATTAATGGGCTGTTATGATGAAAAAGCGATGTCATTTATTTTAACTTACAAATTTGACAACAGATGGCATTGTGCCTGTGACGTCATTTTCAGTATCGCGGTATTAAGATTTTACTTGAAAGAATGACGTTCGCTCATGTCTTTCAGTATAAGTTTAGACACAGTCTTCATAGATCTGTCTTTGTAAAGATCTGTTTTTGAAAAGGCTTTGGTTCGTTCGTTAATTTTACAATTCGTGTGTAGGTATATCTGTTTGTTATAAGGTTTAAAAAACGATTTTTCAGTATTAAATCGAATTGCGAAGTAAGTAACATCCGCCACGCGAACGAAGTCGCGGGCACAGCAGCTAGTAATAAATAAATGCTTTTAATTTGATGTTAATTCATGCTTTGATATTGTATAGTATGAATTGTTACGCTGCACCCATGACGGGCAACGTTTAATTTGTAGCACAAAGAATAATATCGACTATCGTAAGTGTGGACTTATTCTTTCATGCTTTGTACTAAGGACGCTTGTCACGGGTCACCTTGGGTAAATCTGTACTCAAGAAAAAAGGAAATGCCGAGGTATATATTATTTGCAGACTTATTGTTATTGTATCTAAAGTAAGCATAGCGTTTGGTTAAACGATCACCATCATAAAAGCACACTTCGTCTCAGCCTCAGCAGGGAAAGTTGCCTGAAAGCTAAGAAACAAACATCGTCATTAGATGTTATCCCTTATTTCTTGTCGTGCCACCAATTTGTACCACCAGTGGCACGAGAAGGAATTGTCTGTCCATGTCGTACTACTTCATATCGTCAATGTCAAAAATCTACTGCTTAAAAGCACGGCGATTCTAGCTATCTAACCACTATTACATAAAACATCTACAACGATGTTTTTCCAGGTACAGAAATTCCGCAACCAGCGTAGGTAGCAACTGCCTTGACTGAGTTCCTAACATGGTTTGACTTATGTTATCATGCGAGCAACTCCTAGACACTGTGGCGCAAGTTGTGTAATAATAATTGGCAAACAGCGACGTGACCCGTAGTGTTACGTGTCTCTAAGACGAGTGATGTCAGTTTTATCATCAAGTTAATCTCAATTGAATATTATTATATGTCTAGAATGATCGTAAAAAGGTATCTGAACCGAAACAGGAATAGTCTTAAAGTTTCGTCATGGAATCCTTTTTATCATCATCATCGTATCTGTCAATGGTCGTCCACTGACAGGCGGGTACCGGGTCTTCTCCAAATATTTCGATCTGAAAAGTATAAAGCCGTAGTACGTCGTGTACCTAATATGTATTGCATTTCAACAAAATGCAACTGTTATAGATTTATTGAGACATATCCGTGTGGTGACGGAATCTGAATGAAGTGTCCGGCTTTGGATATTTATGATTCAGTATTGATCTAGGTATCTGATATATACCTACACATAGGGTTCTGTGAATATCTACCTACTAATATTATTCAGAATTAGATTCATAAACGAATGGTTCAGAAGCTTCAGAGGTTCTTCGACGACCATTTCTTCTTTTATTCACTACTAGAAAGCTGCTCAGGAGTGACAGAAATTGCTATCTACGTGAACGATTCTGCGGGTGCAGCTACTATCGAGACATCTACTACTACATCGAGATTAATAGTTTGTACAAGACAGCACCTAACAATGGTTTGTATATACATACGTAAGTAACAGATTAAGCTTTTGCTGAATATTCCTTACATCTAGTAATGCACCAGCACATTAAGCACTTGTGTCCCTAAGTCATATGAAATAAAACACATTTTGGAATGAAAATGTATAGCTTGATAGGTTGCTTGCCATGCATAGGTACTTTTTGTACCGTAAATAGTTAAGTAGGTATTTACAGTTGTTATTTTAGCAGTTTCTGAAGTACGAAACACTTTTTATTCATGGCCGTAAGTAAGGTACCTGCGGGTAACAAGAGCCGGTGGGTATCAAGAGCCGTTGCTTGAAAATGACACTTTTATTGATCACAGCACCCTACATTTACACATGCTTAAAAATGACCAATAGGAAAGCTAAGATCCGAGCTCGCGTCGTCGCACGATCATCAATCTTACCAGTAGCGACGAGTCAGTTGAGAGTGATAGACAACGCAGCTCCACTATAATTTTATCTTGCCAAAACAAATTTTTTTTACCTAAAATACAGCCGTTTGTTCAAATCTTGTTAATTAATTGTGAATGTTATACAAATAGTGTGGGCTAGTTGAGATAAGTTATACATTTTTGTTAATAAATACAATACTTTTTACCGTTTTCAATTATGCTATTATCAGAGGCTAATACGGGCCACGCTCGAGGCGGGTACATAGGCCGGCCCTTATTATACACATAAAATGTAAATTAATTTTAACAAATTTCAATAGACTTCGTTATTTAAATACATACCATAGTTATTATTATTAAGCATGTATTTGTTATTATTTTTATATCATAAATCATCCCTAATATCTTTAATTAACTTAAAAGTGTCCAAGTTGTTGATCTCAATAACAATAGATTTTATAGTAAGGATAAGACGGGCCACGAACATGGCCTGTATTATACCGTACTACTTATTTATAAAAAAAAAGTGTTTTAGTTTTGTAATTTCCATAGATAATATTTAAAAAGTTACTAACTCATTGTTTACGTCTGTGATTATTTTGACGATATGTTATAGATAAAGGTTTTTATGACATGTTTTTGCTATGTTAGTTTATTAAGAGCCATTGCTAGTTTTTCCTTTGATTAAGTAATGTTAAAACCGTGATTTAATGCCTAATGATAATTAAAGTCAAATGAAACCGAAAACAATATTTTTTCAATTGATTACTCTTTTAATATTTGAATTAAAATTTGGCCCTTATAAAACTACATACGTTTATTAAGGGCCAAAGAGAGGGTTTTTTAAATCATGATTACTATGCCTAATTGAGATGAAAATACTTGTAATAGTACTTTCTGATGCAGATATTGAAATAAACATTACCATGATATTCAATATTTTATTATATTCCTTTATTTATAGAAATTATTTAGGTTTAGATTAAGGTGGCCCTTATTTACCGCAAGTACCTTATATGGTAAGTATTGTTTCGATTAGTTACGCTTTAATGACCATAACAGTCCTTGGTTATGTGTAAGCGTACCTTGAGAAGCATTTTCTTTAAACAAATATGGCGTGCTCGTTCAATAGATATGCCATACCGGTCCATAAACTGTTTATATGATGACATGTAAATACTCATTATGACTTTACCGCCTGCCTATTGAAATACAAGTACCGTTCGTATGTCAAGTCATAGCAGACGAGCGATTCTTTATGTGATACTAAGAAGATACGTTCTAACATTACTATTTTATGATTCAATATGTCATACATAATTTATAAAAGGATTGTATAGATCAAGAGCAATGCAATTAATTAATTAAATGCTTTATTAGCTGGTAAAAGGAATCCTGTAAAAATACAAAAATATTTTAATGCGTTGTCGGTTCATGCCTACGAAATATTTGACATTTTAACTGGTAAGTAAAGACGTAGTTTGATGCAATCATTGTTAATGTTTAGTACGTAGGACAAGCAACACGTGCTGGCTTCCGAGTCACCATCACAATAACAAAGAGAGACTTCCATTGTTTGGTCGCCTGTCGGTCCAAAATGTAACCACGTGTTAAACAGGTTTTTAATATCCCCTACCAGTCCTAAACAACATCCGTTTTAAACCATGGCATCCTTTGGCCCATCTGTAACGTAATCTCTTTAAAATTACACCAGGCGGTATCATAATGACTTCTCAGTAAAAGTTAATGAGTGGCCTGTTATCTGCAACAAGTCATATGAGTTTGTTAAGTATTCCAATAGTGATCCTTACCTCTTTAATAAGGCTTAAGATAGTTAAGACTGGTTTTATTTTTCTTCTGGATTTCTAGAAACAAACACTTTATGGACTTGTGTTAATTTAAATAATAAGAGAAAACTTTATTCTAAGAGTTTAGTCACGTTTCTGGCCTATGATATCTTTATGATTTGAAAGCTGTTTAGCAGTAGCTTAAGTTCGATTTACTGTGTTAATTAATTTTCTACATATTTATAGCTAATTACGTTCCTGGAGTAAGCGAGTTACTCTATTTTATAAATAATGGTAATAGTCATTAAAGTAAGATGTTGTGAAATAAATAAGTAGGTACAATGTCTGTAGGCTAGTTGTTGCTCTAACATTGTATTCTAATATTCTATCTAAGTACTTTGATTTGTGTTGCACAAAAGTATGAAATTCTTTATACAAACTAAACCTGAGAAGTTGTCATTTAATCAAATTGATACTGCATTACATACAGCTGTTCGGATCAGAGCAGATAAACATCAAGCTAAGGCCTCCTCTGCAGGGAAACCTCTTATGGTATGCTGGATAGACGAATTGGTACAGGGTTTTATGTTAAAGTTCTCCCTGTTTTATTAACCGACTTCAAAAAAGGAAGAGGTTCTTAATTCGGTTGTATAGTCTTTTTTCTGTTTGTTACCTGATTAAGTAGGTACTCAAAAACGGCTGGACCGATTTGAATTTTTTTTTATAGTGGAAGTATTGGTTAGCTACTAACTTTCATTAAGTAAAATTTTACGACATCCATGTGGTGGTGTCTTGTATTCCTATTCTATCTTGAATAATATGATTGCATTACCTATGAGTTATTGACTTATTACTAAAGTAGGTGACTAACGTTCATCAGAAGTGAAGTGAAACCATAACGAATAAAATATCACGAGCGGTCGTTGTATTATACGTACGTGTCTTGTAAAAGACTTGGCGTGTTTGAATTAGTGGTAGGTTCTGTTGAAACATGCAATGTCGATACAAATAACTACCAAACAAGCCAATACGTAGTATTATAAAAAAGTGAAACTATAATTTATGTCTTTGAAGAGTAAAAGTAATTGTCGTGCGCTGACCTGAAGTAGTTCTTCTGTATTAACGTAGGCAAGAGTTGCTCGTTAATTTGTAAAGATACTGTTTGAGAGAGGATTGCTTTAAGCATTAGTTTAGTGTAACTGATAGGTACCTACGCTGGCACTGCAGACACTGCCTCGCCTGGTGACGAGGGAACTTGTCCTTGTAAAACCATGCCGATCAGAGGGATTTAAATACGGATTTATGTCGAATATTCTTTTTTTGTTTTCGTAGAGTCTGCAACTTTCCCTAAGTTAGCTTCATGTAGGTATGTTACTCCATAAGGTAGTTCATTGGAGGAGTGAATTTGTCTCGATATTGGTCTGTGATTTCATAATTTGATTGATTAGGAATGGTTTTATCAAATTGAAAGGCACTTGAAGTACCTACTTACTTATTAGCTTCGCAACGGCTTCACTTTGTTTTTATTGTGGTTAATCCAAGGACTACTCACTACCCCAGTTTTGGATCTCACCTACATTATATACCGCAATTAACGACGTCAATAACAATAATCTATAATTTTCCTTAGAGAAAACCCAAAAGTTAAAAGGTTAACCACTGTAATGACGGATTTTCCTTTTAAACACCTATTCCTCAGAAAAGACTCCACAATAATATTTTAAAGGAAAATGAGATTACAGTCATAATTGAGTCAAAACTTAGCTTTGTTAACGTAGAACAATGTATTGTCTTGTATTAAATTCAAATGGTATGAATCATTATTAAGTATTCATATTAAGAGGTTACTCGATGAGTAGGTAAACTATAAGTGGTCAAGATCACTGCAAGTATGAAGTAATAGCATACCTTCCATTCTAGTATCTCATTCTACTATGTACCTACCTATTTAAAAATATATAAGTATTCTATTCTAAGAAGTCTTTACAAACTCTGATATTCGATTTACAAACTTTTTAACAACTTTTACTATGGACTATTGTTGATTAAACTGCAAAAAGCCGCAGAAAAAAAATGGGCCCTCAGTCCACACATACATCCTCAAACGACTTATTAAGGGAGCGTTAATTTGAAACTAGGCATCAGCTCCTCAGCATCCTGGTTATGACATTATGATCCTTTCACTCGTATGCGCCAGGGCGTTAGACAATGTAAAATTATAAATAAAAGTTTGGAAACTTTTCTCTATGCCTAACTATTAAATTGAGGAACAAACGTCTGGAATACGTGTTCGCAGCTTTCTATGATAACAAAGAAATCAATCATTAATTGTTTCCAATAATCTATTATCAGAAAAATATTTACCTACCTAGACCATAATTTTTTAAAGCAAAATTTACAAGATAAGTAACAAAAAATTGCACATCTAAATAGATAAAATATGCAATGATTAATATTTCAACTTACTTAATCAGTCTTAACGGAATTCGAAAGATCCTTAAAGTTTAGCCTCATCGATATTCCGGAACCGTATTTTTTATAATAACCTTTCTGTTTTGTTTCTAAAGTAACGAAGGGACGTTGCAGAAATTCCTCAGCTCATTCATAAAACATGTAAAGGGACGCACGTGGCTCATGGGGTGAGGGACACATTGTTACACTTGGTTAACTAAGCTTCTTTGTTAGGTCTATTACAAATGCGATTACATTACTATCTTTATACCCATGCACATTTACTTCTCATTTAAAAGTAAAAACAAAAAATCAAAAGCGCTATTCCCCAACGTCTAAGTTTTTGCATTTGGTTCAGTGCCAATTTCCTTGCTCGTACAAGTAAAGTTCAATGTCGACTTGAATGTACTAAGAAAATCTCATGTTATTTTCCTTACATGCGTCTTGTGGATCTTGAGATTTCAAGTTTTGTGTTGTTTTTAACAATGTAGCAACATTTAGTAATATCGGAACCCACGCTGACTGAGACCAATGTTCTCAACTAAGTAGCTGTTGTAACAAAGGTCATTGGGAAGTAGGACAGTGTTTTTGCTACTCTTTATCTGTTGTCGAATCGAGCGAAAGGTATCATCAACGTACTGTTTCCCGGTGAAATCTTGTGTATTCTCACACGAGACTGGCAAAAAATTGCGACTATAGCAGGTACAAGTCGTTAATTGTATTGAAATATGTGAAGCGCGTCTCTCAACCGCTCGTCATAGTCGAGAATCGGGTGTGTTTATATGGTTGAGTCACGGTTACTGGCATGGCAAACCGCCAATGCTCCCGACACTAACACAAACGCGCGTTTCTAACGAATATGCGTACCTATACCTACTCTATGATCAATAAAAACAATCGGTGTTTAACTCTAAAGTAAACCTCGCTTGCAGGTAATTGCTTAATTATAGTTATTATTTATGTCTAAAGCAATTAAACGTTGCCTAATGAAATAAACTTTATAGCGCTCTAAATACTAGTTGTATATAAGATGACTTTTACTCGTAGATTAACAAAGTAAGTAAGCCTATGTACCGTAATGAATAAAGGCATGTAAAAGAACAAGGAAAGGAATTGTCTCCATTATCCAATTTGAGTCCAACAGATGCAGTTAGAATTAATTAGACAGTGGCTGGTGAATTGTCCTCAATGATAGCTCAATAGAAAGTGAACGTGGGAGCAAGGCAAGTGAGCAACACTGGCAGCGAGCGCGCGGCCGCGTACCATGCTGTACTGTTGTTGCGTCTTTGTGACGTCATCACCCACCTTGCGTCCATCACCGAAACTCGATCTAGTGATATAACCTTCAATGATAATACATGAATCATGCCTTACAACGATATAAAACAACTATTTTTAAAAGATTACCACAATATCTTACACATGTAGTTGACTAACTCTAATATTTTATTATGAGCATATTCACGTCTGTTTCGTGGCGAGATGTTTATTTTAAGCAACAGATAAAACTTTACCCTTTGAAATATTAGAGTTTAATGACAGTGAAAACAAACTATGTTACGTATAATCAACGTTTAACAAATGTCATTCTACAAATAATGATAATAACTGTGCGTACAAACATTCAAAACAAATACAATATGTCAACAAATAATTAATAGTATGATATGAAGCGAGCAACGTACGAGGGAACAGTGTTATTATGCGGAAGAATAGTAAATGGATTGGATTAATGATCTAGCAAATAGTGAGACCAAAATAACGACGCGTTCGTACGCTAGCCTGCGCTTGTACAGACATTGCCAAAGTCATGAATTAGATTTTCGTACTTACATGAATTTTGAATGCACATGTTTCTTTACCTACTACTAGTAAAATGTTAAGCAGACGTTTACCCCATTACTCATAAACGCCTCTAAAATTTAATCATTGTTTAGCGAGATTTTTATTACGAAAACCAACCTTATACCAAACAAAAACGTAAGAATTTAAGCTAATCAATTGACTAAAATTAAAGAGGCGTTTTTGAGTAAGGGGGGTTAATGTATGGATCGAAGTGGAGGTCGTTGCTATGAATATAAAGAGTAGGTAACAGGAATGTATAGGATTAAAAATGGGTGTATGATATTTATTAGGAATACAAATGACCTCTGTGGCGTAGTTGTTTTATTACATGGATGCTACGCAGAGGTCTCGGGTTCGATTCCCGCTCAATGCAAATCTTTGTGTGCATGAACATGATTGTTTGCATTGGTCTGAGTGTTTCTATGTATAATATATATTTACAAAAGAAAAGTATATAAGTATTAATATCCGTTGTTCTGTTACCAATAACACAAGCAGTTTAAGCCTTTAAGCCTAGCTTACTTAGGGAACAGAGTGCGCTGTGTAGAGAAGTCAAAAAAAAAATTGATTGTGTTTAGATATTGTGTTTGTTGCTGGTCAGTCGACGAGTCTACATCTGAGGACAATCCGTGGAGAAAAAATGTTTTAGGAGATTACTTTGGTAGCATTATAATGTTGTACCTATGCACATACAACTACATATTATTATTTATTTTCATTATGATAAGAATATACATAGAGCAGACAGTAGAATTATCTTATACTGCATCCAAAATAATCATTCTTAGCGGAACTTTTAATTTATCATTAATAAATGCATAAACATCCTTAGAACAAACTCTGATACAAGTACATATTATGTAATTTTAATAACTATAAATTCACATTCCTGTCAAGGATATAAAATCATAACTTAAAACGTTGCCAATAGATGTCAGGGTACTGTCGTGATCCATGTCACGATAACAATTTATGCCCTTTACCTGCTCCTTACACCTACTATCAATATAAATTTTATCTCAAACTAACCTATTTACCTGATCTCTATCGATTGGGAGACAAAAACGTAATAAAATATTAAGCAGCTTCTTCTTCGTTATCTTTTTTTATATTGAAACATTGTGAACTTAATGGGCTTTTAATTTGTGTCACCTTTTTTTTTTTAACTTTTTTGGTCAAATAGTAATGCGTTGGAGTGTATAAGTAAGACCGCGCAGGTTGGAAACTTTTGGAGAAGGCCTTTGTCATCTATATAGGCTGATATGGATGGATGGATGGACGGATGGAGTATATTCTGTCTTCTGACTGTAAGTACGTAGTCCAGAACTCCATCACTGACCACAAAAAACAGTACTTAAGTAGCTTAAAGTTTTATAAGTATTTAGCATAAAACATAAAGGAGTATTTACTGTAGGAGAAAATGCGTTACGACTGTATAAAAGGACAATTATCTCGTGCTTATTATTTATTAAAAAACAACGTTTTTGCAACAATTAGAAACCAATTGAAATCAGAGTCTTTACAAAGAAATGGCTAGTATTGCACTGTATCATACCAGTTGGTATGTACGGAAAACATGGCTCTACCACGATCAGAATAGTACATAGCGCACATTTATTTTGTCACTGTTACGCTACCGGCTTTTTATTTTGGCCGGATTATAAACACCGGCCCAGCCACTACTAAATTATGTTAAAATTGCTTTTCCTCAATCATAAAATGTAGTCAAATCTTAGAATGTAGATCAATAGTCGGTTTTAAAAGAATAATACATTCAATCAAACTAGTTTTCTGAATAAAAATAAACACAAAGAGAATAAAATCTATTGACCACAATGGTTTGTTTGCATCTTTCCCGCGATATAAACTACTCTTTGATTGCGAGGTTTTACGTAACCAAAGGTCTGCTTATCACAGTTCGCAGACTTGACGCCACGTAGAAAGCGATTTCAAGAACATTTTACGCAATACTTTAAACGAAATATTCGATTTCATTCCAAATTTAAACATATTTAAAAACTTATTGGAAACAGATTACGAATTACTGGCAAGTGTTTATGTTTTTTATTCGCAATAAACACGTAGACTTTATTTTTTTTAATACGATTGCTTTTATGTGTAACTTTAAAAATTATACAAAAGAGCATGTTTAATAGACGAGTAATTAATTGCTTTTCACAAAATTCATTGCGGTTTTGATTTAATATAACCTTTCATTTCAATATTTCAATCGTTAATTTCCAATTACGATATGTGTGAATAAATAATGAATTATTAAAATATCACGGAGACTGTTAGTAGGTACTAAAAATTATTTCTATGTATTTAAGTCACGTCTGCCTAAAAAAAGTTCATTAAATTTCCCTATGAATGGCATTTGAATTAATCCGAGCTCTCTACGTAGTCATTGTCATAGGGCCAGATTCAGAGACCGCACTTTGACTTTACTTTAGCAAAGTCTAGTTATTATCTCTGAATTTGAAAAACATTACAAGTAATCTTTCGCATGAAAAGTTTACTTTGGGAAGATTACTTTGAAAGAAAGTAAAGTCACGACTCTGAATCTGGGCCTTATATCTCGTTTTTGTATCAAAGTCGAACTTTCCTTCAAAGTAAAGTCAAAGTGCGGTCTCTGAATCTGGCCCTAAGGGTCATCTTTATAAATCGGCTATTCAGAAGTTGG
This sequence comes from Schrankia costaestrigalis, assembly GCA_905475405.1. Lineage (NCBI taxonomy): Eukaryota > Metazoa > Arthropoda > Insecta > Lepidoptera > Erebidae > Schrankia > Schrankia costaestrigalis. Next base: position 10,220,566 of record FR997827.1, read on the forward strand.
TCGTAAGTTTTTTAAACTTAAATATTATTCCAAAATGGCATGTATTAGAAAAACTTACAACTTACTTCCAATACCGAGTAAAAGAATACGTATATTTTAAACCAAAATGAATTATATCCATCTCAGATGTCAGATTCTATAACCTCTTCACAAAACCGCTAAGCATAAATTACCAAATAAAATGATTAAAGAAATTCATTAATCATTTTATTGTTTCTTACAACAGTCAATCATGATACAATAATTTTCTGACAGCCGATTTTAACGATTTTTAAAAGCCATTTTCCTGTCAGTTTAGTGATGGATTTTAAAAACGTAATTTTGGCACCCCTCCTTATGGCGAGGGTGAAGTAAAAATTGATTAGGATTAGCTGTTCAAACTACTTCGAGGGAAGGAAGTTGCAATACAAAATCCTTAAGCATTAGGTACATCATGGCATTTTGATATTTCTGATACCACAATGACGAACGTGTATCTGTATTTGTATGCCTGCAATATGATATGAAACTCAGTGGATTGTTACCAAGGTTAATTTCATATTTACCTATGTTAACATTGCGCTGTTAGGTATTCATTTTTTCGGGCAATTATACGTTTGAATCCGCAAGGTCATAAACTTATTTAAGTAGTCACGCGCATTGCATGTACCTAATAAAATACTGCGGTAATCTAATAAATACATACTATTAAAACTAATAAATAATTATCTGTTTGTACTATGTTACGCAGTTTTGTCGTTAGTGTTAAATAATTCGTGTGATTCACGATTGTTATCGAAACGATTATTTAAGTATAACATATCGTAATTGTGTAAAGAGTTTTTTTACCACTAGTGTTACGTATATTGTTTTTGGCTTGTACAAAGTACATAATGTCATAATAATAGATCCTGCAATTTTAATCTTATTTATACTAAGCTGGTAGGCAGATGCCTGCTTACTCTATCTGGTTTGAGATTTTATTTATTTATTTATTTAATTCACAGCAAACTTAACAGCTACTTAATGCTACTTTACAATTTTAAATCTAAAAACAGAATTAGCCAATAATAAAGTTTGTCAATTTACATTTTGTATGGTGAGACATTCAGCCATAAAAAAAAAAAAACAGTAACTTATAGATACACAGAAAAAGAAAGTCGTGGAAAAACTAAATTGAAAAACAACAAACAAAACTAGGAAAGGCTTTAAATTATTTTATGAATTTGTGTGTGTCTGTGGGAGTGTGTGTGTATATATGTGTGTGTGTACCTACTATGTTCTGCTCCTCGTCACCCCTCCACTGCTCTAGAGGGCAATGATTCCATCAATATTATCAAGCAATTAACAAACATACCACGATCCAATCCAAAAATATCTATTTTATTAAATTTATTTTCATAAGCAACTACCGCTCTATGCATGACAGAGTTTTTGGCGTAATTAGTGTGAACCCAGTCAACACACAAACAACGAGCGTGTCTAGTACGACGGGGCGCAGTGAAATAGCCTACGCGCTCTGTCAGATCTGGACAGTCCAAGCGCGAATTAACCACGTCGTATAAGAGTTTAATATCATTAATAAGTCGCCTATCTTCGAGTGACATTAAGTGGAAGAAAATAAGTCTCTCCGGGTAATCATCACGCACGCCCAGTCGGTATCCCAAACGTTTAGTAAAACCACGTTGAACTGACTCCAAGCGAGCGATATGAGTAATATAGCTAGGAGACCAAATTGGAGAAGCATACTCCATAATACTACGTACATAAGCAAAATAAAGGATTATTAACGAATACACATTTTTAAATAATCTGAAGTGTCTATAAATAAAACCCAACATTCTATGGGCCTTATGTGTTATATGTTCAAAATGTTCAGTATACAACAATTTACAATCCAACATTACACCGAGGTCGCGAACAAGCTCAACCCGTTGAATTGGAATCCCTTTAAGGTTATATTTAAATTTTATTACGCTACGTTTTCTAGTATATGTAATTACTTGACATTTTTTAATGTTGAGATCCAATCTATTAACTATACAATATTCCGTGAGTCTATCCAAGTCCGTTTGAAATCTAACGCAATCATTCTCATCCTTTATAGCCGTAAATATTTTTTTGTCATCAGCGTACAATAATACTTTAGAATGCTTGAAACATTCCTCTATGTCGTACATATAAATGTTAAATAAAAGAGGTCCCAAGTGGGAACCTTGGGGCACGCCAGAGGGAATTTTTTTGAAGGAGGACTTATGTACGCCGATTCTCACGGCCTGTGATCGATTCTCTAGGTAAGACGTTAACCATCTGAGGAGATCGCCATGCACACCAATAGCCCCAAGCTTAGAAATTAAGATTTTGTGATCTAAACGATCAAAACATTTGGAATAATCAGTGTACACGACGTCCACCTGGCGTCCCCCGTCCATACTACTGGTGACACTCTCCGTAAAAACAGCAAGATTCGTGACAGTTGATCGCCCACGCATAAACCCATGCTGTGACACAGGAATGTATGCAGCTGCTACCGGATAGAGTTGGTCGTAAACGATGGACTCGAAAACCTTTCCTAATACAGGCAAAATTGAGACAGGCCTATAGTTCTCAACATTTTGCTTAGAGCCGCTCTTATGAATGGGAATTACATATGCTTCCTTCCACGCTGAGGGGAAGATACCTGTTTTTAGTGACCGTTTGTAAATAATTGTCAGAGGTAGAGATAGTTCCCTCGCGCACATTTTCACAAAGTAGGAAGGAAACCCATCACTCCCTGCACCCTTATTGGGATCCAGTTTTTTTAAATATTTTTCGACTAAATCTCGCGTGACCTCAATCGACTGAATAGGGTTTATATGGTTAGTAGGAGCACTGGGAGCGCTGTATTGAGATGCAAATTGTGAACTAGTATATGTAGACATAAAATAACATGAAAAAGCGTCACATATGTCAGAACTGCCGTAGGCAACGCTATCCCCGTAAGTAATCTGTGCTGGAATACCTCTGTCTCTACGTAGAGAATTTATATAAGACCAAAAGCTCTTGGGCTTTGCTGCAAGAGACTGTTCGTTATTCGCCATAAAGCGATTCCAACATTCACGCTGTACTAGCTTTTGACGAGTTCTAAGCAAGGCAAAGGCATCATAATCTAGTTGATTGCTATATAGTTTCCATAACCTGTGGTATTTATTTTTTTCTTTTATAATTTTTATAAGAGGTACAGAGAACCACGTCGGATAATTGCCACCGCCACTCATGCGACTAGGCACCTTCTCCTCAATAACCTCTCGCAGCTCAGCCGAGAACATACTCACTGCTTCGTTAACGTCTATACAATTAGATAAACACTGCCAATCATTATGAATCAAACGTGATCTAATGTTAGCGTAATTAGCTTTTTTAAATTTATATATTTAAAATTTTGGGTTTTTTAACATACTTCTCTTAATTAAATTAGGTATTTCTATGTCGATTGCAGGGTGATGAGGTAAATCTTCTCGTGTTATGGGAAGTGTACAACGTGAAGTAGTTAGCTCCAAGGTGCTAAACGCAAGATCTAAGTAGCGATTATTATCGTTGACCACCGAGTTGTATTGTTCCAATCCTAGATCGGAGAGTGTCGTAAGAAAATACAGCTGTGACTGATTATTACAATTCATAGGTGTACGAAATGGGTTATCCGGGTCGACTATCCAATCAATATTAGGAAAGTTAAAATCTCCTAGTAACATAAAATCTGCACTAGAGCTATAATGCACGCGCATATAGTCTGTTAAGTGTGTGACTTGGGCGTCGTGTGCGTGTCCTGAGCCGGGCAAGTAGGCGCACAGAACATGTAAGTCGCGCGCAGAGCGCAGCGCTCTAGCCGGAAGCACAACGTGGACTAAGTCGTAAGCGACGTCTCGCGGGGTAACTATTTCGCGAGCGCATAAGCCTCGATGTAAGATGTGTTCCTTTTTTTCGGTGCTATAAGGTAAGCGTCCCTGGACCCTCAAGGAGTATTCAAATGATAGTGAATGTTGTAAAGGTAAATATTCACCACATATTACATCTGGATTTATTGTTAGTAAAGTAGCAGATATCATCTGTCATCACATATTAAAATTGGCTTAAGATTTAAGGTGGTAAATAATAAGTTTGTAAAAAAATAGCAAGATTTTAAGGGTATTTTTTTTGGATTTACCTACGCTTACAGCTTAGGGAAATAATTGTATGCAGCATAATAATTGTATTATCGATACTAATATTTTTGACAAAATAAAATATATAGAGTTTAATAAATGACGACCTGAGCTAGGTGACAGAAATAGGTGCAACTGGAGCGGTGAAATCTTCAAAGGGAAACCTATGTCCAGTAGTGGATGCAGTTAATCTGACTGAAATAATTGATAAGATTATATGAGCGTGGGATTATATACCTACTTAACAAATTAACTTCATTTACTAACCGTACCGCGCTGTTTAGAGATGCATGTGCGATCACGAGTTATGAATATGAGTATCAATAAACTATAATCATATTTGTTTATGAAAATTTGTTTATCTATAGATATTTACGGCTCGTTACCAAGTATTACCAAGTGCGGTACGTGCGTTACAGTAGCATAACGTCACAACATTTACGCAGAATAAGATACGGCTCGGCTCATCGCCTGTATTCTGACTCTTAACACCGCTCCATTTATGTCTACCAGCATAACCGTTAAGTGCGAGTGAGAGCACACTCACTTCATCTTGAGATCACAGGGTTTACACGCGGTAGAAATGTATGCTGTTATGTGCGTAAACAAGGGACGTTAATAGATACATTATAACCTAACCTAACCTTGCTTATATTATATACAAAGATAACCTGATAGCGTTTATCTTACCTTAATTATGTACTTCTGCTCTAAATGTGATCTAATATGATTACGGTAAAAGTATTATAATAACAAATTGTAGAGATTCTTAACCAAGAGCTAGGTATAGATCTGTCTGTAGGTATAAATAACACTTACCAATGTATTACTTACGACATAAACCTTCCACGTTTATGAAAAACAAAATTAATTGAAACGGCATTCTGTTTAATCGACTTCCTTGAAATACAATTTAATGTAGATTAATTGCTACCAATTACACTTATATCATTCAGCTCATGGATAGACCCTCAACTATAGTTCGTGATGGTTATCTGGCAGCCCTACAAAAGACAAGCATACATAATACGGGTCGTTGTTGTCGTATGGATAGCATCGGGTGCGCGCGCGTCTCTTGCTTGTTTGTATGTGTGTGAGTCATTTTGCGCTGATTGGCTCATCCGGTTCTCTGTAGACATTTTAACTCTTTAACTAGACATGCTTTATTTTTTAAAACCATCGCTGGTAGGTCGATGTGATAATTTGAAAAGTAATTTAATATCTGAATCATCTATTGTCGATACTATTGAAGTTTAGTATTTGTTTGTATAGTTACAATTAGCGTATAGGCTCTATTTATTCAAGGACATACGTGTCGGATAAGGCGTGCGTTGCCGCATCTCAAGTTGCAAGCCCGCGTGCGGCGATCCGTGTTGCGGGCAGACTAACTGCTCTCTTATTTATTTTTCTGTTTTTTGTCCAACACATCCCTACTAAGTAAATGTAAATGTATCTCATCTGGTTTACAAAGAGTTTTTATGCACTTCGCTGGCTGTTTATTATAGTGTATTACTCAGTTATTCTGAGAGAATTTGTGAGTGAAATAAGGAGCACCAGATGTTATAATTATTTGATGATTAAATAGATGTAAATATTTGATGATTTTATTTTTTGAAATGTAGTTTTTTCAAATTAATTACTATTGATATCACTACTATGTGGTTACTAAACAACCTGCTTGTTGAGAGTTGTTCGCTAAAGTAGCTACACTTTACCCTCAAAAATAAATATTCTAGGTATTTCAACCCATTCTTAGTACAGATTTTACTTATTATTACTTTTAAAGAATCTTATCAATGAAAAAAAAAACTTTTGAAACTCATTATGACAAGCTCAAATCGAAAAAGTTATACAATAGTATTCGATAACTTTTTTTCGAATCAGACTAAGGGTTACATAAATGACGACCTCGGTGGCGCGCCGGTAAAACCAGCGGCTGCCGCGCATGAGGTTGTGGGTTCGATCCCCACGCAGGACAGTAATTTGTGAGATCCACAAATTATTGTCCTGAGTCTGGGTGTTCTATGTGTCCGTTAATTGATGTTTGTAAAAGTCCCCGCGACACAGGGCATGATCCCTAGTGCGGGAGTTGTCTTTTAAAAAAAGAAAAAAGAAAGATAAATGAAACTTTTTTCGAAGAATTGGTTGCTTATCTGAGTTTCAATCTTACTGTGCCTATTAGGGGTAAATTCGACTTATTATCTATAAGTTACCTACTTATGCCATAATTTATTTAGTAAATATGAGAACCTACCGTCACAGACCACAGTATAAAATAAATATTATTATATTCTTATTATACTGTGCTACTGTGTTAATTACTTTAATCACTAAATATCAGACACGCGGGTAAATTTTTTGTGCATTCATTCTTCATTAGTTATGATAATGATGATTAATTATATGTTAAATTATGCTGATCGCAATTTAATGCAAAGATAACATTTGCTTGCGATAATATGCATAACAAAACAAAGAAAAAGGACAAATTAAAAAAAAACAAATAGGTAAATCATCATTTAATTTTACACATCAAACATAATACGTCGGAAAAAGTAATGAAGTGAATAATATTTTTACTCAAAATTTACATATTGTTCTTCAATAAATTAAGAGAATTTAAAAAAAATATGCTGCTAGATACCATGTTATTGCATTTGGCACAAGAACTTAAGTCCGATTTACACATCGACAAATACAGTATGTATGTAGATCTATTCAAATCAACTTAATCAACAACTTACTACTTAACTCGCTACGTACTTGTCGATGTGTAAATCGGACTTTACATTGAGTAGAATCATCAAGTAATCAGGGTCTGCGCCACACTTACCTACTGCCATTTGTGCACTTGTTTTATTTTTGATGCTACCGAAATCTTTTTATTTAATAATAGTTTGCATAAATATATAGGAATAAAAAATATAGAGCTTTTGTGTCTGTGTAGAGACAGTGTAAAAGCATGATGTCGCCAAACTTTCTCGTCCTGTCCTGTGGGTATCGCAAAAGCCTAAAGTGACAGACGTTATCACTGCGAAAGTTGGTAAAGTTAGTACACCTTTAACCCTAGTGTTTGTCCAGAGCTAGGTATAAAAAAACTAAATTTTACTTTTAGCGAAAACGTAAAATAGGATTGTATCATTATAATAAAGTCCTTCACAAGCAAGGAACTAAAACCAAAGTCAATTAAATAGTCTATCGCAGTCAAATGCTGGATACAGGTCTCTCCCAATCCGCTCCACACAACAAGGTCCTCTATCGTTCAGAGTGTCCTTCACAAAGATAAAAAATAATTATGTATTGACTGACATATCTTAAGTAATGTTTTAAAACTCATATTAAATTAATATCTCGTAACACATTTCAAGTAGCAGTATATAATACAGTAGATATTAATCAGAAAGTAATGTGCGTAGGCCGTGGATTTTCGCCGATCAACCTACGTGTTTGGATCAGTAAGGTGAGTTGTTGACCTGTAGTTACACCCTGCAGTCAAACCAGTTGGTCTGGAGGGACCGGCTGTAGCGGGGGAAGCTCCGCCCCTCGCCCCTGGCACCGATACACATCACAATAAACAATTACTTTATTTAACAACCTATTTAATAAATGATTCGTTTGTCTTGTTGGCGATTGATGAACTAGAGTTTGAAGGTCCCATGCCATTATGTATGCTGTTAATAGTTTGTTCTACATTTAAATGTTTTGGGTGTGCGTATTAGGAATATTGCCGTTTTAATCGGGTAAATTGTTTATTAATAACGTTAATAGGTAGTAGTGAATAGTTATTGATTGTACAGTAAAATGAAATGCAGCCATTTTCGGAAGATTACTTTTAAAGTAATGATAAATAGAAATCTAAACTATGTCATTGTGCTCAAACTTTATTATGTTACGCTAAATTTTAATTATAAGACTCCTCAACAATTACAATGCAGTTGAAGAGGTTGGAGTAGCTAAAATCGGTCGCGGAGGATAAAATATAATAGGTAACAATATAAACTAAAGGAAACTAAGATCTCATATTAACTTATAATGTAAAATAAGCAGCAAAATTAAGCGATGACAGTCTAGAATAAACGGTAAATTATTACGATACTATTCCAGAATAAATACATACTAATCTATTCCACATTTAACTGCGTATCAGAACGATAAAGTTACCTTCAGTTAACTCTTTAGATAAAGATAGTCGGTTTATATTACTGAAATCCTAAGACAACAGATAAATGTGTTGCTTGTCATTTGTCACTGAATGTCAAGATGCTTTTTTATTTGACTGTGCGTACATTATTATGACTATGTTATATGTCATCTTATTTTTCGTTTATAGGATGTAAGCTACTGCAAACGGCTCCGTAAGTTTATTTATGTTATAAGCAAAGTGTAAGCCAGGAGCTTGTGTACAAAATTTCATAGTGTTCTCTTAAAAAACAACGAGAGTACATCCCCTAAAAGGTAGATTTCAAAAAACGCTGTATAGCGTATGTTAATTTCTGAGCGCAAACATGAGCTTGAAATTTCCAGATTCAAACTTTGAAAAGGGCGGATTTCCATAAAACCTAGTCTCCTTATGGGTTGCATATTTAAAATTTCTTAGTACTTACTTGTTTTAATGTAAAATGCGTCAAATGTCAAAAGTTCAAGTCCCTGACCACTGTGGTTTGGGCTATATGTAAATGATTTAGTCAAGACAAGCATAATAATATGTTGAATACCACTTTAAGGAAAAGGAATGACAAATATTCTATAAAATCAATACGTGGTTCCTTCACATTGTGATCTAAACTCTTTTTAATATCGTAAGACACGTGTAAGACGTGTCTTAACATTGTTTAGCGTTTATGACGTTTACATTTGCGTTTGTCAGGGGTTAAACTACGTTGTAACCTAAACGAAGTATACGTGACTTAAGCCTCTTTTGTACTTACTAACTCTTTTTAGATTCTACGAGTTTAAAAAAAAACTTTTGTAAGTAACGGCTTCAAAGATGATGTTGCCAGTCTTATTTTCTAATTCTAGTATTTATTTACGAGAAGATTGTCTTGCCTAACATATATTATAAATCGCTTTATTATTTAATACAGCTCATTCTTTTGTTCTTCAATCGATTAAAATCTATTTACGTAATTAGCTGCTAGAGCACAACTGGTGATTATTTCTTATCTGTGTTCGGACATGTTGTCAAGACGTTAGTCAGTCAATATACACAACATTTCAGTGTCCACAATTCTCCGATAACTAGGATTGATAGCGTCACAGCATTACCTCTATTTATAATATTTTAAACCGTTGATTTTCTCATTTAATTAGAGATATTATCTGAGCGTTCCGTTAGTGTCGCATAAGGTTGTTCATACTAGAAGAGGCGTAGCAATTATCCTGGAGTGCGGTCGCCTGCGCCGGCGCACGAAGCCACATGATGCACGACACGAATAATAAACCAAGCCACTTCCTGTCGAGCGATAAGCACTCAGTACAGGCATCACATCACATAATACTACACGCACACACATACACGAGACGCCTGTCACAACTCATATACATGTTATTATGGCAATGTATCTAGTTGTGACAAATGCATGCTTAGGTACATTATGAGCGTACAATCTAACAACACCACGTCCTTTGTATACGTTACGTTATTGCTTTGTTCATATTCGCTAAATAGATAATTTAATAGTTTTGTTGTAAAAAAATGTACAGGAAATATATGTTTGATTATCGTGTTATGCCCGATTTACACATCGACAAGTACAGTAGCGAGTTAAGTAGTATTTTAAGATTAAGTTAATTTAAATAGATCTCCATCCTATTTTTTGGCGAGTTATGTACGAAGTAGCCCCCTCTCTCGCGTCTCGCCAATTTCAATCGGCAAAAAATAGGATGGAGATCTATTTAAATCAACTTAATCAACAACTTACTACTTAACTCGCTACTGTACTTGTCGATGTGTAAATCGGGTATTATAGTAAAACCTACGTGCTAAGTGGATTAAGTACCTTTTATTAAAGTTTTGCGCTCTATGGTCGTGTGGGTGGGGGCTTACAGTATCTGCGTCCACGTCGCGTCCCCTGGGCAACGTCTGATCCTGACCACCGTAACGGAGTGGCAGGCAGACGGCAGAACGATACTGTACAAAACTGGCTCACTGGACTGTTTATCAAGAACCTCCCGGTGCTTATATCTGCTCTACCAACATGAACCTTCAAGACAACTCTTTTCAGAGGTACACAAATAACACCGCTCCTCAACCCCCAGCTAAATCTCACTCAAATATAAGATGCATCGGACCTTCGATCCGCATCCTACAACTGAACATCGAAGGCTCTTCTCACTCTAAGTGTGACTATCTAGCAAACCTAGCCCACAAGCACAATGTCGACATAATCTGCATCTGTTAAGCCCCCTGGCTTTGACAGCTGCCGTACTGTGTGGAAAAGGGCAAATAGGTTTAGGACTGGACAAGGGCGATGCAACTACCACCTCCACCGATGGGGCCTCAAAGACTCGCCGGGGTGTGATTGTGGAGCTCCAAAACAAACGATGATGCACATCGTCGAGGAATGTCCCCGACGTCGTTTCTCTGGGGGAATGCGTGAGCTCCACAACCTTACTCCGGCCGCAAAAGATTGGCTCCTCCAGCTGGATATAGATGTATAGCAAGCAAAAAGCAAGCAAGGTTCAAAGCAGAAGCCATACGCAATGATGATGAGGAGAACACTCTATCTACCTACACATCTATTATGTTATTTATGCAATCGCCAAATTATTGTTCTAAGACTGGTTATCCTTTCTGTCATTCAATGTCTGTTCCCGTGACCCCAGACTCAAGTCTTATGAGCGAAATATTAAAAGTAAATTTTGTTAAAAATTATTTCAACTTCTAGGTTCAACACCTACCAATCCATCGTGGTGGCATAATCTTAATAATTTTATCTAGAACTCTCGCTCTATAATTGTCCGTATTAGGATTATTGATTACTTACTTTTTACCTTAAATATTAAAAGTAAAATATCAGAGTCTCATACTTATCACTGAACACCCGGTGAACCCTTTAGGTACCTAAATGGTTCAACGAAGGATAAGTGTATACTTATCCTTATTTAGGCAAATTTATTGACGCAAGGAAATTTTAAACGCCTACATAACAAATATTGAACTACCATAAAATGAATTTTATTCTAATATTTACAACATTCTCATTGACACGGTAGGTATTAACATAAATTTAAATGAGTAATACTTGTACACATTTTTGATTACAATATTTTTATGTATTATCAATTTGTTCCAGTTTTTTATTCGAATGAGTTTCAAAAGTTTCAATACAAGTAGAACGAGTGTATCACTGTTTTTTGTGACTCACGTAGTATTATTATAATAACAATATAAGAGTTGAGTCTAATATTGTCAATCGGAGAGTACAAGAGGAAACATAAAGATTAGATAACAGAGTCATGAGTCAGTTTAGTCGGAAGACCTTGTTTACATAGTAGGTGCATATTTCTATACGTATACCAGGATGTGGAATGTACATAATTACCTACATTATAAATAAATAGCGTTATCCTTGCCAGTATAAAGGGTTCGTTTATAAAGTTTTTAACACAAGTGCCTCATAATGATATTTATGTAGTAGAGTTTTAGATACTGATGTAGACAAGACTTGTCTTCGTTAAACTATTTAACTTAAATAAAACAAAAACACAGGAGTTCATATATATGTATTGAATCGTTTTAAAATTTTAAAGAATATTTTATATTCCAAAATAAAAAGTGCTAATAATTAAATAAACAAAATAGCTACTTGGTCACATTCTAGTTGTTTGTAGTTTATTGACAATAAGTAGATGCAATTAAATTATTTTACTATATTATTATATTCTATGCAAAGATAACTAATTTACTCAGCAGTTAAAATTTCCTCAATTGAAATGGTAGTAATTTTCAAGATAATCTTCAACTTAATAAAACGTAACTATTATAACATGTTATTGAATCGAATAGTAAAATAAAAAATCATTTTACAATCCTATTTGCAAAAAAAAAACATTGTAGGTAAGTCTCATTCGTTTTCTCATTATACAAGTAATACTTAATGTTAATAGGTACTCACTACGTCATTTACTTAGGTGATCCTTCTAAGAAATATGTCATTTATTTATTCAGTGAAGTGCACTAATGACAAGCCATGAGTCAGAGCTAATGACGTAGAACTACGAAGATTTAACTTCAGGGTAAAGGCGATTAGTCGTAAGACCACTCACCAATTTTATCGTTTTATTGGGAACTTACTATTCGGAATGGTTTTTTAATCATTAGCTCTATTCTTAAGAATACTACTGAGTGATAACGTTTAGAGACAAGCAGTGAAAGACTTATAATTACAAAGTGTCATTACGTCCTGCTCTGTTGATGATCCGTGGTTGTCGTAACTTAGGCAGATTCCTCGGAAGTGACAGAAAACTTGGAATAAACCCAATACAGAGTTACTCCAAAATTTCCTACTATAAGGCCCTATAAACTGCCCCTCGCTACAGATCCCAGAGGCCAATATGAAGAGATTTCAATAGAAATCGATTTAGTAGATTATAATGTAAAAAACATCTTGGGACCTGCAAAGAATTTAATGATGTAGAAGAAAATGAAGGAATCTGGGGACTGCTCTATTTGGTGAGTGAGAGCCTTGAACGGTAATAGAAGACATATTAATGGAATCAGAAAAACCATATCGAAATAATTTTTTTCACCATTCAAAGGCTAGTAAAATAAATACTTTAATTATTGCAGTCACCACCCGTTGCAGTAAAAAATATTAACCATATCCGTAGCCGTGGAAGCCCTGTAAAATTAACGTGCAGATGTTTTATAATGCATATTATGTTAATTTAGTTATTTCACTTTTAACAGAACGTTTAACTTCTTAACCCTATTATTATATAATTTTAACGCAAATTTTATACAAATTTAATGTTTTAATTACGATGACCTAGTGAGCTATACCTTTCTTTTTCATTAAGTACTTTATTCGTTTTTAATATTTACAGGTCATACGAGTATGTCCGTGTGGTGATACAATATGTCACCACTCCATCTCATCCCATGAGTGACGTAAAAGCCGACTAAGGGACTAACCGTCAATATTATCTTTACGAAGTAAAAAAAAGGAAAACTTAAAATTAAACCTTACATCAATCCGTCTGGCCAGCGTGGTATTAGTAGGCCAAGTATCCCTCCGTCACGGGAAGAGGCTCGTCCCTGCAGTGGGACATTAATGGGCTGTTATGATGATGATGATACGAGTATGTACAAGTTGCTAACGGACAAACAGATGCTTAAGGTAGACACAGGACTGACTAAAGAAGTTGGAGACGTTTGAAGTAGGCCTCTGTCTAGCAATGAACCGTCTTTTGGCTGAGTTGAAATGGATATGTATTTTGTAACAGCAACAATAGTCAGTTAAACCGTCAAATCAGTGTAAAAAAAGACATGAAAAATTGTGACATTAGCTTCATTTCAATTCCCTTTCAACTGCATAGTCTTGTGCTTCCCTCATCTCATTCGACCTCTCAACACCTTTATCAGTCGTCGTATCCACTAAGGCATTAAGTTATCGTAGGCTTGTATACAGAGTTTGTGTAGAAGGCCTCAAGCATACCATCCAGACTTAGAGGCTAGAGCAATTACACGCGAAGCCTTTTAGAATTAGCAGATTTAGCTACAAATTTTTCATTTATATCATTAAAAATAGAATCACAAATCGCACTCGCAGACCTGTTTGAAGTAGGTAAGTACTTCACTTTTAAAAAATCTTATCAAACTTTGATTACGTATCGTCGGATCAGATAGAGTTGCGGTGCCGGATTTCTAGACCGTACAAACAAGTAATGAGATATAATATATTTTAGTTGATGTAAAACGAATGCCCGCAACGGAGGCTAGGCCGTGAGTAATATGAATACCATTGTCGTCATGCTTGAGGTACGGGTCAAATAAAACTAACTGTATAACGCGGTAATTTTAGACCTTCAAGTAAACTGTTTATGAGTTTCGATTTCTTTTGAGGTAAGGCAGGTAATAACGTAATGAATGAAGTTTGTGTTAGATATTGTATATAACCGTTTTGCGTTCATTATAGAAAAATACTTCAAAAGCGTTCGTCATATTAATCCTCCTTTAAATTACCTGCTGTTATTGTCTGTCGTCAACTCGTCTCGTAGATGTCGTAAAAGTCAACTCAGGGAGATAGACAATCATTATATTATAGGAAGAGAAGGTTTACTAGAGATCCTATAACAAGTTAGCCCAGCATAGTAACAGTATGCCAATCTTCTTTGCTTTGCGTCCGTGTGGTGACGGAGTAAGAATACAATATGACCCCAACCCATCTCATCCCATGGGTGTCGTAAAAACCGGCTAAAGGACTATCCGTCAATATTATCTTTACGAAATAAAAAGTTGGAAAACTTGAAATTAAACCCTATACCACTCTGTCTGGCCATCGTGGTATTTGTAGACCAACACGGGAAGAGGCACGTCCCTGCAGTGGGACAATAATGGGCTGTTATGATGAATCCTCTTTGCATCACAGAAATAGCCCTTCGCTGGCAGAATGACATTTTATGTGGTCGTAAGAAACAAACACAAGTATTACATTTTAGATAAATATGCTTAAATAAATCCAGAGAGCAAGGATATATCTTAATTATAATCTTAAGATTAAATAAATATACCTAGTATTGTTCCAGAGAACAAAAGGACGTTGAAATATTAACTTGATTAAAACGACTGTTTGTAAATTTAAACCAAACGTTATTATAACATTCTACTTAATACTTTTATCTCCTTTTTTGTATTTGGTTAAAGAAATATAATAATAATTTTAATTAAAAAACTGTTTTTAAAGTCAGAGATGCTTGATGTATTATTTTATTATAGCAAATAGCAAGAGTCAATTTCTTTTAGGTATTTTGATGATATTTGTTATACAGTAATTTAATTTTTTGAGACGAAATTTTTCTTACAGCGACAGGATCAAGAATGATTCGCCAGTGTAAGATCGCGGTTGCGAATTCTACGCAAAATTATTTTTAGTAAGATCTTCAGCTCGGATGTAAGTACTTTGTGTCCGTCAACTATTTGTATTTATAAGTCTATCCCTCATTGTGTTTTAAAATAAATAAAATATATTATTTATCATACAACAAGCAACTGGAAGTCTGTCATCGGTAGTATTATTGTATTAACTCATTTCGATAGCTCGACTATGTAAAGCCGTTCCTACCATTGTCTGTAATTAATATTCAATTTCCAGTTGACTAACTTTTATAGTTATCAGGTCTCTTTACTTGCAAATGTATTTTGCGGTGACATTATATTCTTTACGAGGTATATGGTTTATACAAAGGTTCAAAGTGCCTTACAGATATTCTGGGAGTTACATTGCAGTTTCGAGTTTAGAATGAATACCTAGATCCTCTATACGACCAAAGTTACCGATGTTGCAAAGATAATTAAAGCTCATGAACTTCACAAATGGCCTAACGAATGGATTATTGGAGCTCAGAACTAACCACTAAAAAGAGCCAGGAGTTATGGTTGAAATAATAATAAAGATAACATTTACTTTACAATATTTCAAATGTTGTTTAAACCAAAATTAAAAAAACTGGTTTTTGTTGCCGAATAAAGACATGTGACATCAAACTTATGTTTGCTCGTCGTGATACGTAAAGTAAATTTTAGGAATCTGTTTTGAATAATGTAGCTTTAACTAAAGTAGGTGCCGGCTAGTTGGCACGGGCTCTGATGGCTGCATCTGCTTCATGTCCGGCCTGTAGCCGCCAGCCGCTTGTCGCCCCGTCACCTCCCTCTCACGGACAGATGACTCGTGCATCTGTCAAATAGAGCAACCATGCAATCATAGGTAATTTGGTTTCGTTGTTATTATTTTACATCGTCTGAATAAAACGTCCTGTAATTACGCACATAACAAGACTTAACACTAAGATAATTCTAGAAAAAAAAACTTGTTTGCTGAAGTTTTTTACAAGAAATAACTGTACCAACAAAAAAGTATTATTATACTGTAATAGACATACTTATTCAGTTCAAGGTTAAGTTAATGACAATGCAGGTTAAGTAAAAAACGAAGTTAACTTGATTTTTCCATTCGCAGACAAGTTCAAAGATTTCGTTGATCTGGCATATGTTCATATAGAAACATACGGCATCGCGAATTTGGTAATTGTACCATAGCATATTAAGGGTATGAGTGTAAGAACAGGTTTGAAACACGGAACGTTCACAGCGGTAACGAGGACGCGATGACACACGTCTAACGGTAATACCATTTTTACACGAATTGAGCGCGTGCGCTTGTTGTATTAAAAAGGAAAATCATAAACAAATGCTATATTATTTGTTGCTTAGTTGCTATCAAATATGAGGAAGTATCCAAGGGCATACTCACGTTGTAACATTATTCAGAATGTCCGACTCTTCTTTACATATTATTCATTGTTAAAAAGGTTAATGATATAAATTCACCTAATGTGACTTTACGTGACACTTTCATTGACAAACTTATGAATGAATTTGGAAATTTACTAGCGATTGCATATTTAAATAGCGACCGGTGATGACTACCTACATTATTAATTTGGAATGATTATACAACGTTTTCAATACCCGTAACTTCGTGAGTTGTTATGTAAATTGTCTATATAAAAACAATATTTTTGGTATTGAAGTCAATATCATGTTTACAGAAGGTCCGGCAAGTTTTGCGATCAGTAAAGTATTCTTTGACCCAGAATTTCTTAAAGAGCAGTGTGGCACGATTTATTATAAGACGATTAATGTATGAGTGATTGAGTGTATCGGTAAAGTGGAACGTGGTGTGTGCTAGCGGACAGGTCTCAGTGGCGTCTGGTAGCGCCTGCTAATCTGTCATGTAACAGGCTCGTCGCGATGTGTTGCAAGCCGTATAGAGCTGTACAATAACATTATACATGCACGACGCCGAGGGGCAACAGGGCTTTCAATTGATATATTTTCGAAACCGGTCTTCGTTTTCATAACATGCTCCGTAAGACTCGATCTCGAACTTCCTTCGATATGTAAGTATATATGCGCGAATTATACTGGTAATACTTGATCTCATATTATTCTACAGATAATGTAGTTCTTTAATAACGCGATGTGTCATAAATTAACTACGTATATTTTCTTCTGTCAATGAGAAGACAATCCTGATAGGTCATCGTATAAAGAAAGTAAAATTCACTATGATTAACTAAATCTTAGTCTAGGTATTCTTATATTAGAAAGTAGACAATTTAAGAACTCCATGTATAGTATTATATTTAATGTGAATGTGCACTGCAAGAGTGCTAGGTGTCGAATGTCGGGCGCTATGATAAGTATTACAAAAGGCGTTCGAGAGGAACGAGTGTTCCACTTCAATGAATCGAAGGCCAGAAGTCAATTTGGGGCGAAGTTGGAGGCTGAGTGCTTCGTTCCCTATTCCGTAAATGTCACTTGTACTATGACACAAAATTATGTTACATAACAAGTTGCATGCAATACAACTGTGATACTGCTAGCCGGTCGACAACTTTCTTCTACCGAAAATCTAATTAATTGACGGATACCAGAACACATCAAGAGCACGGTTATATCATTTTGTCTAATTTATATCGCAGCAAATTGTGGTTATTTATAGCCCTACCGTCGTGAGCCTAATGTGAATGGATTAACACGCTTTTTAAACGGGTGTAGCTCGCTTGGCGTATGATGGGCGTAATGGTTACACTGACGTAAACCAATTTTGCAAACGTGGGATGTTCGCCGAAATCCTTGCATTTGCTGCTGAATAATTGAATAGTGTATTATGAAGTTACATCATATATTATTACACTTGTATGAGAGTCATTGGTAAATTATTAATATAAAATGAGGTAAAGGTCACTGAATGTAGAAGTATGTGTTTCAGTTATACAGTTAAGTTACTATTTGTGTAGTTTTTTTTACTTTTTTTAACATTTCGGTACCACGGCTTAATTTACCTGTAAGCAGTATAGTGTAAATGTTTCTAGGTTCAGAGGAAAGGGTCCAGTACCTAGTAAGCTTGAAGCGATACTCCAAGACACACAATACAAAGTATGTTAGACCATGACAACAGAGATGAAGTCTCTACAGTTTCAAACAACATATAAACAAGAATGCAAACCAAGGAGTTCGTATTAGACGCACACTTTCAACTAAGACTTCACACGCTTTGTTCAAATACAATGACTCTCTAAGATCTTTTTGTTTTCGTTGAGGCATGTTTTTTTTAGCGATAATAAACAATATTGCTGTTTTAATGAAAGAAATCATGTAGCGTGAGATTTTGTATCATTGCAATTGACGCATTCCTTTAACATTGTAAAGGTTACATGGGTCATTAGGCGCCCCCTATTGAATTTTCCAAGGCTTTACCATGCCCTGTTTAATGTTCCTAATACAGGTCGTTGTTACAGTTTATGCCCTCATTTTGAGGGTAGTTTCTCGACATATTATAGTGGCAACATTGTAGGCAGGTATGTATTAAAGTTTATGTTATTCTCAATGAATAGACATCGTGAATGTTAATGACTTGAATTGCTTATATTTATTTAAAACAATTTACTTTTCTAGAGTTATCTAGTGCTTAGGTATCTTTAAATTACTTACTGTAGATTAAAATTAAGATTCAGAAATCTTAATGTAAAATCGTGGGAGGTTTTAGCCAATCGCCTGGGACTATAATATATGGTTATAAAGTAAATTTTTGTGGCACAAAGGGAAACTTTACGGTAAGAAGTAACCGAGCTATTGACTTTGGGAATGCCAAAGCACAGCTAAGTTAAGTTGTCATTGCTAATGCCAGTCACTAAATTGTTACCGATGGCTATTATGATGTCTAGAAGTAACATTTTTCAAACAAGAGTTTAAAAGTTTACGTAAATGAGATTAAATTTAAAAAAAAAAAAAAGATTATTACTTAAATATAAGTAATAATCTTTTCTATATTGTATTAATTGACAAGCATTATGGCCTACTTAGAACTAAATACTGCAACGAATGAAGTGCGGAGTTGTCACAGCATTCATTGTCTTACCAACTCTACTTGTCATCTGCTTGACTACTGTTATTATAAACAGTGCCAGTCGCTACGAACTTGTTTACTGCTTTGGTACTTAGTTAAGTATTTATGTAAGCTACCATTTTGTTCATTAGCTCGTAGATTCAAATACAAAGCACGTGATAAGGTACGGAAAGATCCATTAAATGTTCTTTATTTCCAGCGTTGGATTGGCATTGAAAACAAACAAATTTTAATCTAGAGCGTGATACAGTCCCGTTTGAACCAACAATTTTATACTAAACAGCATGACAAACTTTATAAATATACTTAATTTGTAACCACACGCAAATATTACTTTTTTTTTCGTTTAAATTGAACCCCTTTGATCTTTATAAATACTTAATACAATACTAAGTAAATTGTAGAAGAGTTACATTGAACGTTTTGAAGCGGTCACCACTCCGGCCACAGAAACATTACCATAATCCTGTATTAGGGTACGGACTCTTCACTATAAAAGGGTTGTACGAATGGGATACGGTTCATTATGCAACGTGCTTCCTCTCTGGCACAGTAATGAGGGTTTATGAGTAAGAAAAAAATACGTTATGCACGGCGCATGTGAGTGGAACTGTGTGTACAGTCGACTACGTTGGTCGTGTTCTACCACAGAAACTTTAATTGAAGCTGCTTCGGTTTAATTGTTATTGAGCGCTGGCTTTGTTTATATTACTATAATAAGACCAAGTGAACCTGCTTTCTCACTAATCAAAGTCTACCTTTCGATTACACATTAGGTTAAAATCGTTGGTCTAAAAGTCTAAAGTGTAATGTCTGCCAACGTTGTCGACTGTACATAGAACTACATTAAAGTTTCATTTTAATAACGATCTTGGTACGTTTTATAAATGACTACAAGATGAATATTGTATAAATTAGATGATACGTCTACCATAGCGGAAGAATAAGCGAACTTCAAGTACTATTGCTCTATATATAAAAGTGGGTTGATGTGTTTGTTTGTATAGTACATGAGGAGATATTTATTTTCATTCAGTAGCGGCGTATGTTGTTAGCATTTTCACATCTGTTGGAACGATATGAATATTACAATATTGTTATGTTACTCATATCGCATTTTATTCGTATTAGTGTAAATGTGTTACAGCGTAAAAGGAATAAATAATATTAGCCTCAGAGAAATAGTATTGGTATCATTTTATTATCATCTTTCTTGGTTTTTGATCCAGAGATTATTGTTCTGAGCCGGGATGTTCTTTGTGTCCGTTAAATGTATGTTTGTAAAAGTTCCCACGACATTCGGATTGATCCCCAGTGTGCGATTTGTCTGTTCAATTTAGAATTTCATCGTCTGATTCATGAGTTGATTAAATACAACGTTGCTACTACTGATATTAGGTCATGTGAAACTATAAATGTTCTAAATTTAAGTCTATATCTATCATTGTACCGAAATATATTGAATAGCGTCATGTTCACTGGAGACCTGAACTGGAGTAGTGGGACGGATTAGGATAAACCGAGTCAATGGCCGGGTCACATGGCTATTTGTGTTCTACTCCTTTCGCCTCGCCTCACCGCCCCACGTCTTCCGTTCCCTTGTTTAAACTACCCGACTAATTTTGGTCACTAATCTATTGAACAATAAAGACGTTTAAAACTTGTACTGTGGTGACGTTTTATTATTGTTTAAAACGTGAAACATTTAGTTGATAAAATAATAACTTACAATAATAATTTGTTTATCTTTGTGACCTAGTAATTTAGTGCATGGGTTTAGGTAGAGGTCTCTAGTTCAATTTTCACTTTATATAATTTTAGTGTGCACGTGATTTTAACGCATTGGATTATGAGTTATTATGTATTTACCAATAAAATGCATGTTTAGCTTTTGGCTAGCTACCTAAAATACATGATCTGCTTATTTTGAGACTAGATTTGTGTGAGCAATTATTCATAACACAAATCTAGGTCTATTAAAAAGGTACTTCCCTTACCCGTATGCTGCTAAGAACATAACGTAATTATGGTAAGTATTACACATTACATATACTTAAGTGTACTTAAAGAAATAGTCCGGTATTTACTACAATTGAACTAACCTCAGTCTGGGTACGTTATGAGTTGTATTTTTGCCTTTAATATGGACCATCATAACAGTCTATTATGATCTCAATGCTGGGTCAAAACTCGTCCTCTGATTATCCCGCTCTCGCCGTAGTAGGATAGGGATATCATTTTACGACAAGAAATTTTTCTTTTCATAACAACCAATAGACTTCCACAGCATAAACCTCCTTCGAATATTTCCACTTTATGCAATCCTGTGCCTCCCTAGTCCATCGATTTGAGACCCAGACCAAGTCGTCCTTTCACCTTGTGAGCGGTTTCGCAACCCTGCATCGTCAGGTAAGGGGTTGTCATTCCAGAACATTCATTTCTTACTTTTGTTTTCGTAGTGATTTTATATTTGTACTTAACCAGGTTTTACGACACCCATGGGATGTTTGATACACAGTGTATACTTACTACGTCACCTATCTATTTAAAGAATACTAATTATAGATCAGCGGAGTAGTCACAATTGGGTGTTGTTTAACTATCATTAATTAGTTTGTTTGAAACTGTATCTAGTAGCGTGGGCTACGTAATCATTTGCGTGAGTAAAGCGTGTGGGATATTGACTTTAAGTAAATATAGTTATCATAACAGCGCAGCGGTATTATGTCCTACAGCAGGGATGAGTATCAGGAGCATTATGAGCAACTTACCATAATTGATGGCTAGGCGTTTTGATGTAGAGTTATATGGCTTTACCTCGTTTAGGTATAGTAGTATATTCATAATAACAACCCATTAATGTCCCACTGCAGGGACGGGTCTCCTCCCGTGACAGAGGGATACTTGGCCTACTAATACCACGCTGGCCAGACGGATTAGTATAGGGTTTAATTACAAGTTTTCTTTTTATATCGTAAAGATAATATTCACGGATAGTCCCTTAGTCGGTTTTTACGACACCCATGGTATGAGATAGGGTGATGACATATTGTATTCTTACTCCGTCACCACACGTTTAGGTATAGTAGTATATTATTTAATAACTTATATCCATACATGAGCGGCGGGCTTTAGGTAGGTATACAGTTTTATTTTGAGTTTTTTTAATTACTTAGTCCTCAAAATCATCACGTCTACGGCCAACCTTATATGTACATAATAATTCTAATGACCGTATATAATTGATTGAAAATATTATAGCCTTGGTTTCTTGGCCACAGCTCTTTTTGTAGTTCCAATATACGAGCGCCTTAGTTACTTCAAAATATTATTATCTATACCTTTGCTAAAAAAAATGTGATCAAAAAGTAACTTAGTAAACAAATGACGAGATTTGCAAAAACCTGAATTTGTACTTCAAGAGAAATTGAATATAATTTTACCTTTACTCTTAAAATGCAACAAGACCTATATTTTTGGGGTCCAGAGAATTTGTAACATGTAGCTTACCATCATAACGGCCCGTTAATGTCCCACTGCAGGGACGGGCCTCCTCCCGTGACGGAGGGGTACTTGGCCTACTAATACCACGCTGGCCAGACGGGTTGGTATAGGGTTTAATTTCAAGTTTTCCTTCTTTTTATTTCGTAAAGATAATATTCACGGATAGTCCCTTAGTCGGTTTTAATGACACCCATGGGATGAGATGGGGTGGTGACATATTGTATTCTTACTCCGTCACCACACGGAGAACGAATGTAGCTTATATAATAAATTATTTTGTTTAGTACTAATTTTATCTTATCAGATAAAGGTATATATTAATAAGTATTTATTTAATCCAAGTAAATGTGTGTTTGTATACACTGACACTGTTCCAGAATTTGCCAAGTATTGAAAATACCGATAAGTATTATTTCAGTATTTATTTGCTTGATACTACTTATCGTGCAAATAAATATCGTATTAGTATAGCCTAATCAATAATTTTGTCTAAGTAGACTATTAGGACGGCAGTAGATAGGCGAGGTCGATGACCTACCATAAAGATGTAAGATATCAGATAGATGACATAAAAACATGGTCTAATGGATAAAACTTTTTGATAAGCGATAATACTTAAAAAAATATGTTTTTTATTGCAAGGAATGGCCTATTCGCGTAACGTTTTAAGAATATTTAAGAAATTTGTCTCTTTTCATCTTGAGGGTGTTGTAAAGCTCTATTAAACCATCTATCTAAAAGTACGAAAATTTGACCCTGAACTGGCTAAGTTTGTATCAGTAAAGTTTCTATTCGTCATTTGAGGAATCAGTCCCTATAGTGTAATAAGAATATGTATATTAATATATTGGACTGGTATATGTTTAGAACACCCGTATAACCAAAACACGTACATTACAGAATGTGTTTCGTTACGGTAACAAAATCCTTCATAATCGCGTCAATTTAGCACTAGTGCGATAATGATAGTGCTAATCACAGTAGTGGTTCATTTATGGGATGATATAATAAATGAGGTGGTAGTAAAAATATATAGCTAATATTATATAGTAAGGGTGTACTCTACAAACAATTAAGAGTGACGTAAATAGTATCGGTAACGGGCGAATTTAGTGAGCAACATCTAAGAATAAGTAGTAATTTCTAAGTAGGTAAACATTTCGACGTCGTAAAAACCGACTAAGGGACTATCCCTCAATATTATCGTTACGAAATAAACAAGAAGAAAAAGTTGAAATTAAACCCTATACCAATACGTCTGGCCAGCGTGGTATTAGTAGGCCAAGTATCCCTCTGTAAGCCCCGTCCTTGCAGTGGGACATTAGTAGGCTGTTATGATGAAACATTTCGACAACCGGAATATTTTTAACCGATTTCAAAGAGAAGAAGACATTTAGAAATCAATGTATTTTTTTCAAATGATTGTTATCTCAGAACTTCTTGAAAATAAAAATGGGTTTTGTTATGTTCATAGTTCATACCGAGTTGGTTGCGTAGATTTTCCTTAAATTTTCTTTGAGTACCTAATTGAGGTAAAAACATGTCATTAAGTACGAAATTACTGTAATATAAGAACATCAGTTTATTTTTCTTTTTATAAATATTTCTATAAGACAAATCCCGCACCAGGTTAAGATATTACAGAGATGATTAACTAACACCAAGTACAACCAGCTTATACAACCTCTTTATCACCGAGGCATTTTAACGGTGTGCGACAGGGTCTGACATCTTGTATTCTCAATCTGTCATCACACAGGATGTAAACTTTACCATAACTACACAATTACTTTTCTTAACGACATTAGGTGTTTGTTGAAGTTGTATAATAAGGAAATGACTACTCAAATTGACGAAGGTAAATAATAGGCTCATTTTGGTGTATATTCGGAAGCTTTCACTAAACAAGTTATCGTTCGTATGTAATTATCAGACAAGTTTGTTGAGATCGCGGGAATTCGCTATACTAGAAACGTAATGGCTTATTGTTTGAGCACAATCGACCTTATAATAAGAGGGAAGACGGGTCTCCATTTACAGACCATTTACTTTGTTTTATATGGCGACAAAACTGTCCTGTAGTCGAGACAATCTAGTGCTAGAAGCTGACACCCGATCCGGAATGTTGATAGACTAGTTGAAGGATAGAACAATGCTCAGTTTACTTCGACGAAACGCATAACTGCATAGTTAATCGAAACACATTATAAACGTTCCATGAAACAATAGTTTATACGAGTTATTAATTTTAAATGTAAAAACCGGCTTCAATATCATTTCTGACATTCTGAGACTGGTATTTTACTGTCATCTTAGTTGTACTCTGATAAATTTATTAGTACTTAGATAGTATTTTTATATTACGATACGACGACGCTTTGACTGTGTCAAACCTGGTTATCTATTGTTTGCCCGTAAATTATATGCCATAATATTCTTATGCCCGAATTTCTTTTGCCATAATTTTATTAGACATAACGGCAAAAACAGCTCGACGCTTTGCGGGTCTCCTACTTTTTGGTAGCTTAAAGAATAAACCTAACCTAACCTATCTAAGTTGGATTGCTTTAAGTCTCTCTGTTTAAACATAATTGATGAAATTATGGAAAATTAAAATTCGGGCAAATGAAATTCTGGCAAGTGGTCAGGTATGCGGTCAAACCTGATGATTAAACATGAAGTCACAATTACAATCCAGAATGGTAGTCTCGAAGTGACTTCACTCCGTCTCGCCATTAAAAGTTTCTTCTGCTGTCCACATGCGCCAAATATATTCTGACTGTTTCCCGAACTTTATTTGTACAAACACTTTGAGAAATTGTGCTTTTCTAAAGCAAATATTTAAAAAATCACCCAACATAGGGGAACATAACTAAGTACGAAATATTCTGACGACTTGAGAATTTTCTTTTTTTAAATCTTGTCTAAAAGAGATAGTACCTTTCCGCAGCACTTTTCTCGTTATTATTTAAAACAATATTGCACTAGGAAGAAAGCTTGGATAACGAGCAACGTGATTATATATACAGAGCGAACACCCTGACCTAGTGACCGGGCAATCTTTAATCATCTGAAATAATTGTATTCTGCGGACTGGAAACCATGACCCCTCGTTCAGCGACTGTATACAGCGATCAGTAGATTTTGTATTTTTTTATTTAAACTTTCTACCTGCGCGGTGAAGGATTAAGAATACACCGTGTTATCAACCCAAATTAGTCCGTAGGTGTTGTAAAACACAACTAAGGCAAATTTATCAAATATACCGATGTATATCCGGATAAGATGATCTGAGGGAATACCCAATACTATGTAGTAAAGATTTGAACATCATAATCTCTTCTCGCAGAAGTCTTTTCATAAATTATTGTTATGTATTATACTCGTTTATGTATAATATACTCGTATTTGCATGTGATGAAAGTTCTCTTAATATTTCTTAACATGAATTAACGAAAGTTATTAGCTATCAAAAACAAGAGATCGCCAAAAATAAAAGTCTGAAGTCAGGCCTCTGCCCTGAAGGTCAATATATTATCCTACTGTAAAGCAAAAGCCTTAATAATCTGTAACAATATTAAAACCTAGTTAAACAAGTTACTAAATAGATTAATAATCAGTGTACTGCCATTGTTTTATGCGTAATAATAGTGCACTGACTTGTAAGCAACGTTAAAATTATATCCGTGCAGAAAACAATCTCCGTTACTTCGTAACAAATAAAGTTAATAAGGTTTAATTATTCACGTTTTATGAGTATGATTGTCCAACCTTCAAGAAACAACTGAGACAAGTCATGAGGAAAGTAAAATTTAAAATGGATACCAGCTATTTTGTCCAATAGCCCAGTAAAATTACTGGGCTGCTGTAACCATTCACAGCACTGTAACATTTGCACACGTAGAAGTGCTTAGAGATCAATGCAGACCTTTTTGAGATCAGATCTTTTTGCTGAAGAGATAAATTCTGAGCCTATTACAAAAATTTCTAAAAGCCTCTTCAGTTTTACTTTTTTTACACAAATAAGTATGTGCTTAACGCATATCTTCGACTGTAACTAAAAGTGTCGAAGGAAGAGGATAGGTAATTCCAAGTCCTCGTGAATAATCAAAATTATGCGAAACCTTAAGTTAATAAGATATATCTTGCAGCATGTAAAATGGAGTCATAGCAAACGAGATCAAGTTTATTAATCAACAATGAAACTAAATTACTTAACATAAATACAAGTAACGAAGTGTGGTTATTACAACAAGGCTGCATTGTAGATACGAATGGATATGTCAGTAGGTGATTGTTTCTCAATTAGTACATTGCTTCATTGGTCTGTATAAAAATATGAATATTATTGTGCAGTTGAGTGCCGAATACTTTATATGGTTTTAACCGGCGAGTGGGCGGCTGTCGGCCGTGAGCGAACTGGCGCGATTAGTCGAGCGACGACGCCGCAGCTCGCGATGTTGTCCGCCTGGTTCTATTGCGACATAACACGCACCTACCTAAATAATTACCTATTATAATATCCGTGTGATAGATACACGAACCTATTTACATGACCCTGCAAGTGTCAGAATGACAATTCATTCTATTGTACGTAAAATCACAGATAGCGCTTTTGTGTAATAGAAACTGTGTGGATGCTTTATTTAACATGTTTGCTTAGGCAGTGGATAAATTAATCCCACCACTATATCTTTAGGTTATCCACATGTCCTTTGCGCAAAAAAACAAATGAAGATAATTTCATAACATTTTTTCAAAGCTTAAAAGTAGTGTCACGGTGCGGTGTAAAAGTAGAGTCCACATGGCTCTAAAAAAGGCTGTTTGTTATAGGTACCTAGTAAGTAATACCAATGTTTTATATAAGTAAGTGAATAAAACCAAAGATTCATTGTAAAGTTTAGAAATAACGTTTAATTTATTATTAGTGAATTCCCAGAATTTTATATTTTGTGTAGGTACCTACCCGTAGGTTAAATGTATTGTAAGTAAAATATAATTTTTATTTTCGACGGAATCTTCATGTCAATTCTCGTTCCTTAAAATCGTTAAAAATTAAGTTAATTTAACTTTTAGTTGTCAAATTGTCACACAATTGGTATTCTTGTATTTAAATTTAAAATCTTTTTAAAATAATGTAATCGTAATGTAATCGTACTGTAACTAAGCTTAGAAAGGCATTCTTGTCATTTTTAAAGTGACAGTTCTCCATTAAAAAACGTCAAACTTGACGTTTAACTTTATTTTAACTTTATTTTTAACGAAATGTTTAAGGACGAGAATACCACTTTTGGATTAATTAAAAATTAAATTAAAATAAAATTAAAATTAAGTTGAATTAAATTGTATGTAACGAGAATTGACCTTCTTGCTAAAAATGTTTCTTATGTATCCAAGATGGAAGCATGTACTTATATTTTTTTAATTAACAAATAAAGTTATTTACTCTAGCAGAATGTTTCAAGATTAGCGCATAAGATAACAATTATATGAAGGCAAAATGGTATCATCTGCATGCAATTTTGCCTTCATACTTCTTCATTTATCGTAAACATGTTTACAAAACGAACCTTGTACGCATAACAGACATATTCTGACATCATTATCTGTATCAGTACTGTTATAGCACTTGTATATGGTATTGCAAATGACATGAAAACCTACTAAGGACCAATTACGAAGTTAGCGTTGTCAGTTGCGTTGCGCACTACACAGTCGTCTCAACTTATGCGAGTGTTCTGAGTGCGTGCGAGTGCAGTGTGTACTCATCGACGACGTCCCAGATTTGTGATAGGTCGACGCGGTCCCGACAGTTGCGTATTGTGCGACCCCTGGGGTGAACGATCTCCTGTGAGTCGTCGACACAGCCGCGATAATTACTCTCGCCCGACGACCTGGCTTCGTCTCGTCTCGTGTGCCCTTCACACCAACTGCTCCTAATTCTAGCATTCGTTACTGCCACTGCAATACTACGTCTACACTCACCTTGACCACGTTTAGTTTTAATATGGCTGTTAATTACTGTTGAAATATTTATGCCTTGATTTGTTTATTCTGACTTATTTATTTTAAAGCTTTATTATATACATTAATGTTGATTGTTTGTTTGTTTCTGAAAGTATGATTGATTCATCTGTGAAGCCGAATTTGTAAAGTAATGTTTCGTATTAAATAACGCTCTTGATTAGGTAGCTACAAGGCTTTTAGCTTTAAAATCTTACGTTGTGGTTATTTACTCCAAATAAAAAAAAAACATTTTACATAAATACTTACTTAGATTTGAGGTAAGCATACTAGGATTGTCATGAATCCTCTAAACTTAGCTAAACTAAGATTACAGTCTGGGCTTGCTTAAGGTTGTATGGGATTAGCTATAGCTTTATCGATCTTCTGTCGGTAGAGACATAGCTGGGCTTCGCTCTTAGTAAGACTTTCATCCAAGACCAGATGAAAAGCTTTATGATATTCACTAACACAAACAACAGTCTAAATCATCAATCAGTTTTAGTTTTAACACCTTTATTATGTTTTTTACTATTTAAGCCAATTATGGTACATTTGCTGTAAGTATGTGGAGCACTGTTTCTTGTTTGCTGAATGAGATCGTCACTAATAGTACTATTGTGTAATATAGACATTCAAAGAGAAGTGTATTCGAAACTGAAAGACTTACACTGGTGTAACCATTGAGGTTCAATCTTTGGTAGTACTTTCCTTACCAAACAAACCGCAAAACACCATAATTTCTAAAATAAAACCTAATACACATAAAGAAACAATTACATCGTAATTGAATTATGGTTGCCAGAGCGCACGATATACCAACGATCAAGGTAATTTTTATGATGGTGGTTTTATTATCTTGTAATATAAAGCGAGCTTTCTTTTGGGTTTACAATGAAGTCGTTAAATATGACACATTTTATTGAACTTTAACTCTGACGGTGAAGACAAACTTAATCTGTCTTGATTGCGTCGTTAGTTAGGCCTGGCTGTTGCACGAGGTTGTGGTGTAAAGCAGGAAAGATAATTTACTTATAAAACACAGTGATAAATCCGTACGTATTTTCTGTATGATTTAAATTGTGTTGTCATTGTTTATTGGCACAGATACGAGTATAATTATAGCTACGAAACTAATGCCCTTTTTGAACGTGGTAACCCTTTTTAATAGGTCCTATCTGTATCAGGTAAGAAGGTGTATTGGAGTACTGGAAATATAGAGCGGTGGACCGCTAGTCTTAACTAGTTTAACCTTAAACCCATGCAGTTGCTCTCTCAGGCATTAGGGCGTAGCACGGAGCTGTTCCGAAGAGTGCAGGCCCGCTTAACTGGGTCCCAAATAGCGCTTCGAACCGTAACCGCTTGTCAATCCATCTGGTCAGCATCGTAGGCCCTATTGTTGCAATTTCTGCAAAACCAGCGTTAAGTAGTTATTTTTAGTTTATTACTATTTAAAATTATTCCAATACAATTTTTGTATCAGACGTACCTATTCCAGTATAACGACTTAACGTAGTGTGAACAAACAATGACTCGGAATTCTTTATCAGCGCACGTGTTTCCTTTTCCTACAATCCCGTGATCTCAAAGCGGGCGTGAAAAATTATCTCCTCACGCAACGAAATTAAGGACCACCCTGCCATTATGGTATTGTAAACATTTTGGAATGTTGGTATTTTGTTTAATAAATTCACTTGACGAAGTGGAGTCAATTTGCAGAGCATCTATGTAATGATTTTCTTGTAGGATAATTACGAGTACGATTAATGTACTAAATTAATAATGTAGACAGTAAATACAACTTTAGGGTTGAACATACTTTCTTTGGCAGCCTATCAAAAGAATCTAGAAAAGATCTTCTAAAATATAGAGAAAGTAGAAACCTATTCTCATTAATCAAGTCATTTAATTAAAAGAGAGAACTGTCTAAACTATATTTCTAAAATTATGTGCATAATAGTTTTAATTATTACTATAACATTCAAAGTTTAGGTACACTCTGATCCAGATCCATCCATTACAGACAAGTTCAAAAAAGGTTCTACAAACAAATAGAGAAACAAGCAAAAAAATTATAACGTTAACCATGCTCTGTTCCAATTTCAACAAACATCGAACAATTGACATGCAAACAATCCAATGTATAAAACAGTTATTTCAACTCGATTAAATTATTCAATAATGCAATGTTATAGTAATAAAACATTGAGTCGATTGTCAACAAACCGTGAAAGTATTTTTGATTCAAATGGGGATCGATAAGCATCGGTGCCAATGTTCAAAGGTTAATGACGTATTAACAATTTAATATATCGTGACTTCAGTGACCGACCCTTCATTGTTTTCAAGGTAAAATGTTAAATATTAAGTGCGGTCTTGTGTTAGAAAAACGTACGTGCTGCTATTATACATGGTGATTTGAAGGGACCAAGTCCACTGGCGATGGCGTTACGATATCAACCTCGAATTATTTATGTTTGCTATGTATGACCGATAATGGTATAGTTCTCTTGTGTATATTTTGGAACTTATAGTTACATTTATAAAGCTCTAGCTGGTGCCCGGGACTTTGTCTGCGTATTTTGGACAATTCACACATAAACTTTATTAATTGTAGCCGATGTGTTATTCCATTCGGTAGTTATTACCTGAAAGAGTAACAAAGATTCATACCTACTTACAATTTTGTACGTTTATAATAATAGTTAGTGGATATTTTAGTTTTTATATTTTAAAGTAAGTAAGTGTGTTTCAGAGGTAATTTTCATCTCAAATAATGCAGTTCATTTTGACTGTTTTTAATAATCAAAACAAACCAGTTATAAGTGTCGTCGTTTAAAAATGTTATGTCCAACGCGTTTGATTATGATAATTACATTATAATTTTATTATTCTTCGGTATTATGATTGTAGGTATGTGTCGTAATTGTAATTAACATTGAGGTTTCTCGGCCTGTACTTTGTAGGTGTTTTTAAGTAACGTGTGATAGTTTTTTTTAAAGATTAAAACAATATAAAATAAAGATAAGTGGTCACGTGCCTGGTACCAATAACAAAAGTGTCAATGTCTTGAATTTATGATGCGGAGTTAAACGATTCGTACTTTCTATAATTGTGAAAATGAGGCATTCGGAATATTAAGAATAGGTAAAATTAAGAATGCGCATAAAGAAGAATTCGTCCATAAAAGAATTGGTAAAATTACACACGTGGAAAATTAAGAATTAGGAACTAATCGTTGACATCGATTTACCCTATAGAATAAACACTTGTATTAAAAATTCCTACGTAACCCGTGTACCTACGTAACCACTTATGTGGTAAAGTTATTGTAATAACAAGATCAAATTAAAAAAAAACCCCGATCGATAAAAAGGAACAGAAAGAGAACTAGTTGAGACAAATCTAACGAGCCCAAACTCGATGGGTTTACTAAAAGGCAGTCCAGGCTTACATCTCCCAACCTTGAACCGTAGCAGCAGACCAGCTAAGTGGTTCCAGAAGACATTAGTGTTTCAACTTGCAAGTAAACTGGGCGTGTAACATTCCTACCACACCTAACAAACGACCTGATGACCTTGAAGACCTGAACTGATTTCCACACTAAACATAGCTAAGAACACTTTCGACTGATATACCTTTTAAACAAAAAAAAACTGCATTAGAATCGGATCATCCGTTTGGGAGCTACGATGCCACAGACAAGACATAATATACACATTTACACACACAACACCCCGTCGTTTTTGCGTCGGGGGTTTAAAATAGTCTATTAGATCATTTTACCCTAAATTAATAAGACAAAATTAGTGTAATGTAATCATCAAGTTATTGTTTTAAGACTGGATTTTTTTTACCCCTAATTTAATCAGGTAGTCAAAAAAAAAAAATTAACGCTACACTAATATGTATACGAGTCAATATTTTTATTAGTATTTAAACATGCTTTATATACTTAGCTGATTTTATTACATAACAGTAACCGTAAGTATGTACACATGCGTCGAATATACAACTGAACAAAAATTACCATGCAATATGAATGCATTCTCATAACGTGTTTCATTACGAAGATTATGAAATATACGCGGATGCATACATTTTATGTAATAATATTTATTCAGACTATTATTTGACTAGTCAAGCAAATTGCTTAGTTAGTTAATATTATGACAGAGGATATTACAGCAAAGGATGTACGCTTGGCTGATGATATACGCTGTAAGGAAAGTCACAGGGTCACTACTTTTGTACTACTAATACTTACTGTATTTAAAACAATTGCATGTCAAGTACGTTGGGAAAATAGTCCCCTCTGTTACAGAATAATAATTTTTAAGTGTGAGAGCTAAATTAAAATAATTTAAACTACAAATAATAACTAACTAGACTTTACGCCTTAAAAGTTTATCATGTCAGAAGAAAAAAATGAAAAAGGTAAGTTCCTAATTTAAAAAGTTTTAAAAATAAACCCAGCTAATAGTATCCACGTTTACGTAATAACCGTCGAACATTAGTTCCTCATCCATTTCATTTCACCTATTTATATTATAACTCCAAAAATTCTTCAAAGGAAATTGTAGCGTTCACATTTTTCATCACGGTCGACCGACGAACCGTCAACTGATTAATTATTACGGTTCCGTCAAATAAAACCCTTCAAACAAAATGACCCCACGTCACTATTTGATTTCGGTTGACTCTTATCCAGGTTTATGTTAAACAAAGCGAACGTAAATCCTGCATTCCATTTTTCCAATGAAAGCCCGAGACTCATTTGCGACAAACGTAGTGGCTACAAGTGCTACAACGAGGCGGAAAGGGCTATTTTCTTTGTTCATCCGCATCGTATTTGCCGGACCGTCATATCCACTAACTCAAGGGCTAGTACTAGCGCAGGGGGATAATGGAACTCACGTCCAGAGGGATTTAAATAATGGACCGTGGGACCGGCCCGCCCCGTCATCCGTCTCCTCTGTTTACGCGTGTCGGTGCAAACCGACGTGGACTCACTATACTAAATAAGAATAGCTAGATAAAATTGCCAATGTATTTAAGTTAAAATACCGTTCTAAATTGTGATAGTTACGGTTGTGTTGCAAAGTAGATTTGCTTCTTTAGTTTATTTTAGCTAATGTAATGTAATAATAATGTTATTCATGAGCATGTATTTTACGAAGCATAAAATAAACTAGGTACTTACTTTCTCTTCCCATGTAAATGTGAAGGAAATAGTCGTGAGGATGTCCACACGTTTTAAATAAAGACGTGAAAAGCAGAGAGTTTCTGGTAAGGTAGCACCAGGTGCCGAGTAAGGAGCGAACTACTAGGTGTAAGTTGTAACGTATATAAAGTGAATGCACACTATAAAGTCAAACGTAACTTGTTTGAAATGAGCTTTGTCTTGTGAGAAAATAATTCAAAACTCTAAAGCCAGTTTTGAATATAATATTCCTTGAAAACAACGTCCATTACAAAGTTGTATAAAATATATTCTAGTTTGCGATTGCACCGTAATCCGTGTTTAATGGTAGTTTCGGGTTCAATTATTGGAAAATCCGTTAGTATACGAAACTGTTAGGCCTTGATCCATTTGCATTACGTCGCTCTGCGTTTCGTCAATTACCGGAATATTCCCTTTGATTTTGTCCTAAATGTTCGCTTTTAACAAGATGTGGCGCTGGCAGGTTTTTAATCACAGTGTAAAATTTATTACGTTTGCTATTAATAGGCATTTATTAAAACATAGTGTGCTTGCCACCGATAATACGCGTATAAATTAATACTGCCTTGAATTACTATGCAGAACTACACCGCTACCGTCGATGGCGTACTAAAATTAATCCTGTTCGTCCATATTTGGCGTGTTTGCTTATGCGGTCCCTTCATTTATTCTTCTTGTGAAGTACTTCGGTCCGGGATTGTCCGCATAGAAAGTTTATCTTCGGGTAAACATCTTTTATCGGCGATCGCGATACTTTCATGTAACTTTGATAAATTCTTGCTAACAAAATTAAAGTAGCAAAGTATTAAACTTAGTACATAAATCAAATCCAATAATGAATTCATTCGTCTCTATAAATACAAGTCCCTTTCAAGGAAAACCATCTGTGTCACTGATAAGTTTTTATCTACCAATATCAGATATAAATATTTGTCTAAAATTATATCATCTATTTACATTTTAAGTATAAACTTTTAGTTAAATTAACGCTTGAGGGAACTTTATTAAAATGTCCTCTTAACCTAGATTATCAGTAACCAGATGAGTGGTCAGTGGGGCCAACGGTTGAGGTGCGGTAAGGCCGCGGACACGGTGGAGTCAGTGCAGCGAGGCGTACGCCACCGAGCTGCACAGATAGTGACCGAATATTTATGCCCGCGAGTTTATGACGCAAGCGCGCGTGACCATGACATCAGTGTTCTTCGGCGCCACTGTCGCGACACCTATGATGGATTGTCCGAAACGTTTTCCATTTCGGTCCCACAAAAAGAGGATGTTAAAGAATCGTCAGTAGTATGTAAAGTAGCCTGGCCGAGTGACATATGAATAACTTGCTGCTCTATTTGTCATTTGTGACGTTACGTGATATAACTGTACGCATTTGTTTAGAAACTACTTTGTTGTAGACTATATTTTTATTGTTGTGCTTATTGTGTGTTAGAATGATACATTGTGGTGTTCTTCTCTCAATTGTTTCCTGTGTGCATATCTGTGCATATCTACTCCTCACATCTCCATCCATAAACAATTTTTTGATTACGGGCTTAATCTCTAGTTTTCATTATTTTTCCAGAAGTTGTCTTGAATTTCCTGCTTTGATAGAATTCACAAATAATTGTCCAATGACTAATAATTGTGCCAGTTTTCTGTCTCTTGCAACGATAAGCTTGAAATATAACAGAATATTTTATGTTATGGGTTTGTCACTACACGGAGAACTATTTTGATTGTGTAGGATGTAATTACCTACTCTATTTTTTTGCATTATTAATATTTTATTTTACGTATGACAGAGAAGGGAAAGAGGGCTAATGTCGTCTCTAACTTAATCGAAAAAGTATAGTATGGGTAGACTGATGAGGAGACTAGTACTACCCCTTGCGGGTCCTTTCTTTGGTTTTAAGGATATCCACGGGACATCCTTAGTCTGGCACTTATAAAACAGCAAATATGTTAATAATTAAACAAATTATAATTGTAATTAATTGCATTCTAGTGAACGTGTTGTTACATCTACAAGGTAATTAGACTTACATACGCCGTTGTGGTTCATGTTATGCTTGCATGCCTCTACGTTTGAATTCTCGTACTAGTCAAATATTTGTGTGTATGAACATGACTGTTTGGTATGGTCAAAGTGTTTGTGTGTATGTTTATCAGACGTCTAGCACTGTGGGTAAAGAAGCCTTGCTCACTTTGAGACGACTCAAAGATGGCGTCGTACCAATGTGTGTACTAAAGCAAATATTAATATTGTTGAAGTTGACTTGTTCTTAATCGGATTAAACCCAATGTTGATCAGTCCTGTAGTCAGATTTAAATTATATTCACGAACTGAACTAATATATAATTTAAATAGTCCTCCAATCAAACTGTCCGGAGCGTTTGGTGTGGAAACCGCAACTTCAACGAGTAATTTTCGAATTCAAGTGAATATTTGTACGTGTTTCATAGTAACTGTGTTTCCCTTTATGCGGCTAGGATTTTGTGGATTTCAATCAAATGTTAAGTTCAAATCAATGTTTTCGAATATTAAATTTTAATAGATATGAGTACGTGATTGAACCATTTTGATTTGGGTTATTTTTAACAGGAATAATTTAATCGCTTCCGAATACAATATCATCTCTAAACAACCCTTGGGTGGATTTTACATAAAATGTGTCAGGAGTGTTCTGTAGGGATTGATATGCACCACACTTCTTTTTAAGAATGTATAAACTGGAAAGAAAGAACATCATAAAAATACTTAGTTTTGGAAGAAACCTAGTATTCTTCAGAGTTCGAGTGGAAATTGTTTAAAATCATTATTTTCTTTACTAATGACTATTATCATTCATGAATTTATGAAACTTGTAGGCTGCCTTGTTGGACTCAATTTGCTTTAGGTACAACTAACAAAAAAAGTGTTTAGGACATGTTTTAGAAAGAAAATAAAGCAAGGATAGTGGCGAAATAATTATCAAAATGTATTCATTACGTTACTTTGCCAGTTACTTAAAATAACCACTTTACATTTGCCTATATGAAAAGTCAACCAAGTAACCAAAGATACGTACACGATAAATTACAAAATTAGCACAATATTTGTATCATAAGCACGATATTAGATAATGAAGCAATAAACTAAGAGTTAACTCGAGAATCAACTCCCTCGTGTTTTAATTCTACTTAGATGCAGGTAAGAACCAGTTTTTGTCCATATCTAATATCAATCAACAAAGCAGGAAGCCCCGGACCAGAGAGAAAAAACTTACGTACTTGTCGATGGTTCATGGTCTTACGGTGATTAAAATAACATCGTAAGTTATTACATCGAGAATGTACTCGTACACCTATTGATGAAAATTATAGTTTTTTTTACTTATTACTTAGGTCGTTATTGCGATAATTTAGTCTTGACATGAATAATGTGTGTTACTTATTTGTTTTTCTTCGTGTAGCTTTCGGATAATGATTACTATCTATTTGTTATTAAATTACGATTTATAATGATGAAAGTTTTCTTTTATTTTTGGTACTTAGATGAACAAGATAATGTCGGTAAGAGGAGCTGGATACGATGGTTGATCAGATCATATTTTAAATTGATTGTGTTCTATACATTACTTTTGGGAACATGTTATTGGGATTAGTGGTAGGATTATACTCATATTATAAATTCAAAAAGTTTTAATTTTTTGTCAAAATACCGCTCTTCATGTCGAGTCCCATCCTTGTCAAGTAACCAAATTTCAAATTTCAAATTTCAAAATACTTTATTTCATAAAATTTATTACAAATTGTTTGAAACCTGAAAACATCTTCAAACGCAATGGAAACTAGGTGCTCGAAATTCAAATGTCATACTAGATTTGTGCCATCCACAAATGATTGTCTTGATTTCGGCTTATTAAGTTCACGACTGTAAAAGTCTTTGCGACACATTATTAGAAGTCTAGCATGGCAGCTGACTATAAAAAAATAACAATATTGTGTTCTTCTTTTTCTCAGCCGTTTCGCTCTTGGCTGAACTTGAAACTTATCTTCTACGGCTTTTTTTGAATACTGTATTAAGACGCAGGAAAGATCCATGCTATTTAGTTGTGTATAAAAAATAGATTTAGTTAATACCTATCTACCTTTTTATCATAAATTTGACAACCGTTTCGCTCAAGTATTACTATGTTAATGGGGTCAGTAAAGATAAGTTATGTAACGATAACTTCCATATTTACGTAGACAGTCGGTAACTCTTTGTTTAAACAGTCTTATCTTAGACTAACTTCAATATTGTACAGGCAATTGACCCTAATATCCGATGACATCGCATTATCAACACTTAAATGGACCATAAGGTTACAATATTCCTTATGTTGTTGAGTGTGATTAGTTTATTTTATTAAATAAGTACCTTCTCGAAATTTTGACATCATTTATACGGACTTTAGATTTAGACCAGGTTTTAATAGTTAATTACCAGTTTCAAACATTTGGAAGTTGGCATCATTCTTCCTGTAAAAAAAACACGTTATGTGACATATTTTAGAACAAGACAAAGTCTAGAAAACTATTTTTTATCGCCGTATATAATAAGATACTTTTGGTAAGATTATAAGTAAATGACAATGAAATTTGTAATAACAATTAATATTGTAATTAACCAAATCGTGTTCAGCACTGGTTCATATTATCATATTATTCAAAAGATCTGCACTGTGAAAAAAGGGCATTCTCAAAATGATTCTATTGCGTGCAATTTTATCTGTCAACATCGCAATCAAACGCTGAGTGGGCAGACCCCACAGACGGTAAATTTTTAAGCGAGAGGAGCGTTAGACAACATTATTTGGTTATTCCTTGTGACCTGTGCTTGTGACGCTGTCCCCGTGGACTCCGATTTACTTTGATCTTGACAAGCTGAAATAAAATCACTTTAGTATTACATTTTTGATTGTTTAAATGATGATATTAAACAAACAAGGGTAAGTAACAAGAGGAAATAGGTAATACCTAACCTTTTAATTTTTATTTTACCCCTTTGTAAAACATAAAAGGTAAAGTTTTGAGCTAAACTGACCTTTACGTGATTTTATCAAGATTCAAACAAATTGAGGTCCTCCGGGACTGGGATCTAGGATCAGGATACTCACATATAACAAACAAGATTTAAAAGAAAAAGGAAAAAAATATTCAGGCTATTAAGT
Source organism: Schrankia costaestrigalis (assembly GCA_905475405.1). Taxonomy (NCBI): domain Eukaryota; kingdom Metazoa; phylum Arthropoda; class Insecta; order Lepidoptera; family Erebidae; genus Schrankia; species Schrankia costaestrigalis. Next base: position 10,259,777 of record FR997827.1, read on the forward strand.
TTAAGTATTAGCTTTGTTTTTTTTTTATTTTAATAAAAACCCATATTATAAAACGCGTAAGTATAATAATATACTTTTTATCTATGGGCTGTTTACAAAGGAAATAAGTTATCAAAGTCCACACTAGGTCAAGCCTATCTCGTGGGATAGGTACTTACTTGAATGCTTTACCAATAACTATAGAAAGGTTATTTCCAATATTGAAATAATAACATGTAAAAAAATATTCTGTAAAAACATCAAAGAGATTCTGTTGAATGCTGTGAAATTTGATGTTGGATAGCCACTACAAATATGATATACTAGCTGCTGTGCCCGCGACTTCGTTCGCGTGGCGGATGTTACTTACTTCGCAATTCGATTTAATACTGAAAAATCGTTTTTTAAACCTTATATCAAACAGATATACCTACACACGAATTGTAAAATTAACGAACGAACCAAAACCTTTTCAAAAACAGATCTTTACAAAGACAGATCTATGAAGACTGTGTCTAAACTTATACTGAAAGACATGAGCGAACGTCATTCTTTCAAGTAAAATCTTAATACCGCGATACTGAAAATGACGTCACAGGCACAATGCCATCTGTTGTCAAATTTGTAAGTTAAAATAAATGACATCGCTTTTTTCATCATAACAGCCCATTAATGTTCAACTGCAAGGACGCGCCTCCTCCCGTGACGGAGGGATACTTGGCCTACTAATACCACGTTGGCCAGTCGGATTGGTATAGGGTTTAATTTCAAGTTTTCCTTCATTTTTATTTCGTAAAGATAATATTCACCGATAGTCCCTTAGTCGGTTTTACGCCACCCATGGGTTGAGATGGGGAGGTGACATATTGTATTCTTGCTCCGTCACCACACGGATAATCGCTAATTAATTATGAATGAATACATTTGCACGCCACGTTATGGTGCGGCAGAATTACCTGCCTCGGTGGCGCGGCGGTCGCATTACATGGCTGGCGTGCATGAGGTCGCGGGTTCGATTCCCATGGAGGACAATTGTGATACACAAACTATTGTCCTTAGTCTGGATGTTCTTTGTGTCCGTTAAATTGATATTTTTAAAGGCTAGTGTGAAGACTTATAATAATTGATATTACACATACGATTCATGGTTAATTTTATTAACATTTAAAAGGAATAACTTATTAATAGCACTTAATAATAAAATAGTTATATATTATTTAAAAACTCATTTATTTTATGATTACTACTGGTAACGCCATCTCGTGAACAAAAGAAACGAAATTTAAATTCATTCAACATTGAACTAAATCCATTTTTCATGACCCCTGATTTGTATTGGACTGTTCTAATAAAGAGATCTAGCGATATCTCGAGTATTACTTATCCGATTCCGATTGTTTTATTATAGTATAGATAGATACCTACTTTAAACTTAATACCTAAAAACTACGTATTTTAATATCTAAAGCTCGCTTATTCCGAGAAGAGTCAATAAGAACCACGTCCGTTCGCATTAAGAGTCAATGTGAATGAAATTATATAGATGCACCGGCTGGCCGTTTCGGACGTTAAACAAAAATCAACCGTACTGCCGTACTCATACTGGCGCGGCGACATTTGGAAATTTTCTTTCATCTAAATCTTGTGTGTTTATAAACGGATTTCTATATTTTTTTTTAATGAATAAGGTATTAAAGTGTACTTTTGAAATATGGGAGTTTGAAAAAGATATGTCTATGCAAATTACAATATATTTATGTATTTAATACACTTTGAAGAAAACCCTAACGATTAAACAGGTTATTGTGACTAATATATTATAAAAGATAGATATATACTATTCAGGACTTTTTTGTTCATCGTTTGAAGACCATTATTTTTGTAATACATATTTTTGGCGTATGATCAACGTATGCGATGATAAGAGCTCGAACGCGCTTTTTTTCAACCGACTTGCTTCAAATTTTTTGCCACTGCTCAGCTCCTATGTGTCTTAGCGTTATGTTATACAGCCTATAACCTGCCCGGGAGTATGGACTACAATTGTACCAAGTTTGGTTAAAATGCCTTCAGTAGTTTTTGACCCATGCGTGCACATACAGACAGACAGACAGACAGACAGACAGACAGACAGACAGACAGACAGACAAAAAATTTATTGATTGCATTTTTGGCATTAGTATCGATCACCATTCATCCTCCAATATTAATTTTTAACATATATTCAATGTACAGAATTGATCTCTCTACAGTTTTATTATAAGTATATAGATGTACTCGTATGTACGAGTACGAGTATGTTTAATACAACAAATACTTATTTTGTTTTTAAGGTGATAGAGCCAATGTCCTTAGCAAAGCGGTCTTTATATTTTGTTTTAGAAGTAGTGCTAAATTCTAACCAGACGTGTTCAATGAAGGTTCGAGCAAGGTACTGAATAGAAACTGCAGTAAAATTGACATTAAGTACATGCTTTTTAAATAAGGAACATTGCAGCTTCTAGCACAAGGCAAGTCAGCCCATTAATGTCTCACTGCAGGGACGGGCTTCCTACCATGACGGAGGGATACTTGGCGTACTAATACCACGCTGGCCAGACGAATGGGTATAGGGTTTAATTTCAAGTTTTCCTTCTTTTTATTTCGTAAAGATAACATTCACGGATAGTACCTTAGTCGATTTTTACGACACCCATGGGATGAGATGGGGTGGTGACATATTGTATTCTTACTCCATCACCACAGGGAGAACCAGCATTTAAATTTAATAATTTAACTGTTTTAGCTGAAAAACTTATGGCGTTAATACAGCCGTATGCGGAAGATTCTTTCTGGATTTAAAAATTCTTGTTTTTACTTAACTAAAATACAAACTCTTTAACTCTATGCTGTAGATGTCGGTATTATGCTAAACTAACTAAAAAAACATCTAACCTTCACAGATAAAGACTTCTTGACTTGAATAGTCAATGATTTCCTACAATTCGTGACACAATTTCGTTATTATTATAATGATTGAACGTAGTAATTTTATTTCAATTACTTATGCACGTAGGTTTAAAATAAGATATAATGGTCATATGAAACTGTGTGTAAATAATTTAAATAAAATATAGAGTTATATAAAATATTTTGACCTTCAGAATCTTCAACAATAAAAGCGACAAAATGCGTTCCACTGTTTAGTCATTAAACGACTATGTAGGTGGATTAGTTTTTATATTTTAATAGGTAGGCATAATGTTTGTTTAAGATCCCTATTTTAATTCATTCATAACAGCCCATTAATGTCCCACTGCAGGGACGGGCCTCATCCCGTGACAGAGGGATACTTGGCCTACTAATACCACGCTGGCCAGACGGATTGGTATAGGGTTTAATTAAAAGTTTTCCTTCTTTTTATTTCGTTAAGACCGTATTCACGAATAGTCCCTTAGTCATTTTTTACGACACCCATGGGATGACATGGGGTGGTGACTTATTGTATTCTTACTCCGACACCACACGGAGTATAGTTTTATTTATTTATTTATTTATTTATTTCTCCTCACAAAAAATCACTTATAACTAGTTACATAATCGTAGTTTATTTTAATTCAGTGTCAAAATATTTCATTAAATGTCTCATTGTACAGGCCTATGTCTTAGAGATGTACAGAATTACAATCTGTTAAATCAACATACAGTTTTACGAATAGGCATCTTCTAATACAGGCTTTAGTGACGGGGTCTTATGCTTCAGTAATTTTTATGATACTTTGGTTTGTGGTCTTCTGTCATGGAAAAGAGGCCCAGAAATGATTTGAGCATGCGCAGTAATATTTTATGTGCGAATTACAACCTCGTTATCTTCTCTTTTGGACAGCATCCGAAAAACAGAAGTAAAAAGCGTACTTACTAAGCAAATTAATTAGTCCAAGAAATCTATATAAAAAATCTATAAACCTTAAAAAGATTTCCGTAAAATAAAAAGTTAATGTACGAGAAAGGGAACCTATCCTTCTTGTTATAGGAGACAGGAAACACAGGTCTTCTTTAAACGTCTCCACTTACCTCTATTCTGTGCCTCTCTCATTCATTTGTTTTTGATTTGGTTTTGGTTTAGTTTGGTATTTTATCTATTCTTTTATGTTTTTATCAATTTTGTGTAATTACAGAAAATTTTAAAGGCAATCTGTCGATCATGATCTGCTGCGTAATGGATTATAAGTAATTAGATTAAATGGTTAGATAAGAAAACCTTTTATTTTAGTAGTTAGCCTGCTTCCTTTGCTTTTGATGAAATTATATCTCCTTGTAATTTGTAACAGTTATGCTTCTTCACTTTTTAATAACTTGCAAGCTTGAAATTTGAACAAGGCAACATTTGTACTTACGTCGACATATTGTTTTTTTTATCATACTTTTAATACCGACATTCAACAACAGACATTGTAGAAAAATAAATAAAATAAATCGGTTTTTAAATGAAAGTGTTCCCGGAGATGGGAGAGCGGAGCAGACGGAAGCCGAGTGACGAGCGTTTATCGGCTCGGCGAGCGACCTATCACAGGAAGCGGTCACCAGTACCGATCGCTATTTACAACACAATTTATAAACAAAACAATCCTATTCAAAGAATTACTCATTTTCGTATTATTATTGCGGTTTGACGTGAACTTTGGTCAATTACTAAAAGTAGGTAACATGTATTTCATACGATCAAAGAAGTTCATTGGTTCAGTTCTAAACTAACTTTCTCTACATTGAAAACATCGACATCGGCAATCTAAAGATGGATTAAGGTTATCATAATTTACTATAAATAAACAATGGCGCTCCTAACCAAATAATTTCTGATCACTCCGATATAAATGTAATATCTATCTTTGTGGTTTCGAAATGATTTAGTGGTTATAAGATTGAAAAGGTAAGTCTTTCGATCTATTTGAATTCTGTTCGACGAATAGTAGAGTAGAGCATCAAATACTAACGAGGGGTCAGAGGTTGGTGCGTTTACGTATATGATTTATAATGATCGTGGTGCGAGTAAACATAGCTGGCGGCTTATCGGACGTCCCGCTCGAAGGTTCTTCACCTCTGCCGGCTGATGCCAGCTACAAGGCACTGACTGCACGCGTGCTTTGTGTGCCCGCAACACTAATGATCACCGCGGGCTCATTACAATTCTTATTCGCCTACTGTAATTTGGCCTTATTGGTGCCTATTATTTACGTTATTCAACGGTAACTCACGTAACTGCACCGCTTGGAGAATTTCGTGCTAAATCAGGTGAAAAGAACATGGAATATACTGGCGGTGATTTGATATGAATAATTATGATAATACATATGTATTTATATTTAAAATTCAGCAAAAACAATTTCGTACCGGTACCGTCTGATTCAATGATTAATATACTTACGTCCGTGTTACTGCACGCTTCGAAAATGATTCGACGAACTCGTAAAAAATAAGGAAATTTTAATATCCGAGACGAATCAGAATTACGATGACATGTTTGTAATAATTTACACATTAAAGTGAACGATGATTGATTTATAGATGTTAATACAATAACAGCTAAACAATGATATAGTGCAGTAATATTTGCACTACATTGAACCTTTTATCATACGTTGTGATTAATGTTTCCATAGCATGTGCGACACTGATATTACTTGCACGTTAATGAACAGGATACGACGTCATTCTATGATATATAGTATCGTTCCCATTCAAATTAAGGGCAACGAACTTTGGTTAGGAATTTTCAAAAATATGTCAATTTGATGTGACATGTTAAAACAACGGTTCATCAATCAATAATAATATTGTGTTGTCACGAAGTTTGAAGAGTATGCGCGCCGGATGGCACAGCACACCTCGCGTACGTGCCATGCGTCGCAAACACGATGAGAATCATGGTTATCATTAGTAATGTTTGTTGGACAGCAATAGCTATTGGTATAGACAGTTACTACTGCGAAATTATTTAAATAACGACGTATCTGACAACGTATCTATTTTATAAAATATACGTACTTAAAACATTGCAGCCGTTGGTTTGTGTTTTCAATTTCGATCAGATTGTTATGAAACTTAAAATATTACACTAATAAACATGTATGGTTTCCTTGGAGCATAGAGTTTTTTAATATATTTTTCTTTTGTATTTCGAAAAGACATCTACACCGCATTAAAGATCGTTGATTCTTTTATAGGCATGAAATTGATGGACATAAAGAACATCTAGGATCCAGTTCACATTATTCATTCTAGTGAGGTTGTTATTGAGTAGAGGTTATAAAGATTAGTTTCGAATGTGTAAGCGCATCATTGATAGAGGGTGTTTGTGGCCCAGCACAGCGGTCGTCGGGCGTGGACGCGGATGAATGAGTCAACCGGACCGTGCCGTGACGTCACCACGAAGGCGCGTCCTTCTCATCCTTTTATATTACTTGATCAGCCACCATATTGTTAAGAATTTTACTCTTTTTATTATAACTGTGTTATAAATGAGCCTCCTTAAAACTTTTATACGGTTTGACTGATTTATTTCTAAAGTTTTATCTTTATAGAAGCCAAGAAATGTATCTCTGAATACATGACATTTTAGCAACAAATGTCCAGAATAGGCAAGTTCCAACATCACTATGACTTCGGCCATAGAAATGTTAAAAGTTTAATCTTGTCATACTTAATTTTTTTAATGTTTTTGTTTATTATAAAATTGGCTGTGCCCTCTGTAACTAGACAAATATTAAATTTGTCTAGTTATAGAGGGCACAGCCAATTTTATCAATGTTGTTTATAATGTCAATGTACACAGCCAAGAAATGGCGACGCCAGCTAATACGCCTTTACTGATATCTGATAGATATAATATTTTATAAGTTTCTGTCCCTAATAAATAACCCAGAATGATTCAAAAAGTCTAGTTTCCTAAACCATATACTTAGAAAACTAGACTTTTGAATCAACCCTTTTAATTGGAACTCTTTAAATTCGTCCTTCATTTTTGCCAAATATTTTATATGTTGTGGCATTTCCAAAAATAAGTTAAATGTAATGGCCTCGAAAAATGATCTAGTATTTACTGAGATTAGCGCACAAACGTTTATTAGCTCGGCTTTATAAAACTTAAGTATAAATTCTTGCAAATTCATGGTGTTAATTTAACAATAACTAGGTATCAGGTCACGTTAGCGAACCTTGTATAATTATAATTAGATCGTTGGTAGCAACAATAAAATTACGCGCGAGTTATTTAGGTCTGTGTATTACGTAAGCTAAAATGTATGGCTCTATTGATGAATAGGTAAAATTATAATTGAAGTTTTAGGCAATGATTAGACTTTTACGATATTTTCTGGATATGATCAATCAAACGAACAATAGGTAACTGTTTCATTTTAATACAATATCACTAATATTTTTGAAGTTATTATTGTAAAGTATTTTAAGAATATAAAAAAAAATCATAGCCTTTGTCATATCAGACAAAGACAACATGAACGACCTTGTTAAAGAAGTTATAAATGAGGATATTAAATTTAAAATTAGATCATTTTGGATTTAATTCTCAGTATGCCATATTTATTTTTATTTATTATCGAGTAATATACAAAATTAGTAGGCCAAGTAAATTAGTAGACCCAGTATCCCTCCGTCACGGGAGGAGGTTCGTCCCTGCAGTGGGACAGTAATGGGCTGTTATGATGAATATACAAAATATGATCTATCCTCATGTTTAATAGTGTGAGTTCCTAAAGCCTTGATGTTAAATCATAGAAAGATAACATCGTTAATGAAAACTGACCTCTTTACATCCGACTTAGTTATTAATTACTTAAATCTATACATTATTTTTCTAATATTTCTATTTTACATGTTTAGCCTACGAATTCGTGTGTATGTCATATTTATATCATAAAGCAAACTCAACACTCGCATAAAAACCGTTGTGGTCTAAGCGGGTGTTCCTATTATATAATAAAAATTATTGCAATATTTTGGTAAATAAAAATAAATAAATTCTGAGATTATTTTCAATAAGCCCGCAGCTCTTTTCAAAATAATAAGACCACAACAAACTGTCTTGCCCTAAGAATGTAAAACACCATCCCTCCCCTGATCCGATGTCTTAAAAATTTAGTTGAAAGAGAATTTGACGACCTCGGTGGCGCGACGGTAGCGCAAGCGGCTGCCGTGCAAGAGGTTGTGGGTTCGATCCCCACGCAGGACAATAATTTGTGAGATCCACAAATTATTGTGCTGGTCTGGGTGTTCTTTGTGTCCGTTAATTGATGTTTGTAAAAGGTCCCCGCGACACAGGGCATGATCCCTAGTGCGGGAGTTGTCTATTTAAAAAAAAAAAAAAAAATCGACAAGTGTCAGCAATTGTCAGGCATCATTAAATTGGCTAAAAAATCATTCACTACCTATCCAGAGGCATTATAAGTTTTCGTTCATCACTCACTGGTTTATTAAGGTCTTGCAAGAGATAATATCTATAAATATTATTAAATGTCTGATGTTGGTAGTCATTGTGTGTCAGTAGACGTACGTTCATTAACGATCAAAGTACAATATTCGTCATAACATTGAATAATCACGTTCTAATATTGTGGCAAAAGTTAATTCATCTTTAAACTGTAAAATTATATGTTAAGCAATTACCAATCTCTAACAATAGGCTTTAAGTTATAATAGTGCTTAGGTGTGTTAGCATCTTTGCATATTTCTAATGAATAGGTTACTTAAATAATGTTTTACTACTCTCCGTTTAGTGATGGTGTCAGAATCTATTGTGTCACACCAACATACCTAGTTAAGGTTAAGAGAGTTTACGAATATTATCTCTAAAAAAACAAAACATAGATAAAATATATTTAAAATTGTATAGCAATAAGAATTTAAGATACTGCAATCCGTCTGGCCGGCGTGGTTTTAGCAAGCCACGTTTTTCTTCTCCAATAAAGGAGGCCTGTTTTATAATTGACATAATATTCGGTTCCTGTTATGTGTACATGTAAAACATAATAAATTTGCGACCCCTGCCGTTCACCCACAATGACGAACTAAGTTGTAACATTCGATAGGCTTCAGCTAGTTATAGGCAAAATATACTATGGTTTAAAAAGACTCACTAAACGGTGACAGGCATTAAAAAGTCAAAAGGTCTCGCAATAGGAAAGCACACCACATTTTCTAGCTAGGCTTAACAAAGGTATTCTTTTCAAAATAGTGACAGATTTGGACAGCTGTTCCCGATGTCGGTTGTGCATAAAATTGTGATTTTGAGCAGTACCGGATTAAGGACTCCAAATAAAATGGTGTTTATAGGGGGCTCCTAAATTGATATTTTCATTTCTAAACGACAACAAAAGAACGATATTAATGGTAGGAATCATTTAAATTGTATTTTTATGGTTAGCCGCGGACCCGTAGCATTTGCCACCCTTACTATTGGCTAATCTAACCCCACGAGGGACAAATAATATTTATACAATTCAGAAATGATTGTCCTGCATCGAAATGTCCTTTATGTCAGTACTTTTGAAATGACGTTCCCGGAACACGTAATCTAGGTATGACTAGTGTTTAATATCCAACATTAGAAAAATGCCTTGTACAACAAAGAATAAAGTGTTATGTGTAGGGATGTATAGTATAGTGTTTACGATCGCCTTTCAACAAGAAAATTGTTTATTATTGCTTTACAATATTGTTTTGATACTTCATATATTGATGAAATGTAAAAAATTAACATTGATTTTATTTTTATTTAAAAAAAAATGTAATTATCAGCACGAAAGATAAAACTGGGAAAGGAGGTTTTCTGTTGCCATGTGATTATAAGAGATAGTAAACCGATTACTCACTCTGTCAGAAAATATTAGGGAGGCATATTGGGTTAAGTGATCGATTTCTGTAAGCTTTTTAATTAAGAAAAACGCATATGTATCCTTAATCCGTATAATGTACAAGATAGAAAGTACCACAGTTTTCTAAACAAAAAATTACAATAATGTTTCTATAAAATAAAACGACTCCTACGTCTGCGTTGTTATTACTCTTATGTAGTAATTTACATTCATACTTTATATAGAGAGTTTATACTAAAACACAGATTTTATTACTTAAACATTACTTTAGTATTCATATTATAATTTCAAGATCTATGTAAGGATTGCAGTATGTTGTATAATAACATTTTCTTTCGTTTAACGCTTGTAATTTTACATTAATTTCTTGGACAGACCTGGTTACCGAGAAATGAGAGAGGGACAGAGCCGCATAAGGTGGAAATATTTGAAGGAGGCCTATGTAGAGCAGTGGAAGTCCATTAGCGTATTATGATGATTTAGTTTGCAATTTTAAGCTATGCGCTTGCTGATTTCTGACGAACAGTACCTACAACATTAGTAACGGAAGAAGATAAGGTTAAAGAAAGTAATACTAAATATTCTTACTACACAATACCACAGTATTACCAAGATTATCCACAGGGCTTATATTTCACGTATTTTATCGTGATACTAAAATAAATACACAGCGTAGTAAAGAGGGAAGCAAACATATCACAGTAATCATTTATTAAGAATCTCGCGTAAGTAGGACGTAAAATACGGAATCTAAGTATTCGTTGTCATATACTTAGTAGGTAGGTATATGGTGCAAAGATATTGTGTGTGGTGTTTAGGCGATCAATGAATGTCGGAGGATTGTATGTTCACAGATTATTCTATCGAGGACTTACCTGGACTTGCCTGGCTGCATATGACTGGCAAGAATACCATGAAGTTGAATTCGGTTAGAGTCTTGTCTATGGGTCTAACTGGATGCGAAGGCGCTGGACCGTGTTCTGTGGCGCTTGTTGAGAGAGGCCTATGTCTAGCAGTAGAATGCTAGTGGACAATAGGCTAGTTGATTGATTGATGGGAATAAGCTCTTTTTGTTGTTAAGTCAGTACGGGATTTTTGAAAAAGTAAATAAAGGTATCAACCCTGGCTTCTGTATATACCTTATTTCTATGCTATAAGATACATTTTCGATTATAAAAATGTACAGCTAGATTGTTGTACAGTATGCCAACACATTCTGTCTAGATTCTCTGGAACCGTTATCAGCCATACCACGGTAATATTAATAATAGAATGGTATACGGTAATGGTAGAGTCATTTGGATTTAAGCACTTTAGGGTCGACTTGCGCCTGAGGCAGTACCATCTCTTCCCTCATTACTTAGACTAACGTTAAGTAACTATTTTGTATGAGCGACGCGAGGCTTTTTTAGCCTTTGAAACCTCGATAGGTATACAATAATGTATATTATGCTTCGTTTCATATAAGTATTGTTACTGAATGAAAAGCTTTTTAGTGTCTTCATAAATACTTATTATTAAATTTCACGTCAAAATCGTCTCTTAAATACCTAAATGGGTGTTTGACTCTAGATTATAATGGTCAATCATTGTTAATTATGGAAAGAATGTTCCCGCATTATGTCAATTAATTAGAATTCAATTTTATTTATGGGAAACATACGATAGTCTGATATTTAAAAGACGATATAGTATATTTATTTTACTCCAATATCCCTCACGAAGTTTTCCTCACAAATATAAAAGAATACCTCTCTCTTTTCGGTGACAAATATTTTATTGCTTCGTGCGAATGTGAATTTATTACGCCGAATCGAATTACAGATGGCAGCACCAATAGAATTATAGCTCGTAATACAAACTCGCCCACGGGAACAGATGTTACATCTCTATTCTCTACCGGTAAACACAAGGGCGTTATGGTTTAGGTTACAGATCAATAGTTGCATATAATAGACAATTGTTGGATTCTTGCAGAATAAATAGGTTTATTTTAAAACACATGTATATTTTTTACACATTCACACAGCGCCATCTAGTCCCAAACTAAGCAGAGCTTGTACTATCCCTATATACTTTTTTTTCTTGCAGATCCTCAACATTATACGACAAGGGATAGTGACATTCTTTTATCTCAGTCCATCATCACATGTAGGTATGTTTACGTACACACAGCATCAAAGTCCTCTACCTATATAAAATATTAATATCCATACTACACACCAGAAACTAAACAAAGTAAAAAGTGTTGTCCCTCCCGTGGAGTTGGCAGTTTGCCCAGCAACGTGCTCTCAAGCCACGTGCTACAAACAATAATGAGTTTACTAACAGTAACAGCAATTCCGCAAGATTATAACAATTCTCTATTATATGCAACTATTTGACGACCTCTGTGGCTTAGTCGTTATATTACACGGCTAAGTAGAGGCATCGGGTTCGATTCCCGCTCAATGCAAATCTTTGTGTACATGATTGTTTGCATTGGTCTGAGTGTTTTCTATGTATAATATGTATGTATTTACAAAAAACAAGTATTTAAGTATGTTTATCCATTGTCTAGTAGTCCATAGTACAAGCTCTGCATAGTTTGGGACTAGATGGCGTTGTGTGAATGTGTAAAGAACATTTATATTACAAATGACCAAAAACTTTAAACCTAAAGTTATGATTGTAAAAGTTGTTTTCGTTTGAATTGTCCCTATACGAAGAAAGCAATGAAACATTACGTTTCTCTGTAACCGATAAAAAAATATCGTGAGTTTGTTATGTACAGTCACGAGCAATAATATGTACACATTTTCGCATTTTGTAAACCAGTTATCTAAAGTTCTGCCAATCCAAAATTGAAAATTCGAAGATTAATTCAAAACTGTACGGAACCTCTTCTAAATTACGAATTAATTTTGATATTGTAATGTCTAGATAAACGTGCAGATAGTTTAGAAAATTTGAAAATGTGTACATATTATTGCTCGTGACTGTACCTCATGCGTAAATCAATCAACTAGCCTATTGCTGTCCTCTGCTCGACATAGGCCTCTCCCAACACGCGCCACAGAACTCGATCCTGCGCCTTCCGTATTCAGCCCGACCCAGAGATGCGTAATGCAGAATCCTAATAGTAAATAATAGCTTTAATGACTGTTCTTAGGTATCTAGTTAATACAAAGTAAAGAAAATTCAACCCTGTTTCCACAATGTTACATCTGACTATTGCCATGCTATGTTAAGTTCGTCTCTGTAACTGAAAGAAACTGGTAATCTAAATTGTCAGTTTTCTCAACTAGTAGGGCAGAATAAGAATATACTACGTATCTTGTTCATTGTAAACTACACATCAACCAATATGCTGTAGGAATTTATATAACTATGTGGATACAAACAAAACTACACCTTAATCCTTTGTGTTAGAACTTAATATCCAAATGTAAATAAAATGTTTCTTTTGTTACCGTGCGTACAGCAACCTTTCAGAAACACAGGAATCGATTTCGTATTTACTATCAAAGTGTAATTAAACTAGAAAAGCAATCAAATGCAAGACATAAAGGTTCTTTACAAACAAAAGTGTTGCCAGAAGTAATTAAATAGAGAACGTGCGTGGGGATTGAGGGATCATAGAATTTTCTTATCTGGTTACTCAGGGTTTATAGTAGTCTACTAATATCTATATCTATACTAATATTATAAAGAGGTAAAGTTTGTGTGTTTGTATGTTTGTGTGATTGTGTGTTTGTGACCTTGTAGGGGTAATCTCTGGATCTAATGAACCAATTAAAAATTAATTCTGTGTTGAATAGTCCATTTATCGGGGAGTGTCATAGCCTATATTGTATCACGCTAAGACTATAGGAGTGGAGCAGTAATGAAATATGTTTAAAAACGGACGCGTTTTTTTCGCCGCCCAACGAAGTGGGCACGGATCAGCTAGTGTAAAATAAAGGTATGTTGAAGGGGTTCTGGACTGTCCAAAGATCCACTTACACATTTAACATTGTCGACTGTGGTAGCCAGGCAATACAATTGTTTTCGACACATACATTTAGTTTAACCCCAGGCAAATGCTCCAAGTATTAACAAGAACATGACTAATGCGATAAGAGATTTGGACTCATGATTTTTAACCAGAATTACTCAACTACGTATGTAGTATCTATCTAATACGATTTAATGAAAGTTATGTGATGTTCTGTGAAAATGTATATTTTAATATAGAATACATTATTTGTCGACCTCTGTCGTGTAGTGTTGGTTCGAATTCCGCAATGAATATTAAAGTGGTCATCATCAATGTTGGCATTGGTCTCGGTGTTTTGTGTTTATAATACGTACAGCGAATAACCGAATGTTAAAGAAAGAAAAACTCATTACTTTGTGGTTTTACAATCTGTTATGTAAAGAGCTGTTTCTTACATGTATTTTTACAAAAAATAACACTATGTTGTCTACTACTATAAGCTCCACTTTTCTTTCTTATTAGGAATATTAAATATTACATGGCGTGGATAATAAGGTTCAACATAGCGTGAAGAATCGTGATCGCGTGATATTTTACCTATACATGAAAAAGGTAAGGTGTATCGTCGCACACAGTTTAAACGTGGATTAATGTTTTGTTATTTACTGTAGGTATATACATAAACATTAAGGTTTTTTACAAACAGAAGTGTTGCCAGAAGTAAATAAATAGAGAACGTGCTTGAGGATTGAGGAAAAGAAAAATCGACTAAGGGACTAACCGTAAATATTGTCTTTACGAAGTAAAAAGAAGGAAAACTATAAAAGCAAACCAGAGAAGCAATAAGGTGACAACACTGTACCTAAATTACATCATCATAATTTTGATGTCCACTGCTGAACATAGGCCTCCTCCAAATATTGCCACCTTGTGTGGTCCTGTGCCTCCCTCATCCATCGGTTTTCCGTCGTCCTAACTAGGTCGTCGCTTCACTAAATTACATAATATAAGCTAATACAACTAGCACGTGTTACTGTTGGAACTTAGTATTTAAAAAGCGCCTTAAAGCGATTTAAAGCGACTGTCGGCGTTTACGATCGTTTTTTTGACGCTATCAATAAATAGCTAACATAAATAAATTACGACACCCGTTTTGTACATGACAATCGTTACATGCACGATTTTTGGCACACAATAAATGGCAATATGGTTTTATCGAATCGTAATTCATTCTATCTTAGAAGTAGAACGATGCTGTTAATCTATAATCAGCTGCACTTATCTTGTACAATGAGTGATGCATTGTGTGAGACGTAAATGTACTTATAGATATTTTTATTTAAATTTCATGTCATGTCGTCAGTAAAAAAATTTCCAACAAACATTCCAACAAATGGAACGCGTACAATTTGTTTTCATCTAGATATCAGATACGTTTGGTATTTCGATAAATCAAATATTCCCTTTTATTTCCAAGGGTATGGAAATAAAAATGATATGACGATATAACGTTCTATTTTTACTTTAGCGGAAACATAAAAAACTTATTACGATCAATTGAAATCGATAAAGCAGAAAAAGTAATACTTTTATGGAAGAGAATGATTGCATATCACTGACAAGCAATGATTTAACTGTATTACTAGCCTACATGTCGCCATTTCAGCGTTTATACAACGAGTAAATAAATATTTATAATACAGGAAAATGACAGGGAAACTGATAAAGAAACTGTTCATTGCAATATTGGCCCATTTAAATTGCTATTAATTTAATAATAACAGTGGTAATTAAATATTTCCTGTATGGACTTTCCTGTAAGAAACCACAGGATGTTTAACATAAAGACTAAAGACAATATAAGTACTTAAACATTGCTTTAAATATTTTTCTTTGTTTGTTTAAGATAGGTTTTTATAGTAGTCTGAGACTTCGCAAATAGAATTAGCATAATTGTAATGAAATATCATAATGAACAACTAATCACAGACGGCAGACAGTCGCGTGGTATAAAGAGTTCAGACTGCGGTCGATCAACCTTGCAAACGACCGATTGTTGGTCTCATTGCTCGCAGGGGATACCTTTTTTGTTTTTGCAATGAAATTCTTAATCCGTTATCACACTTATGTTTGTGAGATTAGACTTTGTGTGTTTTAGTAATTATTAAAGTATATGAATGTCCCACTGCAGAGGCTGACTTTCTCTAGTAAAGTACCTTCCTCAAGCAAGACTCCAGTAAAGCTTGGTGTTAGACTGCTAACACTACGTTGGCTACATGGATTAGTACTTATAAGATTTTACATCAAGTTTCTCATCTATAAAAATAGTACTTAAGAACTTTCTGGTTTGTCTTTTACAATACGCATAGGATGGGACAGGTGACACCTTGTATTCCAAGTCAGTGCCCACCCGGTGAATAAATTAACAATATTTACATAAATGTTTTGTGCAACAAAGTAAAACTTTAATTGAGCAAAACCAGATGTCTCGACGAAGTGAAATTGTTAATTTGGTTGAGGACAAAAATATGACTAAGCTTATCTTACTTACAAAGATGTTAGATTAACGAAGACCCAATTGGTGGCGTCTTTATTAAGAGAGAAATTATACGTGTCAAACACTTGATAGAGTAATATAAGATAATTGATCTTTATCTTTAAAGGTATTTGACATTTTTATTTGATTCTTTCTTCATAAATTAATTTTACATTTTAAAAAGGTCTTTTATTTTACTGCAACTGACAGTTATGTTGGTCTTATTACATATCTCAAACAAAAAAAGATGTGTAACCCTATACCAATAAGTTTCTCCTTAGTCTGAGGAGGTCCTGTCCCTGCATTAGCCTGGATTATGAGCACGTAATATCGTGAAGGAATCATGAAGTCCTTTACCAAGTAAGATGACAGGGCCCACTAAATTTTGAATCAAACCAGAGATCACAATGAAACATACTAATTTTAATCACATTGTCAGAGATGCTGTCAAATTACAATACAACATCACAGACATACTCGTTCATTGTCGTTTAACTGCATCTTATTTTACCACTCTAATTTTTAACAAAGGAATGAATGAACTAGTTTAACAAATCTATGAACGTGCTTGTTCTATTGTATTTAATACTTAGAGATGTAACTATCTATGTTTTTTAATCTTAGCAGGAGGTAGGCATCAACCTTTAAATTTTCATTCAAAAATGTGCTTTATAATAACGGATTAAAGTATACAGGAGTTTATGTTTATGCGTTCTTTACGTTGATGTGATAATTTTTCTTATGTACGTGTGCGTCCGCTGATTGCTTTGTTACCACGGCTAGGCTAAACGGTTATAAGTGCAAGGCTGATATTTGGTATGATGGTAGGTAAGGCGTCAGTTCGGATATCTCAGCCAGGTTCGGTATCAGATGTGCCATGTTATTCATACTGAAAGTGTTATTCGTCTAAATATGAGGGAATGCTTATTTTGCGCCTACAATAAAAAAAAAATGTGTGTCTGAGCTTGGCCGAATAAACTGCAAGTGGTCCGAAAAACCCGACAGTGGTACATATCAAGAATGCAAATGAATTCTTATTCCGTTAGCACAAAGATTACTGAACCCTTACACTTCTGTTCTGACTTGATTCACATACTTCTAAGAAACAGTAGTTAGTTACTTTGTTTTTTTACGTACAGAGTAACTAAGAATTTTTGAAAATTAACAAAAAAATATGTAAATAAGTAAGTTATTTTTCAAAATCTTTTTACACTTATATTATACACGTTGTTTGAGAATATAATCTATTTGATAAGAGGATTGTCTCCGTCTAGAACTGACAATAACTTTTCTTTACAAAGTTTTATAACTTTCCTCGAAATTCTCGTTAGACGCGTCCTTTAAATTTATTCTGTCATTTTAAATTAGCTTCCTCTTAATTTAATTACAAACTTATAACAAATCATTAATAAATATATTGCTTTGTGCGTGTTTTAGTTTTCATTTACTGACGCAAAATAGGTACGAGCTTAGCTATTAACCAAATACTGTCAGTTTATACATAGTTTGTACAGTCCACGCATTATCTGATAATCTATGTGATTAACGTTAGCAGTGTGTCGAGTCAACACCATGATTTACATAACAAGCACGAACCTTGGCCTTGCTTTAGCCTCGTCATGCGACACCGCGTCATTCGTCAATGTCATCAATCGCATGCGAATTAGAGAAACTATCGGTTTTAATGCGATTCGTAATCGTTTGGCACAAGCAAAAGACTCTTCCTTAAAACAAGCACGAAACGCTGTGACTTGTCTACGTAACAGACTATTAAATCTACGTCACTCTTTAAGAAAGTAGTTATGATTGTATTTTCCCAAGGACACGAGCCAAAATGTATGAGTAATATGAATGCGAAGTACCACTAGTGATTTACATTCAGAGACAGTTTCTGTCTACCAGACTTTATTAATGTTGCTGTATTTTTACAGCGGGAAGCCATTTGAATAGAGAATTTGCGAGAATGCAGACTCTTAATAAAATCAATGGTTCCCTCTGTAATAGATAAATTAGTTTTTTTACGTAACAGACTAGTTTTTATACAGATTTCATAAGATATAATGAGAAAAAATATGTTTTTATTTTATTCTTGTAATTTGTATGACTAATGCCTTGTCGGAGTCTGATTTCAACTGCGAAGTTAGCATTAGTATTGACCGATTTTTCTAGAACCTTCATTTAAAAATAGTCTGTTATATAAGGTCGAACTGTAGTTTTATTATTTCTGTAAATGTATTCAATAACTACACATTATAAATGTCTCATAATTTAAGACTTTAGTTCAATAGAGACAATAATCTAGAAATTAGTGTTAATATTCTTCATAATACCTTTTAAATGGTCTTCTGCAGATACTGTGCTGTGCTCCTTAAGTGATGTAGAGAAAACACTACTAACTTTATTACTTTAAATTCATGGTACTGTTTATCGTGTACCCCGCTTTACATAGAAAGCAAATCAATTAAACATGTAGTGAAGGAAATTTCCCTAGGTCTTTATCTAACTTTGAGTCATTTCTTATCCGGTATCATTAGTACTCTTAAGTTATTGACATGTTCCCTGATTTCTATCGAGTTTACTGACGTACATTTGTCATTTGACTTATAATTCTATACTCTCCTACATCGATCTACTAAAAACACATATATGGAGTGAACTCCAAACTCTTTAATCATTACAGAAGAGCCTGTTGAAATTGTTACAATACATGTTAATTTTTTATTGTTTTTCTCTATAATTTTATTGTTCCAACGCTTTAGATATAAACTCCCGAGAATAAGTAATTCGCTTTTAAATGCTTTTCTTTTTACTAAATGATTTGTTAACACCGTGCGTCTTAAGATCTACAACTTACCTGTAATACTTATTATTTAATTAATATACATAAAATAATATTTATAAAAAGACACAAGAACACATTACATAGAAATTAATGTGCTCGCAATAGAAATGGTTGAATCATAATATACTAATAACTTTTAGCTGTTTGATGTTACAAAATAAATGTCGATACTAAAAAAACTTACAAAAATCTAGGCAATTAGAACTAATATTTTTATAAATTGAACATCAAAAGCACCATTAATTCATTACATATACGTAAAAACATATGTAAATGACGTCTACATAGATGATGCGTGTTTTGAAATAAAAACACGAGAAATATGAAACGAACAGCTATGAAATCCCGTCGCGGGAAATACTGTTGTGTTTTTTTTTTGTTTTAGAGGCAAAGTTTTTAATTAACATGCAAGGTCTGTCAAAGCTAGTAATAATCGGGAATGCGCAACTTGGCACGGAAGTGCATTCCCTACGTCGACAACGTATGTACGAGTGCGTTTGAGGACTTGAACTGCGCCTGTTTCAAAAGGTTTTTACATTTACGCATTACGGATATATACAATGCGAGCCAGATTACTCTTTAGGTAAATATGTATATTTTTCTACAAGTTTTAAGTAAAATTTTTAAAAATGGTGATTTTGTTTTAAAAAGCTAACTAAGTACATATATTATGCTGGCTATATTATGTTGGTAAATGAGTTCCGCAGAGTGGACATAGTCATTGGGAGGCTTACCGCTCGCTCTGGCCAGACAGAAGAATATTTTTTCTCCATTACCTAAGCGCTAATGTTTTATCGATTACATCTCTACAAGCAGTCAAGGTATTTTATTATGAGTCGATTAATAGTAAATTAACTCGTCTCCGGTATGCTGCGGTAGTGATAATATTGTGTTTGAGGTTGATACATAGTGGCGTCAAGTATCCAATACTACGAAGGTTAAGGAATGTAGTTAAGATTATAACAATAGAATAGTTCTATAGCTAATTACACTAACATAGAGAGTAAGTATAGATTAATCATACATTCGTACTCTATCCATTTTATTTCAATAATAAGTTGGGCTTGTACTGTGGGTACTAGACATCTGTTATACATACTTAGTATATTAATTTGTTTTTCTAAATCAGTCATATTATACACAGAAAATATTCAGTTTGTAACTAATATTTGTATTGATCAGGTACAAAATTTTAGACCCCTGCGTAGTAGCTATAGAGTCTCTACCATAGCTCTACAGAGGTCGTCTATGTTTGAGATTCTCGTTGGTTGTCCTAGTGAGAGTAGTCGTTTAGCGACGTCAATGTTAAGCCCGATTTACACATCGACAAGTACAGTAGCGAGTTAAGTAATAAGTTGTTGATTAAGTTGATTTGAATAGATCTCCATCCTATTTTTTGGCGAAATAAGTACAAAGTAGCCCCCTATTCCGCGTCTCACCAACTCAACTCGCCAAAAAATTGGATAGAGATCTATTTAAATTAACTTAATTAACAACTTACTACTTAACTCGCTACTATACTTGTCGATGTGTAAATCGGGCTTTATATCTTGACCGTGACTGTCTACGGCTAACCACATAATAACAATGACACCACAAAGTGTACTTATAGTATGCCTGCATGATATTCACTTATGGGTAGTAGCTTAAATATTCAATAATTTATAACACAGAGAATCACAAAGAGAAATATGAAGAGTTTCTATGTGTTTTAAGACTGGTTTATCAATTTAAGAGAAAAAATAACAGGGGCTTTTATGACACGTTTGGTGAAATTAACCGCCTCATAAAATTCCCTCATTGAAACAAAAGGTATAAAAGGAAAATTAGTAATAAGAATAACCACGATGAAAAGTTGTAAGTAAAATTAATATCGAAAATGGATTATCGAGAACTCCTTTAAGTTAAATTTCAGTTGATACTAGTATAGGAAAGTTCAATGAAACTTGGTTCAGTGCTAATCCGTTTGGATCGAGACTCACCCGCTTCTGAGTAAAGTGGTACCTACGGAAGCGACGTGAAATTATTACATAATTTGTATGATTTCAACTTCCAAAGCTGTTTGGTTGGAAATCATTGACTTTGATTGATGAAGGACCACTCTTTGTTATTACCTAGGTATTCTTACTCCGTGTGGTGACGGAGTAAGAATACAATAATGTCACTACCCCATCTCATTCCATGGGTGTCGTAAAACCGACTAAGGGACTATTTGTGAATTAACATAGAAAGAAGGAAAACTTGAAATTAAACCCTATACCAATCCGTCTGGCCAACGTGGTATTAGTAGGCCAAGTAGGTACCTCTTCCTCCGACACGGGAGGAGGCCCGTCTCTGCTGTGAGACATTAATGGGCTGAAGTTATTTGTTATTAAAACGTGATTTTTTTAAATAAAAGATAGCAATAAATGAGCATGGTAAGCGTGGATACAGTCCAGATATTAAGGAAACAAATAGAACCTAAAAAGTTACTTCACTTCGTCTGCTGTCCTCGTCACTTTACGTGGTGCTGTGCTACCCTCATTCATCAGTTTCGAGACTTCTTGCCCAGATCTAAATAAATAAATAAATATTCACGGACATCTCTACACAGCGCCATCTGTTCCCAAAGTAAGCTAGGTTTAACCTGCTTATGTTATGGGTAAAAGAATAACGGATATTAATACTTATTTAGTCTGAGATTAATACCTATATACTTTTGTTTTTGTAATAACATACATATTATACATAGAAACACTCAGACCAATGCAAATAATCATGTTCATGCACACAAATATTTGCTTTGAATGGGAATCGAACCCGAGACCTCTGCGTAGCAGTCATGTTATATAACTAACCACTACGCCACAGAGGTGGTAGAGGTTCATAATCTGTGTTCATAATGCTAATATGTTTTAATTATTTTAAACAATACTAACGTTATCAATATTTATTATTGACCAAATCAACTGTTAACCATAGATATAATATATAATAGACGCTATAAATACAGAAATACGTTTTTATTAAAGTTTTTACATCGTTATCGATTTCATCCGCAGATTCCAGTCAATCATAGCTCCAAAGTAACGTGAAGTCACGTACGTAAACGTCAGCGTAACAATGTCCGTACATATTGCAATGTATCAAACTATAAATTGCCATACGAAAATGTGTCTTATTGTAAAGTTGTAAGGTCTATGGGGTACTGGTTAGTGTGGTGCTGTGTATAGAAATATCTCTAACAAGGTAAAAACTAAGTTATTATATAAATTAAGTGTTTTGCTATAAGTATGAGAGCAAAACATTTATTTTTCTTTTATTCTATACCTCAATTTTAGCTATTACGTACGCTTTTATTAAATATGTTTGTTTTCCACGAATACACAGTTGTATTACCTTATGATATCTGCAGGTTGTCGTATAGGCTGACTAAAGCCCGATTTACACATCGACAAGTACAGTAGCGAGTTAAGTAGTAAGTTGTTGATTAAGTTTATTTAAATAGATCTCCATCCTATTTTTTGGCAAGTTAAGTTGGCGAGGCGCGAGAGAGGGGGCTACTTCGTACTTAACTCGCCAAAAAATAGGATGGAGATCTATTTAAATCAACTTAATCTTAAAATACTACTTAACTCGCCACTGTACTTGTCGATGTGTAAATCGGCTTAAGGGACAGTTCGCTAGTATAACAAAAGACAGAAAATTAAAATTAAGTCCTATACATATCCGTCTAGGCAGTGAGCAACGTGGTATTAGGCCTTAACAGGGTAAATTACTACTGTTACTTTGTGTGTATAAACCTGAATATTTGAAATGCTCTGGGTGTTTCCCATGTAGAGTTTGTATGTGATACTTTGTATCATCATCATCATAACAGCCCATTAATGTCCCACTGCAGGGACGGCCCTCCTCCCGTAAAGGAGGGATGCTTGGCCTACTAATACCACGCTGGCCAAACGGATTGGTATAGAGTTTAATTTCAAGTTTTCCTTCTTTTTATTTGGTAAAAATAATATTGACGGATAGTCCCTTAGTCGGTTTTTACGACACCCATGTGATGAGATGGGGTGGTGACATATTGTATTCTTACTCCGTCACCACAGAGATATAATTAATTATACTTTATATATATAACACGAGTAAGTACCTACTTACTTGTGTTTTCCTAAGGTATGGTTATAGTTCGTACGTATGTGTATTTTTTTGCGAGTAGGCACCTAGACTCCCAATGGATTGGTAAAGCGGGAAGTAAGAATCCAGCATTTATAGATCCTAAGGGTTCCAAGTCCATTTTGAAGTTTGATAAATCCATTCAAAGTTTATGACATACTAGATATATTTACATTTGTCTGTTTAAAACCAGAAAGCTAATAAAATACACTTAATATTCTCTTTCAAAAGAGTTTCTGTACGCCGCTATTGTGTAGAATCTTACGACAATCGTAAATCCAACACAATCACATAACAAAGATGTAAGTACCTAGTTATGCAGCTTTCATTAAAATCTTAACAAATCAAATCTTCTGTAATAAACTCCAATTACTCAATTCAAACATCTAGGACAGTGTTATTGACAGTCTGAAAAGTTGGTAGGTCTGTACAAGTTAGTTTCCCGGCAGCTCTACTAATTGAGTTGCTGAGGTCAGCCGGTCCGACCGATTAATAACTGGCAAGCAACATCCAGTTTAACTGGACATTGCTTCAATAATAATTGCAGGAGAAAAATAAAAACAGCCTATGTAATGATGGTTGCTGTTCGTCAACAAAATTTTTCACATTAATAAAAAATAGGAAAGGATTTTGTTATTGTGCTTTTGTTTAAACGTTGTCTTCTGCTTAGTTTGGCATTAAATGGCGGAGTGTGAATGTGCAAGGTATTTTAAATTAAGTATATTATAATAAAGCATTTAACTATATCTTATTTATTTAATCGATTAACAAATATTGTTTCCAGTGTTTATGTGACTTCAACATAACAAAATATGTAATAGTATTTAAGCTTCATAATTATAGAATTGAGACTAAGGGGCCATAAATCAATATTTTACAATATTATTTTATTGTGATTTTATGTGAAATAAGTAATATGCATACTAAGCAAAACTATACGGTTACCAACCTCTGCTAATAATAATCAAGACAATAGGTAGTACAGGCACAGATTACTTAATAGTTACTTCAGTGAAGTAAATAAAACTTATACGAGTAGATATTATCGGAGTGTGAAATAGATGTAATGTGTGAGTTGTGTGTGTTGTGTAAAAGCGTATAATAAGAGTACTTATATAAAATATTAATACAGTACAGTCACGAGCAATAATATGTACACATTGTCAAATTTTTTAAACTATCTGGACCTTTATCTAGACATTAGAATACCAAAATTATTTCGTAATTTAGAAGAGGTTCCGTACAGTTTTGAACTAATCTTCGAACATTCAATTTTGGATTAGCAGAACTTTAGATAACTGTATTACAAAATGTGAAAATGTGTACATATTATTGCTCGTGACTGTACATGATGGGACAAAAGCGTATAATGAGAGTGCAAAAATACATTAGATGATCGGACATGCAGAAGGTTTACTGTTAGATCACATAAGTAAGAGAATATCACCAGCGAGTTATGATTTATATAAATAAATAAATATAAATAATCCTCACACCTTCACACATCGCCACATAGTCCCAAACTAAGCAAAGCTTGTACTATGGGTACTAGACAACGGATAAACATACTTACTTTTCTTTTGTAAATACATACATATTATACATAGAAACACTCAGACCAATGCAAACAATCATGTTCATGCACACAAAGATTTGCATTGAGCGGGAATCGAACCCGAGACCTCTGCGTAGCAGTCATGTTAAATAACCACTACGCCACAGAGGTCGTCAACATTAAGTAGATGATAGAACATGCTAAAGGTTTACTGTTAGATCACTCATGTAAGAGAATATCACCAGCGAGTAATGTAAATAATAAATAATGGTTAGTAGATAAAGTTATATGTTGTTTCCTGTTAAATTTGTTGCCAGAAAAACCATGGAGTCTCTGAGAAAACGCTGTGTGTGATTATTTTCTAATAAAGAAACCATATCCAAAACCAGAGTGTTATTGCGGTATACCCAACTTAGTTAAATTAGATAGTAAACTACAAAGTAATCCCATATTCTTAATCTGGTTTCATGTAATTTGTATGCGATTATCTTTCCAAAACAATTTTTTTCTTTCTTTTTGACTTTTTCTTTCTTTTTTACGCAGGAGAATCAGCTCAGAATTGCCGTTGCAGAATTGAATAGCCGTTTGGGGAAGAAAGGTTCTGGAATGGCGACCGCGTACCGGAAAGCGCAGGGTGGGGAGACCCCTCACACAGTGGACCGACGACCTAGTTAGGACGCCGGGAAGCCGATGGATGAGGGAGGCACAGGACCGCACAAGGTGGCAATACTTGGAGGAGGCCTATGTCCAGCAGTTGACGTCGATTGGCTGATATGATGATGATGATGATGATAACTTTCCAACTCTAAAGCAGCCTTTAAAAAAGAGTCAAGAAATTACTAAAACTGAGATAACATCTTCTTTTTTCCGAGTCGTTTAAAACAAAGAAATTCATTCAAAATTAATACAATAGAGTTCGCCGACATAAAAAGTCAACTGAACTTGTAATATTATGAATGTTGTATCTAAAGTAATTGGACCTTAGGGTATTCACAGAACGAACACTTTGTTTGAACAATGTCCTGAGTATTAATTAGTTTGATTCCCATTGGGAATCCAACTTTGGAATACCAAAGTGAAAGTCAACAGTGCCTTTGATTAATACAATTTTCATATGCAATATAATTGTTGTAACTTGAATAGGTATGTACTAGATAATTTAGTATTATTTATAGCTCCTGCTTGTACTGCCCTTACAAAGCTGCTTTGCTTAGTATACATTCATAATTTACACATGCTCGTCGATTGCGAGTGACATGCACTTCCCCTTAGGATACATAAATGAAGTAAATATACAAAAGGTCGTCGTGCCGCGAAGTCTAGGCCAAAGGGGAAATCCCACGAGTGTAATTATGTAAGTATACCATTTACAAATAATTGACTTGAGCTTGAAAATTCTTCGTATCCTTTAAATGTATGCTGTTAGTCCCCCTGACGTGATGCCTAGTGTTTGAAATAAGAAAATAAGTATACCGTCTACTTTAAGCTCCCTAGGTAGAGTCAGAGGTATATTAAAAGATATGTACATAATCATTTTTCATTGTAACAAATGTAAGTATTATCAATTTTATGAATACTTATTGTGAGATTACAGTATGCTGCTATCTATAGATAAGTATAGCTATCTGTAGTAGCACGATATAATAGATATTATACTCATAACTTAAAATTATGAGAGTAAAGATTGCGCATATAAAAGTTGTATGTGAGATTCGACGCGTGTTTGACGACGTGTTTTGATTCCTGTAATTTTACGTAGGTATACGGGGAGGTCTACATAAGTGATATTAAGAAAGAGGGCATCAAGCATCCCTTCGTCAAGGGAGGAGACCTGTCCCTGCAGTGGGACCTTAATGGGCTGTTATGATGAAGAAAGAGGAATAAAAAAGAAGCAGAAGACACTACAACAACTTAAATAATTTGTTTCCTATTCAACAAAATCTCTAATACACAAGTTATAGTAATTTCAGGAAGGGGCAGGTGGTGAATATCTCTAGTAATATTAATACTTGGCATATTCCTCTAACAGCATAAACAGTACGAGCTCCTTGCCAGTATTCTTGGCGTACCTTACCTACTTTGTTGCTTATACAACAATTTGCAAGCCTTTGGTTAGGGCCGTATGTAGAGTTTGCCGACGTGTTTTGATTTTTTAAAAGATTTAATATTCCTGTGATCTTTTAAATATTCATAAGTGGTATACTTTATATATCATCATACCAGCTCATGAATGACTCACTGGTGGAACGAGTCTCCTTGAAAGGAGGGAAAGTTAACCGCTGGTCAAGTTTTAAAAAACAGTCTTTGTTAGAAATATTGTCTGTTTTTTAAAAGTCCTCCAGTCGTCTTACGACATCCTCGGAAGAAGGAGGGCTATGTAGACAAAATGTAGACGTAGCTGTTCTCCATTAAAATAAAAGTTCTTTTAACTGAACTTAAAATTTAAAAAAAATATAATGGTAGCTTATGCGTCGGTGTCTATCTTAGTCACTCACTGGCGTACAATGTATATCTCACACTTTTATCGCATGAGGTTTTAAATATAACATTTATGGTCAATGGTCACAATGCTCTCTTAGTCATAACGAAATGAATTCAATAAATGTTTGTTACATGAATCATCGATGCAAGTGACCGGTGTCGGTCGGTGCATAACTACCAATCCTACTTTCGGAAAGCAATTAATTTATATAAAGTACCGTTGAAGGGCTTTCGTATAAAATCTCTTTGTATTTTATTTTATTATGCATGTTTGTGTAGGGAGTGATGGATTAAGGAGTTAAGAACACATACCTAATATTACGAAAAACCCTTAAGAAATAATCTCCGAAGAAATCTAAAGACGGTATTTTCGAGTTTTAGATGATCAAGGTCCTTGGGGATGGTATTTTTACTGAGTTATATTCTAAAAAGTTAGCGTACCTACCCACTCCGTAACCTTTACACAAGGTGCTGTCCCCAATAAGTTTCATCCTGAAATCAATAACTAGTTGTTGGTATGTATTGCTACGCGAGGTGATGGGTTGAGAACTTTATTTAAGTTAACGTAAAAAAAAAACAGGTTCGCGCATACCCTGCGAAAAAGGTCCAATTAAAGTATTTGAGAGTATGGATCCTGTGTGTAAAAAAATCGATCAAACTAAAGCATAAGATTCTGTTCTGTGTTAGTCTAAATAAAGCGAAGTGGTACTTCGAACCAAACTAACGCCTGATGCAGTATAACTGATAAGCACAAATGTGGCATATAGAGTACTACTCATATGCCAATGGCAGGCGCCACCAAATACTAACTCAACCCTCTAGGCTTCTTACAAAGACGTATAATGAATATCCTTGTTACAAAAATGGATATCCACTTTACAAATCGGCTTTTACATCCATAGTTTCATTCGCTATATTTTTTTTATATTGATTCCTATTAGTCAAATTAATCCGGTTACTCGATGGATTTGCAGTGTGAGTGTGAGTGCAAGGCAGGTATTCCAATAAGTGAAGTAAATTAAAATGAAAAAATACTATAATCTTTACAGGTGATTGTCAGTTATTTAAAAAGGAAACTCACGATGAATACCTCTAAATAGCATCTCAATTTAGCTAAAAGACCTCTACTGTTTGTCATATGCCTCCTTCAAACGTATTTAGCTACTGTACCTACTTCATCTATAAACAAGTACAGTAAATAGGTACACACAAAACATCATTGCTCATGGTTATTCATTCATTCAAGCCTTTTCCATGGTTAATAGTTTTACATTTGAGAAGAGATACGAGAATATTTAGTCGTATTAAAAGCTTGGCATGTTCCTTTAACAATTTATGCAGTACAAACTCCTTGACAGTATTCTTGGCGTACCTACTTAGCGTCTTATAGAACAAGTTACAAGCTATTGGTTTAGGACTTATATAGAAATAGACATCTTTGCAAACTTCCTATCTATCTTTAACTTATATTATGTTTACATTACAGACTTAATACATTAAAGCTAACAAATTCACTAAAAGTTATTTAATAATGTAAGTAACTTTTATTAGAAACGCCTGTAATAATATAATAGCAATACGCCGTAATAGAAATAAATAATATTGTTCTTTTATAATTCCAGTTTCGTTTTTATAAAACCATGGAAGAGACATTTATATGACCTTTATACATATTATTATAACAGTGACCGCTTTGAAAGACTGAAGGTTTCGTTGCCAGTACCTACATGTAAGTATTAATTAGTATTATGCATGTACTTACTTAAGAATTTTTCTTGTATTGTTTAAAACTGTGGCCATGTTTGTAACAAACATTATAATAATATCCAAATTAGAAAATCTTGAACAGCATCATATTATGGCATAATTATTTCAAAACCCAGTTGGAGCGACGAGTACGTGACAGAGGTAAAACTGTTATCATTCCTAGCGAATGCGAGAACAATAAGTGTAGCAGTTTGGCAAGAGCTCAGAATACGACGACGCCGGCGGAGACATGTGGGAAAGTATCCACATGTACTGAGAATTCCCCGGGAGCGTTCTCTGAGAGTTTGTAGAGCTGTACGACAGAACAATAGTTTCAACCATTTAAGATTTCGGCTACATTCCCGCGACACATACGAATGCCGCCTTCGTGTCGCTTATCGATTCTCTTTTGTTTAAATGGTGGATACAAGGAATTGTAAGGTTTTGTATTAAATTTACTTAGCTTTTGTTTATTTATATTTTTACATGTTTTAATTTACATAAAATATAGAATATAAAGATAGAATCTAGTAATTTTAGTCTAAGTAATTGTATTTTCCTGGACCTCTGCAACTATCACACCCTAGTAAGGAGATGCAAATTCAAATTGCAAAAAAATGCCTAGCCTCATCAGGTACTTGTTGTTCCAGCACAAACTTCATCATAATACATAGAAGTTCAAACGAAACCTCTAACCGATACTGACTAAAACCTCTTTGACGAATACAAACAACTTAAAAATTCCGTTTGTAACAACCGTGGTAACAACGGTGTTTGTATTGACGGATTAAATCGCTTTCCGAAACCCGGATAAGCTCAGGACACTTGTTGGTAACCTCTTTATAGAGCAGATTTTGAGGTAAACTGCTAACGGTCATTCACAGTGTTCATGCCTTTGTATTTTTATTTTCAATGATATTCGTACGTTCCATCAGACTCAATATAAAATATTGCAGTAGTATGTACTCGTATTGTATAAAAGTTACGCTATTTCTATCTTATTTAACCGACTTTTACGACACCCCCAGCAAAAGAAACAAAGCTTAAAACAAACCTAATCAACGAGCGTGGTAAAAGGACGTCCAGTAACTCTTCATCACGGTAGAGGTCTCATACCTGCAGTGGGATATATTAACCCTTTTCCTGGTCCACATATCATATAGAATACATTCACATTGTCTACTAGTGGCACTGGCAACCTGTAAAGTGTTTTTTTTTGTTGAAGTATTGGATAGAGATTAAAAAACATCTTCGGTAGCAATTGTTTTATTTTCCATTGCAACAATCTGTTACTAATAACACACCGTGTTATTTTAGTGCTTGTTTTCTCTTTACCGAAACAATTCAGTAGCAATTAGTGTAATCGATTCATGTTTTTTAGAGTAGAATGAAATCATTTTTCTTCGAACATTACGGGTAGAGATAGAGACCCGTTATGTAGAGCTATAATTACGTGTTAAATATACATCATCGAAATAATCATTCCAATGTTTAAGCCTTTTAATAGCGAAATTAAAAAAAAGTCACAGCTTGTTATTTTTTTTTTTAAGACTTGAAGACCATTTCAATATTATCTATATATAAAAATACACATTGTCAACCCTAACCTAAACTTAAGAGTCAATTAGCAGATGTTACCACATCTGGTTCCTCAATATAAGACTCCATAAAATATCATAGGCTTCTAAATCACATAAACAATATTTCATAAAGTAATACCTTTTATTTACAGCTACAATACAATACTTAAGAAAGCTCTTAATACTATTAAACTTTGCTGTTCTTCAAACATATAGTAGGTTTAGGTGATAGTTGCTCGCAAATTGTTCTAAATAAGTTTCCTAGAGCTTGATCATCAACTTCCTTTCCCTCAATCATCAGGTACGGCACATATGACAGATCGATAGCATGTGTTTCATCTCCATACTTCTTTAAAAGAAGAGAACTACGAGTACCGTGCATACAGCTCCATATTTCGTACGCTCTCCCTTGTGCGTTTTGCGTATAGGCACACTGAAAAGAAATAAAAATAATATTATTTCTAAGCGCCATCGCTAAAGTCTAGAAGTAAACTACAATCAATTTAAATAAACTGAAAAATAGTGACGTGCATACTTTGTTTTATATGGATGGCTAACATCTCAAAGGAATAGTAAATACCAGTTAATTTTTAACCCGAGGCAGACGGACGAAGAGTTTCTATATCTTGAAGGCAAATAATTATCGATTGTAAGTGGCAATTTCGCTGCTACTATTTAAACTACATTTAAAACTATTTTAAAGACAAAATTACCGTGATCCTGTTTTGCTAGTGGCGTCTTGACAGAAACAAGTAGAGTATAAGGCCTGTATTAGTTGGCGATAATAATATATGAGTTATTTGGTACTTACAATGCGAAGCTTTTAAAATTATGTTTACTTCATTACTTTATACTTGTTTTTGATTTAAGTATAGTGATGGACTAAGAATATAAAATATCATCGTCACTTTACAAAAACTGATTATAGATTTCTCATTAAAAGTAAGAGATTCATAATTACTTGTTTCTTATTTAGTTTTGTATGTTATTGAAAAGTTTTTTTCATATAATATACTGTGCTAATATTATAAAGAGGTAAAGTTTGTGTGTTTGTGAGTTTGTGACGTTGTAGGGGGTAATCTCTGGATCTACGAAACCGATTTTAAAAATTCTTTCTGTGTTATATAGTCCATTTATCGGGGAGTGTGATAGGCTATAAAGTATTACGCTATGATTAAAAGGAGTGGAGCAGTAATTAATATGTTTAAAAAAAGGACGCGTTGGTTTTCGCCGCCCAACGAAGTGGGCACGGGTCAGCTAGTAATATATATTTTTACAGGATCTTGTTTATTTGTAATGGTAATAGTGACTCTGAAATGAAGTGAAGGAAGTAATCAAAAGGCAGATAGCAATAAATAACTTAATAATAACTTCGCTTTTTAGTCATCATTTTGCTGAACCGGCTTAAATGTTTCTTAATACTACGAGTATTTTTTTAGTACTTAAGAAAGATAGCTTCTTCCTAAGATAACTCAAGTTCTCCTAGAATAAAGACAAAACAGAATATTACAATTTCTTTAGAACATACCCAGCTCAAAACAGGCAAAAGTTTTTCATAGCTGAAATAGTTGAAATGCATAAGACAGCTATTGAAGAGTACGGCATGCGTGTTGTTCTGTAAGACGTCCACAACACACGCGTGTACTTTATTACCGAAACATTCACGAGACCCATGTTGACAGTTGAAGGAATAATGCCTGCGGTAATGGAAGGTCTGTAAATAAAGTATCCATTATAATTATAGGGCTGGTGATGGATAAAGAGTAATAATAATATACTTCAAAGTCGCCTGTAGCCCAGCAGTCCACAGTAAATAGGTCTCTGTTCTAGAAAACTTATAAATAATTATCATCATCATAACAGCCCATTAATGTCCCACGCCAGTGACGGAGGACTAATACGGGTATACAAACGGGTTTAATTTCAAGTTCTCCTTCTTTTTATTTCGTAAAGATAATATTCACGGATAGTCCCATAGTCGGTTTTTACGACACCCATGAGATAAAATGGGTAGTGAGTGACACACTGTATTCTTAGTCCGTAACCACACGGAGAATAGTTATCATACTTTTCTGTAAATAGCAGATTAACCAGCATCAGGTACAAGGACTCCAGAGAAAGGACTTGCTCACAATAAGTGATTTGCCAAGAAGTACTGCCTTTTGCATAAGACCTTGCATAAGACCTATGATCCTATTGCCCAACGCGATTCTCCCTTGGTGTTGATAGAGACTCTTTGCAATAAGTTCATTACCGGAAACTACTTCTTATTAATATTATTAAAATTACAGATACTAAAACTCATATAAAAAACCACTAAGCGGTCATCTATTTAAAGAATAATCGGCCAAAGTTGCTTAAACTGTCTAACCGTTTACCGATGAGTGGTGGCAATGAGCCCTGATTGCTTTTATTATAGTTTTGGTAGGAAAACCTAATAGCTGCAGAAATTAAAGTCCTTGGCAGCGACTACAATAGGTATGTGCTTAGCGAAACTTAGGATTCGCATAGCGAAAACAATAGAAGAATGCCAATCTTTGTCCAAAGGTGGCTAATAGAGAGCTTTCGAGGGTTTATCTGGGGTCT
Organism: Schrankia costaestrigalis; assembly: GCA_905475405.1. Classification (NCBI taxonomy): domain Eukaryota; kingdom Metazoa; phylum Arthropoda; class Insecta; order Lepidoptera; family Erebidae; genus Schrankia; species Schrankia costaestrigalis. Next base: position 10,293,061 of record FR997827.1, read on the forward strand.
TTAAATCGGTGTTCTTCCCAGTTGTATGACTGGGAAGAACAACGTATAGCATTATTCGGTTCTAATCTGACATGTTCATGACATTGACAGCCCTCAGTGTCATGAAGTCTGTTTGAGATTAACAAAAGTTAAAAAAAAACAAGAGTGTAAAAGTTATATTTCTAATCGACTTCTTGTAAAACTATGTAGGTAGCGTAATGACGTTTATTTTAAGTACAATTACTTCTACAGATCTCCGTGTGGTGACGGAATAAGAATACAATATGTTACCACCCCATCTCATCCCATAGGTGTCGTAGAGACCGACTAAGGGACTGTCCGTGAATATTATCCTTACGAAATAAAAAGAAGGAAAACTTGAAATTAAACCCTATAACCAATCCGTCTGGCCAGCGTGGTATTAGTAGGCCATGTATCCCTCCGTCATGGGAGGAGGCCTGTCCCTGCAGTGGGACATTAATGGGCTGTTATGATGATGATGACTTATACAGATATCTCGCATATTAGGGGACCAGTAAATACGTTAATTTCTAATGTCATTAGGGGCAATTATAAAGATTGTAATGTTTGAATTTCATGTCTAGTGACATCTAGGCAATGATATAATTATGTTTGATATAAATATTTACATGTTTGTAATATCAAACCCATGGGTTTTGACTAACTGTAGGTGTGATACCAAAATGATGTACCTAGTTCACATTTAAAAAAATCGACAGTCTATTGCTAAGTAATATTCGAAATGCACAGTTTTTAATGGTAATGTCACCTGATGGGTTTTTTACTGTAAAATAGCTAATATCAAAAGAAGTTATTAAAGAATACTTACTCTTCTGCTTAATTAATATAAAAGTTCCATTGAATTAATATAAGCACCAAGAAAATTTACCTAATAGAATGACGACCGCTGCCTGTGGCGTAGTGGTTATGTAATATGACTGCTACGCAGAGGTCTCGGGTTAGAATCTCGCTCAATGCAAATCTTTGTGTGCATGAACGTGATTGTTTGCACTGGTCTGGGTGATTTCTATGTATAATGTATGTATTTACAAAAAAAAAGTATTTAAGTATGTTTATTCGTTGTCTAGTACCCACAAGCTAGACAAGCTTTGCTTAGTTTAGGACTAGATGGCGTTGTGTGAATGTTTAAGGAATATTTATTTATTTATTTTATATTTAGAATATAAAAATTATGACCAAATCGCGGGTGACAGCCAGTTAAAAATAAAACATTTAAACTTAATAACAAAAAGTTTTACGTACCTTGGCGTGTCCATATGGTATTAAATGTATATCCAAATGTAAGGCTAGCTTTTCCACCGCAGGCTTCAATTGAGTTCTGAAGTATTTCACACTTCCAGTACATAGAGTCTCGTAATATATTTTGAGTTCTACTTTGTCTTTTATAGGATTGCTTTCTGTGGACACCTGGAAAACGTTATAATTATGTAACAAAATTATTATAATAAAATACATTTACTTATAATCGTGTTCGATAAAACGATAAAAAATAATACCTTCGGTGTTTCGTCAATGGAGTACGATTATAACTTACCAAGGGGTTATCTGTATCATTTCCTTTTCCTGTGCATTTAAACATCCCATCTTATTCCATGACAGAATCCGATTAGGGGAAAGTCAATTAATACACGTCCGGGCTGTTTGGAACTAAACTCAAAATACTCATTTCACAATACGACCTAATATCTAAATGACCTTTTCATCCATCACAACGGATGAAACCCAAATGAACTTACTACCATTAAGAGCGGTTTTCATTATGTATTCCCAAAACGTTTAATTCCTAAAATACACTAAATTTTAGTATCGATACACTTGATTGTCACAAAAACCCGTTCGGGCTGTTAGGAACTAATCACAAAATACTCACTTCACAATACGACCTAACATCTAAATGACCTTTTCTCACAACGGATGAAACCCAAATAAACTTACTCCCAATAAGAGCGGTTTTCATTATGTACTTTAGTCAATAAGTCCTAATTTCAAATAAACCGAGTCTCATAAAACCCGATTCCCAAAACGTTTAATTCCCAAAATACACTAAAATATTACACATGGAAATATCAAAAAGCATGATTCTCACAAGGACTAATTTTCAAAACATCCTAGGCCCAAAATACACTAAATATAGTTATATGCGGATATTCTACTGTAAAAGGAAAATAGAGGAGAAACATGTCATAAACTATAATAAAACCTTCAAACTGCTATTAATTTATTATTTTATTTTTTCTAACGCACGGCACCAGGTAGATTATCACCTAATGAGAGGAAAACTAGAAACCTTTATTAGGCTGCTTTTGCATCAGAGAGATGTACGCATCCTCGCACCACACATTAATACGAATTTTCTCATCTCCGCTACACCTCTCGTACGACACATTTTACTCGCTCACCTCTGTTGGAAAAGCAGCCTTGATGGTTGACGGTCATCCACTGCGCGATTTTCAGGAAACTTCCTACCGCGAACAGCTGTTTTGTGGAACAAGCTCGCTGCGGCTTTTTTGTGATGATGTTTTTTATGTAATGGAAGGCAAACGAGCCAGCAGGTCACCTGATGGTAAGTGATTACCGCCGCCCATGGACACCCGCAACACCAGGGGAATCACAGATGCGTTGCCGACCTTTAAAAAGGGAGTAGGTACGCTCGTTTCTTGAAGCTCCCCAAGTCGTAAAGGTCCGGAAATATCGCCGCAGCGAGTAATTCGGAAATCAGTTATTCACTTCTTTATTTTACACTAGCTGACCCTTACTCACTTCGTTAGGCCGCGGAAAAAACTTTTTTAAACATATTTCATAACTGCTCCACTCCTATTAGTCATAGCGTGATACTATATAGCCTATGTCACTCCCCGATAAATGGACTATTCAACACAGAAAGAATTTTTAAAATCGGTTCGGTAGATTCAGAGATTACTGTGACGTTGACGATTATTGTGACGTTGTAGGGGGATTACCCCCTACAACGTCACAAACACACAGACATACAAACACACAAACTTTACCTCTTTATAATATTAAATATTATATTATTATTAAGTATAGATATATACTTATTGCAGTTTGAAGGTTTTATTATAGTTTATGACACGTTTCCTCTATTTTCCTTTTACAATAGATTATCTCATATCACTTTATATTTAGTGTATTTTGGGCCTAGGATGTTTTGAAAATTAGTCATTATGAGAATCATGCTTTTTGATATTTTCATGTGTAATATTGTAGTGTATTTTGAGAATTAAACGTTTTGGGAAAAGTATTTTATGAGACTCGGTTTATTTGAAATTGGGTCTTATTGACTAAAGTACATAATAAAAACCGCTCTTATTGGTAGTAAGTCTATTTGGGTTTCATCCGTTGTGAGAAAAGGTCATTTAGATATTACGTCGTATTGTAAAATGAGTATTATGAGTTTAGTTCCAAACAGCCCGTATATTTTCAAAAACAAATGAAGAAATCTTTACCTAAAACAATATGACACCACCTTTCAATGACGTCACTTATACCAGAGCTCTGCCAACCCGCTGCCTACATAGACAGAGCCTATTAAATAACAGCCCAATAATGTCCCACTGCATAGACGGGCCTCCTCTTTTGACGGAGGGATACTTGGCCTACTAACATACGACACCTATGGGATGAGATGGGTTAGTAATATATTGTATTCTTACTCCTTCACCCCACACGGAGAGAGAGCCTATTAACTCTCAGAAATCTCTAATAATGTTACTAGCTACTATATCCTACCTCCTAAACATAGTAGCATTACTGCGTGAAGGTGGATTAAGCTAGCACAGCGGTACCTACACTGGTCTGGGCGGTATTTTTCTAAAAACCTGGCAAAACCATCATCTGTGTTGTGGTTGTTAAATTTGTTAAATCAATTTCACGTAATAACACTTTGATCAATTTAGGGAAACTACACGTGCGAAAAGGCGTAATCAAAATGATTTACATGCTATTACGAGCTTGAAGCATATCGGTTTCATACTATTAGTTTAGGTATGGACAATAATGTATTTATTATATTAGTAAATACCTAGTATTTGTAGAAAACTTATATAACATAATAATGTTAACCCTGGAAGTGAATCGTATAGGTATATACTACCCGGTCACATTATCTCGAGACGTGGCGTCGATGACGTCCCGTCGTCGGACGAATCACTGATGCGCCCGTGGCGAGCGCGAGGGTTGAAAGGAGAACGGGACGCGAATTCGCATTCCAGCGAGATCTCTAGATAATGTGACCGTGTAGTAAGATTATATTTTTTTTATAAATACTACTTGACTCGAACCTGAAAACTCTGCGTAGAAGCCATGGAGTATAGCGACTTCACCACGGAGGTCGTACTTATTATTTATACGATTATTATTGTACTGAACTATCATGCCTTTCAATGAACTGAACCTCAATGTGTGTGGAAGTGTGAACCATTACTTGGGGAAAATTTTTCGCATTTAAAATCAAAATCGGGTATTAAGTAGATGTTTACTAAAAAGTTAATATGGCCAATCGTTTGGCGACCATACTTTAGAAAAAAACATTTCGCTTGTACGATCAATGGAACAAAAATTGGTCGGCAAATAATTCATTCAACAAATCGTTAATCGGCCATATGTATGTCGCATAATCGTTGCAGACCGATGAAAGTGTGTAGTATACCTACATGTCGAGATAATAATTATATTATTGATCTTAATATTAATGAAGCAACGAGATCACTTAAGTGTAATCAACTAAGACATTGCTATAATAGACGAAAATAACTATTATTGACCTTATGACAAAGGGGAAGGAGATAAGCTTGGAAGCAATATTATTAATTATTTAGGTCTTGGAAAGTTCCAACAATAATATTAGTAGGTAAATAGATATATCCGTGTGGTGACGGAGTAAGAATAAATATGTCACTACCCCATCTCATCCCATGGGTGTCGCAGAAACCCACTAAGGGACTATCTGTAAATATTACCTTTACATAGAAAGAAGGAAAACTTGAAATTAAACCCTATACCAATCCGTCTGGCCAGCGTGGTATTAGTAGGCCATGTATCCTTCCGTCACGGGAGTAGGCCCGTCCCTGCAGTGGGACATTAATGGGCTGTTATGATGAATAGATTATTTTGTGCTTTATCAACTATTTATACATACATAACAATGCGAATATATCGAACTTGATGGATAGCACGGAAGTCCAGGAATAAAGCCATAAAGTGAAAAACGCGACCTAATCATTATTTATTTCGAAATTCTAACAAATGACATTATGCTTACGTACAGTTGTGGTCTCGTTCAAGCTGGACGTCACATCTTCAAAAGTTGATAAATCTGAAAATAAAATAAAGTTAGCTTTGACGACTTGATAAATAGGGCACCCCAAGCATAGAAAGCTAAGAGAAAGCTTATGCAGAGCAGTGGGAATTCTTTGAAGAATATGATGACTAGCAAAATTACATTTATTCAAACAATATTTGTTTTGAGAAGACGTACGTCGTATAGCCTATACTATAGACATTATGATTATGATGATGATGAACCGATATCCGATCCAATATTCCTTGTCGTGGGGCGATGTTTGATCCTGTGGTTTTCATTAATAGGCAGGAACTGACCTTGAGGGTAGCCAGAGTCAGTTTTTAAATTAATTTAATTCATACCTGTGTTTACTATGTGACTGCATATTACAATACAGATAAACAATTGAAAAAATAAGACTTCGAAATAAGTCATCGTACGACATCAAATGTCAACTAAAATAAAATTAAACAAGAGAATATGAAGAAACGTCGTGATTATTTTAATCATTAAATAGCCTATGACCAAACTAAGCGATAAAAGAACCAGGAACAATAAACATTATTATATTTTATTATCTACATTAAGATTCACCTACATAATATCGTTATCGTGTATAGTTCGCGTAGTCTTACTTGACCGACCTGAAGTTGGCTATTATAGAAGTTTGTACATGTACAGGAGCAAAGAAAACACCCGCTTCTTATGCTTCTCGCCATTTAGTTCCAAAAATGAGATCTGCGCAATCATTTGTAAGAACTTCAAGAAAGTCAACTTATTTGGGGCGTACTGTAATCGAAACATATGTTTTGATCTTGGAGTCTTTGCCCCCGTATTTTGAGAAGCTGTTATCTTTTATGGGTCTGACCTTACAAATGCATATGTTATCGGTCATTGTGTAGCCGTTATCGACGAGTGCAAAAACTGTGGCCTTAATGTCTCGTGTCTTTGTTTGTGTATTGCTCTTAACGAGTTTAGATACATATTTGGTGTTTGTTGGGTTCATTAATCTTATTCTTAACTTTTTTACTTCTTCCCCTACATTTTTTCTATTTATAATGTGTATGTATTTACAAAACGAATATGGGAGTGTGTGTAACCATTATCTAGTATCAATAAAACAAGAGTTTGCTTCATTTTTGTCTCGTAGCTCAAATATGTGAAGAACATTATTATCATTATCTAAAAAGTCACCATTTATAGTGATGTAAAGATTAAAACGAAGCTTTTTCTATAATCATAATAGTCAAAAGTATTAAACCAACAAAAAGTATAAAAGTACCAAAGACCCAAAAAAGAGACCAATACAAGTTTGGATACTTATTTTTCAGTAGAAATTATAAAATTGGTTCAATAACTAATCTTAATAAAACAAAAACCTTTTGCTTTAAAACAATTGGTCAGCTGCGGTCGTTAAACTTAAAAACAGATTGTAGTTAAGAAGCAGTTTACTCAGTTACCAAAAAAAACCAATCGCTTGCGGCGCTCTGTATCGCTCTGAGTAACTGTGTTTATTAGGTTAGATAAGTAAACTTTGTCTCATAGAACCTTTTGTAAAAAAACTATTAATTGTGGTTAAACTATTTATTATGGTTAAACTATTACTTGTAGTTACACTAATCTTCTAAACTACGTCAACTTATTTTTTTGAGCATGTCTTTGTATTCCTCATACATTTACGCATCTAGACTTAAACTGTGCAGAGCTAGACAATTATTAGATTAACATTTTTTTTTAATTATTTGTAAAAATATACCTAAATATAAAAGACTGACATCAAGACAAATATTCATGTATGTACCATATTATACTCAAAGATTTACTTGATGAAAATCTTTGATTCGAGCCCAAGACCTATGTACTCGTAGCAGTCATGTGTACAAGACTCGCATAGATGTGTTAAAACTAATTTGTATTATTCAAACTCTTAATTAGTAATCAATAACATTATGTTTTATTTACTTTAACAGTAAGCTGGCGAGTGTTTATCGTTAGTATACATTGTTCCTTCATCGTTAGAGTACGTATTAACGTGCGCGTCTGTTAACATAATAATGATATCAAACAGTTTTATCACTATTTTTACAATTAGTTTATTATGTTTAACTGCTGAATCTCAATGTACGTATTTTTTGTTTATTTATAACTTTTTGGGCCTAGTTTTTTTAAATTGCTAAATTTCTTATTATTTCAGATATTTTATCAAATCATTTTTATACGAATCCCGTAATAAAATATGATGTTGCAGACCAAATTATTACGGAACTTAAGGTAACTTTTTATACATGTAATTAACATAATATTTCCTTATAAACACATTAAGTAACAGTGAATTTTCAAATGTTTTTAGTACTTAGAAGAACTGAGTTACGAACAAAAAGAAACAGTGAAGATTGAAGTGTATTATGAGTGCTTATGTCCTGACTGTAGACTGTTTGATTCATTGCATTTGATACCAACAATAAAGAAGCTAGGAGATCTTCTTGAAGTCGATGTTTATCCATACGGAAATGCTAGAGTAAGTACTTACCCATTTCATTGTAACATCTTTAAAAATTTAGTGTTAAAACAAAATTTATCATCATAAGAGCCTCCCTCAAATATTTCACTATTACGCGGTCCTTTTGTGTAAAGTATTTGGTTTTTTCCCAAATACAATAATAAAAAATGATCTTCTGACCAACATGATGGCCACAATGAGTTGCACTTTTACTTACGTAATAACTCTTATGTAGTCTGTGCTTTTACGGACATTTTTATACAAAATATCACAAAAATAGAGCACAGTTATACAAATTATTCTAACCAACACGATCAAATAGGTGACACCGATAATCGTGCAAACAGTACGCAGTATCTAAACCAGTATATTCCATTGTTCCATTCATACGGAAAATCATTCAGTATCATAAAAAAATATAGCATTATTACTCTTATTGGTCTATTTACTGTATGACTGAGTTTTTCGAGGACATTAAAACTGTAAGCCTTAAGCCGTTTGATCGCATTCTATTTTCAGTCAGATATTGGCCGTTGGATATTTAATGACCAGGGTATTAAAACCCCACTGCTTATGACAAAATCAAGAGGTTATGTAAAACGATGTTGATTAAGTTTATGAAATATGTTGATGTGTTTATGTTGATGTTGATTAAGTTTATGAAATATTTTCTTGTATGGCCTGTTCTAAGGTTTTCACAAAACATCTTTTAATCCTCAGACTATAATTCACGAAGATGGAAGTACGGAAATAAAATGTCAACACGGTCCTCCTGAATGTTACGGCAATATGCTGCATGCTTGCGCACTCAACAAAATCATTAACAAAACTGAAGCAATATTTTTTAACGCTTGTATGATGGACTTCGCGCGAAAGAACAAAGGATCTGATGACGATGCAGCCAATACGGTAATCTTATGATTATGTGTTAATTTTCTAGTTCCATCAGAGGTCCAAAAATTTTGTCGAAACTCCGTCAACTTCACAAACTCTTTTGCTTTTGGGCTCTTTTTTTAAACTGGTTAATTCTTTTTCTAGCTGCTTGTTATAATTTAGAAGAGAGTATTATTTACGACTAAGTACACACCTCAACAAAGTCTAGGGATATTTGGTATTTACTCAATTAACTTCAAAATTATTGAAGATAGCTTACAACATGTTTATATTTTTATAAAGACAATTTATCAGGCTACAATGCAGAATTAAATAAAATAATTATTTTTGCATAAATATTTTTTTATTCAAATAAATAAAAAACTTGGAAAATTAGTAAAACTAACAATGAATGTGTTTCTTAAGCAAAAGTGAAAATAAGCAAAAATTAATCTGTTTTTAACTGTTATGTGAGTAATGAGTAGTCAGCACATTAAAAAAACCGTAAATAACGGTCCTGGAATGGTTTTTCATGCTTTTATTATGTTATCCAGGTCTTGGTGGGGTATATTGTTCCAGGTCCGACTAGGATGCAAAAAAAGTTGCCCTTCCATCGCAATTTTATACAGGAAAAATCACCAAAACCTTTCTTTTGAACATGTCCTACGCGTATTTTATGGTTTTGAGGATAGGGGATTGAGTGGTTCAGCATAAAATCGATACGTCGTGCTCCTGCAACCAGCTCGTCATCACTCTCGCTTTATGCGAACGGGTATTATTGTCCATGAACTTGAACATTTGGCCCAATTGTAGTCTACGGGGGTAGATTATTAGTACTAGCACCTCGTTAAATTATTTTTCAGCCGTCATGGTGTTTCTGATCAAAACGCGCTCTGTTCTTCGACCGATACTAATTCCTGTCCAAACCATAATTTGTTCTATCGTGGCATGAATAGATTTCCTGAGGATGTTGTAGACGGCTATCACAACCAGGAACTCGCCAAGCACGTTCTCTACGTGAATCCGAGTGGAAACCGAACCGGGACTCATGTGTAAACACTACTACAGATCACAGGTTATCTTTGCAGAGCAAATGTTCACGAGCCCAGTCTAGTCGTCGTGCGCGATTCGCTCGGCTTAGTGCTGGAGTATAGAGCGGTATGCGAGCATAAAGGTGGGCTTCTCGCCGACTTTTTCTGACAGTTTGGTCACCCGCAAGAGGCTCCACCAAGAGCTGGAACCTCTACACCAGCTGCATGGTAGTAACATTTGGCTGTCTTTTCACGGGAACTTGCAAAAATCGATCATGTCGTTAAGTGGTGATAGACTTTTTGCTGTGGTATCTTTCAGCCACTTCACCAGTAGCACGATAACGTGACCATAACCTTGATTTCATATTTTGTATTGTTCTAATCTTTTAAGCAATACTCCGCTTAGTACCCGCAGCTGGGAGCATGCCTACTGCCCATAACATTTCTCTCTGATGAAATGGCGCCGCTGCTTGATGCACACAATATTATTATCATTCATTCGAAATAAACGTTTACATTGTCATAAAACTTAAATTTTACACAAAAAAGCAGTCAAAACTAACTATTGGTAAATGAAATTTTCGAACTTGACTACGTTTAAGCCGCGTAAATCTTTTATTTTTAATTTTATTTTTCAAATTCAAATTTAGAATGGTTGAAAAAGGTTAACAAAGTAAGTTTTCATCAAAAGAATTAAAAAAAATACAAAATTACAAACCAAATTTTTTGAGTTTCACAACTTTATACAAAATATCCCTAGACTTTGTTGAGGTGTGTATATGTAACGATGCATGGTTCTTAAAATAGAAGTATACCAAATAAATGATCAATGTAAATAATCTATAATATAAAAATGAATCGCAAAATGTGTTGGTAAGCGCATAACTCAACAACGCCTGGACCAATTTGGCCAAATCTTTTTTTAAAATGTTTGTTGAAGTTCAAGGATGGTTTTTACGGCGAGAAAAATTTGAATTATTTCTGGAAAAACCCTAAAAATAGCCCTTTTCTTTTTCCCATACAAATGATTTCTAACTAAAACGTAGTCAATTTGAGCTTTATTGCTATGGTATAAAGTTCATATTAAATTACAAGCACTCACACAGTGTTGTCTAAGCAATGTAGGTGTGTTCCTAACGTCAAAGATCATATCTACCAAAACAATGTGCGTGTGTGCGTTGGAGCACAGAACACATAGTTGGAGGAGTTTAATGTCGCGTTCCGAAACTCGCGTTTCTTTTGTATTAGTTTCGGCACGCGAGATAAAATGCATCAGTTTCCACGTCATTACATCAGTCAAACAAAAATCGCGTTACCAACAGTGTTTTATTATTTTTAATATACAAATTTTAAATAAATAAAACAATTCGTACGGCTTAAAAGGATTTGACTTCAAGTCATATCAAATTTAAAAAAAAAAAAAGTTGTCTGTTACCTAATCTACTGAGTTTGCTTTTGTCAACTGATACACGAAACTACCAATGTGTTGTTATTGGTTCTATGAACTCGGTTTGCTCACACTGTAAGTAACAAATGATGAAACTGGAGGGATTTACTTCTTAGATGCACCTGGTGGTACAGGAAAAACTTTTTTGATTTCATTAATATTAGTAACAATTCGCTCACAAAATAAAATTGCACTTGCACTCGCTTCGTCGGGAATCGCAGCAACTTTGCTTGAAGGTGGTCGAACAGCATATTCAGCACTAAAATTGCCATTAAATATGAAAAGCAATGAAGCGAGTTCTTCGAAACGTTGCAGGTTGGAGTTTCAACTCCAACCTGCAACGTTTCGAAGAACTCTGCAATGGCAAAGGTTTTGCAGCAATGTAAATTGATTGTTTGGGGTGAATGCACGATGGCACATAAAAAATCTTTGGAGGCTTTAGACAGAACCTTAAAAGATCTACGGAGCAATAATAACCGATTTGGTGGTGCAATGATTTTATTAGCAGGAGATTTTCGTCAAACATTGCCAGTGATTCCACGATCAACGCCAGCTGATGAACTCAATGCATGTCTAAAGTCCTCCAATTTGTGGAAACATGTCGAAGTACTTCATTTAAGCAAGAATATGCGTGTCGAGTTGCAAAATGACCAATCTGGAAACATATTCTCTAAACAACTCATTGACATTGGTAATGGCAAATTTCCTATAGACATGTTGACTGGCTGCATTAACTTTCCTCAAAGTTTTTGTCAGTTAACTCGATCAAAAGATGAACTTATTCAGAAGGTTTCTCAAAATTACAGAAACCATGATTGGTTGAGCGAACGAGCTATACTGGCTGCAAAAAACATAGATGTAAATGAATTAAATTTCAAAATTCAAGAACAAATTACAGGCGAATTGAGGATATATAAATCAGTTGATTCGGCTACTAATCAAGATGATGTAGTCAACTATCCACCGGAATTTTTAAACTCGCTGGATTTGCCAGGATTGCCACCTCACAATCTTCAATTAAAGGTTGGATCGGTGGTTATAATGTTGCGAAATATCAACCAACCGCGTCTTTGCAACGGTAAAAAAAATTACTAAACAATGTGATAGAAGCAACTATACTCAAAGGAAAGTATAAAGGAGAAGATGTTCTCATACCGCGCATCCCAATGATTCCGACTGATGTGCCATTTGAGTTTAAACGACTACAGTTTCCAGTGCGGCTTGCTTTTGCTATGACTATAAACAAGTCCCAGGTACAGTCCCATTAAGTGTTTGTGGTATTAATCTAGAAAACCCATGTTTCTCACATGGTCAATTGTATGTTGCCTGTTCCCGTGTTGGAAAACCATCAGATTTGTTTATCTATGCGCCAGGTAATCAAACAAAAAACATCGTATACCACAAAGCACTACAATGATAATAATAATAATTATGATTCACATGATTAACAATAAAGCGATTACTTACTTTTAAATCCTTATATACCTATGTTTTATTTAATTATTTTTTATTCACAACGCCCTATCACCAGGGTGACGGTTCTGTTCAGGAGAATTTTTTAAAATACGTAGGCACAAAAACTGCCACATTACAAATCTTTTTGACAGGACGAAGTCTGTCGGGTCAGCTAGTACTATAATAAAACAATCGGAATCGGATAAGTAATACTCGAGATATCGCTAGATCTCTTTATTAGAACAGTCCAATACAAATCAGGGGTCATGAAAAATGGATTTGGTTCAATGTTGAATGAATTTAAATTTCGTTTCTTTTGTTCACGAGATGGCGTTACCAGTAGTAATCATAAAATAAATGAGTTTTAAAATAATATATAACTATTTTATTATTAAGTGCTATTAATAAGTTATTCCTTTTAAATGTTAATAAAATTAACCATGAATCGTATGTGTAATATCAATTATTATAAGTCTTCACACTAGCCTTTAAAAATATCAATTTAACGGACACAAAGAACATCCAGACTAAGGACAATAGTTTGTGTATCACAATTGTCCTCCATGGAATTCGAACCCGCGACCGCATGCACGCCAGCCATGTAATGCGACCGCCGCGCCACCGAGGCAGGTAATTCTGCCGCACCATAACGTGGCGTGCAAATGTATTCATTCATAATTAATTAGCGATTATCCGTGTGGTGACGGAGCAAGAATACAATATGTCACCTCCCCATCTCATCCCATGGGTGGCGTAAAACCGACTAAGGGACTATCGGTGAATATTATCTTTACGAAATAAAAATGAAGGAAAACTTGAAATTAAACCCTATACCAATCCGACTGGCCAACGTGGTATTAGTAGGCCAAGTATCCCTCCGTCACGGGAGGAGGCGCGTCCTTGCAGTGGGACATTAATGGGCTGTTATGATGAAAAAAGCGATGTCATTTATTTTAACTTACAAATTTGACAACAGATGGCATTGTGCCTGTGACGTCATTTTCAGTATCGCGGTATTAAGATTTTACTTGAAAGAATGACGTTTGCTCATGTCTTTCAGTATAAGTTTAGACACAGTCTTCATAGATCTGTCTTTGTAAAGATCTGTTTTTGAAAAGGTTTTGGTTCGTTCGTTAATTTTACAATTCGTGAGTAGGTATATCGCTGTTTGTTATAAGGTTTAAAAAACGATTTTTCAGTATTAAATCGAATTGCGAAGTAAGTAACATCCGCCACGCGAACGAAGTCGCGGGCACAGCAGCTAGTCTAATTAATAAATATGTAATAGAATTTTGAAATTAAAAACAATCGGCACACTGTTGTTTTGACATTAAGATTGAAGTTTGTCCACATATTCAAAAAAACTTTTTATGATTATATTGGAATGATTTTTCTTTTGTATCACTAGTAGCTGAAACGTTTTTATACATCGTGTATTAATTATTTCAGTGTGGATTACTCAGGCATATAGACGCAGATCCAATCAAGAAATGCGCCAACGGTCCGCTAGGCTTTATGCTTCTTAAATCCTATGGCGAAATTAGCAAAAAGGCTGACTTTAACGCAGTACCATACATTCTAGTCAATGGAGTAGAGAACGATGGAAACCACTTTTTTGAAGACGTTTGCTCGGCATTCAAAGTTCGACCAAATGAATGCAACGAATAGTTTTTATCAATGTTTAATTTTATTTAAGTTATTCGTAACAAACATGATTGTACATCAAAGTTGTAGCAACGTCTTTGTCATAATTTGACAAGTTGGAAGAAGATACATGACCGCTATTAATTGCCGGTAGCGGTACGGGTAATGCTAATGTCCGGCCGTTCAGAGAATGCGTTCCTGACACTTATCAGTTAGTCACGACTAGTGATGGACACAACATTATACCGAGTTCGTTACCGTTACTCCAAAATGAACCGCCGCGTTATTTTTATGATTAGATTTAGACCGTTTTAAATTGGCGGAATCATTTAAAATTTATATTTTAGTTCTTTACGTGGAAACAATAAAAGGGAATATTAATATAATAAAATTGTTTTATTTATTATTTTTTACAAAGTTACAATCTGTATTTCTATGGAATAAAGTACATTGAACTAAATGTGCGTACAGAATATTAATCAGACTCCGATTCGCTTGAGGAGGTGGTGTCTTCATCATCATCTTCGTCTACATGTATAATTATATTATTATCAATTACAGAATCAATCCTGATATCTCGGTCAAAATGTTCCATAATCAGGTTTTTAGTCTTTTCGACAACCTTTGCCCAGTCATCTCTTGTGACTTTCCCGCAGGCTTCTTTTAACAGGGTCATCATCTTTTTCGTGCTGAATGGCGGGGAAGTATTGTGGCGGGCGGCGTAACCTTTTATTTGAGCCCAGATTAGCTCAATCGCGTTATATTGGCAATGATACGGTGGAATTCTTAGAACGCGATGACCGTACTCCAAAGCCATTTCATCGATTTCGTATCGCACATTTGCCGCTTTATTTTCTTTCACTAACTTAATTAGCTCTGCTTTTAGCATCTGCATATTTGCGTCAATGCCTTTTGCTTGTAACCAAGCAACCATTTCTTCTTTTTTATTAGCTTGGGTAGGTGGTTTCTGTATTTGAAACGAGTGATAGGAGGCATTATCCATCAATATTACAGAAGGCTCTGGTAGGCTGGGCAAAAGCACGTTCTGGAACCACTCTTTAAATGTACTGGCATTCATTTCCTCGTGGTAGTCATTTGTGGTTTTTGATTGAAATGCCAGTAAAGCGTTCTCCACAAAGCCGTATTTTGCAGTACCTGCGTGGCATATTATCAGACGAGCCCCCTTACCCATTGGTACTTTCGACGTCGACGCTTGTGTATCATCCGTCCAAGAACGGGAAACCGTGTGATTGGCGTTTAGCCATGTCTCGTCAATGAACACGACATTATCCCAGTTATCAATTTTTTTTGCTTCTCTCAAGAAACTTATCCGTTTCAAAATGATGTCGTATCGTTCTAATAAAATTTTTCTTTTGTCTGTTTTTTTATACGAAAAACCAATATCTTTTAAGATTTTCGTTAAAGCAGTTTTACCCCCGCTAAACAGTCCAGCTTCTCTTAACGACGCCAAAAGCTTCATCCTGTTGAGATATTCATTTCTGGAATAGTAACCATATATATGATTTCTGATTGCATCGGCGTCAAAGGTATCAATATCTGTCACGGGTTTAGTTCTACGTTTCTTCTTCGGAGTACGTAAAATATTATCTTCCATGCCAGTAGAGCCGAACTTTTCTTTATTAATATTTGTAATCGTTCGTTTGCTAACTCCAAGCGCCTGAGAGACGCGTTCTTGTACTTTTTCGACAGGAACCAGGGGTCCGCCATTTTGCCGCTCCCGCTCAAAGTAATCTTGCAGCTTGATAATTAACTCACGGGCTCCAGTTTTCAATGTTTGTCCACGTTTAGGCATTATTATGCACCAAAAGTAAAAAGAACGCAATATAAGACACAATCAAAGTCAAATAACAACAGATCGCAAACACTTTAAGAACGTGGTCTATGCGCACGAAACGACAACAGACGACTGTTTCAGCGTCACAAAATGGCGGCCCATAACGCCATTTGGGGTTACCATTTTCAACCTAAATATAAAAATGCTACTTTGTATTTAATGTACTTTTATTTTTATATTTAATAAAAGTTATTCTAAAGTCCATTATTTTCAAATTCTTGAAAAGAAAAACAAAACGTATTATTTTATAAAGTATAACTGTATCGATAAGAACAGATTACGATACTATTATTCACTGTTATTGTTGGCACAGCACTACAAATATAAAGCGCTGACATAACCTTGTAATAGCGCAGTGTAGATTTAGAAAAATATTGTTTACCAAGTTATTTGACACTCAGTTTGACACAACATTATAACATTCATTAATTATTGATATAATAATGTTGTTTTAATGCTCATCAATAGTTAAAACGATAAACAACCAGCAAAAATATTTTTATCGTAACTGCAACGCCATTACAAAGTTACTGCGTCAGTTCAATCGCGACGTGTCAGGAACGCATTCTCTGAACGGCCGAAGAATAAGCATAATAAAGCGGCTTTCGGTGAAAGCATGCGTGGATGTGATTGACGTTATATCATTTTGTTTTTGTTGTGATATCTGAGAGACAATTTTATATTCAAGTTGGTTTTTATTGAAATTGAGATTTAAGTTCGTTACATGCAATTTAGTTTTAAATATAGGTACCTAAGATAATAAAATTACTATTATTTTTTATAAGTTGTAATAAAACATTGAAAACCATATGTGTTTATATTATATTGTAAGCTTCAACTATCATTTACACAGAACAAAACAAAATTTTCAGTGATTGATGTATCGGTTAAAAGGTCTCTTTACTCTACTTGTGTTCTAGAACGGGCAAAAGCGTCCTTTCTTAGTTCGAAATTTCGAATTCGAAGAAGAATCGATGCTAGCAAATGAAACTGATATACCGCTATAAGTCGGTCGGCAAATTCTCGTTTGTTACCAGTAGCAAGTGAAGTGTACTCCAAACGTGCAGAAGAGGTTGATCGTCAAGCGCGCAAGGTGTTATTCTCTAACCTCCTAATTAATTGGTAATATTATGTTGTATTTACTTTAACAGTAGGCGAACGAGTGTTATCGTTAGTATACATTGTTCCTTCGTAGTTAAAGTACGTTTACAAGTATAAACGTACGCGTCTATTATAATAACAATATAATAATGATATTAAACAGTCTTAGCATTATTTATATAATTAGTTTGTTATGTTTAACAGCTGAAAGTCAATGTAGGTAATTTTGTTTTATACACGTGTGTAGTTCTCGAACGGATTTTATGACGGCCTTTAGGGTCAAGAGCGTGTCTAACTTGACTGGTCTAAAATTACAAGGTGTTCTTTCCATTTGGCATGTATCGGCTTGAGATAAGTCCTGATAAGGATAGTCTTGAAGGTCTTCAGCATGCTTTTTGGAGTTCGTTATAATAATATGAAATATAATATTGCGATAATGTATACCATAAATTATTTTTTATAATTTTCAGATATTTCATCAAACTCTTTGGATACTAATCCTTTAAATAAATGCAGAGATGCTGACCAATTACCTAAGGAACTTACTGTAACTTCTTGAATATAATGACATATAACTTACTTAAAACATTGCTAGCTTAAGTAACAAAAAAATACATATTTTCAGTCCTTAGAGCCACAAGAAAAAGTGAAGATTGAGGTCTATTATGAGTCCTTATGTCCTTTCTGCAGAAAGTTTGAAGTGCAGGAATTGATACCAACATTAACTAAGCTAGGGGATCTAATTGATATTCATGTTTTTCCTTACGGAAACGCTAGAGTAAGTACATTATTAATTAGGGTCTGGAACGTCAAACCGAAACACGCTTATACGTACTACTGCATGTAGAAAGTACAGCTAATAGAGGTCACTATTCGTAGATAGCACGTTTCGTCGAATTATCCAATGTTTCTATACAAATTGTGACTTCTATGAGCTGTACTTTCTATACGTGGTCGTTTTATAAAACCTTGTTTCTGTTTAACGTTTTACATCCATACACCATTTTGATCGACTCTGAAAATAATGTTTTGAAGCTACATTGAATTTTTGTCCAAGACAAAAAAAAATAGACCGAAATTTATATTTTTGAGGCGTTCGTAAATTCTTTATCAAAATTAGTTATACAATAATCCATGTTAAGAAATATGGAATCATCCCATCATCCCTGTAGTACTTGTAACGTTTTTACAATCTACTTATATTGTAAAAACTTTGGAACACTCTCTTTTGAAGTCTGACCCTCATGTAGGTATAAGGATCGAGCTCAGCATCAGAGTTGTATCTAGAACAGATAAATAAGAAACTAAAGATAATTTTAGACCAGTATTATCTTATAAAATTAATACTGTTTAACCCTCAGACGTATACTCACGAAGATGGAAGTGTGGAAATAAAATGTCAGCACGGTGTTCCTGAATGTTACGGCAATATGCTTCATGCATGCGCGCTCAAGAAGTTCAGTAATAAAACTGATGCTATAGTTTTTAATTCTTGCATGATGGACTTCTCGCGAAAGAACCAAGGATCTGATGACGATGCAGCCGACACGGTAACCTTATAAATATAATGTTTTATAGTTAAATCTGAGTTCCCATAGCTTCGTTAAACTTCCACCAGTGCTACAATCTTCAGGGTTTTTGGATTCCTTTTGTAAGATTAAATTAAGTGGTAATTAAGATTACTCTAAACTATACCATAATTTTTTGAAAAATGATGTTTTTTACAACTTTTTTTTATTATTTCAGTGCGGAAAACTTAGGCATATAAATGTGGAACCAATCAAGCAATGCGCAAAAGGTCCTGAAGGCTTTATGCTTCTTAAATCCTATGGCGAACCAAGCAAAAAGGCTGGTTTTAACGCAGTACCATATATTCTAGTCAATGGAGTAGAGGACGATGGCAATCTGTTTCTTGAAAGTGTCTGCTCGGCATTCAAAGTTCGACCACTTAAATGCAAGGAATAATTTTCATGAAAATTATTATTTTTAATTTATTATTTTTTATTCATTTGAAATAAACTTTATTGTAAATTAAAGTGATTATAAGAATAAAATAGTTTCACATGTTTAGCCAGAATCTGGCTTCATATTGAGTGGTTCGATAAATGTCAGTACTTACTATTTACAACTATCTTACAATTTGAATTACGTACATAGACAATAGTATTAATCTATACTTAGGCGACCTCTGTTAGGTCGTAGTAATACTCGTAGTACAAGATTGCTACGCAAAGGTCGCGGATTCAATCTCTACGCAAGTCATAAGTACATTTGTGTCCAAAAACATGGCTGTTTGATTTGGTTTGCGTGTTTTCTTTGTTTAGTCTACATAATATAAACTTGGTTTTGCTTGGGACTAGATGGCAATGTGTGAATGTTTACGAAATGTATATAAATATTTTCATGACATTTATTTGTGACATGTTATTTAAAGTTTAGTAGTCTGCTACTCTTGTAGAGCTCCGGCTGTGTATATTATGCAGTAAGAACATACAAATTAATTTCTTTTAGGAGTTAAAATTTAACTATGGGCAACTTTTAGTTTAAATAATTTAATTATTTTACCTAAAAGTTGCCTATAAACGCAATGTTCAACTGTCTATCTGATCTAGAGTACCTACTTTTACTAATCTTAATTTGGTCTATTAAAGTACATTAATAAACGCCTGCGGATACACAAATAGCCACACAGTCTGTATCATTTAGCCCACAATAATGCCGAAAACTCTATGAAAATGCTTCTCTATTGAAATCCACTACGGCGGCGCATACGTGTCTACAAAGTTACTCAAAATCTGGGTTACTGTGTCTCATTTGAGTATATACTTATGATGAACGTTTAATGTTTTCTCATGAGTTTTCGCACCATTACCTATACTATCATTTGCTTTTTACTTACGTTGGGATTAAGATAAATCTACGGTCCTTTCTATTGAAAGGATTAGTGAGAAGATGATATTAACTTAGATCTTTCATCGCTAAAATTCCGTAAAATAGAATCCTGTTGAAACTAACAAAAAGACAATTTATTAAAAATCTTTCATGTGGATGAGCTTTGCAGATGAGCAGAGGTCATAAAATAAGCGGTCCATGTAATTTTCTACTCCAATAATAGGACATAATCTCATATAGGTTAAAAGGGCTGCCTTTCACCTTCTTAATTATTGTTATGGCTTCTTCTGTTTTCTTATTTGCTTAATGAGTACCGTAGAATGGGGTTACTTTAATAAGCAGGGGCTACATTGATCAATCATTTATCTCTGAATATGGTAAGAGAAGGATGACCGATTTATAGTATTAGCCCTTATCAGGACTGTCACAAATGTATGGCGTGCGTCATTTACACGAAAATAACACTTCTCTATTAAATTAATAAAGAAAATTGAGAGATCAATGTTACCCCAACGACATCAAAGTAACCCCTGTTTACCAGTAAGTATTCTTTAATAAACTAGGATATTATATTAACAAAGATACCTACAGTTATCTATTTTACAAGAACAAAAGAAAGAGTGTAAATTTAAAAAATCAGTTCTTTACCTGGCTCAACGATGGATTAATGAAAATAAAAAGTATAAAAAAGTAAATTAAATTTTCACGTAGTTATCAGACACGGAGGAAGGTAGAGGGGAGGTGAGGTTCAGTTGCAATTAGCTGTATGTTTGCAGTACGGGGTCAGCCGGCAACCGGGCTCGCATTTTATTTGATGAACGGACTATGCCATCCGCTTTTAGTTTGCACAACAACCCAATTCCATTTCGCTGTTCTACCATACATTTCATTCAGTTTCCGAAACAGAACACCTGGCGTTGATGGAATATTGGCAACAATATTTTTTAACAAAAATTTTGTAGAACGAGTATACAAGTCTATTAATTTTGGTTATTTCAGTTCGTATAGATAGCAGTAAAAATATAGCATGTTATAACATTGAAACACTAAGAAATAAAATGTTTGTAGGTCGGTTTACTTATTGAAAACACAATTTTTTGTTATTTTATACCAAACAGGTAAACCATCTAGGTCTGCATAGTCCAGATGCCGTTTGTCGGCAATATCATTGTGAACTAATTAATAACATTACAATATACACCTAAAAAGTAAACCTTGCTACATAGATTTAACACTTATATAAGTTTTGAACTAACTATTCTTGGACATAGCACAGCGTAATTTCTATTGAACTTCCAAACTGAATCAGCTTAAATCTTTTCATTTGTGAGCGCACGAGCTCAGACAGGATTCATCTGTTCATGATGCTACACTGAACTCAATTTTCTCCGAAGCACTTGGTTAAAAGTAATAACATACTGAAATAACAAAAGAGCCGTGAGTTGATCGCATTGATGCTATTGTGCAAGGAGACTGTATAGCTCCTCCATGCTGCCGTTCGTATCGTACTTCAGACGTTCAGGATGTAACGTCTTATACAATCATATTTAGACAGACAAGACACAATACGGTTTTTTGTTATCCATGTTAAGAATTATTGAAATGAGTTTTAAAGAATAAAATCATCACGTATTAGGTTGGGGAAAAAGTCTTTTCGTATTTTTGTATGAAAAGTCAAGACATTTTTTTCAAAGTTTATTTACATTTATTTACAATATATATGTACCGTTTTGTTGAACAACTTTCTGCCATTTTGTGGGCAGAGACATTATCCCGTTACTGTAGAAACTTTGTGACTTCTGATCAAAAAAACGGGACAAATAGTTTTGGCAGTCCTCTCTTGAGGTCAACCTTACAGAACCTAAAGAATTCTGAAGAGACCGAAACAGGTGAAAATCTGAAGGCGCAAGGTCAGGGCTATATGGTGGATGAACTAGGACCTCCCAGTCGAACTCTCTTAATTTTTGCTGAGTGGCTAAAGATGTGTGTGGTCTAGCGTTATCGTGATGAAAGACCACACCCTTCCTGTTGATCAATTCCGGCCGTTTTCTCTCGACTGCTTCCTTTAATCTCATCAGTTGCTGGCAGTAAAGATCAGAATCGATGGTTTTGCCGGGCGGTAAAAGCTCATAATTAACAATGCCCTTCCAATCCCACCATACACACAGCATCACCTTATTTCGTGTTAGGCCAGGTTTGGCCACAGTCTGTGAAGCCTGGCCAACTTTCGACCACGACCTTTTTCGCACGTTCTTGTCGTACGTGATCCACTTTTCATCGCCAGTTATCAATCTCTTCAAAAACGGCTCGGTTTCATTACGTCTCAATAATGAATCGCAAATGAGTACACGGTTCATTAAGTTTCTTTGAGTGAGTTCGTGTGGCACCCTAATATCGAGCTTTTTTGTATAACCAGCTTTCTTCAAATGGGTCAAAACTGTTTTGTGGTCAATTCCCAGTTCTTCAGCTACATCGTAACTACTAATATGCCGATCTTGCTCCACTCTTTCAAAAATGGCGTCCATTTTATTCGTAACAGGGCGACCAGAGCGAGGTGCATCTTTAACATCAAAATTTCCGGACTGAAAACGTTTGAGGGAAACAACTTTTTTTTATTTTTTTCTTTTCTTTATAATGTAGCCTTTTTAATGTTACCAAAACCAGCCAGACACAAGTAGTACAGTCAAAGAAATTTTATAATAAGTTATACCTACGTTATGCGAAAAGACTTTTTCCCCGACCTATGCTCGTTTTATTTAAATCTGTAAGAGAGAAGTCAGTAAGCTTTAATTGACTTTTGATAGTCACTTTACACCAGCATTAAAAAGTAGAAGTTATTGTGCAAGGAGTTTGTACAGTTCCTCCTTGTTGCCGTCGTTTCATACTTCAGACGTTCATGTGAGCATGTAACTTCTTATACATTCATATTTAGATACAGACAAGTCTGCGGTTTTTTGTTATTTTCTTTGTTCTACGATAGGGTAGAATGAGTTTTTAAGAATGAAATCATCAGTGTATATTATGTTCGTCTGACTTAACAATAGGATTGAATTGAACTACATATAATTGTATGCCTATAGATGTGTAGTATTTGATAGTCACTAGGTTACTTCGCACCAAAGTATCAAAAAGTTGAAGTTATAAAAAAGTATTTAAAAAAAAGTATTAAGTTACGAATGTACAATTCCTCGTTTTTGCAGTCGCGTCGCTCTTCAGACGTTTATGTGAGGATGTACCTGCTTATGCATTCATATTTAGACAGACTAGACAACAAGTTTGCGGTTTTTTGTTATCCGCGATAATGGTAAGGCGTTCTTTATTACTTTTCTTTGTTCTTTAAAGTATAACTTAGAGCTTTTAAGAATGTAATTAGCAGAATATGTTCGTTTAATTTTAATAGAGACTAAAGGCATATATAAAACTATAACTGTATGGCAATGAAAAGATAGTTATCGATAGTCACTAGGTCACTTTGCACCAAAGTGTGGAAAAGTCGACAACATTATCAGTAAACTTATCTACCATTACGGTATAAGTCACAGAAATAAGTAATAGCCATTACACAAATATACAAAAAAATATTTACGTTAGATTACGAAAGACATGATATAATGATGTAGGTAATTACATTTTAAAAGCTTGCTTCAAATTACTAACATATACCATCGTTACATGAAAATATTTTTATTTATCCAACATTGTAGGTTCTGCTGAATTTTTTTACCACTTTTTTCCGGTCATCAATCAACTGTGGCTATCAATTAAAAATAATGGTTTCAGTTTTTATTTTGAAATACGCAATCCTACGGTTACAAATAACTCAGGGAAAGGATAAAGTAAAAGATATTACGGTCCATTGGCACTGCAGCCACCTTCAGTGATGAAGATAATACTTCTTTTAACACACTATTATGTACTATAATACTGGCCAGGTAGATTAGTATAGCGTTTGCATTAGGTTTGATGTGCTTTTCAACCAACTTCAAAAAACGGAGGAGGTTCTCAATTCGGTTGTATTTTTTTTTTTACTTATCTAATTTAACTTTTACAATATTCATTTCCAATACACGGAATAAGAAAGGTGAAATATTTTGCCTATTTAAATTGCGTCTGTGTATAAGTACTTTTATAGAAGGCCTAAGATCAAGTCGATTTTGCATCCTTCTTTCTGGTTACATGTGAAATATTAGTGTTAAACCGAGTACCTCTAGTAGGTACGAAACCTAGTACAGAAGAGGTTGTCAACAAGATTTATACGATAGGAAGGGGCGTTGAGTCAATATACAAACAAAGATCCCTCGACTAAGGCTTCACCGCAACACAACAACACCGGGCTCGTTTGATCTCCAGCATCGATCGGTCAATGTGCTTGTGCTTTACAAGTTTCGGTATTCACTCAATATACTATTGTGTCTTCTGGTGGAAAATGCAGCAATTAAAAATAGTATTTTTTTGGTTGTAAATACATTTCTGACATGACGCTACCTTTATCATTGAATATCATAATAAAATCCTTAGTTGTATGGTTATGTATGGTGGACAATGGTTGCAGCGCCTAGTTACAGTTATCTACAATGTTAAAAAATATGACGTCAAGAAAATGCAGCAGTAGAGTTTGTTGCGCCGCTTCTTTTCTACTAGCGCTTTGGAGTATTTAAACATAGATTAAGTAGTCTAAAGGACGTCAAAAAATATAATGAAAATTGTATTAATTTTGAATAAAGCGTTTTTGACTTGACTTGACTTCTTAATCAATCGAGGATATTATGAAAATAACTAAATTTCCTTCTTAATTAATTATAATCAAAATATCAGCTGACAAACGTCCGCTGCTGAAAATAAGCCTCGTGCAAATATGTCCACTTAGCGTGGTCCTGTGTCTTTCTCATGTGTTAGTTTAAGCCCTGTTTAGATATTTCCTCAATTTTCCGACATTATATTTTCCATTAAATAGAAAAAATGCATAATTTACCCTGAAATCGTAATTACCGGAACCGATATCCATTAAATAAAATGCATAAATTTACTCTGAAATCGTTTGTAATTAACGGAACAAAGTTGAAATATTTTATTTAGAACAAATTAGAACCAAAACGTAAAAATCTCGTAAGTTTAATAATTATTTCTTCATATTATTGTTATGGTTACTTGCCAAATAATATTAATTTGCTCAAATGCGTAAACTATATACTTAAAATAATTTATGTAAACTTTCTCAAAACTCCATTAAGGCTAACACTTTTATTTAAACAACTCTGCAAGGATATCTCGCTATTCGAATTAGTCCATTTCATTGCGTAGAAACGGGCTAGTTTATCATCATCATATCAGCCAATCATCCTCCACTGCTGAACAAGACCTATCCTTAACCTTGCGTGGTCTAATGCCTCATCCATCGGTTGCCCACTTAGTTAGTTACATATAATGTGAATAGCCACTATTACAAAATTTGTTAGCAAGAAAATAAATCAAAGTATGAAAATGCAGAAGACTTCTCTGGTCATTAAATGAACTTAATTATCGCATACCGTTTCTAGGTATTTATAATATTATTATTATAACAAAAAACTCTTTCCAAGTTAAATTATTTATTGATCAAATCATTTACTGCACGCCTTTGGGCGGATTTTAAATGCAGCGCAAACAGCTTGAAAGAAATCATCACTATCGTTCACCTCTTCGTTTATAATTTTATAGGGAACATAATCATACCCTACGTTTTTGCTTTGTTCTCCATAATATTCGAGCAGTTTGAGGCCTAAAGAACTTTTGGCGCATTCTTTGATTGGTTCTGAATCTATTTGGAAATGTGATCCGCACTGAAATCATAACAAATTGATAATTATTGATAAGCTTTAAAGAAAGCCTCATAGAGACGTTCTAGAGCACTTACTGTGACTTCATTTTACTTGGTTTTAGATTATATACTTAAAATAGATTAGAAGTATACACCAAATATTCACGAATTATTAGAAATACTTGAAATGAAACTTGTTGTCAATATTTCTTTACAAAGTGATTTTAGCTAGAGTGGATATTGTAAATAAATTTTCTTATTCTATTACTGTTGTTACAGTACAGATGTTTAGTATGTACCAGATTGGTATGTACTTAATTACCTCATCAGCAGCTTTGTCATCAGAACCGTCATCTTTTCGAGTGTATTCCATCATACAACCGTTAAAAACTATTGCTTCAGTTTTGTTAGTGATTTTGTTGAGTGCGCAAGCATGTAGCTTGTTGCCGTAACATTCAAGAGGACCATGTTGACATTCTGGCTTTCCATTTACAATCTAGAGAAGGTACATTTTTTGTTAGAGTACAAAAGAATAAGTATACGTAGGTAACATGATATAAAGCAAAGTAACCGCTTCTCTAGTTGAAGGTAAAGACTAATTCTCTTGCAAAGAAACCAATAATACGGATGCTTATATAATTAGAACAGATAGTTCAAACTTGAAATTCCTTTAATTTTTTTTTTTTATATGATGGGAGGCAAACGAGTCAGAAGGTCACCTGATGGTAAGTGATCACCGCCGCCCATGGACACCCGCAACACCAGAGGAATCACAGGTGCGTTGCCGACCTTTTAAAAGGGAAGTAAAGGGAGGGGGAATGGGCTACCGGACTCTCACTCACCGGACGAAACACAGCAGTGACAAGCACTGCTATTTTACGCCGATTTTCTGTGAAAGGGTGGTATTTCACCGGACGGCCCTGCCCATGCGTGCCGCAGCCAAAGACTGACGACATGGCTCTACCACTCGAAAATTTCTACGATTTCGTCAAATCATTAGATGAGATAACAAGATTATTACAGCTTACATTTATTTTAATCTCTTAGAAGTGGGTACTGTAAGTTCTCTAACAAAATCCATTAATCCATTTATTTAAAAGACTCGAACTGTGAAAACTTGAACTTGCAATAGCGCGATTGCAATTAATATATTGAATATCTATTAGAAAGAACTTATAATAATTTTATTCTTGGATAAGAAAGTACACTTACATGGGTCTTCCCGTACGGATAGATATGTACGTCGATAAGATCGCCAAGTTTTACTATTGTGGATATCAATGCTGTAGACATCAATATTCTGCAGAAGGGACACAAAGACTCGTAATACACTCTGATTTTTACAATTTCATTTTGTTGGTTATCTGTGGGCTTAAAAATTATTAAGAACAATTTAATTACTAATTATGAGTATCGCTTGTATAATAACAATACACAATGGAAAAGTATATATCTTGACAAAATTAAAATAGCGTGGACGTTAGACCAAATTTTCTATTTTAATTTCGTCTTGGATGATTTTTTTATTATTTGAATAACAACTCTTGCAATAGGCATCGAGCCTTGTATCATAAAGATTTTTACAGACATGATAATTAAAGGTAGCCGACTTAATCTATACGATATATGGCTTTTAAATAAATGAGATTAAAAAAAAAAAAATTGAAGGTCACGAGGACATCTAGGTTATGGATCGCACAAGTGATGTCTTGCGTGGTATTCAAATTTCGAACGACCTTTGCAACCGCTTTCAAGATATTTAACCACCGAGATCTACTTCTCTTACGATATGACTGTTGTGATTATTCAGTGTTAATTATTTCTAAAAAAAATACTAATATTAATAGATAGAGCTGCTTAAGTAAAGTAATGTCATTGGCGAAACTTAGACGTTTTATTGTCGATTTAATAAAAGTTAAAATCGTGCAAAATAAAGTTACCTTTACTTGTATAAACGATTGGTTGCTAGTCAAATCATTTGCTTTGGCATCTGAAAATAATAAATAACATTTCAGTATTTCATGTGAATAAAATTTGACGACCTCGGTGGCGCGCCGGTAGAGCCAGCGGCTGCCGCGCATGAGGTTGTGGGTTCGATCCCCACGCAGGACAATAATTTGTGAGATCCACAAATTATTGTTCTGAGTCTGGGTGTTCTATGTGTCCGTTAATTGATGTTTGTAAAAGTCCCCGCGACACAGGGCATGATCCCTAGTGCGGGAGTTGTCTTTAAAAAAAAAAAAAAAAAAAAAAAAACAAGTTTAACTGAGTGCTTTAGAATATGTGTTAAATAAATAAAAATATTTAAATAATATACAATGATGATGTGTGAACCCCAGTCGTAATTTTATAAACTATGGACTCAATGAGTTAGTGGGTCGTCACAAAAATAGTTTTTAAACAAGTAAAAATTATAATGCAACAATAATAGTTTACGTAAGTAGGGTATTATTGGGCATTCTGTACCACTTTCGTCCAGTCGCTCCGCGAAACAAGTTTCGCTCTCGCTCAGGACTCGTGACCCAGAATGCCCAATAATATAAATTCGATATAACCAGCGATTACATCGTTATGCAATGCAACCTTACGTTTTTTGCAAGTTCGAACAGCAAGCTGTATCTATTCATGATCATCATTATAACTTTTCGTTATTAATTGCAACCAACATTTCTGTCGGGTGGCTAACATTTGTATGTGAGATGCGATCAATGCAGTTATCGATCGACTTTATCAATTGCAAACAACATTTCTGTTGTGTGACTTACAATTACAACCAACATTTCTGTCGGGTGTGAGATGCGATCAATACAGTTATCAATCGGTTTTATTATTGCAAACAACATTTCTGTTGTGTGACTAACAATGCAACCAACATTTCTGTCGGGTGGCTAACATTTAGGTGTGAGATGCGATTAATAGAGTAATCAATCGACTTTATCATTGCATACAACGTTTCTGTTGTGTGACTAACAATGCAACCAACATTTCTGTCGGGTGGCTAACATTTGGATGTGAGATGCGATCAATACAGTTATCAATCGACTTTATCATTGCAAACAACATTTCTGTTGTGTGACTAACAATGCAACCAACATTTCTGTCGGGTGGCTAACATTTGGATGTGAGATGCGATCAATACAGTTATCAATCGGTTTTATTATTGCAAACAACATTTCTGTTGTGTGACTAACAATGCAACCAACATTTCTGTCGGGTGGCTAACATTTAGGTGTGAGATGCGATCAATACAGTTATCAATCGACTTTATCATTGCAAACAACATTTCTGTTGTGTGACTAACAATGCAACCAACATTTCTGTCGGGTGGCTAACAATGCAACCAACATTTCTGTTGGGTGGCTAACATTTGCATGAAAAACACAATAAACTAGACAAGTCTTTATTAATAACACAATTACTTAATACATACTAAATGTAGGTGGCTTATCGAATAGCGCATCAGCGGATGACACGAAAGCTTGAAGTTTGCGCCACTGGGTTGAGTCATCGTCTGTATGGAATTTTATTCTCACCAATGCCTTCTTCCAGAGCTCTTGAGATTCGGTTTCACGAGCGTCAGCCGCGTGATAAACTTTAAGATCGATGTAGAAATCGCCTTTGGTGTTGGTCGTGCGACGCTCGTTGCCATTTGCCACCTTGTTCGCGAAGAACGATAACAGTTCGGGCGGTGAATTCATACTTTTCTCTGCTTGACCATGACTGATGCTAAATATATCCGTAGACTTGGCTATTTTTCTGAAACAAATAATACTTAGTTTTAGTTCATCCTTACCTCTTTATGTAGGTATAATACAACATTTGCATTTGAAGATAGGTCAAATACAATTGTTGCAACAACACTACAATTGTTTTATAAAGGGATATCACATCGAATTAATGATTATTTTTAAATCTATTGTTAGTTTGTAAATAGTGTACCTTAGATAAATACATAAATAAAATTAATTAATTATTAATTCAGTAATGAAACATAATGGCTGTCTATATCGGTTTAGAACCCACTGCACTAGTAAAGTTTGGTAGAGTAAATTAAGAGACAGGTTTTCAGTTTTAAGCATAATAATGAACACATTATTATGCTTAAAACTGAAAACCTGTTAGTTAGACGTATGTACACTGTTACATAAACTGCGTATTATAGATAAGTAACATAATATAATTACCTGGTACAGACTGGTGATTTTTTCTTTGAAGTAGTTCTGCGTTTGATCGAAATATTGGAGTGTTTACGGTTTGGTACGACATTATTTTCATCGCTTTTATCGAAGTATTGATCACATTCAAACTCTGACCTGCAAAAAATAAAAAAACATTAATTTAATGGTTAATCAATTGTATTTGGGGGGCACTCAGAAACAAAGTAAGTGTGGAAATTATGATCAATCTCATGGATTGCTTGTATCTAAATTGCTCGGATAAAATAAACAAATTGCTGTCACCATTCTTAGAGTAACAAAAGATAATAGTTAAATTAAAGAATAAGTAACTATTATAAACATGAAAAAATAAAAATCATAATTAATTAACTGCATAAAGCTTTGTGCATAGAGCACGCACAAATAAACTAAACTGTGGAAATCATAATTAAATAATATTAATAGAAAAAAAATCTAAAATAATTAAATTTAAATATAAACACTTACATTATATATGGTGAGGGTCCCTTACTTCAATATTGGAGAGACTGAGTTATTCTTGCACTACTTTCAGTGTGACTTCACTGGATGATAAATAATATTAACGAGTTCGTTGAAGCTTATAACTCACAATTGGTAATAAAGTATCATAATTTAAAATTGATATAATCAACAAAGAAAATAGACAGATTATTGACTTTTTTAGTTGTAAGTATTATACTTGTTTGAAAAGTGAAGACGTAGTTAAAGTTTCGTAATCGACTGTAATTGTCACCGCTGCAAAACGGTTCAGGGCTACCCAACATGTGGGCGTGATATTTAACTAAAATGTTGTTTTAATAGATTTGGTTAAAATAACTACAATAATAATAATTATTATAAAGTACATTTAAATTAAAATATTACAAAAAAAAACCGATCATATCAAATATCTATCATGACGATTAAGGTTAGGGTTAAAAATGTTAGTAGGTTTTTTTTCTTTTTAATAACTGTTACAAATTACATTATTGTAAATTAGTGACCATTTCATAAAAATAAAGTTACCATAAACATCTTATTCCCCACAATACATTACTTAACTTAAGTATTTAATATCAGTTTTTATGATAGGATATAACAATATGATAATATAATTCGATTTAGCATTGTTCATTATGTAATATTATCATGGAATAAAATAATATTAGGAAGCATGATGTTTGTTAGCCCTGCTTAAAATTGCTTACATTAAAAGTGTTGAAATGACGCAATTTCACCGCTGCAAAACGGTTCAGGGCTACCCAACATGTGGGCATGATATTTAACTAAAATGTTGTTTTATTAAATTTGGTTAAAATAACTACAATAATAATAATTATTATAAAGTACATTTAAATTAAAATATTACAAAAAAAACCGATCATATCAAATATCTATCATGACGATTAAGGTTAGGGTTAAAATGTTAGTATGTTTTTTTTTCTTTTTAATAACTGTTACAAATTACATTATTGTAAATTAGTGACCATTTCATAAAAATAAAGTTACCATAAACATCTTATTCCCCACAATACATTACTTAACTTAAGTATTTAATATCAGTTTTTGTGATAGGATATAACAATATGATAATATAATTCGATTTAGCATTGTTCATTATGTAATATTATCATGGAATAAAATAATATTAGGAAGCATGATGTTTGTTAGCCCTGCTTAAAATTGCTTACATTAAAAGTGTTGAAATGACGCAATTGCAACGTGAAACTTTTGTTTTCGTAAATTTTATAAACGGAAAAACAAAAATATCTTGTTACATACAAGGTATTATGTTAATCAGTAGCGTGCCGCCATATAGACAAAAAAGCAATACCTACTTTTATTAAAAACTTATACTATATTAATATAAAATAATTTATAATTATTGTGTTAATTATTCAATTAAATAAATTATAAAACTAATTGGATAAAACTGCTTTCAATGTCACAAGGTAAATATTTTAATATTACTTATATATTTTTATGGTTTATTATATTTATTTTAAAGATTTATATATTTATTTGATAACATTTTTTATTTTCAGAATACTGATACCTTCCAAGTAAATAAACAATGGTGCTGTTTTGAATACTTAGACACTTTTGAAGAAAGCGTACTTACTACCTATATCGATTAATCTACGTATTAAAAATATAAAATCTTATAAAGACAGTAAAAGTCGGAGACAGATTCGTTGTGGATAATAACTAAGGTAACGTTAAAATAACATTGAAATATTTTAGTTTGGACTGCAGTTTGCAGCTATTATGTAAAATACATATTTTACAAGTCTATCCAAGCTGTTAAATAAAATATTAATTAATTTTTCAGGCTCGTAAGAAGTAGATAAGTTTTAAAGGGGAAGATAACAATACTGATTTATAGTTGAAAACAAGATAACTAAGAGGAGCTAAAATTTTGTTATTCGTTAAAATAATAATAGAAAATATAGTTTTAAGAAATACCCTGTACAATATTGTAAAGTTTATTTTATAAAGAGATTTTGTTGAAAATAAAATAATAATATGATCAATTCTAAATAAATCGTATTTGTTTTATTCATATTTGTTTTATTTATGTTTTATCCTGTTGTTACCTGCTTTTAATCATATAATAATTACATGAATATATTTATTAAAAAAACATTATTAAATTAAAGCATAATAATATCATATCAATATAAATCAAGTGTGCATAATGTTGCGTAAGTATAGTAGGTATCAATTTCACATTTTATTAACAAACATGCACAAATGTAACATGAGTAGATATTAAATTTAATTTCCAAGTAGCTGGAGATTTATGTGTTGGTTTTTAGAATTTATTTTGTTATTGCAATTATTTCACAAAATTAGTGCTTCACAATTTATGAGTAAGGTTCCGTACTTGACATAAATTAATGTTTTGCTTATCAATTTCATTTCAATTACTTATTTTAGTAATGATGACATGTAAAAACTATGTTTATTTTGAAATTATTACACCCATAATTATTTTCAACTAATGAACCCTACTTTTGTCCCACTTTCCTCTATTTTTTTAATCTATAGTAATATTTTGTGGTTGCTGAGTTTGTTTGTATGTTTGTGTGAACGTCATAATTTCACAAGAATTATTTTGTAAGTTTAAGTCAATTTATCAAGGAAACCTATAAAATCATGAAACTAGTCATGTTTAATTATAACACAGGTGTAGCCGCGGTGCAAATATAAGTGTTCTCAGCCTTAACAACAAATGCTTAGCTAACATTTTTGTGTTCAACGTGACCAAACTTGTATAATTATTTCGTAACTTAAATATGTTGTTTTTGATATTTAATTTATTCATCATTTACCAATAAGTCTTTAGCTCGAGAACTTGTACGTACATCAAGTCTACGTCTTCATTATGTCGACTGTAAGTATCTTATTATTAAAAAAACATTTTATTATTTGTATGATTCTGATGAGCCTGATTGTTAATTTATTTTTTTAAATTGTTCTAGGTTTCTGACTCCGAGATCGTGTTGAGCCAATACGCTCAGGACCCCCTCCAAGAATACTATGAGATGCTTCGAAATGAATCAGATCCTGTTGTAAATAGCAAACAAAGTATAAAGAAAAAGAAACCTACGCAACGATGCAGAGAAACACCAAAAAAACAAATTCCCACAAAATCATTCGTAATGAGTCGACTGCAGAGAAAAGGGATAAAGTTAATAAAGATTTCAGTCATAGATCTGTGTAATAGTGATGTTCAAACAAGCGATGTTGACAGTGACAGTGAGAACGTTGTTTTAAGTGCACAATATATAGTTAAGGACGCTATGGATAGTGTCATGGACGAGACAGAATTATTAGTTAAGAAAATATCAAAATCATTAATTGATACTGATTTCTAATATTAAACTAGATGTTCCTTTTTTCTGTTTATTTTTAAGGTTTGTAACTAATATTAAATTGATGTATTTTTAGGTTTAAAAATAAAACAATAAAATATTTTGTAAGTTATAAAGCTTTTTATTTATTACCTACTCCAAAAAATAACATATATTTTTATATAAGTACATAACATTTTTTGAAATTCACATGCTTTGTGCTTAATACAATTGAAATTACTATCACAGTATTTTTTATGCAAAATAGAAAGTTTAGTCACTCATCTTCACTGAGCGCTACTACCTAGAAATTGCTCGTATACACCGTTTTTGGGCTAAAAATACTTTATTTATATCTGTACCATTTCCCCATAAAAGTAACCCATATCGTAACACAGACTCAACATAAGCAAAATATGCTGTACAGTTAAGTGATTTCATTTATTCCTCAATCGATGACTAATACTTTTTAAACTATTTAGGGTTTTCAAATTAAAATACATTTTGTATAAGTTGTACTATGATATTTTATTTTCAAAAAACACCTCATGATAATATTTTCCTAATTTTATAAATAACATTTGATCGACAGACACATTTTATCACCAATTCAAATACATTTTTAGACATAACACATTTTTAAGCGCACAATGCTTCAAATGTTTAACACAATTTAATTTAGTAGTTCCATAACAGTATTTTTTATGCAATAATGATAAATTAGGACACTGTTCATCATCTAGTGTCATCACATTACAATTCTCACACAGTTGCATAACCCACTTCACTTTCTCCAAACCTTTTACAATAATAGATTTATTTTCCAAATACGGTACGATTATGCGATGGAATTCTCTGTAGTCGATGAATCCTTCATTCCAATAGATACCTCTGTTTTTTTCTATCCATTTAGTTTGCTTCTTTTCATCGCTTGTTAGCTGATTAAACAAGTATGGAGGTTTAATTAAAAATGTTTGAGTATAATCATGAGTGACCAAAGCTAATTCCTTAATAATGAAATTATTATATAGGTCTTTAAATCCTTGAACATCTACTATAATCGTATCTGGATTCATGATATTTTCTTCACTGTGTTACTCAGTGGTTTATATTCAATTATACAATCGTTCAGAATGAGACAATATGCTGCAGTTTGATCTGGTATATCCGAATCGCTTTCAATTTCCACTCTCACGTCCACAACAGGACCTGTCTTTAGATTATCTGCTTGCCTGGAACAGTCGATAATGAAAAGCGGTGCCAAGTCTTTAAATTGTTTCTCACTTAATAACGGTTGCGACCGACATCCGTAATACGACTGTTGAAATCTAGTGTATTGTTCATATAATAAAGCAACTTTATTATTAGCAAAACTTATGTTTAGATTTTCATATGGAAAGTAGGTTGAATTTAGGTACACTCTAATATCACGAATATGACAATGATCGAACTGAGACATGTCAGAACTTGCATTGTTTTTCCTGTCTGTTTGTAGACCAATGATTACATATCTAGGCTTTTCAATTTGTGACGAAGTTTTGATAGACCAAGTATGTTTTGTAGTTTTTGGTAAAGCTGGATATTCATATAGATCCCAATTTCTGAAAATCATCTGGAGCGGTCTGTCTTTTTCTAACACTTTTAGCAAATTTATTTTTTCTTTATCTGATACTTTGACGTGCGGTACGCGCCATACAATTTTGTTTATAACAACATCTTCTATGATTTCTCCTGTGTTAAGTTTTACAGCGTTCAGGTTGGTATTGCTTCGTAACAATATCAGTTCGTGTCTACTATTAATCACGACTTTTTTGAAGTCTTCTGCAAAACCTAGGATATTGCAAAGTGGTATAGAAGCAGAAAATCTACCTCCGTTAATATTCTTTATACCCTCAACATTCCATCCCCATGCATTGGATATCTTTGACTCACTTTCATTCATTGATATTAAAGATTTCATGGTAGTAGTAACACCAGCATTTTTTATTTTATCAATTTCCACTCCATTTAATTCATATCTTATATCTTGGAACAAGTAAAGTAACCCATTGTTCGTAAAATGAACAGTATTAACAGGATCCTTCGATGTACTTTTGCTAACGATAACTGATCCTTCCAAATACAAGGTGCTTGCTGATGGTAATATATACAGGTCTTGTTGGTTGATAGGGATGCGGATTTCATCGTTTCTGTTGAAAGTTGTTATGTACGGCTTGTAAGAGTGAAACTCAATACCTTCAACGGTGTTGTCATAAGTTGGAGCAGATAAAACATCTAAGATATTCATTTTAGCAGTCCAATCGCTTTAAGGAATGCTTTATTGTCTTTAGTTAATTTAATTTTCGTTTTAGAGTAAGCTCGTATCGTGTTGAAAGCTCGAGTAGAACTGATATTTCCTTTTTCTGTCTGTGTATATTTATTGTAGTTAATCATTTTTGCTTCTTAGATGTAAATACAGTTGCACTTCTTCACCACGTAAATTTATTAAGTGGTTATTTATATTTAATAGTCTTATATGTATGGAGCTAATATTGTTTTGATTTATTGGAAAATATATCACGTTTGTTGGGATTTCAATAATTCTGTATCCGGGTGGGACGTTGAGCGCGAATTCGTGCACAATGTGACTGGGTTCTCCATTTATGTACGAGCCACTAACAATATCACATTCAATCCTGATCACGGTTGTAGATAGAATGTTGACAGGATACTCTGACTCATGCCATTTATTTGCTTCCAAGATCTGCTTCTTAAACCCTAATAAACTGTGAATAGAGTCTTCCTTATTAAAATTTACATTTTTTGTGCAGTATATACAAGTTTTTAATGTGTTGTTATTGCACTGTAATTTAAATAAAGCATCCTTTACTTCAGATTTTAAATAATCGCCAATGTCTTGTAATTCGTAAGTGCCTTCCGGTATTTCAATAACTTCATCGGAGCCATAATATAACTTATTATTGCTTTTGTCAATGTTTGGAATAGAGTTAAATGTTGAGAAATGCAACAAAGCACACTCATACTGTCCAGATAATTGTAGTGTGTTAGTATAGTACACAGATAATTCTGACGAGTTTCCAGTTATCGACAAAGTGAGCGACATCTTGAAAATGATTCAAATAAAAAAAACGCATTACATTTATAAGTTTTTATTCCAATAATTCCGTAAATATTTTAAACATAAGTGTCCACAATTTACAGTATTAAATTTCTGATATCTTGTATAGTTATAAAAAACATTATAATTTTTAAAATACTTTATTAATTCCCTGGGGGGTTTTAAATCACCAAAGCTGTCAAAATATTCACAGTAATTATTTACTTTAACATAAGCTACCCAATGTGTTCCTTCGTTTTTTGCATCATCCAAGTTCACTATACCACACTCAATCCGTTTTGGTGAAATTGGTAACTGATCCTTCATGTAGACTCCTCGAAAGTGAGGGATGTCTCGTGCATGTTTTTCAATATCCAAATTAGTTAAAGGTCGATTAGGTAGCTTCCAATTCAGTTTTTTGGAGATTTTATATATAATCCTTTGCCATTTTTATGTTGTTTTATGTATAGACCCTTGCCTAGGGCTAATGTCTCCATAGATCTGTTATGTCGCTCTGTTTCTTGTAAATTCTTCTGGGCTGCTTTATATTCGTTCACCGTTTTGGCTATACCTGCTGCGCCACCAGCTAAAGAGCCTAAAGCTGATAAACCAGCAAAAATTGGAATTAAAGGTAGAATTCCCCCAGTTTTGGGTATTGGTATAACTCGTGGTATTCGAATATTTGGAGTGCATGGAAATAGTTTCTTTGCAACTGAGTATGCAGTGTTTATTAATGTTTTACTGTTTTTGGGTTTCAATTTCTTAACCACAGATTTAATTTTTGATATAAAACTATTAAACGCCTTAACGCCACCACCAGATTTTAATTTAGCTTTCATAACTTTGCTCACTAACCAGGAACTAAGTTTTTCTCCTTTTCTTGCGTCTTTAGATTTAAGTCTTTTTTTAGCCATATCTAGTAGTTGTAAGTCAGCTTTATGTCTATTGGGTAAGTCTTTATGGTTATCGTATGCAATATCGTGTTGCATACAAGCTTCGTCTAGCTTATTTACACCTCGATCACCTCGGAGTAACCTTTTTTTGAGTTTTGTTCCTGGTCCGCAATAGTTGTAACCAGGCAGGTGAAGTTCAAACGGTAGATTATCAATAATAGTGTTAAGCAGTCCACCTCCTTGCATTGCTTAAAGCAAAGTAAATAATAAATATGTAATGAATGTGGTTATATAATTTGTATTTCAATCTGTTATTGCAGTTTTATCAATCCAACTGTTGTCATCATTGCTTAATCCCAGCCATTTCACGAATAATTTCGTTCCTTTTCTTTTCAATACTTTTTCAATCAAATACACACCAGGATGATGAGATTTTTGGAGTTCTTGTTCGTAAAACGTACCTAATATTGGTTGTTTTCGCTGATCTTCTATGTAATATGTTGTTGGTATGGTTTTATTGATCTTTTTTATAATAAACAGCTCAGTAGACCAATTTGGAGTATAGCCCTTTTCAAAGATATGTTTGTATTTACTAATGCGTACATTATCACCAACTTTAAATTTAGGTTTAGACCGAATAGATAAATGTTTATGTGATTTACTAATTTTATTTTTTATTAATAACTCATTTAATTTATTCACATTGGAAGGTCTGCATTGAATAGTACGATGATTTGTATTGTTATATGTCTTCAATATATTTGTCAATATCGATCCTAACCAATTATAGTTTCCATTTAAACTAAAACATTTGTATAGTTTATTTTTTATCGTTTTTATTAATCTCTCTACAATTGAAGCTTTCTTAGTAGAAAAAGTAGAGTAGTGGTTAATATTAAACCTCTTCATAAGGTTTTTGAAAGTTGTATTATAAAACTCTTTCCCAGAATCAGTTTGTAAGTTGATTGGTCTGCGAGGGCTACTACGTAATATTTCTTCAAAAGCATGTGTAACATCGGTCATGTTTTTAGATTTCAATGGTTCAGCCCAAGCGTATTTAGAAAAGCAATCAATCACTAATAAAATATAATTATATCCTTTATTACTTTTTCTCAAAGTCTGCATATCTATCAGATCAGCTTGCCATAAATCATCGATTCCTTTCAATATTACAGGTCGTCGAAGAAAGTTTTTTCGTGCTGCTTTGTGTATTTCATTAACAATTTGTTGCTTTGTCATTATGATTTTATTGATTGAATTAACTTGTCCACAGTGGTTTTTGTATAAAATTTGTCTTCTAAATGAAGCAAAGTATTTGTAAACTTTGTATTTAAAATACTTTGAACGTGTAGCGATTTATTAACTTCTTGTAATATTTCTGATTTAATTTTATCTACGTATTCCTTATTTACCACATCATCAGCTTCCTCAGGCAGTCTAATTCCTCTTAGCCGTGATGCTTTCAAATCAAAATCACCGTTTTCAGATTTATACAAAGCGTTATTATTAATCTCGAATAACTCAGATAAACGCATTCGTTTATGAATATAATGACCGAATTTGTCTACATTCATGTTAAGTGTGTTGTACTGTAAGGTTGGAAATAAAATGAACATTCTATACAAACAACTTTTATTTATTAATAATTTTATTTTCACGTAATTCCTCAATAATAGAGATAATTTCATTATCTAATCCTGTATTGCCAGCATCTCGAGATGCTATTAACAACTTTAATCTATCAACCAATTCGTTTGGATCATCCCAATAAATGTAATCCACATTTTGTCTCCACATTTTTTTCATTGACATTCCTTTACCTTTAGATTGCTTACCAGGAATTGTACTTTGTAGTGAGAAAAGCGGTTTAATAACTTGTAAATATTTCATTCCCTTATTACTTTTTATTGGTTTATTTGGTTCGAAATCTCTACGATGTGCATTTGTATCAAGCAACATCGATTTATAATTTTGCATGTCACTCTCTGTAACTACGCTTAAATCTACATTCTTTTTTAATAACAATTGTTTCAAACCAGGTGTATTACGATATTTACAACCAGATACTACAATAAATTCATCACCAACTGTTATATTAGCAGACCCTAACATAAATTTCCCTTGATCTACTCGAACGCCAAACGGGATGTCTCGTAGGGCTTCTGAAGATAACGACCAGGATGAAGTGTCGTGCTCTTTAATATTAACATCATCAACCAATGATTGAAAAGAACTTTCACTGTCATTGTCAGATTCATCACTGTCATCTTTACTTTTTGGATTTTCATTCTGCATAGTTTGTTTATTCAATGGACCTTCGATTTGATTATTAGCGTTGGAAAGCAGGTTGAGAGATTCTGTTACAGGCTTGAAAACTGATTCCAATGCTTGTTTATTGCTAATCTCAATATCTCGCATGTTCCGTACTTTTCTCTTTACAGCTTCTGCAGCATCAACAATTTGTCTTTTTAATGATTTTTCCATGCTTGTTATCGGTTGAAAGTCGTATACAGAATAATAATAATACAAAGATGACAACCTTAAATATTCGAAATTTTAATCAAAGATTACAAAGGTATCAAATTTAGTTCTATAGCATCCATTATTTTTAGAACAATCTTTATTAATTACAACATAGTTGAAGGGTTCACTCCATATCCTGGAACACATTTCACGGAATTCAAACCAAGTCATATCGGTATTAACATGTTCATCATAAACATGTCTTAAATTAATGTCATCTTGTTTAAAAAGTACTATCAGGTTAGCATTATCTCTTACTAATTGTTTTGGGATTTTACTGTATGTTTGATTTAGGTAAAAACAATCGATGTATTTGTGTCTACCCATAGCAAAGTAATCACGCATATTATTTTGATTCTCACACGCCACGTCATCAAAAATAATTATAGAGTTTGGTTTCGCATCCTCAACTTTTAACACTTCTTCATTTCCTTGAAATTTTTGTAATGATATACATGGTACTTGCTGTAAAACCTTTTCTAAAAACACATATTTTGGTTGAAGTAAAGTTTTTGAATATATGTAGATGTTTTGAAAGTTTAATCCATTTTCATGTAGAAGTAGACCAATTAACAAGTTTGTTTTGCCACAGTTTGATGGTCCGCAAATAATGCATCGTATGGTATTAGGTAATAATTTTCCATGACGTGATTCAGTCTTACAAGAATCATTGCAAATTATATTTAATTGCAAAGATTGTGGTTGTTTGACAAATTTCATGTTATATACATATTACAGCTTAATTAATAATGATCAAGTTTAAAGATTGTTAATCTTTATAAATACTAATCGATCTTAAATCTACTCAACTTCTTTTAAGTACTGGAACAAATTTTACCATCCTATTATCCTCCTCACAATATATTTTTATTAATTCTGTCTATAATGACACAAACACACTAAAATTAAAAATACTGGTTGTTGGTAATTTTTAAAGTGCCAGTTGTTGATGTCTTAGCTATAATGTCGTCATTGTTATTGCTCACGTGAATATATTAGGCGTTAGTTATTTATTGAAGTTTCGAAGCCACACGTCGCTGGTTATATTAAATTTATATTATTGGGCATTTTGGACCACGAGTCCTGA
This sequence comes from Schrankia costaestrigalis, assembly GCA_905475405.1. Taxonomy (NCBI): domain Eukaryota; kingdom Metazoa; phylum Arthropoda; class Insecta; order Lepidoptera; family Erebidae; genus Schrankia; species Schrankia costaestrigalis. Next base: position 10,334,614 of record FR997827.1, read on the forward strand.
GCGAGAGCGAAACTTGTTTCGCGGAGCGACTGGACGAAAGTGGTACAGAATGCCCAATAATACCCTACTTACGTACATTGCAGATTAGCTGTTACAAATATAAAACTAATGAAACTTAGTAGCTTTATGTGATTTAACATCATTTGATTTAATTGTCAGCGTAGTATGATTATGATGACGAAGTAGATACGAGTACAATATACAGACTAACAAAAAACCGCAATTTTACCGCCTGTTAAATAAAACATGTTATCAATAAAATTTTCAGTAACTTTTATCAAGTAGCAAAAGTTATCCGAATAATTGCATTCTTTACAATGATAATTTTAATGATGTACTAACTTATTGTTATAGACATAAGGTACCTGCGGGTAACAAGAGCCGGTGGGTATCAAGAGCCGTTGCTTGAAAATGACACTTTTAATGATCACAGCACCGTACATTTACACATGCTTAAAAATGACCAATAGGAAAGCTAAGATCCGAGCTCGCGTCGTCGCACGATCATCAATCTTACCAGTAGCCACGAGTCAGTTGAGAATGATAGACAACGTCGCTCCACTATAATTTTATCATGCCAAAACAATTTTTTTTTACCTAAAATACAGCCGTTTGTTCAAATCTGGTTAATTAATTGCGAATGTTATACAATAGTGTAGGCTAATTAAGGTAAAATATATATATGTGTTAATAAATACAATACTTTTTACCGGTTTCAATTATCCTATCATCATGGGCTAATAAGGGCCACGCTCGAGGCGGGTACATAGGCCGGCCCTTATTATACATATAGGATGTAAATTAATTTTAACAAATTTCATAAGTCTTGGTTATTTTAATACCTATAATTGTTATTATTATTAAGCATGTATATGTTATTATTTTTGTATCATAAATCATCCCTAATATCTTTAATTAACTTAAAAGTGTTTAAGCTGTTGATCTCGATAACAACAGATTTTATAGTAAGGATAAGACGGGCCACGTACGTGGCCTGTCTTATACCGTACTACTTATTTATAAAAAAAAATGTTTTAGTTTTGTAATTTCCATAGATAATATTTAAAAAGTTACAAATTCATTGTTTACGTCTGTGATTATTTTGACGATATGTAATGGATAAAGGTTTTTATGACATATTTTTGCTACGTTAGTTTATTAAGAGCCATTGCTAGTTTTTCCTTTGATTAAGTAATGTTAAAAGCGTGATTTAATGCCAAATGATAATTAAAGTCAAATAAAACCGAAAACAATATTTTTTCAATTGATGACTCTTTTAATATTTGAATTAAAATTTGGCCCTTGTAAAACTACATACGTTTATTAAGGGCCAAAGAGAGGGTTTTTTAAAATCATGATTACTATGCCTAATTGAGATGAAAATACTTGTAATAGTACTTTCTGATGCAGATATTGAAATAAACATTAACATGATATTAAATATTTTATTATATTCCTTTATTTATAGAAATTATTTAGGTTTAGATTAAGGTGGCCCTTATTTACCGCAAGTACCTTACTACTTAGTTTGTTTAGTTAAGTAGTATCTAGATAAGGTTTTTTAGTACTTACTTAGGCTGCATATAGATAACTTACTTACACACAGAAATCTCCTAAGTGTAACAATTGCTACTTAATATTATTTTTATGGTTACTTGGATATTTACGATTTTTTATTTTTATTTTTGACGCATTCGAAAAAAGCGGCCGTTTTTTATCGTAATGCAATATGTATCTAATTGAAAAACATTTAAAGTGTTGAGAGTGTGCTATACAAATATGTACTTTATTGCCTTTTTTCAAGACTTCGTTACCAACATTTTGCATTATTGATCCTATTTGCGAATTGTGACTTTTTTTTTCTATTGGCGTCGTTAGTGAGTTGCGTAAAGGCCCTTAAGTTCTGAAAATCAAAAAATAGCTGCCATTTGTTTTTTTATGAAAGCTTATTTTGTAAACCTTTTTGAATGATTCTAAATTTGAATTTGTAAAAAATAAAAAATGAATCAAGAGATTTACGCGGCATAATGGTAGCCAAGCCTGAAGGTTTCATTAACATACAGCAGTAGTGACTGTTTTTTTGTGTCAATTTTCATTATTGTGTTTATTTACAGGTTCGAATAAATGTTATTGTGTGCATGAAGCAGCTGCGTTATTCGACCAGAGAGAAAATTTTAAAGGCAGTAGGCATGCTCCCAGTTGCGGCTTCTGAGGGAAGAAATGCTGCGGAGATTGGAACAAAACCAATAAATAAAAACAGCATTTTATTTTTTTTAAAAAGACAACTCCCGCACTAGGCATCATGCCATGAACATCAATTAACGGACACTTAGAACACCCAGACCAGGACAATAATTTGTGGATCTTACAAATTATTGTCCTGCGTGGGGATCGAACCCACAACCTCTTGCACGGCAGCCGCTTCCGCTACCGTCGCGCCACCGAGGTCGTCGATCATTATGCTACTGGAGAAATGGCTGAAAAATAACCAGGCGGCAAATACGTAACTACTCTACGACAAGATCGATTTTACAAGTTGTCGCGAGATGACAGCAAAATGATACGGTCATGTAGTTGGTTTAGAGGTTCCTGTAAGATCACCAGTGGCTTGTGGGAGACCAAACTGTCAGGAGAAGTCGGCATGAAACTTACCTTCATGATCGGATACCGCTTTGTACTCCAGTAATACTACGCAGAGGAAATCGTGAACGACGACTAGAGTCGGCTCGTGAATATATGCTTTCGAAAGATAACCTGTTTTCTGTTTTGTTGTTTATAGATGAGTATAGGTTCTTTTTCCACTCGGACTTACGTAGAAGGCATCTTTGGGGAGTTCCTGGTTGTCATAAGCCTCAGTAAGTCTATTCACACCACGATATCCTGAGGTGACTAAACGGGGTAACCACGAGTCGGACCCGGCGGAACAATTATGGTTTGCACGGGAATTCGTGTTGGGCAAAAATCAGGACAATTTTTTTCCACTGTCGTAGGAGATCTAGCCAACCGGTAATGTTACTTACTTACATTATAATAGCTAATGTTCCAAAATTGAAAGAAATTAAATAAAAAGCAAGCACAAGACTAGACCATCCTTCTCTCATACTTAGGTGTTTTAAAAAAACTCTTTGCTCTTTAATTTATTTATTGAACAAATTATTTAGGTAGGTACCGCAAGCCATCGGGCGAGTTTTAAATGCAGCACAAACATCTTGAAAGAAATCATTCTTATCATCAAACCGCTTTCCGTTAATTAATGTCCAAGGTACATGACGATAGCCAACATTTTTGCTTAGTTCGCCATGATATTCAAGTAGCTTGAGGCCTAAAGGACTTTTGGCGCATTCTTTGATTGGTTTTGGATCTATTAGCAAAGCGTATCCGCACTGAAATGATAACAAATTAATTATAAATTGATAAGGTTAAAGACGTTCTGGAGTAGTTTACTGTGACTTCATTTTACCTGGATTTATATTACATGCTTAAAATAGATTATAAGAATACACCACATTATATTCACAAGTAACAGAATATTAAACTTAACATTAAACTTGTTATTCTAGCAATGACTTTATTCAATTTTTTTGGAAAATATTTCTACATTAAGGGTTTTAAGAATTTACTTCTTAAGCTATACACAAAATGGATATTGTAAATATTCTTAATAAATTACCGTTATTGCATAATTCATTTATGTGAATGATGACCGAAAATAAACCAAAGACTAACTGTTGTGTAAATTTTTCATATCATTTGAGTACAACTTTACTTTGTTTTAAACAAGTATGTAATTACCTCATCAGCAGCATTGTCATCAGAACCATTACCACTTCGAGCGTAGTCCATCATACAGCCGTTAAAAAATATTGCTACAGTTTTATCATTGATTTGGTTGAGTGCGCAAGCATGTAGCTTGTTGCCGTAACATTCAGGAGAACCATGTTGACATACTGGCTCTCCATTTACAATCTAAGGAAGGAATATTTTATTGTTAAACTACTAAATAATAAATGGTAGTATCTCTAGTATATGTAGGTAACATATAAAGGAAAGTAACCGCTTCTGTAAACGCGCAAACTCTACAGCGATTTTTGTTCAACTCCATCTTTCGTTCTGAATTCCTCCCCAAATGCTCGTGCGTTGGTACGACGCACCTTGTGGACGAAACGGTCGCGCGTTATACGCGCGAGCGAATCGCGGCGAATTCGCGCTTTCTGGACAAACTCTTAGAAGTGAGTGCGAATACTCTAAGCTCCAACAAAATGCCCCTCTAATCTATTTATTGAAAAGGCTTGCACTGTCAGAACTTGAACTCTCAATAGCACGATTGTAATTGATATATTAAATAGAAATAAATGGTGGTCTATTAATTTCGTTATGATTTAGTAAAAATTAGAAAATCTTCCTAAAATAATTTTAAAGCTAGAATAATAAAGTAAACTTACATAGGTAAACCCGTACGGGTTGATATTTACGTCGATAAGATCGCCAAGCTTTTCCATTGTAAATATCAATGCTGTAGAAATCTCTTTTCTACAGTAGGGACAAAAGGACTCATAATACACTTGAATTTTTACATTTTCATTTTGTAGGTTAGCTGCAGGCTTAAAATATAAATATAACAATTTAATTACTATATTATATCGCTCCTGTGATACAAAATGCCACAAAAGTTTGAAATATTAACAACAACACTATGGATAAGTATATCAGGACAGTATTAAAATAGCGTGGACGCTATTTTAATATTGTCCTGATATAGGTACTTATTCTTATTGTCGTTGGACCAAAGTTTGTATTATTATATTATAATATTTATAATAACAAAACGAGGCCCGTCTAAGAAGAACTTATTATGGTTTTAAAAAACAAGAAGCTCTACTCGCTCTCCTGTATATTGTCAATAAAATTATAGTTAAAATCAAGCAAATTTGATTACAGTTACCTTTTCTTGTATAAACCATAATTGGTTGCTAGTCCAATCATTTGCTTTGGCATCTGAAAGTAATAATTTACAGTTACAATATGTGAATAAACAAATTTAACTGGGTACTTTGGAATTCTGATAAATAAATAAAGATGTTTAAAGAGTATAATAATTATGTAATTTTACAAATTATGGACTCAATGAGTTAGTGGGTCGTCACAAAACTAATTTTTAAACAAGTAAAAATTACAATGTAACAATAATAGTTTACGTACATTGCAGATTAGCTGTTACAAATAGAAAACTAATGAAACTAAGTAGCTTTACACGATTTAACATCATTTTGATTCAATTCTCAGCGTAGTATGACGAAGTAGATACAATATACACACTACAACAAAAACAGTATTTTACCACCTGTTAAATAAAACATGTTATTAATAAAAAAATCATTAAGTAAATTTTAAACATGTTATCAATTTAAAAAATCAGTAAGGTAAAAGCACCAGTGGCTGACAGGTACCCAATGAATGACTTTTTTGCAGTTAACATAAAATAATAAGGCAACAAATAATAATATTACTAAAAAAATTAGTTAAATAGACTACTAGTACTATCTAAGATATTTTTGCAAAATTTGGCATCGATGGGATCATTATTTTTGTAATTATGAATTAGTTTTAGCGTGCGAGTGCTTTAAGTAAGACGTGCATCGCGATACTTATCTGATTTGTTAAGGAACTGTTTAGTGAAAGTGCATGTTATAGCCAGGATTGTATGTTATTTAAGTAAGTGATTATTGAAATTGTTACATAATTAAACAAATGACAAATATAAACGGTTTTAAATTGATTTTATTCAATAATTTAGTATTTTAGAGGGGTGTCATTCACTGGGTAATCTTATATGTGTTTAGTAGTGGATGACACCTATGTCATTTTCTAGTACAAATTAATATTTTTTAAAACATCATTATTATTGAATTATAATGAAGTAGAACATTATATTTAAATTGCCCTGTAAACAAAAAACTTTTATTTGATGATTGAGTAGTGCCTGACAGGGGGTGTCATCGACTGGTTTTCTATGGAGTACCAATGTATGACAGGTGTCATTCATTGGGTCAAGCTCAAGACTACATTGTCATACATTGGTTTCAGATATTTTGCTTTACAAATATGCCTCCAAGGACGTATAAATATAGTCTGGACGACGTGTTAGGGGCATTAGTCGAGGTATCGAAGGGCATGTCTGTGGCTGCGGTAGCAAAGAAGTATGATATCCCACATATTACTTTGTTGTACAAAGTAAAAAGTAAACACCCAATCGAACGGCGCATGAGACCTACAAGCTACTTGATGGTGGATCAAAATTCCTCATACTTCTCACCCACATGACTGTAGGTTGCCACCCACGACGATCTCCAATAGTTGGCCTATTCATACATTGCTCTATAACTGGTTAGATACCTATGGAAATCCCTAAAACATCCTGTCATATACTGGGTCACCGATTTTGTTTTTTCATAGTCATACATTGGGGCATTCGAGATTTTGTCTGTCATCCACTAGTACAATTTCAGAGGTTGTGAAAAACTGAAATAGCTCAATAATAGAAATATTATTATACAATGTTTTATTCGTATATCATGGATGAAGAACCAGTTCATGCATTCGCGTTTGTTAGAAGTCGATAAAATTGATAATTAAGGAGATATGTGCAAAAATGTGTAAAATTCTTCCTTATAGAGTCATCCACTGGTGCATTTACCTTAAATTTTATCAAGTAGCAAAGGTTATCCGAATAAATGCATTCTTTACTATGTTAATTTTAATTATGTACTTACTTATTGTTAAACGCATAGCAGTTCGTTTAGTAGTAGATAAGGATTTTTAGTATTAATTAACGAATTATCGGGATATTTACCATGTTTGTAGTTGTTGAGTTTCCGATATTTCGACGCTGTTACAAGCGCCATGATCACGGAGGAACTGATATCCCGATAATTCGTTAATTAATAGTGAATGTGACCATGACAGTTTAAATAATTATAAGGATTTTTAGTATTTACATTGGCTGTATTTAACAGTTTAGGTATAACTTACACACAGAAATATTGCATTTACAGTACCCGGCCGTATATATTACACATCGACTTTTGTAAAGAGACAATCGGCCAATTTCGGCTTCGTAGAGCATCATTTCTGTAGCACGAAATACAAACAGTCAGGTATCTATTAGCAACTGTTAAGGGAACTGTTGTATATGTATGTATTAACTAAGGCGCTTAAGCGACTACGAATGACCCTCTGTAGGTACGAGCTTTTTACAATTATATACAAGAGCCGTAGATCACAATTGTGTATGTAGCTACGCCGCCGATTGCTGTCGGGTTTTGTGCCGAGTTTTTCTTTCTTAGTAGGTGCCTACTAAGAAAGAAAAAGCAAGGAGTTTTTTGGAAAGAATTAAAAGATCTTTTAGATAAAAAGGGAAAAAGGTAAGCAGGTTGGCGGGGCGCTGTCTACTTTTTATTTATCTGCACTGAAATGAAAAATAAAAGACAATGTTGTTGCGATGAAATTCAATAGTAAAGCTAGTGTATTGAAGTTGGACTATGCAGACATCGTCACATAATTACATAGTATAAAACAAATTCGCTTTCACTAAATGTCCGTCCCTAATATGCGTAAATTATATAAAACAGCACAACGAATTGTCAAGTTGTTTCTCATAATATATAGAGTGATTGAAGAGAAATGTTTATAATTATGTATAATCCGTGCACAATATTGTATATGCATTATATATATGTATTATATTCTCCGTGTGGTGACGGAGTAAGCATACAGTGTGTCACCATTCCATCTCATCCCATAGGTGTCGTAAAAACCGACTAAGGGACTATTCGTGAATATTATCTTAACGAAATAAAAAGAAGGAAAACTTGAAATTAAACCCTATACCTATTCGTCTGGCCAGCGTGGTATTAGTAGGCCAAGTATCCTTCCGTCACGGGAGGAGGCCCGTCCCTGCATTGGGACATATTTATTTTATTTTTATTTTTTATAATTTTCACACATTCACACAACGAAGAATCACAATCATGAAGATGATTATGATATATACATAGTCTGGCCATAAATACTGTTACAATTAAAAATAAGAAAGATATTACATTTGAATTTGGAATCTGTCATTTTTATACGATTGTTCATTGTATTTTCTAATTTTGGCGCCAATACATTGTACAATATTTTGCTATATTAAAATGGAGTGGGGTGATAAAGAAAACCGAATCGCTGTGATTGCATTACACAAAGTTGGTATGGAGCCGAATGTAATTTTTAAAACTCTCCATACGCTTGGTATTAGTCAAATGTTTGTGTACCGGGCTATTAATAGGTACAATGAGACCTTCTCTGTTTGTGACAGAAAAAGATCTGGCCGTCCACGTAGTGTTCGTACGAAAATGGTGGTCAAAGCAGTAAGGGAAAGAATTCGAAGAAATCCTGTCCGAAAGCAAAAGATTTTATCTCGGGAGATGAAGATAGCACCCAGAACCATGTCACGCATTTTAAAAGATGACTTAGGACTTGCAGCCTATAAGAGACGCACTGGTCATTTTTTTACTGATAATTTAAAAAAGAATAGGGTGGTAAAATCGAAGCAACTACTGAAGCGGTACGCAAAGGGAGGTCACAGAAAAATTTTGTTTACGGATGAGAAAATCTTTACAGTTGAGCAACATTTTAACAAACAAAATGACCGTATTTATGCTCAAAGCTCTAAGGAAGCTTCCCAATTAGTCGACAGAGTGCAACGTGGGCATTATCCGACTTCAGTGATGGTTTGGTGGGGTGTTAGCTATGAAGGAGTGACTGAGCCATATTTTTGTGAAAAAGGTATCAAAACATCGGCACAAGTGTATCAAGATACCATTCTTGAGAAGGTAGTTAAACCCCTTAACAACACCATGTTCAATAACCAAGTATGGTCCTTCCAACAAGACTCAGCGCCGGGTCATAAAGCTCGGTCCACGCAGTCTTGGTTGGAAATGAACGTTTCGGACTTCATCAGAGCTGAAGACTGGCCGTCGTCTAGTCCCGATCTTAATCCGCTGGATTATGATTTATGGTCAGTTTTAGAGAGTATGGCTTGCTCTAAACGCCATGATAATTTGGAGTCCCTAAAACAATCCATACGATTGGCAGTGAAGAATTTTCCCATGGAAAGAGTGCGTGCTTCTATTGATAACTGGCCTCAACGTTTAAAGGACTGTGTTGCAGCCAATGGAGACCACTTCGAATAAGCTTTTTATATTTTGAATTGTTTTATATTTATGTATTAAACTAACACACTGTAAAAGTAATAAATATTATTTGCAATAAAAAAAAATGTTTTTTCTTCGTAACAATATTTATGGCTAGACTAGGTATAGTAGGTATAAGCATTGCACCCGTGCAAAGCTAGGGCAGATCGCTGGTAATACATATTAATATGGTGTAGGTGTGTTCCATATAAAAATGGTTGGCCAATATTACTTACACGTGTCAATTTATTTCATTATTTTTTTTAATTTATCGATTATACATTTTAGGTTCTGGTAAAGTTTTTAACGATATTTTTCAAGTCATGAATCAACTAGGCCTATCAATTAAAATAAAGATTCTGTTTTATTTATGTAATACGCAATCCTTACACGAAGACATAGACAAATCAGAGAAATGATAGTGACAATTACCTGTAGTTGTTTGTTTGACATTGTAACCTTGACTTGACTTCTTCGTGAATGGCCTCATGTGAAACGTCACATATTTTGCCAGTGTCTTGTCGAGGGGCTCGTAATGTCATTAATCAAGAAGTGTCATGATCCATGCTATTAACCAAATAAATGGTAAACCAAAACAAATCACAAACAATTGTTCAGGATGATTATTTTAAACAGAATAACATAATTATATACTTACACGAAAATAAATAAATAAGATAACTAAATACAAAATTATTAAGCTAAAAGAAAAAACACAAACTTACATAACTATCTACAATTTAATTTTATTAAACGCTATATATTTACATAAACATAAAGCAATATTAGGACTAAAGATACGGGAAAGGAGACATTTTAAGGAAACAGGACGAGGGATATTAGAAGGGAGAAAGTCGAAGAGGGGACATTGTAACCTAGTAAACCTGTAAATGTTGTCAACATGATCCATACGATAGGAACTGTTGAGTCAATATACCTACAAACAAAGATCCCTCGACTAAGGCTTCACCGCAACACAACAACACCGGGCTCGTTTGATCTCGTGCATCGATCGGTCAATGTGCTTTTCAAGTTTCTATATGAAGTTGAAAGAAAAATATATTAACTTCGATGGTCAGTAACTTGACAGCCTCGTCAGCGCGGTGGTAGTGCAAGCGGCTGCCGTGCACGAGGTCGTGGGTTCTCAAGTCCCACGCAGTACAATTATTTATGTGATACACAAATGAAGCCTAGATGTACTTTTTGTCCGTTATTACTTTGTGTCCTTTATTTAAATGTATGTAAAAGTCCCCGCGACACAGAAATATTGTCTTGATGATGATGAAATTGATCTCTGGTCTCCACACTAGGATTCCCTGTGTCGTGGACACCAGAATTTAAAAAAATTAAAAATACTAAAAATAACTTAATTATCGCCCATCGTTCTTTCATTAACAGGTGTTTAAAAAGAAAACTCTTTGCAAATTCAATTATTTATTGAACAAATCATTCAATGCACGCCTTTGGGCGAATTTTAAATGCAGCGCAAACAGCTTGAAATAAATCATCACTATCGTCAAATAGCTTTCCGTTTATTTTTACGTAAGGCACAAAATGATAGCCAACATTTTTGCATAGTTCGCCATAATATTCGAGTAGCTTGAGGCCTAAAGAACTTTTGGCGCATTCTTTGATTGGTACTGGATCTATTTGCAAAGCTGATCCGCACTGAAATGATAACAAATTGAAGGTTTAAAGAATCATCCGTGTGGTGACGGAGTAAGAATACAATATGCCACCACCCCATCCCAAGGGGCGGGTCTGGGTCTATGCATTTGCGATTTCCATTACGACATGCCTTTTTAGCATGGCTGCATAGATGCAGGCCTACCATACTACCTCCTTCAGAGGTAGTGTGGGGGCGTGGTCTTGGGGGGAGCGCAGGTCGCTAAGAATCCCAAGGCAAGTCTGGTGGACTATCCTTCTCGAGGTTGTCAGCCCTGTTTTTGGTCTAATGCCCTCAGCACTAGACGTAACAGAAACCACCAGGCGTCTTATTGCAGGAATGAAGGGGTCATGTTTCTGCGAGTTCACCATTCAAAAAGAGGTAATGGTGGACAGTGAATGACCTCCCGCGTGTTTGTGCCGTGCGCGGGGACCCGTACGGGAGGATGAAGGAATCCTGGTGGTTGAGTGGCGTAGTGGGCCGGCTGTAGTTGCACGCTGCACACAACACACCACTTTGGTCTGGATTTCTTCTTACACGGGAGGCCGGGGAGTAGCTAACTACGGTCAATCGGCTACGACATCCCATAAGCGGGCTGTCAAGCAAGAATCGGTGTGTGGGAGGGGGGCCGTCGGCGTGGTACGGGGCCTAGTGTGATTTCGCGCCATAGTCTCGTGGTGTGAATAGCTCTGGGTCTCCTTATCGCGTGCGGACGCGTCTACTTTCCACACGCTGGTCCTATACCAGAAGAGTAGCTCTGACGATTGTCCTGCTGAGCAGACAACGTCCCCGACTGAGGGCTCCATGGCGGGTGGAGAGCTCTGATGGTGAAAACAACAACAACCAATCCATGGACAATGAGACACGGAAAACCAGAAACCAGGCTGCGTCTATAGATGCGCCAAAAACAAAAACAAGGGTTGCGTCTTGCGATGCCCCTTCCTCAACCAAGATGGATGCGCCAAAACCGGCAGCGTCCAAGGACCTGACTAAGAGGGACTTGGTCAGTGATGCGCCAAACCAGGCTGCGTCCCAGACCATACCCTCCAAGTCTAAGTCCTTAACTAAACCAAGGGCCATTCTCAACGATGCGCCAGGGTCAGCCCCTGCTCCAGTGAAACCACGGAAAGCTGCGCCCCAAGATGCGACAACAACGTCTGCGTCAAAGGGTGTGGCATCCACGGTGAACCTGAAGGGACAGACCCCGGCTGCGTCGGCGAGCGTGGCGAAATCAACGATGGACATGACAAAACTCATGAAAGCCATCCAGACCGAAACAGAAACCGAAATGACTACCTCAAAACGGCGGCGTCTGAAGAAAGCCAAAGCAGCGGCGCAGCGTGCTGCGGCAGCTGATGCTGCAAGGCAAATAGAGGCGTCTAATACCAACTCGGCCGCAGCCCCGGCAGTAGCTAGTAGGGATAGGATGCCTCCGCCTGCCAAGCCAAACGTCGCGCCTACGCCAGTTATTCGTAAGCGCAGCATGAGGCCCAGGGGTCAGAAAAAACCTCAACATGACCTACCAACAAAAGGTAAGAAGCGGGACCGCCCTGAGGACACCGTGACGCCGACTGGGGAAAGCAAAAGGGTCAAACCGAACCGACCTCGGTCGACGACAGGTGCCTCGGTCAGCTATGCTGAAGCGGCCGCCTCTTACAGAGATAACAAGCTCTGTGTCGCCGTCATGACTGAACCCTTCGCAGACATGACGCAACAAACAGCTGAAAATATCAGGTCAAAAATTGAAGAGAAGATCCAGGAAGAGCTTATGGCTGAACCTGAGGCTACCTTACAATCAGAACCTAACGACATCAGGTTCCGCGGAAAGGCACATTTTGCGGATGGTGTCCTCAAAACTTGGTGCGAGGACGCCTACACGCTGGACTGGCTCACCCGGACCGTCGAGGCGATCGAATGTCCAATACCTGACGCCAAACTCGTCATAAGACCACAAGCGGAGATACCAACGAAGCTCCCATGTATGCTCCTGGTCCCAGGATACACCGGGGACACGGAGAAACTGAAGATGCTTCTTGCGCGCCAGAATCGACACCTCAACATAAAATTCTGGGCTCTGACACACGTGAGAAGAAAGGAGGACCCACCCGGTATCCAACTCTACTTCCGCGTGCCGGAACCAGACGTAGAAACCCTGAAACAACAAGGGAGGCGTCTTTACTACCTCATGGGGAATATTTACATCCGTTTCCTCGACTCGGAAACCCCCAACGAGGAAAGTAAAGAAGACGCAACCACCTCCACAGCGCCGGCGCCGACAACCTCGCAGCCTGTGCCATTAACGCCTCAGGTAGATGACACTGATGCGGTGGGGAGTGCCGAACTACCAAGTCCAATGGAGGTGGCACCATACGCATCACCTAACTCCACATCATCGGATGAAGAGTGCTTTCCGGAGACGGGGGGGAGTGAACTCAGCGACAGCTGTCTCTTCTCCTCCCACGAACCGGATGACTAACTTCATCCAAGCAAACCTCCAGCACAGTCTGACTGCATCGGCTTCACTGCGCAAAGTGCTGGAGAAAGAACCTAAGACCATTGCCTTGATCCAGGAGCCGTGGATTAGGAATGGCAAAATATGCGGCCTGGGGAACATTGGAGGTAAGCTTATGCTCAACACCTCCGTAAGTAACCCAAGAACTTGCATATTCTTACCAAAACATGTACCAACATTACTAATAAACGAACTCTGTTCAAGGGATTTAACAGCCGTTAGAATCACCAGAGCAGAGCAAAAACTACCAGACATCATCCTGGCTTCCGCTTACCTGCCGGGTGACGAGGAGGTACCAACACCGGAACTCGTGGCCCTGGCGGAGTACTGCGAAAAAGAGAAATTGGACCTCATCATTGCGGCCGACTCAAACGCACACCATACACTGTGGGGTAATGTCGACACCAACAACCGAGGTGAGTATATGCTTAATTATATATTCACAAACAATCTCATTTTACTAAACAAAGGATCCGATCCAACGTTTATAAATGCACGATCCCAAACCATAATAGATCTAACGATGGTAACGACCGACATGATAGACTACATACGCGACTGGCGTGTCTCGGATGAGCTGTCTTGTTCCGACCACCGCTGGATTCGTTTTTCCACAAACATAAATTTACCCAAACCAGAACCACGAAGGTTGCCTCATAAAACTGACAAGTCCAAATTTATCGGACTAGTCAGCGCTATGGTAAGTAATCAGACTACAGTACCCAAAACAATCAACGTATCCGACATCGATAATCATGTCGATAACCTAACAACTATACTGTTATCAAGCTATGAGCAGTCCTGCCCCCTGACGGTACAGAAGTGGGGAAGCCGTCAACATTGGTGGTCTCCCGAACTGGAGAGACGGCGCAGGAAACTCAGGAGACTTTTTAATAGAGCAAAAAACACACGGCTACATCTAGACTGGAATAGGTACACCGTAGCCAGGAAACAATACAAAAAACTAATACGCAACAGAAAACAGGAATGCTGGAGACACTTCTGCACCGGCATAGAAAACAACAATCAGGCAGCTAGAGTGAAATCTTGCCTCGCTAAAGAGACGAGCCACTCAATTGGGTGTCTCAAGAAATCTGACGACACTTACACCAAAACCGATTCAGAAACAAACGAACTGCTACTCAAGTCCCACTTTCCTGGTTGCCAAATTGCCACTGTGCCACAATGGGGACCCTATCAAGAAAGAGCTACTAGTAGTTCGGACTGGGACGTAGCCAGAAACATAATTAATGAAGAAAAAGTACTATGGGCAATAAACACATTCTTGCCGTTCAAAGCAGCAGGCCTGGATGGCATCTTCCCAGGCCTTCTAAAATGGAGCGGGAGCATTGTAGTGGACTACATTGTTAAGGTTTTTCAAGCCTGCATAGCACACCGCTACGTGCCTTTGAAATGGAGAGAAGTTAAAATAATATTTATCCCAAAACCTGGTAGAGTGGACTATACCCAGCCTAAATCATTCAGACCCATTAGCCTAACTTCGTTTTTCTTGAAGACGCTGGAAAGGTTGGGGGACAGAGAGATCAGAAGCCAGGTATCGTTAACCAATACCCTACACCCAAACCAACATGCCTACAGTGCAGGCAAATCAACCGAATCAGCACTTCACAATGTGGTATCCCGGATAGGGGATTCGTTAAAATCGAAAAAACCAACCCTGGGCGCCTTCATTGACATAGAAGGAGCTTTTGATAAAACAAACTTTTCAAGCATAAACCACGCATTACGCTTAAGTGGAATAACCCCCACGCTAACTGAATGGATAAATAACATGCTTAAACAACGAGCTATACAGTTCACAGTCAACACCACCACACGTGGTATTGTGAGTAGAGGATGTCCACAGGGAGGAGTCTTATCACCTCTACTGTGGAACCTTGTTGTCAATGAGCTCATAACAGAGCTCAATGCTAGCAACCTCTACACGGTGGGATACGCTGATGACATAACTATTTTAATATCGGGAAACTTTGAAAGCACCTTATGCGACCTCATGAGGAACGCTTTCAGAACAATCGAGAACTGGTGCACTAAGCACGAGCTCTCTGTTAATCCCTCCAAAACTGAACTAATTATGTTTACCAACCGAAGAGTTACTGGACCCTACCGGATTCCAAAACTTTTCGGCACCGAACTAAAACTTAAAGATGAAGTTAAATATCTAGGAGTAATTCTGGACAGCAAACTACTCTGGAATAAGCACCTAGACTACAAACTAAATAAAGCAACCATTGCCTTCTATCAATGCAAAAAGATGTTAGGCATAAAATGGGGTCTTTCCCCCAAGATCACATTATGGCTATACACATCTGTAATAAGACCAATGCTGACCTACGGAGCCCTAGTCTGGTGGAACAGAACCGAACTCCGGTCTGCCACCATCAAACTGGGACGCTTCCAAAGGCTGGCATTGTCCTCCGCAAGTGGATGTACAAAAACGACACCCACAGCGGCGTTGGAGATAGCCTTACAAATAACACCCCTGGATCTACACATACAGCAAGAAGCAACAATGGCTGCAATAAGGCTCTTGCACCTAGGTCTATGGGGCAAAAATCACAACAGTCCACACGCATCTATCCTAGAAAGGGCGATAGAGTACCAACCACTCATAGTTGCCCCGTGTGACAGAATACCCAACCAATTCGTTTTCAACAAAAACTACCAAATTCTTCTAAAAGCAGAGGAATGTGACCACTCAAAGACCAACGAGTTGCGCATATACACCGATGGCTCGAAAACAAAACATGGATCAGGAGCCGGTGTCTATTCTCTTGAACTCAACATGAACATATACTCACCTTTGGGCCCGCATAGTTCGATTTTTCAATGCGAATGTGCCGCCCTAACAGAGGCCGCTAGAGCAGTGCACAGACGAGGAATAGAAGACCATTCGATAAAATTTCTCTCTGATAGCGCTGCTGTACTAACGGCGCTAAAAGGCAAATCAATCAACAGCAAACTAATTGCCGAATGTCACGACGCCCTGGATGTAATATCGCAAACAAACGACATTACCCTCCAGTGGATAAAGGGACACAGTGGATCTCTTGGCAATGATGCAGCAGACGAACTTGCAAGGAAAGGATCTGAGATGGAAGTGGTTGGCCCGCACCCGCTTCTCCCAATTCCTTTCTCACAATTTCGAGCCTGGATCCGCCAAAGATCCACAGAGCTACAGAACCAAAGATGGTCGCGCACTGCAGAATGCAGACAGTCCAAACAAGCGCTACCTACTGTGAATCCGCGACTATCTAAACGTCTAATAAACCTAAACAGAAATAATCTAAAAATAATGATAGGGACAATTACGGGCCACTGTCACCTTAATAAACATCTATACTTAACCGGTGGTACTGACAGTCCCTTATGCAGGGGATGCTTCAATGCCGAAGAATCAGTCACGCACGTCATCCTGGAATGCGAGGCAGTGACTTCTCAACGAAATGAAATCCTCGGACCAGTGAGGTCACTCCGCGAAGCCTGTGAAGTTCCCAGAAAACTTCTGCGCTTCTGGACGGAGTTAGGCTGGCTAAGTTAGCCAGGATTCTGCACACACAACGGACCAAAAGGGAGTCTAAGTGTGGAAACTAGAGTCCACCATCCATTCCATTCCATTCCACCCCATCCCATTCCATGAGTGTCGTAAAAACCGACTAAGGGACTATCCGTGAATATTATCTTTACGAAATAAAAAGAAGGAAAACTTGAAATTAAACCCTATACCAATCCGCCTGGCCAGCGTGGTATTAGTAGGCCAAGTATCCCTTCGTCACGGGAGGAGGCCCGTGTTAGGAAAGAAAGCCTCGTAAAAACCATCTGTTAAAACAACCAGTTAAATACAAAATAGATATTGTACATAAGTATTCTTATTATATTACCGTTATTACATTTATCTTCACAATTTATTTGTCGCTTAACAGTCAAAGTGAATGATAACCGAAAATAAACCCTGGTGTGTAAATATTTCATATCATTTGATTACAATTTTACTTTGTTTTAAACAAGTATGTAATTACCTCATCAGCAGCATTGTCATCAGAGCCATGACCACTTCGGGCGTTATCCATCATACAGCCGTTAAAAACGATTGCTTCATTTTTATTACAGATCTTGTTGAGTGCGCAAGCATGTAGCTTGTTTCCGTAACATTCAAGAGGACCATGTTGACATACTGGCTCACCATTTACAATCTAGGGAAGGTACATTTATTTTATTGGTAAATTACCAAATAATAAATGGTATACGTAGGTAACATATAAAGCAAAGTAACCGCTTCTAGTTGAAGGGAAAGACTGATTCTCTTGTAAAGAGTTAAATTACACGGACGGTTATGTAATCAGAACAGATAGTTCAGACTTGTTATTCTTTTAATTTCTCTGATTTTGTAGAATCATTCGGTGCAACAGCGGACGCAAACAGTCGCGCGTAATACGCCAAATTCGGCCTTACTGGACAAGCTCTTATGCCCGATTTACACATAGACAAGTACAGTAGCGAGTTAAGTAGTATTTTAAGATTAAGTTGATTTTAATAGATCTCCATCCTATTTTTTGGCAAGTTAAGTTGGCGAGACGCGAGAGAGGGGGCTACTTCGTACTTAACTCGCCAAAAAATAGGATGGAACTCTATTTAAATCAACTTAATCTTAAAATACTACTTAACTCGCTACTGTACTTGTCGATGTGTAAATCGGACATTAGAAGTGGGTGCGAATACTCTAAGCTCTCTAACAAAATACCTCTCTAATCTATTCATTTAAAAAGCTTGCACTGTGAGAACTTGAACTCTCAATAGCGCGACTGTAATTGATGTATTGAATATAAATGTTAGGTGGTCTATTAATTTAGTTATGATTTAATATAAATTAGAAAATGTTTCTAAAATAATTTTAAAGCTAGAATAATAAAGTAAGTACACTTACATGGGTAAACCCGTACGGATAAATATTTACGTCGATAAGATCGCCAAGCTTTTTCATTGTGGATGTTAATGTTGTAGACATGTCATTTCTGCAGTAGGGACATAACGACTCATAATACACTTGGATTTTTACAATTTCATTCTGTAGGTTAGCTGCAGGCTTAAAAATTATAAGATTTTAATTATCGCTCCTGTGATAGGTTTAGGATAAAAATGTGACAAAATTTCTTAAAAGTAGTAAGAGAAATATATCATGACAAAATTAAAATAGCTTGGACGTTGGACAAATTGTATTTTAAAACCGTAAAAAATTCTCCGGCTCTAGTCTTAGAAAAGTCTTAGAAAAACTTATTATTGTTTTAAAAACAACTCGCGAACTACTATACCTATTAGGCATCGAGTCCAGTGTCGCGGGGATTTTTCCAGATATGAATATTAACGGTCACTAAGCACATCCAGACTCTAGACAATCATTTATTGATCGCACAAGTAACTGGGATTTCGAACGAGCTTGTGCACGGCAGCCGCTTTCACCACCTTTAGCCACTGAGGTAGATCTACTTCTCTTACGATATGACTGTTTTAATTATACACTGTTAATTATTTGTTAATATTTCTCTGTCTGAGGCAGGTAGACCTGCTCTCCTGTAAATTGTCAATTAAATTATTGTTAAAATAAAGCAAATTTTATTAAACTTACCTTTTCTTGTATAAACGATTGGTTGCTAGTCAATTCATTTGCTTTGGTATCTGAAAATGATAATTTATAGTGAGTGAATAAACAAATTTAACCGGGTGCTTTGGAATTTTGATAAATAAATAAAAATGTTTAAAAAATATGCAACAATAATTATGAATCCCAGCCGTCATTATAAATTCTGTATAAAATGAGCTGTCGTGAAAGAAACAGTTTTTTGAACAAGTCAAAGTTACAATGTAACAATAATAGTTAACGTACATTGCAGGCCAGCTATTATAAAAAGAAAACTAATTAAACTTAGTAGTTTTACGTGATTTAACAACATTTTGAAGAAAGTAGGTACACCAAGGAAGTGATACACACTAACAAATACAGCAATTCTGCAAGCTGTTAAATAAAACATTTTATAAATAAAAATGCAGTAAATTTTATTAAGTAGCATTTTATTGATAAATAGTTACAATTCGTAACAATAGTTATCCGAACAATTTCATTCTTTACTATTTTAATTATGTACTTACTTATTGTTATAGCCCTAATATAGTTCGTTTAGTAGTAGATAAGGTGTTTCAGTACTATACAGGCCTCATTTAATAGTTCAGTCAACTTAAAAAAATAGTTATTGCATTTACGATGTACTAATTTAGAGCTTAGTGAATTGGAATCTGCAACTGTTTCCACGCAACATAATGTCTGATATTGATAAATTAGTTTGTCAGTCTTAAAGTTAAATGTACTTTAAGTCCACTCAGAAGTTTAAGTCCTCGCTAGTTACCATCCCATATTGACTTCACTAAGAGAAAATTTTGAACGAAAATAAATGTCCTAAATGCAAAAAAGTCCAATATCCATTTGCTCTGCCTGCGCGGCATAAGTAGGCCAAAGTTATTTCCGTTAATACAAAAGACCCGTGGCCGTCCGTTGAATAAAAGGGCTGTTACGATAAAAAACTAATTTTAAAAACATGCATATTTACGTGAGCATTTA
The DNA here is from genome assembly GCA_905475405.1 of Schrankia costaestrigalis. Classification (NCBI taxonomy): domain Eukaryota; kingdom Metazoa; phylum Arthropoda; class Insecta; order Lepidoptera; family Erebidae; genus Schrankia; species Schrankia costaestrigalis. Next base: position 10,354,656 of record FR997827.1, read on the forward strand.
TTCTTTTTATGTTACAAGAATACTTGTATTTCTTTTGGAAAGAATTTAAAGATCTTTTAGATAGAAAGGGGAAAAGGTAGGCATTGATAATGTGTAAAGAAAAACTCGTCAGCCAGGTGATTGGTGGTGCGCTGTCTACCGTTTATTTATCTGTGCTGAAATGAAAAATAAAAGAGAATGTTGTTGCGATGAAATTCAACGATAAATTTGTAAAAACATAGACTATTTTTGATACTAGATTTTTGCTTCAATAACACGGGGACTTAAGAACTCTAGTCTTGAACTAAGAAGTAATAAAACTGTTTGTCGCTATTGTTAGATGGTCAGCATGTCAATTTGCTCCAAAGTGTATAGCTCGCCTACATAAACCCATATTTCATTTCAATTTATTTCGTAACTTATATTTTTATTTATCCAACATTGTAGATTCTGGTGAATTTTTTGACGACTTTGTTCACGTCATCAGTGAACCAGGCCTGTCTATTATGAATAATGGTTTCAGTTTATGGTTAAATCAGAGAACAGATAAAGTAGTATTGTAGCATTTGATAGTGTTAAAACCAAGTACAGTACCCGGCCGTATATATACACATCGACTTTTGTAAAGAGACAGTCGGTCAATTTCGGGTTCGTAGAGCGTCATCTCTGTTGCACACTATCAAATCATAATTTCTTTTGGGTTTCGTCCACTAGCAAGTTAGTGTCTGTAGAATGAGTACCCTTAACAGTTGCTTATACACACATCAAAAAAGTCTAAGCAACATGCATGATATTACAAATTTACCATTTATATTAATTTATTTTACCATTTATTTTAATTATAACGTTGTATTTTATTTTTAAAATAATATTTTTAGGGTTCTATGATGTAAAAATAACAGCTGTTTTCTTTATAAGTTCTTTTAATAACAGAAATTAACAATATTAGAATATACAGGTACATAAGAAACTAAACTTTTTTTTTACAAATTGAAATTTCTTAAGAAAATGAATTTATTGTGAAAGAATAGGACAATTTAATACAAAGTATGGCCTCCTCTGCTATTCAGAACTTGTCGGCAACGATTATTCATTGAATTAATGAGACTGTTTATGTCATCTTGCGGTATTCGCTCCCAATGGAATTGTAGCAAATCCTTCAGCTGTTGGGTTGTTGTCACTCCGTCCAAGTCCTTCAAAACACGTCTCTGGAGCATGTCCCATGCGTGCTCGATGGGGTTGAGGTCTGGCGATTGTGCAGGCCAGGGCAATACCTGGATGTTCTCCGTTGCCAAGTATTCACTGGTTCGCCGAGCTGTATGTGAACGCGCATTGTCATGCATTAACGTAAAATCGGAGCCAAAGGTTTGTGCAAATGGATGGACATAAGGTCTGAGAATATCCTCAACGTAATTTTCAGCGTTCATGTTTCCATTTACAAAAACGAGCTCAGTTCGCCTGTTCTTCATAATACCCGCCCATACCATAACTGTTGAGCCGCTGTATGGATGAACTTCCTGAACGCACCTGAGTCTTTCAGTATTTCCGGGTCGACGGTACACTCGCACCCTTCTTGTATCAGGCCTAAACCCGAATCGCGACTCATCGGAAAACATAATTTTATCCCATTGTTCCTGGGTCCATGTTATGCGTTCTCTACACCATTCATTTCGACGAGCGCGATTCCCGTGACGTATCGGTGGGCACCTGATAGGGCGTCGAGCTCGTAGGCCGTACTCATGCAGTCGATTTCGCACAGTTTGGGGACTTACATCAACACCACTGGAATTTTGTAGCCTCAAACTTATCTCTCGAGCGGTTAACATCGGCTGGCGTCTTGCAGTCAGTTGTATGTACCGGTCTTGCCGAGTGGTTGTACTCCTTTTACGGCCTGGATGCTGTTCAGCGGGTTCCCCTGTATTATTGTAGCGCTGCCAAAGACGACAAATAACACTTCTATGAATACCAAAATGTCGAGATACCTGAGATTGATTACTTCCCGCTTGCAACATCCCTACAGCTCTTTGCATTTCATCTGCCGTCAAATGACGTCGCTCCATGACGTAAAGAATATCTAACAATTCAATTTTGTCGCCAACTGTATTTAAATGGTTGGTAAAATTATAAAATCAAGACTAAAACGTAGCAATTAACATGCACTCAAATTCAAACAAATTCGCAGTCATTTGAATTTTATGAAAAAAAACAAAACATAATCGAAATTTTTTTTTTACAACCAGCCAGTATGTCATCAATAACAAAAAAGTTTACTTACCTATACACTTTGAGTGAGTAAATACTTAGAAATTAATTAATATAAATGGTAAATTTGTAATATCATGCATGTTGCTTAGACTTTTTTGATGTGTGTAGATACCAGACTGTTTGTATTTCGTGCGACAGAGATGACGCTCTACAAAAAAAAATTGGCCAATTGTCTCTTTTTACATAAGTCGATGTGTAATATATACGACCGGGTACTGTACCTGTAGTTACTATATAGGTTGTCAACAAGATCCATACGATAGGAAGGGGTGTCGAGTCAATATACAAACAAAGATCCCTCGACTAAGGCTTACATACCAGACAATAGTCGTCTGCTGGAGATTAGCAAAAGGTGAAAATCTCCTACAATTGCTAGTTACTATTATTAGATATTGTTATGGTTACTTGCATAATAATATTTACGGAAACAAGTTAAATAAACACTGTCTAGGGATATTCTGTAAACCATTTCGAATGATTCTAAGGGAGACAGTTTTTTTGTTCGGCGAATTGCCCCACCACAAATTGTGGCGTATAGCAATCAAATGCATATAAGTTTACACCTTATAATCTTTAGATTACAGTCTCCACATATCAAAACTTTCTTTAATGGGAATACTCTGAAATACGACAATCAAAACATGACTCTCGTGATAACCTAAAATCACACAACAGCGATTGTCTAATGAATACACTCATAAGGCAAATAAGACCTTACGAAATAGCGCAGCTTTTGCTGGCTATTGCTTGTAGATCTAAAATAATAATATGATAATATGTTATAAGTTGGTTTTCTAAGGAGAGCTTTTATGTTTGTCACAGGAAATATTTATTACTGTTCACAATCATTACTGGCAAAGTCATTTCTTAAAGCAGTGTTTCATCTTAATTATATGCAGGTGGCTCAAGCTCACCTTAAAGCAGGGTCCAATATAAGAACCGCACTTTACACATCACATGTGCACAGCAGCTAACAGTGTCTGTGCCTCTGCTCAGTAAGCAATTACAACAGTATCCAGCAAGAGCAGCTTTAGTGTGTATCATGCACTCTATGTAAAGATGCCATTTTTATAAAATATAAAATTAAAGAAAAATCATGCATTTAGGTATCTAATATTATTATTATTTTTATTTATTATGGCGTCATGAACATAGTTACATATTTTGCCAGTGTCAAGTGAAATACATTACATTCAGTAAGTAAGAGTAAAAGTTTACACATACAAAAAAAAAACAACATTAAAAAGACGATGCTTCTCTTTTCATTGCCGTCCAGGAGAACTTCACCGGAACGCGTATGATGGAGACAGGAACAGCTTGATCACGACGCCGCCACCAGCTATTCACCAATCACTTGCATATTTAAACATATTTATTTACTGACGATGAACTTGCAAAACAAAACCGCATCTTTTCTGCATCACAAAATCTTCGAAAAATCAATTTGTAAAATATATAAATGACAGCTCAACCTCTCATCATGGCGTCCAGTCAAATCACAGAACATTTAAACTCAAAGGAGAAGAATGTCAACTTCATATAAAATTCGTGAGGAAACTTTTCCTAAGCGTGCGGCGCCATCTATCGGGAGCCAAAACTGCGGTTAAAATCAGCAGCGCGGGAAATTGTATTATTTTTTTTATTTAATAAAAACAAAGAGATATATTATTACGCCCTACATTATTAGGGCGTTATATAATATATCTATTTGTTTATTTTGTTGAAGGTTTAAATTAGGAAGGAGTGTATTTTCCGAGGTAATATAAATGAGGAGTTAGATTTAATAATAAAAAACTTCATTTCTTTTACAATTTATTTATGTAAATAATATTCATAATAAAAAATATTCGCATTCTTCATTGAAACATTCTTTTCTACATTGAAACTCATTGTAACATAACAAAAACCCTATAGGAGTCACTCTCTCAGAACTGGAGTCAATAACTTTCAATTTCACAAAAACACTTTAACTAAGGAATAGGATGCTCGTGCAACGTTTTTAATGCAGGATAAACTTGTTATTTATCGAGATTTTTTATTTATTTACAAGATATTTAGGAATTTACAAAATAAACGGTTTCTTTTCTTGTAGTGTTGACTGTTGACAGCTCCATTTATACAAGTATTAGGTGGTTGCTAGGAAATGACATAACATTTTCTATTTCATCTTTTCTCTCTGTCGTATCTAACAGCCCTAATAGAAACATTGTGTAGAACAGAGTTGACTCCCCCTGAGTCAAATTCTCTAGGGACCTATCTAATAAAATCTGAAACAATAACAATGTTGTCTGTCAGTGTCAAACTGATTGAAACTATACTACAGAGTATCTGCTATGGACTGTTTTTTACGTTTCGTTCTACGATAATTTTTAGAGTACGTTACTTGATAATATCTACAGCAGTAATTACTGTTTTTAGTGTCAAATATATTTTTTATGATAATTTCGAATTTGATTTTTTCGTTTTTGTTTGCATCAAGCAGCGGCGTTACTACTAGAGACTCGACTAGAGAGAATTTTTTTCAGGCAGTAGACATGCTCCTAGTTGCGGCTACTGAGCGGAGTATGGCTGCGGAGATTAGAGCAAAACCAGACATGAAATCAAGGTTGTGATCACATCATCATACTACTGGTGAAATGGCTAAAAGATACCCAGGCGGCAAATGCGTTACTACTCTACGACAAGATCGATATTTGCAAGTTGTCGCGAGATGGCAGCAAATTGTTACGGACATGATGTTGGTTTAGAGGTTCCTGTAAGATCACCAGTGGCTTGTGGGAGACCAAACTTTCAGGAGAAGTCGGCACGAAACTTACCTTCATGCTTGGATACCGCTTTGTACTCCAGAAGTACTACGCTGAGGAAATCGTGGATGACGACTAGAGTCGACTCGTGAATATTTTGCTCTCGAACGATAACCTGTTTTCTGTTTTGTTGTTTATAGATGAGTATCGGTTCTTTTTCCACTCAGGTTCACGTAGAAGAAGTCTTAGGCGAGTTCCTGTCGTCATAGCCCTCTGCAACATCCTCAGAAAGTGTATTCATACCTCCACGGAACAATTATGGTTTGCACGGGAATTCGTGTTGGGCAAAAAACGGATAACTTTTTTCCCACCGTCGCCGTCGTAGGAGATCTAGCGAACCGATAATGTTACTTAGTGACATTATAACAACTACTGTTGCAAAATTCCTTAACTTAAAAAATAAATCAAATTACTTAACTAAAAAGTAAACAAGCACAAGACTAGACCATTTTTCATACTTAGGTGTTTAAAAAAAATCTATTTGCTCTTTAAATTATTTATTAAACAAATCAATTAATGCACGCCTTTGGGCGGATTTTAAATGCAGCGCAAACAGCTTGAAAGAAATCATCCATAATGTCAAACTTCTTTCCGTTTATTAATGTCCAAGGTACATACTTATAGTGAACCTTATTGCTTAGTTTGCCATAATATTCGAGTAGCTTGAGGCCTAAAGAACTTTTGGCGCATTCTTTGATTGGTACTGGATCTATTTGCAAAGCTGATCCGCACTGAAATGATAACAAATTAATAATGATTGATAAGGTTTAAAAAAGCCTCGTAGAAACGTTCTGGAGCAGTTTAATGTGACTTCATTTTACCTTGATCTAGATTATAATTATGCTTAAAATAGATTATAAGAATACACCACATTATATATTCACAAGTAACAGAAATACTTAACATTAAACTTGTTATTCTAGCAGTGGCTTTATTCATATTTTTTAGCAAATATTTGTCAATATAAAATCTACATCAAGGGATTTAAGAATTTACTTCTTAAGCTAAATACTAAGCCCCTTACTCATAAACGCCTCTTAAATTTTAGTCAATTGATTAATTAGCATACACTCTTACGTTGTTTGGTATAAGGTTGATTTTCGTTATAAAAATCTCGCTAAACAGTGATTAAATTTAAGAGGCGTTTATGAGTAAGGGGGAAAATGGATACTGTAAATGTTCTTAATAAATTACCGTTATTGCATAATTCATTTATCGCTTAACAGTCAAAGTGGACGATACTGTTGTGTAAATATTTCATATCATTTGAGTACATTTTAACTTTGTTTTAAACAAGTATGTAATTACCTCATCAGCAGCTTTGTCATCAGAACCATCACCACTTCGGGCGTCATCCATCATACAGCCGTTAAAAACTATTGCTTCATTTTTATTACTGATTTTGTTGAGTGCGCAAGCATGTAGCATGTTGCCGTAACATTCAAGAGGACCATGTTGACATCGTGGCTTTCCATTTACAATCTAAAGGAGGAACATTTTATTGTTAAAGTACCATAAATAAGTGTAATTTTGTAACGTTGATAACATATAATTAGCAAAGTAAACGCTTCTCTAGTTGAAGGTAAAGACTAATTTTCTAACAAAGAATCTAATTATACGAATGATAATACTTTAATTGGAACAAATAGTTCAGACTTGCAATTTCTTTAATTTCTACGATTTCGTGAATTAACTTTATTTAGATGATTATAACAGCTTGCATTTATCTGAATGCTTTTGAAGTGAGTACCTACCTACTACTAAAAGACTTGAACTGTGAGAACTTAAACTCTCAGTACCGCGTTTGCCATTGTTATATTTATATTATGTATTTCATTATAAATAAATGCTGGTCTATCAATTTAGTTATGAAGCGCGAATTAGAAAGCACATAAAATAATTTTAAAGCTAGAATAATAAAGAACACTTACAGAGGTACCCCCGTACGGATAAATATTTACGTCGATAAGATCGCCAAGCTTTTTCATTGTGGATTTCAATGTTGTAGAAATTTCATATCTGCATCCGGGACATAAGGACTCATAATACACTTGGATCTTAACGATTTCATTTTGTAGGTTAGCTGCAGGCTTAAAAGTTATAAATCTTTAGTTACTAGTATCTATTAGTATAGTATATATTGTTCGTATAATGGGATTACGATTCAAAATGCAAAGAAATTTCTTAAAAATAAGAATATCATTCGAAGAATAACATCATAACAAAATTAAAATAGCGTCGATGTTAGGCCAAATTTTCTATTCGAAATAGCTACTTAATATAATTTGTATAATTACAAAACGGCTTCTAAGATAAAAGAGAAGAGAGAACGAGATGATAGTGACCCATGGATCGCTCAGAAAATTGTCTTGCGTGGTGTTGAACCACCTCGTGCACGGTAGCCCCTAGCACGATCGCTTTGCAACCGAGGTAGAGGTACTGCTACAAACTTATTTGTTAAAATTTATTGTGTTGATAGAGCTGTCTGGTCAAAATGATTTTATTGGCGAAGCTCTACCTGCTCTCTTGTATATTGTCCACTACAGTTTAAATCAAGCAAATTGTATTTAACTTACCTTTACTTGTATAAACGATTGGTTGCTAGTCAAATCAATTCCTTTGGCAACTGAAAATAATAATTAATATTTAAGTTACGTGAATAAATAAGTTAAACTGGGTGCTTTAGAATATATGTGGTAAATAATATAAAATATTTAAGAAATATACAATCATAATTATGAACCCCAGTTGAAGAATTTTACATATTCTGTACAAAATAAGTTGGTGAGTCGTAAAGGAAAAAGTTTTTTGAACAAGTCAAAGTTACAATGTAACAGTAATAGTTAACGTACATTGCAGATGAGCTGTTACAAATAAAAAACTTAATAAACTTAGTAGCTTTACGTGATTTAACAACATTTTGAAGAAAGTAGGTACACCAAGGAAGTAATACTTACACACTAACAAATACAGCAATTTTGCAAGCTGTTAAATAAAACATTTTATCAACAAAAATTGCATTTTTATTAAGTAGCATTTTATTGATAAATAGTTACAAATTGTAACAATAGTTATTCGAACAATTTCATACTTTACAATGTTAATTTAATTATGTACATAGGTACTTACTTTTTGTTATAGTTTTTATATAGTTCGTTTAGTAGTAGATAAGGTGTTTTAGTACTATACAGACCTCATTTTATAGTTTAGGCATAACTTACAATAGAGTTATTGCATTTAGTTGAGGTTTTGCAACGGTTTCCACGCAAAATAATTTGTGTGATCCACAAATTACTACATAGCTAGATGAAATCTCGTGATAACATCCAATGAATGACCCTCTGCAGGCCTTTCCAAATATATAAAAGAAACTTAGATTAGAATTGTGTAGGTATGTAGCCAGCCGGCCGGATGTTTTTGGGTTATATCAAGTTTTCGTTTTTTGTTAGATATACTGATTTTAGTCACGAAAGGGAACTTGTATAACGACTGGGTTTTTTTATTGTTGTGACAGACTAAAAATAGTGAAATCATCCCATCATTAGGTTTGACGTTCTGATACGGAGGGATTACGTACACGTCGTTCAATTTGACTAAGAGAAATTTCAAACAAAAATAATTGTCGAAAATGCAAAAAAAGTCAAAGGTACCCGAACAATTCGCTTGACCTGCGCTGCTTATGTAGGCCAAAGTTATTTCCGTTAATACCGTCCGCTAAACGGCTGTTACGATAATAAACTAATTTTAAAAACATGAATATTTACGTGATCATTTATTCCTTTTATGTTACTAAAATACCTACTGGCATTTCTTTTAGAAAGAATTAAAAGATCTTTGATAGAAAGGGGAAAAAACAAACATTGATAATGTGTAGTGAAAAGCTCGTCAGCCAGGTGGTTAACGGTGCGCTGTCTACCGTTTATATTTATCTGCACTAAAATGAAAAATAAAAGAGAATGTTGTTGCGATGAATTCAATACTAAGCTTGTAAAAACACAAACTATTTATTTTTGATACAATATTTTTGCTTCAACAAACAATAGACTTTTTATTTGAACAATAATTTAGTAATGAACTGTAACTCTTTGACTATTGTTGTTGATAATGTCTCTATGCTCCAAAGTCGAAAAGTCGCCTTTTATCATTAACCCACTAACTCATAAACGCCTCTTAAATTTAATGACTGTTTAGCGAGATTTTTATTTGTAAAACCAACCTTATACGGTATAAGTTATACCAAACAAAACCGTAACAATTTAAGCTAATCAATTGACTAACATTTAAGAGGTGTTTATAAGTAAGGGGGTAAAAGTAAAGTGGGTTTATTTAAGTTAGGCTATACATCGTCACTTAACTACATAGTATTAAACAAACTCGATTTCGCTGTATGTCCGTCCCTATGCGTGATTTTTTTAAACTACTCGACGAATTGTGAAGTCATTGTTTTTAATAGATAGAGTTATTCAAGAGGAAGGTTCATTATGTATAATCCATGTATAATATTATAGAGTAGTTATAAGCATTGCACCCGCATAGAGGTAGGGCAGATCGCTAGTAATACTTAATATAGCTTTATCATTTAATAGGCTGGCCAATATTACTTACACATGTCAAATTATTTCGATAAGTACATTATCTAACATTTTAGCTTCTGGTAAAGTTTTTGATGATATTTTTCTAGTCATCAATCAACTTGGTATATCAATCAAAAATAATGGTTTTACTTAGTTTTTATTTTGTAATAAGCAATCCTTACACGAAGTTACAGATAAATCAGAAAAATCTTACTGACAATTACCTATAGTTATTTATATGATAGTGGTTAAAACCTAGTACCTGTAGTTATGGTAAATGTTTCAACATAGTATTGTAGCATTTGATAGTGTTAAAACCTAGTACCTGTAGTTATGGTAAATGTTTCAACATGATCTATACGATAGGAAGGGGTGTCGAGTCAATATACAAATAAAGATCCCTCGACTAAGGCTTCACCGCAACACAACAACACCGGGCTCGTTTGATCTCGTGCATCGATCGGTCAACGTGCTTTTCAAGTTTCTTTAAGAGGTTTAAATAAAGAACATAATATTTACTTTGATCCTAATTTTTTACTATCCCCTGTATATCGACGGGTCCTACGTAGACTAGTTTAAGTGCAAAAACACAAGTTTACAGGAGAGCAATTCAAAGGTTCAAAAGCTTATAACTTTGTCAAAGTTCTACAGAAATTACTGAAATTTTGATAGGTTATACCTGGAAATGAAAGGAAAAAACCGGATTAAATATATTTTTATATTTTTTTGTATTTTAGAAAATAGCTGTACTTGCATTTGTTTAGCTTGTTTTGATCAAAGCATCCAAACAAGTAAACTGTTACAAGTAACCACTTGTACTAGTTTACAAAGTTCTGACTTAGTTTTTAAATAATAAAAATAAAAGAAATACACATTATTAGTCATACGTCATCGAGACCCCACTTGTGCAGTCGTGTTTATTTTTGCTCCGTAAATTTATTCAAAAATCGTAGTAAATCTTTATGTTTCGTGTATAATTTTCTGTGACTTTTATCTTGTGACATTTGAGCTAGTTAATGAAGTAATTCTCTTAGTGATTTAAAGGACTAATAGTGAAAAAATAACGAAATTCCTGTGAACAGTGACGGTGAATTTAAGTTACTTGGCTTAATAAAATATAAATAGTCACTTACCTTCAAGATTTATTGACAATTATATTTACTCGTTCGAATAGATGCATAATTTCAACGCGTTCCATTAAGATTAGATAGCCAAGTGTATAGAGCACTCGCCTTTGACGAAGTAGACGTGCGTTCGATACCAGGTTGTGCCAAGAATACTTTTTGGTTTTTTATTTTTATTTATTGTATTTTTTCACAAAGAAAACAGTTACAATATCCTTTGAAATGGCGAGCTGTGGCAATTGTGGTATTACAGTTAAGCAAAGTGATAAAATAATATGTTCTTCCTGTGACAAGAATTATCACTATCTATGTGTAAAGCTGAGTGCCTCTGCTTATAAAAGGCTAGGTAAAGTTGCGCGTTCGACATGGAATTGTCCCAGCTGCTTGTCAAAACATTTGTCCAGTAAGGCTGATGATATGGATGATGGCTCTGAGGTTGATGATGCTGATAGTGATCTTCGATCCATTATTCGAAAGGAAATTCAGAACACAATGCGAGTAGAAGTGAAGAATATATTAAGAGAGCTCAAAAGTGAGGTGAATAGTCTCCGAAAGGAACTCGACGAGTTAAAGTTGTCAGGGTCTTTTGACATTGCAGAAGTCAATGACCTCAAAATGGAGATGCATAAGATTGGGACAGATAACGTGGATCTGCGATCGCAGAACTCTGAGTTGCGAGGGACTGTTACTCTACTGACAAATCAAATAAATGGTATGGAACAAGGTGTGCGTGAAACTAATTTGGAGATTAACGGCCTACCAGAGAATACGAATGAAGTTTTACCAAATATTATAGCTCAATTAGCTAAAGTCGTGTCATATGATCTGAACGATGCTGATATACATAAATGTGTCAGAGTTGCCAGTAAAAATGGTAACAAATCACGCCCTCGCTCTGTCATAGTAAAATTGCGAAGTCCTAGAGCCCGTGACGAGTTCCTGTCTGCAATTACTAGGTATAATAAATCTCATAGCGATAATAAATTAAACACTTCTGTATTAAGCTATGGAAGTGTAAAGGACCCTATCTACGTTTCGGAGCATCTTTCTCCATATTATAAATCTCTACACGCTGCGGCTCGTTTGAGGGCTAAAGAGCATTCCTATAAGTTTGTGTGGGTTCGTTATGGGAAAATATTTGCACGCAAAAATGAAAATTCTGCTAGTATATTTATTAAGGATGAACAATGTTTGGATAGAATAGTTTAAATTTCAGTATTAGTATTAAACGATCGTAAACACTAACTTTTAATTGTTATTATGGATAAAAATGGCATATCTATCTTTTATCAAAACGTTAGAGGGATGAAAACTAAGGCACATGAAATTTATTTATCGGTATTGAACGCTGATTATGATATTACATGTCTTACAGAAACATGGTTGCAAGATTTCTTTTTGTCTTCTGAATTTTTTGATGAGCGATATACTGTAATACGTAGAGATCGTTGTACTCAATTTAAAGAATTATATTCTAAAACTCATGGTGGTGGGGTACTGGTAGCTATTAGTAATAAGATTAATTTCATAAACAAGCCTCATTTTCAGACTTCAATAAAAGATATGTGGCTTAGTATTACGGCTGATGGCATTCGTATGAATTTGTGTTTAGTATATATACCATCTTATATACCTTGCCAAGCGTTCGAACAATTTATGAATAGGGCTGAGGAGATATGTTTATGTTACCCAGATTCTATCACTATAATTCTAGGGGACTTTAATCTTCCTCATGTTAAATGGCACCAGTCGGAAAATCCTTTCATAGGAATTAGTGATCCAAAAACATCGACTCTTAGGCATTTCCTTGAAGTTACTGGTATTAAACAATTAAACAATATTATGAATGAAAACAATAATATACTAGACTTAGCGTTAGTGGATAACCGAGCAAACGTTTCATTGTGTTCAGCGCCTCCTCTCAGTAAAATAGATGTACATCATCCTCCACTTGAATTAAATTTCGCTAAAGTAACTTTTTCTGGATTAAATTATAATGTTATGCAACCTAAATATCTATTCGACAAAACAGACTACGAGGCCTGCAATCGTGAACTGCAGGAAGTAAAGTGGAATGATTTGACCTACTTGAATTGCAATGATTTTGTGCAAGGTTTTTACAACATTTTATGGAGTAAAATCGATAAATTTACCCCTAAGGGTACTCACCGGAAAAGAAATTACCCTGTATGGTTTTCACTTTCTTTAATTAAAGTTTTAAGGGAAAAGAATAAGTATAGGATTCGATACAGAAGGTTTAATAATCCTAGAGATTACGACACCTTCAGTTTTCTTCGTCAACGGGCAAAAACTATTACAGACAGCTGTTTCAAGGCTTACATATCAAAAATTGAGGACGAATTAAAGACAAATATAAAGGCATTCTGGCGGTATACTAAGTCTAGGAGATCATATACAGGTGTACCTAGTCAGGTTGTATACGGTGATTGTGTGAGTGAGGGTGAGAGTAGTGTTGTTAATTTATTCGCTAAATACTTTGCCTCTGTTTATAGTGATGGTCATCCTGTTCTGTCAGGTGACACTTTTTCCTCTATCATTGCGTCTAATTATTGCTTGTCCTCTATTAATATAACTGAGAAGGACGTTAGGACTGCTTTGAAGAACTTGGATTTAAATAAGGGTGCTGGGCCAGATGGTTTGCCTCCTATTTTTATACGTCTTTGTATGGATTCACTTATTCAGCCTTTGCTTATAATATATAACAAATCTATTAAGGAGGGAATATTTCCCGACTTATGGAAAATTTCGCACATTGTTCCAGTTCATAAATCTGGTAGTCGTGATGACGTGACCAACTATAGACCAATTTCTATTATATCACAATTTGCGAAATTATTTGAAGGTATAATATATAACGTGGTGTACTTTCATTTGCGGCATATAATTAGTGATAGGCAGCATGGCTTTGTTGCTCGTAGGTCGGCAGTGTCGAACTTACTTATTTACACCACTTTTATTGCGAATGCTTTTGAAGCTAGGAGTCAGGTGGATGTGGTTTATACCGATTTTGCGAAAGCATTTGATCGAGTTGATCACTCCATACTATCTATAAAATTGAAAAGGTTGGGCATCCATGGGTGTCTCTTGCGATGGTTTGATAGCTATGTAATGAATCGATCACAGTTGGTTGCACTGCACGGTTATGAATCTGTACCATTTATTCCTAGCTCTGGCGTCCCGCAGGGGTCTAAACTAGGCCCATTGCTCTTCTTAGTGTTCATAAATGACCTATTGGATTTACTTAAGAGTGATTGCTTGGCTTACGCTGATGACCTAAAAATATATCGTAGGATCGGTAATGTCAGTGACTGTATTGAACTGCAAAATGATTTAGCTACTCTGCAGCAATGGTGTCTGGTCAACAGAATGGAGCTTAATGTAATGAAATGTCAATATATAACATTTACAAAGAAATTAAAATACATCGAATTTGAATACTTCATCAACGACACTGCTCTTAGTGGAGTTCCCGTCATTCGTGATTTGGGTGTGCTCTTTGATACAAACCTTTCTTTTCGTAATCACATGGAAAACGTGGTGTCTAAGGCCAATAAGATGCTTGGCTTTATAGTACGTTTGTCCAAACCTTTCCGTAACACCTCCAGTATTATTTTATTGTACAATGCATTAGTGCGAAGTTCGTTGGAATACTGCTCTTGTATATGGTCTCCGTTTTATTTAACTCATATTAATGTCGTGGAAGCTGTTCAGGCTCGCTTTGTTAGATATCTATGCATAAAGAAAGGTATACGCAAATCAATTCCAGAGTACCCTGAACGAATTAAACACTTTGAAATGATTAGATTAAGTGAGCGGCGAGTAGTCACAGATTTACTAATTCTGTATAAGATTGTGAATGGGATAATTGATTCAGAGCTAATATCAAATTTTAACTTTAAGATCTCTAAGCGTTCATTAAGGTATCATCGTACTTTTGATGTCCCGACATCAACCTTAAACGTGTCCTCTAGTAGTCCTTTATTGCGAATGGCAAGGTTATATAATGAGGTATCGGTAACATCCCATAACCAGATAGACATTTTTGCTATGCCGTTTGTATCCTATAAACGCTTCCTGGTTGAAGCTACTTATACTGTTTAAAGGTTGTGAATTATCTGTTTTTGTACCTATTTGTTTTTTTTAGCTTAGTATATTTATTTTTAGTTTATTATTTGTATAACATTTTGTCTCGTTGCCATTGGTAGCATTACATTGTATAACGTCATGCATGCCTGTTATATGTACTATTACAGTTAAGTGTTTAGATTTTAAATGATTTTATTGTATTATTTTTGTAATTTTACTGTTGGTATGCTTAACAAATAAATAAATAAATAAATAAATAAATACATGTGAGTGTAATTTGTAAATCATGAAACCTCGAAATATGGGAAAATAATTTCATTTATCTACTTTTAGCACTTGCACTACTTTACAAGCTACTAAGAAGCTAGTTGTACCAGAAATTTATGTAGTTTTGTGGTCATGAACCTGATTTTTTTTATGGAAAAATTAAACAAACAAACGTACAAAATAGTAAAACACGTTTATTGTGTAACATTAAATGTGTAAAAATTAACGTATTTACTATTTTTATAATGATTTCAAATTTTGAAGTCTTTTCCATTTAATCTTAAAATATTAAAAAATTGACATGATTTTCGCTCAGATAGTTAAAATCATCTTTAATAGGTGAAGGAGATATTAAAATATTAAACCAGTCTATAGCGAGCTATAAACTTTAATAAAATATATACTTGGCTTGGTTTTTAGTAATTATAATTAGTTAAAGTAATCAGTGCTTTCTTTACCATGTTAATAAAATAATATGTATCTATAACAAAATGTTCGATTCTTTTTAGGTAAGAACTGTACGACTACTAAGACTAATTAAATAGTGGTCGTACAGACTCATCAAACTAAAATATACATTGCACAATTAATTATGTACCACAACAATAATCTACTAAGTGGTAAAAATAACTTAAAAAAATAAGACTTCTATTAACATAAATAAAAACCTAGTCAGATACGTTTACGTATATATAAAACGTTCTAACGTTTTATTTTATTACAAAAAGGCGTGCAGAATCTATGTCCAACTTAAAAGATTCCACGGTACCTCTTTTATCTCCTGTAGCCTTTCTTTCGTCTGGTAGTAGTGCCTTTGCACCAAGAGTATCAAAGGAACATACTTATCTGAATTCTTACCTAAAATGGCAAAACTTTGAGGGTTTGAATAAACTACAACTATCCATGTATTATTCTGATGCCTTGTCTGGTTATGATGTCGTAGATATGCTTGTGCACTTAGTATACAAACTTTTATTCATATTTATGTTAGCTATAAGAACATGTCAAATACTGTCACAACCAATAAAATTACATGTTTCCTGGCCATCTTTTTGTTTAGTGGAAACATTGTTGTCCCTCCAAGTGGATGTACTGGGAAAAGTTGTCAGATACTAATTCTCCCCTGATAAGAAACACTTTTTAACAAGATCGATTGAATTGCATAATGTCACGTATTATTCACGGTTGTGCTAATACACAAGTGGTTACAAGTGATGACAAATTTATGAAAGTGAGATTTTTTTTTTATGTTTTGAACAAAAATTTCTTAGCTATATGGCTCTGTAGAATTATATTATCTATAAAGTAACGTTGCCTTATTGTGGTAGCTATAGCTGCAAGCAATTAAAGCCTTAACTTGTAAATAATGCAAAAACTAACCTTTATGTTAGAAATGTTAAGTTTATTTGCTCCCTAAGAGTTCTTTCATTGCACAGCTAACGTAAATTTTAGCTGCTTATTTATTCATTTACCCACAATTTATTAAAATAATATAAAAAACCAGCAACGATTTAAAAATCAATAGAGTGTAAAGTTTTATTCAAAATATTCCCCATAGTTCTCTACTAGCAATATGCTACCCATTCTCCTACCAGATGTTATAACACCGATCATTTTTCAGATTTCCCAGAGGACCAGGATTACTTTTTTTGTAGTTTTTCTAAAACGTTAGTGACACAAATACCAACATATCAAAATTTTTTAAAGATCTGAGACCCTTAATAGTTTCAGGAGTATCTGGGTTAATTGACTCCGAGAACGCTTCATACTTATTATTATTTTTATTTTCACTGATCTTAAACACTCAAAACGTCGTAAAAATATGAATATTTTTTAGAAATTCAATACATAAAGTAAAATTTGTTGCAGTTACACCCGTATCGTACGTACGCGCTGTATCGTCGCCGCGCGTATACTGGTGCAACGGTCACTTACACTCACGCGATTGACGTCCACTCGTCAGTTGCGAGTTGCTGCAATCGTCAGAAACTACTTAGCCCCGAACTCAAATTGTGTACGCAATTGCATTAGAATAATATATGAACAGTGAGTTGTCGTTTTGTTGGTAGCGGCGACTGGTTGCGCCGCCATGGTGTCCCGGTGAAATATAGCCATAACTAAGAGACATTTTAAACGACAATAAATGGCAAAAATGCATCAAAATCGGAAGAACCCGATACCAATTCGCTTGGCTTGCGCGGCGTAAGTAGGCCAAAGTTATTTTTGTTAATACATGAGGCCCATCCCTAGCCGCCCATTGAAGGGCTGTCTAATAAACTAATTTTAAAAAACATGCTTATCTAAGTGAGCATTTATTCCTTCTAGGTATGTAACGAAAATATTGGTATTTATTTTGGAAAGGATTTAAATCTTTAAAGATCTTTTGGATACAGGAAAACTAGTATTCGCCCTCAGATACTTTTGTCTCTTCGCTTCTTGATCTGCTACTTTGACTACATATACAAAATCTTTAAGATGTTTACATATCAATAGCGTTAAGTAATTATGATAAAGTAATTAGGTTCTGATGTTATAAACAAACGTCTTGGAAAAGTGTATATTGCCGCCTCAAATGATTATAAATATAAGAGCTTCGCGAAATGTTCGGTGTTGTGTCTCATTTAAATATGTATTTTTTTTTCTTTTCTACCTCTAGCTTTCCTGACTCCTAGTATCCTATTCGATATCGGGTTTTATCTTGTTGATTTCGTCACAGCTCATTTTTGCCTATTTTTGGTATAAATAATTTCTTTCTTATAACGAATTCAAAATAGGTAATGATTACCATCCGTTTTCTAGTCCAAAGGGTTTATAAGCTGACTAACTGAGAATCTTTTATCATTCTCGGAACTAAAATAGGTGTAGCAAACAATGTACTTACTTACTTAAAGTACTATTGACTAATACAAAAAAATAACCAACTGTAAAATAAATCAAACTATGAAGCGGCTTATGTAAGCAGACTTGTCTTTTTATTAAATTTACATATTATGTAGGTAATTATCACTCATCCTCAGGTATTTACAATAAAAAACTGGTTGCAAATTCAATTATTTATTCATCAAATCATGGTTTGCACGCCTTTGGTCGGGTTTTCAATGCAGCACATACATCGTGATAGAAACGGCCATTGTCATTTACGTTTCCATTAATTAGTCTGTAAGGTATATAATTATAGCCAGCTTTTTTGCTCTGTTCGCCATATTTTATGAGTAGCTTGAGGCCTAAAGAACCTTTGGCGCATTCCTTGATGGGTTTTGGATCTATTTTCATAGCTGAACCGCACTGAAATAATAACAAATAGATAAGCGTTAAAGAATACCATGTTAAACGATCAAGGGGAATATACTGTGTTTCCGACATTATTCTTGATCGAAAGGGTACCTACTAATATTAGCTTTTTTTAAGTTTTGCGAAAAGTATAATTATATTCGTTTATTATGTCCAGCAGTGGACGTCAATTGGCTGATATGACATATGCGTGAAGTTAGAATATTTCTACACTTGACTCCTAATCTACGTGTCTCCAATTATAGAATAGGAATTGTAATTGCCGTGATCCATTGTTATCACATATATCTTTACAAATGTTTTCTTTGACTGTTTGGTGTCGGTCTATAAAATTATAACACACAAACATAATACAGGGAAAGCTTGACATTTCTTTATAAGCAAGAAGCATAATAATTTAAAAAAATCATAATATTTCGATGTTCTACAACCAGCATGTCAATTCTCGTACTATAAAATCATTAAAAATTCGGTTAAGTTAACTTTAGTTGTCAAATTGTTACCTATTGTGTGACATTCTGACAACTAAAGTTAACTTAACCGAATTTTTAACGATTTTAAGGTACGAGAATTGACATACTGGCAATTTATTGTTGAATTTTCCATTTCATGTTACTTACTACAATTTTACGTACTTAAGTAGTTTCTATTACCTCATTAGCAGCAACATCATTAGAACCCTTATTTTTTCGCCCAGCCTCCATCAAGCAACCAACAAAAAGTATTGCTTCAGTTTTATTACTGATTTTGTCGAGTGCGCAAGCATGCAGCATGTTGCCGTAACATTCAGCAGGACCTTGGTGACATTTTACTTCCTTCGCTCCATTTTTGTGTGTGATAGTCTGGGGAAGTCACATTTATTGTTAAAATACCAAAAAAATACAGTTTGAAGAATATTATCGGTCAAGTCGATTGGTCAGTTTTGCTTTCTGACTTGCACAACCTAATTATAGATAAAAAAACAAGATATTAAAGAACGACAAAAGTAACGTGATAACACAAAGCTATAACACCCAAACGTTACAAATATTTATTTATTTGATTTTAACTAAATCGTATGACACGTTGTTTTAGAATAACAGAAATACTTACCAATTTTTTTCAAAAATAGTTCGCTTTGGAAATAATATCGTAACTAAAGTTTGTAATTTGTATGTTAAATGTAAGTAGAATATGTAGTAAATGTAAATAAATGGTGGTCTATAAAATTGGTTAAAATAATATAAGTAGATATTAGAAAGTGCTTGAAATAATTTTAGATAATATTAATTAATTTCTCCGTGTGGTGACGGAGTAAGAATACAGTATGTCACCACCCCATCTCATCCCATAGGTGTCGTAAAAACTGAGTTAGGGACTATCCGTGAATATTATATTTACGTAATAAAAATAAGGAAAACTTGAAATTAAACCCTATACCAATTCGTGGCGTGGTATTAGTAGGCCAAGTATCCCTCCGTCTCTGGAGGAGGCCTGTCCCTGCAGTAGGACATTAATGGGTTGTTTTGATGATGACGATGACAGTAATTTTAGAATAAGAAGGTACACTTACATGGGATTTCCCGTACGGATAGATTTGTACGTCGATAAGATCGCCAAGCTTTTTCATAGTTGAAACTAATTCTACTGATACGAAATATCTGCTCCAGGGACATAAAGACTCATAATACACTTGGATTTTTACCGGTTTCTTTTGTTCGTTATCTGTGGGCTTAAAAATAATAAATAAATTAATCATTAAGTAGCTATACTTCGCTTGTGATGGGTTAACGACACAAAAAATCAAAATGTCCTAAATGCTTCTAAAATCAGAAAAAAACTGTAGCACCATGAAAATTATAACATGACGCCTAAATAGCGTAAACATTAAACAAAAATTTCCATTTTATAACTCATTTCACTCCCACTCATCAATAAAATTTCGATTGGTAATACAGTTAGTATTGAAAAAATGTGAAAAAAGTTACCTTTTCTTGTATAAACGATTTCGAACGATTTCGATCGAACTTTGACATCTGAAAATAATAATATTTATATGTATAAGTATTTATGTTTTGTATATACAACTTAAACTACATGTACTTTAGATTGTTTATTAAATAAGTAAAAATCAAAAAAGCAATAATCATAAATACAGGACGTCATGATTTGAATTCTAGACACAGAAATAGTTTTTTAAGCATGTCACAGCTACAATGTAATAATACATAGTCTACTTACTTTGCAAATTAGCTGTTATAAATATAAAACTAATTAGTAAATTTCTGTGGTGTAACAACATTTTGATTCAACTGTCAGCTTAGTGAAACGGTACAATTAACACTAACAATAACAGCAATTTAACAGAGACTAAACAAAACCTGCTATCAGTAAATATTTTAAAATTTTATTGATCAACAACAGTATGGTAACCATTTGTTTTAATTTAAATCATGTACATACCAACTTTATGCTATAGTTGTAGTCGTAGATTAGGATAGTTATTACTATAGGCTACATAAATATTTAGGTGCAAAAGCGTAACTGCGTAGACATAAATTTAGAATGAATAATACTTAACATGTTGGTATTTAGTGACTTCTTATAGCTACCAGTTACATACTTCATTAAATGTACACTTTTTCAATTCAATACGATAGTCTACCTTGATTCTTAGTTTAGTATCTTGGGTAACAGACAAACAGAAATATTCTGTTTATAATTTAGAAAATAATAAAACAACGCAACAAAACCAAATTAAAGCCTAACGTAATGAGCTGAAACTGAAACGTTTTAGTGGTAGTTTATGCGGCTGCTGTACGAGTAGGTATACGGGGTTGCGGGAAACCCCGCGCAGTACAATTGTTTGTGCAATGACACTAATTATTGTCTAGCCTGTTTTTTCTTTGTGACCAGTAAATTAAAACCAAAGTTTGTAGAAGTCCCCATGACCTGTAAAATAAAAGACATGCAGTAAAATACTGTAGTTGATTTAAAAAAAAACTATGCTACTGTTCGTTCATGTCTTCTATGAAAAGTCTTCAATAGAATCGCTAACCATCATTTTTCTACATCTCGATCGATATTTGAAGTAAAAAGTTATAAGTTTTTGAATCGTAAATTCTACTTAGAAACTCAGCAGTTGGTTTGAGTAAGCGCTGAGCTCTCAAGATGGCAGTGGCGATTCAACAAGTTCAACTTAATAAAAACTCTGCCCAAGTTAAATCCCTAGTCGAAGTAGTATTTTCTCTTGAACCTACTATTCGCTCCCTCAAATTCGTAGATAAAATGACGTTGGAACTACATACCTACTGTTCATTTTATGACCAACTCACACTTTTATCGATACTTAAAAACTAAACATAAAAAAGTTGTAGTACTTAATAGAAATTAATGTTTTTTAAAATATACATGGATAATACACTATTTATCGAAAAATATTTTAAGCTGTTTAATGTTTTAGCCCACCTTACCATGCCATTTTATAGCCGTTTTAAAATAAAAAATAAAATGGTTTATACCCAAAAAAAAATAAAGTTTTTATAATACATCTCACTAAACTTATTGAGCAGCTAGAGCAGAGCAGTGCTTGTAGTTTATTTTCTGGTACTTAATAATTATATTGGACGACTTTTCAAACGAAAATAAATGTCAAAAATGGAAAAACTCTATACCAATTCGCTTGATCTGAGCGACATAAGTATGCCAAGCTATCCATTAACAGAGGCCTGTCCCTGCAGTGGGACAACAGTCGTTAATGGATAAGTTTAAAAACTTAAAATTTATCCCTTTTATGTTGCAAGAATACTTGGAAAGGATTCAGAGACCTTTTAGAATAAAAGGGGAGGAAACAAGCATTGATGTATAGTGAAAAGTTCGTCAGCCAGGTGGTTGGCGGTGCGCTGTCTACCGTTTATTTATCTGTGCTGAAATGAAAACTTAAAAGGAATGTTGTTGCTGTGAGAGTAGTAAAGAATAAAATTATTACTTATGCCATGTTGGAAGATACCTTCATTCGAAGTCAGTTTTACAGAAAAACACATGAAAGCTGAAAGATTTTCATAAGTCTCTACATATTTTTATAATACCTATCTCAAGTTTAGTTACTATAAGTACTTAGACCAAAATAAATCAAACTATAGAAATCTATTCGCGCCTTTATCTATGAGCATGTAGGTATGATACGTTAATTTTAGAACTCCTGCAGCCAACAGCAAGTCAATCAACAACGGAACCAGGCTAAGTAGGTTTAGGTAGCATGTGATTCTTATATTACCTGAAGGCTGTGTGACGTCAGTAAGAAATCAATATGGCGAGCATGAACTTTTAAATAAATCATCGTTCCATTATTTCAAGTTACAAGCACTTTTACAATAAAGTGAAGCACAGTTGCAGTAATTATCAACAATGGTAAAGCAATTAAAGTAATCGCAACGCTGCCTTTACAAAGTTCAGAAGCAGGTGGTAGGTCTCACGCTATCCTGACATTAGCGTATTGTCCGAAGGGTTTCCCTATTCACGTTAAATATTAATATGCATTGGGCCGACTGCCTTCGAGTTATTGACGTATACTGCACGGAGGTGATCTTACTTTTGCTACGGTTTTACCGTGACTAGTAAGCCTACGTATATTTCTCCGTGAATTTCTTTTGAATATGTAGAATATAGTTTTGTAATTAAATTGTCTGTCTATTTAGGCGCTTATTAGAAATATTAGTTCGCCTGCCACTGTACTATGAATAAATCAATTTTTCGTAAATAAAATCAGATTACTAGGGATTAAGGTACACGGTTCCAGATGTTGAACGGTTCCAGATGTACCAACTATGGGCCACAATGCTTAGATTAGATTTTGAATGTAGAACAATTTTATTAACCGTTCAAACTAATAATAACTTTCACCAAATTAGTTTCAAAGAATCATAAAAACAAAAACTAAGCCCAAAGAGCATATTTGTAACATTGAAAGATTAACTTAATTTGCAACATTTTCCAACGACAAATAAGTAATAGTTTCCTCGCTGGAATCTGCTTACATAGTTTTCGCTGTTCCGTTTCATTCCACTCTCGACGGGATATCTGACTCAGGGCAAACAACTCGCTCTCCGGGACTTTTGTTTCAACCGTTCCTATCGGACTTCATTTATGACCCTTATCTCATGCACACAGGAATAGCTACACACGATCTTTTATTTCGCTATTGATATTACATGTTTCTCTTAAACGTATTTGAAACAAAATAGCGATGTAGAATAGATAAATACTCGAAATATTCGTTTTATAATGAACCGTTTTTATCCATTGTCGTGAAAAGAGTGGTTGTCGTAACGAAATTTTGACATGCCTGTCACATCGTAGCTCATAAAGGGATGGACTAATTGTGATTATATTTTATTTTAAGAAAGCTAATGTCTATAGGTATATCTGTCTCAAGCTACATCCTAAAGAACTTATCCAACTCTAAAAGCTTTTACTGTTTTTGGCATCATCTCATTTTTATAATATCAAATTTAACCCAAAAATTAAAGCAGTTACAGCTCGCATTGCTCGCTCCATGGCGTCCCTTAATTACTTCGTGGTTCACAGGTCTGGAATGTTCTGGAAAAATCTTTTCTCCGTGACACATGGCATGATTGCTTGTGCGAGATTTGTATTTTATATAAAACAAGGCAAAGGCAATTTGCTACTAATATTATATCTTGAATACAAAGAAGACAGAAATTACAATCTGTAAATCAAAACGAATAGACCGGTAATAAACGAGATCAAGATATAAAATGTGCTACAGCCATCCTCTCATCTAATGAGATTTATTTTCAATTAGAACGGGGCGAGGGCCGATCGCAGCCGCCTCTAATGACATGATTTACATCCAACCTTATTTACCTTCACTGTACGAGGAGATAAGCAACGGAACAAATTCACCCTGATGAACCTTCATTATGCTCAGGTGTTTATGTTTACTTTTTTTCTGATGAGAACACGTTTCAGTACGGTGATAAAATTAGGATTGATATATTTTTATAGCAGTATTCACTAGTCACTACCTTTAAATAGAGGGTAACTTTCTTAAAAATCGCTTGCCACTTAATTTCTACTTCATAACTTATAATAAGTACATTCCGAAGTAGACTTACACGTGTTTATAATTTTAAAGTTTTGCTAAAATTTGCCTATAGGTACCAAATAATCTGTTATTAAACTTCTGGCGTTTAAAACACGCTCTTAATAGCATATTGTCAACAAATCGATGAAGAGTGTTGTATATAGGTAACATAAACATTTGAAACAAAACTAAACCAAACTTCATTTATCACTGAAAAAGTCCCCTGCTCCGAAAAAGGCTTTCTTTAAACCGCCGAAGAAACTAATGTAAAACGGTTTCTTCTCGGATTACTTTATTCTAAATTACTTCGCAATGTATATTGTGAATTCCGATCACGTGTGAGGAGAACGCTTCATTCGAAGCCATTCATGTAGTGCCGGAGGGGTTTCTGGATTAGACTAACATTCTTATTCAAGAGTTGAGTTATCCCACAGCGAGTTACTAAGAACAAACCAACAACTTAGTCTTCACATTTATTGATATACTCACCTATGTTCTGAGATATCCAATTTATTCTGTAGGTACACGCCGGTAATATCAATTTGACGCCAATCATATCTACGTCTGGTAAAATAATTTACATAGAAATTCCCTTAGAGATTGTACTCAGGCCTAACTGATTACATTTGGGAACGCCAGTGGCACAGATACCCGTACCTTTCTATCTAAATGTATGGTTTTATATTCGTTCCGTTGACTCGTAGCAACGTAGGATACCCAAACAACAGAAATCTACTTTTTACTCGTACTTTAGCTTCCAGCCAGTAGTTATATAAGTACATTATAGTTATGTTTTTGGAATACGTAATAAATGCTTTGCTAGCGGAGAGGATCTTTTTTGACGTTGATGAAATATGTATTAGTTTATTATGTAGGAGGGATCAGAAACATTTTTTCGTCAATTTACTGCTCGTTGCTAATATTAGGGCAATATATTTGCTCTATCAGTGAGGGGTGCTGAGATTGTATATTATCTGCGGGTTTTATTGCAATATAAGCAGTATTTTGATAGTACAGATCAACATAACAGCTGATAAATTTTCTTCCTTGTCTTTCGAAGAGTCGGGATTTTGATTTTATATTAATAGTTTACATATTATATTAAATGAATTTGTCTATGAAGTAAGTAGATACTGGAACCAAGACCTCATTCTAACAGCAGAATACAATTCCAGCATGGCCAATGAGCCAGTAAATATAGCAGCAGAGATGAACAAAATGATACTTACCATTAAATTTGTTCACAACCATGTAATAAAATATAAGTATTCATAAGCTCCTACGCAAAGGACATTTTTAACATTCGTTAACAAATTTGGTAAGCTTTATATAGCGCTTTTTAGGCATTTTACTGCTAATTTCAAATTACGAGTAATGTTATAAGCTCTCCCTAGGCTCTGACATTTCATTATGGTGAATCCTTCTTTATGATAATTTTATTAGTAATTATTATGACCTCATTTTACCAGGAATGCTATAAACAATTGTTACTTTAGAAAACTGTTTCTTATTCAATTAGTTGTTCATTTTAAGTAAAGCTACACGCTAGTCCATTCCTTATTAAAGTGGTAGTTCTTGGTGCTTTTCAAACTTGAAGCACAAATGCAGTTATGCTATTGTGTCCCATTATAGCCCTGTTATTTCCATAGCTATTGTAATTTCCCACCTAAATACAGTAAGTTGTTTCGAAGTGACAATATAAGATTAAAACTACCACCAATAATTGTAAATATATACCTACTAGCTGTTGCCCGCGGCTTCGCTCGCGTTCAGAGGTATTATGATTAATTAGGCTTATTTTTTGTTTAGCGTGTGTAAAAATAAGGGGCCTACAAAACTTCTTTGTACACATATTCTTAATAATTAATCTGTCATTAGGCGCTAAAACTATTAAGCTATTGAGAGAAATTACTCGTGAGCAAGCAACATAAAACATGCAGTCCATGAGAGAAGCTAAGTTTCATACTAATTGTAATCCCCTATTTTATACCCTTGGAGGTAGAATTTATCAAAGTCCTTTCTAAGGGGCTACCATCGTCATAGTAACTATAAGCATGCAAAGTCTCAGCCCGATCGTATTGAAACTGACCAAGTTTCGTGCTAACTTTCATCACCTATTTTATCCCCTTGGGGGTAGAATTTGTCAAAGTCCTTTCTAAGGGGGTGCCAACGTCATAATATCTATATGTATGCAAAGTCATAGCCAGATCGGATTGAAACTGACAAAGTTTCATACAAACTTTCATCACCTATTTTATCCCTTTGGGGGTAGAATTTATCAAAGTCCTTCCTAAGAAGGTGCCAACGTCATAATATCTATATGCATGCAAAGTCTCAGCCCGATCGGATTGAAACTGACAAAGTTTCGTGCTAACTTTCATCTCCTATTTTATCCCCTTGGGGGTAGAATTTATCAAAGTCCTTTCTAAGGGGGTGCCAACGTCATAATATCTATACGCATGCAAAGTCTCAGCCCGATCGGATTGAAACTGACAAAGTTTCGTGCTACTTTCATCCCCTATTTTATCCCCTTGGGTGTAGAATTTATCAAAGTCCTTTCTAAGGGGATGCCAACGTCATAATATCTATGTGCATGCAAAGTCTCAGCCCGATCGGATTGAAACTGACAAAGTTTCGTGCTAACTTTCATCTCCTATTTTATCCCCTTGGGGGTAGAATTTATCAAAGTCCTTTCTAAAGGGGTGTCAACGTCATAATATCTGTATGCATGCAAAGTCTCAGCCCGATCGGATTGAAACTGACAAAGTTTCATACTAACTGTAATCCCCTATTTTATCCCCTTAGGGGTAGAATTCATCATAATCCTTTCTTAGCGGATGCCTACGTCATAACATCTACCTGCATGCCAAATTTCAGCCAGATCCCACCAGTGGCTTGGGCTGTGCGTTGATAGATCACTATGTCAGTCACCTTTGAGTTTTATATATATAGATTTGTACTATGTTTTCACACATCTATAATATAATATTAATAAAACTTTGTCAAAATGTTTCGAATGTTGTTGAAGCTTACTTATCACTATCAGGTATTCCAGCACTGGTATTCAAAATTTAACTTACGCTGTTTACGTAACAAGATATTGTAGGGTACTTGAATATTTCATGAGATATCAAAGCCCCCGGGCTAGTATTCGTCGTACAGTAGAGAGCCTCGTCTCGCCAACACGGAACGACAAAAAAAATGTCTCGTTTTAACTATTTTCACCCCCATAAGGAAGGGTGTGCGTAACTAACACAAGGAAAACGTTTACGCATACAAATGAAAGAGGTCGATGAACTGAACGATTTGGATGAATACCGCCGTGTTTCGTTTTGATAATGAATTGCTTTTGAACTTTTAGTGATTACATATGTATTGTATTGCTTAATTGATACATTTTCGTGTGGTGACTGAGTTAAAATAGACAGTGTAACCTTACGCGACATGTGGGTGTCGTAAAAGATATGGTAGAAAATATTGCTGATGTTATCTGTATAAAATTTAAAAAAATGTAAACTGGACGTTAAACTAACCCCGGACCAATTTGTCTAGCCAGTGCGGTGTAAGTTTTCTGGAGAGGAGAAGAATTATTGCACTTAAGGCCGCAAATAACCTGGAACGATCTAGGGTAGAATTCCCAAACGATATGGTTGGACAATACTCCGTGTGGTGACGGAGTAAGAATACAATAAGTTATCACTCCATCTCATTCCAAGGGTGTCGTAAAACCCGACTAAGGGATTATCCGTGAATATTATCTTTACGAAATAAAAAGAAGGAAAACTTAAAAAGAAACCCTATACCAATCCGTCTGGCCAGCGTGGTATTAGTAGGCTAAGTATCCCTCCGTCACGTGAGGAAGCCCGTCCCTGCAGTGGGACATTAAAGGGCTGTTGTAATGGTTCGACAATGAGCACCTAGATAGTCCAGTCAGCGCTGGATTATGTCAAGTAAAGGAGTGCAACTTATGGATTAATACCATAGTTACAGCATGATATCATGCCATGATACTATGCAACAAATGAGCGATTGAAAATGGAGAGAAATGAGTTAAGGTAGTGGCATACTTACCACTTTCTTTTTCTCTTTTTCCACTGTAACCACACTGAGTCTTACTCACAGATATCAGAACAAAACATTCACTCTATCTCTATTATTGTTTCGCCTAAATAGGTTACAAACCCAAAAAGTTTTCTAGATTTTTCTGTAAGTACCTATATATTACTTACATTTCCATTATCCTTTATCTGTGGTACATCACTGAGTGATTATCCACAGATTATTAAAAACTATTGGTAGGTATACTTGTATATCAAATAAAATGTGAATTGTTTATGTAACTACGTGAACTTACCTTTTTCATAGTGATGTCTCCAGAGACCACTAGAGAAGGTTTTATAGCTGGAGACCGTCGTAACTTAGTATGTATAACTTGTACATAAACTTATGTTTATTTACTATTATATTACTACTATAAACTTAATCCTATACCTACCCAGAGGAATTAAAGGTTATTGTTTTAATTATTAAATAAATAAGTAAATAATCCATACACATTCACACATCGCCACCTAGTCCCAAACTAAGCAAAGCTTGTACTGTGGTTACTAGACAACGGGTAAACATACTTAAATACTTTTTTTTTGTAGATACATACATATACATAGAAAACAATCAGACCAATGCAAACAATCATGTTCATGCACACAAAGATTTGCATTGAGCGGGAATCGAACCCGAGACCTCTGCGTAGCAGCCATGTAATATACCGACTGCGCCATAGAGGTCGATATTATAGTCGTGTAATAATGAGTATGTCAAACGTCTTTATTACAACTAAAATATTACCTAATCGAACCCAAGTACTAAGAAAGAAAAAAAGCTTTGATGATAATATGCACTGCTGGACGTAGGCCTTCTTCAAACGTTTCCACCTTCCTCTGTCCTGTCCCTCCTTCATTCAATGGTAGCTTGCAATCTTCATCAGATCGTTGGTTTACCCACTCACTGCAGCACACAAAGATTTGCATTGAGCAGAAATCAAACTTGACACCTCTGGGCAGCACTAAAGTATGTACACCACAACATCAAGGATGTCAATAAATAATTACTAATTATCAGATTAAAGTAATATTTCTATAAGTTTTCTATCAATGGCCGTGTCACCTGATTGTCCTAGACTAAAATAGAACGAAATCTGTATCAATAACTTATAATGATGTAGACGAAAACTTAAGCACATGTCACATTTAGTTCGTTGAACGGTTAGCCTTTCAACGTTCAATACACTCAACGTTTCAATAACCTCACTTTTTAAATATATTTTTTTGGTCTTATTATAGAATAGTTATCTTTTTAAACGTTTACAAAAAAAAAGGGGAGGAGATTTTAATTGGGGTTTAAGACATGTTTAGGTTAACAATTATTCTTTAATAAGTATTATTTCCCATAGTTTTATTTACCAGAAGACAGGGCTTTGTTATCCGTGTGGTGACGGAGTAAGAATACAGTCACCACCCCATCTCATTCCATGGGTGTCGTAAAAACCGACTAAGGGAATAACCATAACTACTATCTTTACGAAATAAAAAGAAGGAAAACTTGAAATTAAACCCTATACCAATCCGTCTGGCTAGCGTGGTATTAGTAGGCCAAGTAAGCCTCCGTCACGGGAGGAGGCCCGTCCCTGCAGTGGGACATTAATGGGCTGTTATGATTATAATGAGGGCTTTGTACTCAGAATCTCCGAGACTACCCATACTCAAAATAATCATTTGGGGATGTGCACCATCCACAAATGATTATTTTGAGTATGGGACCATCAAGGTTACTTCCATCGTCACTACGAGTGGTACCTACCTACATGTTAGCAGTCGTTGTTTACATCGTGGATAAAGTAAAATTCCGTTTATGCAGTAGGTACCTAAGTACTAACAGATTTGCTACCCAAAATCATCATTGAGATGTTGTAAAGGCACATTTATAGTCAATATCTCTAAACGATAAATAAGTAAAGAAAGGAAACTTAAAAATTTCTTCTGAACAAAAATAGTTGGTGAATATTTTGTATTCTTAGTTCAGCATTTTATCGAAAAGCGCAGCGTACGGAGCTGTCGTGTCCTCCTACCAACAAGAATGCCAAACGCATTACTCGATAAACGTTACAGTGTATAGAAATATAATATTGTACTAGAAGCTCAAGTCACATTTAGGTCATTGAACGGTTAGATTTCTAAAGTTGAACAATCTGAAGGATCACAAAAATAATTTTTAAATATTTCTTATAAAAGTATTTTTAATATTGGCGAGGAGCTTATTAAGTCTGCAATAAATAGATATGAAGGCGATCAGCGAAATGAAGTAAGGTGGTCGACCCTTGAAGATTTGAACAACCTCCCGACATTGGGAGAGTATCGACCTGACGGCCTAGGACGTTGTTCGCATGGCTCCTCCTTTCAACAACGATAGAGACACCAACACATTGTACTTTTCACAGAATTTCTTTATTGTAGTAACCGCTACATAAATTTATTTTCAAGATACAACTTACGAAGATACAGAAAAGTTATTAATCGTATTAAGTATTAATTTTAATGTCCAGCTAAATGACCAAGATATTTATAGGTAGCTTGGATATTTCGTTTATATTAGGAATTATATTGTTATCTATTGATAATAATATAATTTTAATTATAAGGGTTTTGTTTTAATATGTCTCCAAGTTCTTTGCTAAATGAAATGCGTTCTGCGAATATAATAATATCAGATAAGGGCTAAACACTATCTTTGGCGAAACAGTTTGATTAAGGGTTAAGATAAAATTTACGTGGGATTACAAAATAAGTACTGAACACACAACTGTCCGAAATTTTCATAAGTAACAAAACATAAGATTAAGTGATGCTTTTACTAGTGTTAAAACTAAAAGAATTCAATTTGATAAGACCAAAAAGCATTATCTATGTAATATTTCGTGCAGACTTGGATTTAGAAGATTTATTTGTACCTATTCGTTTTCAAGAGTAATGGTGCTAGCACCTAGTGGTGCAGTTTGTAGGCTTAATACGTGTCAGAAAAATATATGTATTTACGAGTAGCTACGTAGCTGTCAACTTGAAAAAATATATTAAATATTTATTTTGTTTTCTTTCTTTTATATTGCACCAAAATATTATTACTTTAAGTGTTAAGAAATACTTATTTAAACTTACCAAGTTTCATAATTAATATTGTTCGTTTCCAACATGCTAGGACACTGACATCCTTCAGAGCTCATGCTCATGCTCATGCACATCATGGCTCTGAATCAGAGCCGTGATGTGCATGAGCATTTAGGATGTTTACACTTGATTGACTAACGAGCAAAAGACAGATTTGCAAAGAAAAGTCAGAACCTGCCAAAACCGTAGTTCTTAGAGAGTACTTAATACCTAGGATTCATTTTTACTCATATTATAACAAAAAGAATCACTGCACAAAATGATTAACTCATACAAATTCCTTAAAATGTACCCGTGGCTACACACATGTAATGTAAAATAGGTATTATGAACAAAGGAAAAAGCATCGTATTTCATCTCGGAGCCTTTTCATCATTCATTTCTTTTAATGTAAAATAACGAATGTACAGACACACTTCGTTTCATATTAGATTGATGTACGTACCTAGCAGACATTTGAATACGTCAAAAGATTTAGATTTAAGATATCTACTATATAAAAATAAGTCGGGTTTTCCTTCCTGACGCTATAACTCCCGAACCCACTAACCGATTTCCACGATTTTGCATTCGTTGGAAAGGTCTCGGGCTCCGTGAGGTTTATAGCAAAGAAAATACGGAAAAAATTTCAACAGAAAAGCGGGAAAATAGTGCCCGTGCGAAGCCGGGACTGTCCGCTAGTAATATATAGAAACATATATTATGTATTATGTATATGTATTTGTAAAGATGTTTCAGGAGGTGCAAATCATAATTTACTGTTTATGTGGAAGGTTACATAGCTATGGAACTTTACTGTTTCTCTCTCAGAGTGACAAGCTCAATGGATAAAATAATGTACTACCTAAGTAAGCTTTATATTAGTACTAGCCTCCGTGGCAAAGCGGTCGTGTATGCGTTTGATGTGTGGGAGATTTCTGATTTGAATCCCACAGAAGATAATTATTTGTGCGGTCCACAAATTACAAATAGCTAATTATAAAGCCAAACTCGATGTAAATGTGAAATGCCCAGAAAAGTAAATTAGGAAATTCCAATTTCTTTTATAACAATGAACAACCCTTATTATTTTGCCTGGCAATGGTTGCCTATTTATTTATTGTAGTCAATCTATCTTCGCTAGTAAGTATATACCTATCTTATGTAGGTAAGCTACCCATACACTCGTCTCCTGAAAGACTTGTTCAAACTTGGTCTATATTAAAACTGGCTTTGATGACGAGGTCGCATCTTACTTATTAATGCATTGAGTTCGCCAGACGTGGTACCATTTTCTTTTAAAGGTCTTCGTATACCAGCAAAAAGATCCGATGCGATCATTGATCGTTTGACGAAAGAACGGACAAAACTATTTTTTTAAGCTGAATAGATTATTTGGTTACATAGTTACAGAAATGAGCTGTTATACGGAACCACTATTTTAAAGGAGACGGTTTTTTTTTGCACCACCCTAAACAGTAATGTTTATTATTCATATTACTCACAAAAATAGTTATCATCGTAATATAGTTAACCGAACAGAAATTATTCTTAAGGGCCTTTACGCGGCTCACTAGCGCCGCCAATAGAAAAAAAATCATAATTCGCAAATAGGTTAGATAATGTAACATGTTGATAACAAAGTCTTGAGAAAAGGCAATAAAGTATTTATATAACACACTCTCAACACTTTAAATGTTTTTCTATTAGTCAAATTTCGCATTCGAAAATAAAACGGCCGTTTTTGTTTATAATGCAATATTTATTTGATTGAAAAACATTTAAAGTGTTGAGAGTGTGTTATACAAATACTTTATTACCTTTTCTCAAGACTTTGTTATCAACATTTTAAATTATTTATCCTATTTGTGAATTATGTTTTTTTTTCAATTGGCGGCGCTAGTGAGCCCTATAAACGCTCTTAAACGAAGAGGGAATAATGAAATAATGGTAAAAAAGGATTACACCTAAAAATGCTTGTTTTGGAACGTTTTTAGGTTTATTTTAATGGTTAATACAAATTATCAAGTAACGTACTTTTAAAATAATCGTAGAACGAAACGTAAATAACAGCCAATAGCAGATACTCTGTAGTACAGTTTCAATCAGTTTGACATTGTCATGACAACGTTGTTATTGTTTCAGATTTTATTAAATAAATGCAAGATGAAAACAAACAACACAAAAGGATTCGGAACTGACACTGGTGGCAACACAAGCGTTTTTTCATTTGAATTTAAATTGACATTTAAATTATTGAATTTTTCGTGTTATTTGTGCTATTTTTTTTACTTAAAAGGTTCAGAGTATTTTTCCCTGCACTGAGTAAGTTTTTTTAACTTTATTTCATAGTGTATTTCGACGCTATGGACGAGGGGGGGGGGAGGTTTTAACCAACCTTCGACTACGACGACACCATTGGCATCTAAACAGACGTCGGTGGCACGTAAGAGGAATATTGAGGCGGAATCTTGTGACGATTCATCATCTCCATCTAAAAAATTAATTTCTTCTCCTTCTTCTTCAATTCAAAACCATTATATACATCCTAACTTCTAACAAAACCCACTCACATATTCGGACACTGATTTAGGTCCTTTTATTGTGCATGTATCCAAGGCTTCTGAGGATATTTCAGCAGTTTTAAAGCCAGTAACCTTTGGAAAATTCTTATTTGGTAATAAAGTTAAGGAAATTTGTAAAGATGGTATAAAACGCGTAGGAAGGAACCGCATATCCATTCAATTTAAAACTGCCAATGCGGCAAATAATTTTTTAGTGCACCCGGCCCTTACTATTAAAAAATTTAAGGCAATTATTCCAAGTTTTTCGAGTTCTCGCATGGGAGTGGTGAGGCATGTCCCTACGGAGTGGTCCCTGGAGGAATTCGTCGAAGCCATCGAGGTTCCTCAGGGATTTGGTAAGGTTATAAAGGCGCGAAGAATTTCACGCCGATCTACAAGAGAAGGATCTCCAGTTTATACTCCTACCTCTACAGTAATTCTCACATTTAGTGGCCAAAGGTTGCCTAACAATATTTACTGTTTTTTTAATTCTATGCCAATTGAAAAATATATATTACCAACTATTCAGTGCCTTAAGTGCTGTAGGTTTGGGCATGTCACTGCACAGTGCCGTTCAAGTCCGCGCTGTTACATATGTGCTCAAGCCCATGAGGGAAATACATGCTCAAAATCAACTCCCACTTGCCTTTTGTGCTTGGGATTCCATATGGCCAAGGATTCATCTTGCCCTGAGCACTCAAGGCAAAAATCCATCAAAATTGTTATGTCGCAGGACAGCATTTCATACCTGGAGGAGTCAGCAAGACTTCCGCAAGTAAGGAAATCCTATGCTGATGTCACCAGATCCCCTACTTCATCACCTAATCTCGCGTCTTCTCCTCATTCCCCTTTGACTTCATCTTACAGGAAAACTTCTTATATTCCACGGTCTCCTCCTTCTCCAGCCTCAAGTCATGGGTATGATAGGATGGCACATTACAGCATTACCCAAACTCCCTCTTCCTCGCTCAATAATGGATGTGGTTTTCCCACTATTGAGCAAAATTCTTCAGACAATAATGTTTTAAATTGTTTGTTGTCTATTGTAATGAAAATGCTTACGCATTTTAACGATTCTCAGCTTTCTGACCACTTCAGGTCACAGATTTCTCAGCTCCTTATCTCCCCCAAAATTCTTTCCAAAAATAATCCAATGGAACTGTCGCAGCATTAGCCGGAAAAAATCGGAGCTTATTTATCTAATCAATAAATATTCTCCAACTGTCATCGCCCTTCAGGAAACATGGCTTAGGCCAGGTTCCTTATTTAGGGTTCCTGGTTTTGTTTGTTTCCGGGATGATCGCGATGACGGTTATGCAGGAGTCAGTCTCTTGATTTCAAGAACTATCTCTTGTACCCACATACCCCTGTCTCCTCACGGTAATGATTTTAACATCATTGCTGTCCGAGTCATGGGTATGTCTTTGGTCTCTGTATATATTCCCAAACCTTCTTTGCATATTTTAAATGTTTTATATAATCTTTTTTCCAACATTCAAAGCCCCATCGTAATTTTGGGGGATTTTAATATCCATAACGAAATGTGGGGATCGCACATATCTGACTCACTTTCGGTACGACTTCTTGAAATAATTGATTCACTTAACCTTTGCGTTTTAAATGACGGCTCTCCCACTCGAAGAGTGCGTCCTACTTGCAATATTGCTAGTGCCGTTGATATTTCTCTGTGTTCGCCTAATTTTTCTTCCCTAATTAGTTGGCAAACTTTGCCGTTCACCTTTGGTAGTGATCATTTTCCTATTTTCATCCACTCTTCTAATTCATTCTGTCATTCTCAACTCACATTCAACCCTAGACTTAAATATAATGTAAATAAAGCAAATTGGCCAATGTATTCAGTCTTTACTGATCAAGAAATCAGTAATCTTCCCATTCCTTATCCATCAAATGTAGATAATTTATATACCTCTCTTAAAAATGCTCTTATTTCTTCAGCTGAAAGAAGTATTCCTCGTAAAAAACCCCCAAGGAAGAAATTATATTTTCCCCCATGGTGGGACCAACAGTGTTCTGATGCGTGTATAGAGAGAAAACAGGCTGAAAAGGCATATTCCTCTACTATGTCCCTGGATAATTTTTTAAAATATCA
This sequence comes from Schrankia costaestrigalis, assembly GCA_905475405.1. Lineage (NCBI taxonomy): Eukaryota > Metazoa > Arthropoda > Insecta > Lepidoptera > Erebidae > Schrankia > Schrankia costaestrigalis. Next base: position 10,391,025 of record FR997827.1, read on the forward strand.
AAAAGTTGCTGCGCAGACAGTACAGTTATTGGCCAAGAAAAAAAAAGATGGATGGCGTAAATTTTGTGAGAATATTAGCCCACGCACTCCAGTGTCCCTTGTTTGGAACAATATTAAAAGATTTCGCAAAGTCATGGCTCCATTACATCCATATCCATCACAAGATGACAATATATGGATTCATGAATTTTCACAAAGGCTTGCCCCTCCCATAGCTCCATCGCTGTATGAGGCAACAGTTTTTACTTCGGATGATCCTTTTTCTTCGGGTCCCTTTAGCGGTCCTTTTACTTCTGATGAGCTCTCGCAAGTTTTAAATTACTTAAAGGACTCTTCCCCTGGCATTGACGGCATCCCTTACTCTTTTATGGTAAAGGCTGGATCAAAAACAAAATTATACTTTTTAAACATTATTAATTTGATTTTTGACTCTGGAACCCCTCCAGAGGACTGGAAATCCCACATAGTAGTCCCTATCTTGAAACCCGGTAAACCAAAGTTGAATCCTGCAAGCTACCGTCCCATAGCTTTGTCATGTACGTACAATGGGCAAAATTATGGAACATTTGATTAAAAATAGACTAGAATATATTTTGGAAAGTCAGGGTTTACTATCAAAATTTCAGTTTGGATTTCGTAAAGGCATGGGTACAATGGATAGTCTTAGTATTATCACGTCTGATATACGCGTAGTAATGTCCAATAATCAGTATTGCGTTGGGGTATTTTTGGATGTTGCAGCAGCTTATGATAATGTATTATTGTCAGTTTTACGTCAGAAATTACTACGACTGAACATCCCAATGAAAATAGCCAACTATATTTTTAATTTATTTTGTGGCAGGTCTATTATTGTCAATTCTTTTAATAATGGTTGTCTCCCAGCTCGACGGGTTTGGAGGGGCCTTCCTCAAGGGTCAGTTCTTAGTCCCCTTTTATATAATTTATATACTTATGATTTAGAATTGTCTGTGAATTCTTTCTGTCAGATTCTACAATTTGCTGATGATCTGAGTCTGTATGTTCTGGCTGATAAATTGTCTGAAGCTGTATCTAGACTAAATTCTGCTCTACATTATCTTCAAGAATGGCTTCTAGGCAATGGCTTAGAACTGTCCATTCCTAAGAGTTCAGTTGTTATTTTTAGCCGTCGACGAACTGTTCCAGCTATCACTATATCTCTTGGGAATCAAACTACACACCTCAACAAAGTCTAGGGATATTTGGTATTTACTCAATTAACTCCAAAATTATTGAAGATAACATACAACATGTTTATATTTTTATAAAGGTAATTTATCAGGCTTCAATCCAGAATTAAATAAAAGTATTATTTTTGCGTAAATAATTTTTTATTCAAATAAATAAAAAAATTGAAAAATTAGTAAAACTAACAATGAATTTCTTTCTTAAGCAAAAGTGAAAATAATCGAAAATTAATCTGTTTTTAACTGTTATGTGAGTAATCAGTAGTCAGTACATTCAAAAAACCGTAAATAACGGTCCTGCGACGGTTTTTCATGCTTGGATTAAGTTATCCAGGTATTAATGCGGTATAATGTTACAGGTCCGACTAGGATACAAAAAAAGTTACTCTTCCATCGCAAGTTTATGCAGTAAAATTTATCAAAGCCCTTCTTTTGAACATGTGCTTCGCGTATTTTATGGTTTTGAGGTCAGGCCACTCAATCGCCTGACCTCAAAACCATAAAATACGCGAAGCACATGTCCAGCATAAAATTGATACGTCGTGCTCCTGCAACCAGCTCGTCATCACTCTCGCTTTATGCGGACGGGTGTTATCGTCCATGAGCTTAAACATTAGGCCCAATTGTAGTCTACGGGGGTAGATTATTAGTTCTAGCACCTCGTTTAGTTATTTTTCAGCCGTCATGGTGTTTCTGATCAAAACGCGCTCTATTCTTCGACAGACACAAATTCCCGTCCAAATCATAATTGTTCTATCGTGGTACGAGTAGTTTTTCTGAGGATGTTGCAGACGGCTATCACAACCAGGAACTCGCCAAGCACGTTCTCTACGTGAATCCGAGTGGAAACCGAACCAGGACTCATGTGTAAACACCACTACAGATCACAGGTTATCTTTGCAGTGCAAATGTTTACGAGCCCACTCTTGTCATCGTGCGCGATTCGCTCGGCGTAGTGCTGGAGTACAAAGGGGTATGCAAGCATAAAGGTGGGCTTCATGCTGACTTCTTCTGACAGTTTGGTCACCCGCAAGAGGCTCCACCAAGAGCTGGAGCCTCTAAACCAGCTGCATGTTAGTAACATTTGGCTGTCTTTTCGCGGAAACATGCAAAAATCTATCATGTCGTTGAGTGGTGATAGACTTTTTGCTGTGGTATCTTTCAGCCACTTCACCAGTAACACGATAACGTGACCATAACCTTGATATCATATTTTGTACTGTTCCAATCTCTTCAGCAATACTATGCTCAGTACCCGCAGCTGGGAGCATGCCTACTGCCCTTAACATTTCCTCTATGTTGAAATGGCGCCGCTGCTTGATGCACACAATATTAATCATTCGAAATAAACGTATAAATTGTAATAATACTTAAATTTTACACAAAAAAGCAGTCAAAACTTACTGTTGGTAAAGCAAATTTTCGAACTTGACTACGTTCAAGCCGCGTAAATCTTTTATTTTTAATTTTATTTTTCAAATTCAAATTTAGAATGGTTGAAAAAGGTTAACAAAGTAAGTTTTCATCAAAAGAATTCAAAACAAACCAATTTTTTTGAGTTTCACAACTTATTACAAAATATCGTAAAAATATCCCTAGACTTTGTTGAGGTGTGTATTCCTGTTAAAGAAAAAATTAAATTTCTAGGTTTTATTTTAGACTCTAAACTTTCGGGTGTTGATCACATTCAATATGTTGTTCAAAAGTGTGAAAAAAGTATAAATATTTTACGATCTCTTTCTGGTGTTTGGTGGGGTGCCCACCCTTACTGTCAAAAATTGTTATACAACGCTATAGTTAGAAGTCATTTGGACTATGGTAGCTTTTTACTAGAACCTTGTAACAAATCTGTATTGATGTTGTTAGATAAAATTCAAGCAAAGTGTTTGCGATTAATTATTGGTGCCATGAAATCTTCTCCTAATGGTCTCCAAGTAGAGTGTGTTGACCCTCCGTTATCGTTAAGAAGACAGTACTTAGCTGATAGGTTTTTTCTTAAATTAACTTATAATATTAATCACCCTCTCATCGCGAGATTACACTGTCTTGCGGATTGTATCTCTGCAGGTGGATATTGGGTGCGTAAGAACTATCCTCCCTTATTTAATAGTTTTTCTTTTTATTTAAGCCTGCCTTTTCAAAACTTTACATCTAAAATGTTACCTATTTATGAAATTCCTTTTGAGGCCATTTTGTATCAACCAAATATCGTTTTTAATCTAAATCTAAGTGATGATCCCCTTCTCATCAATAACCAACTCCTTAAAATAATTAGTGAAACATGGAATGATAGTCTCATTTTTTACACTGATGCCTCTAAAATGTCAGATAATGAAAACGTTGGATCTGCGGTGTGGATTCCAAAATATAAGATCATTTTAAACTTTAAAAGTCCTTGTGTTAATTCTATTTTCACGGGCGAAGCAATAGCCATTTTAGAGGCTTTACTTTATATCGAATCGCATAATATCAACAAAGCTGTTGTCTTCACTGACTCGAAAAGCTGCTTATTGTCTGTTCTCTCAAACTTAATTCGTGCAAAAAATTTATCACCTTTAATTTTAAATATGAGGCATATTCTTTGGAGATGTGCTTTAAACAATCAGCAGATTGTTTTAGTATGGATACCTAGTCATAAGGGCATTACTGGTAATGAAATTGCTGATTCCTTTGCAAAAGACGCTGTTGCGTTGGGCTGTCTCAGTCAATATAAGACTTACTCACAAGATCTTGTAAATCTATCAAAATTAAGGTTAACATCTCAATGGAAAGCTCGACACTATGCTTCCATCCAGCAGGACATACCAATGAAGCCTTGGTTTTATAAATTTAGAGAAGCTAATAAAACATCTACATCAGTTGTGTGTAGATTGAGGTTAGGTCATGCTTGTACCAACGTTCATCTTGCTAAATTACGGATCAAAGACAGCTCGATGTGTGAGTGTGGTTTGGATGAAGGTTCCCCTGATCATATTTTTTTCCAATGTCCGTTAATGCGCTCTTCATTCTATGATTACATTCCCTCTCGTATACCTCGTCCTGTTAATTTTAATAATATTCTTACGTATTCTAATTCACCGTTTATATATGTTTTATGTAACTATATAGAGATAAACAACATAAAACTGTAATGGTTTTGTCATTTTAATTCTTTGTTCTTGTTTATATTCTTATATTAATATCTACCTTTTTAGTAGGTACAGCACAGAATAACACGTATTTATGTATAACAACAAATTTTGATTACCTTGCTCGTATACTAAAAGTACTGTTTTAACTGGTCATTGGCGTAATCTTAGAATCGCCATTAAAAAAAAATAAAAAAAAAAATGCATGATTTATATGTACTTTTATATTTTATAAAAATGGCATCTTTAGATAGAGTGCATAATACACACTAATGCTGGATACTGTTGTTATTGCTTATTGAGCAGAGGCACAGTCACTGTTGGCTGTTGTGCACATGTGATGTGTAAAGTGTGGTTTTTATCTTGGGCTCTGCTTTTAGGTGAGCTTGAGCCACCTGCGTCTATTTAAGATGAAATATTGCTTTAAGAGATGACTGTGTTAATTATAATTGTGAACAGTAATAAATATTTCTTGTGTCATATATATAGTGTATTGTTTCTCTTTAACTACCTTATTATTTTAGATCTACAAGCAATTGCCAGCAAAAACTGCGTTATTTCGAGAGGTCTTGGTTGCCTTATTAGTGTATATTCATTAGACAATCGCTGTTGTGAGATTTTAGGTTATCACTAGAGTCATGTTTTGATAGTCCTATTTAGAGTATTCTCTCTTGAGGGAGTTTTGATATGTGCAGACTGTCTATCTAGAGATTATAGGGATTAAACCGGTATGCATTTCATTCCTAAACTCGCACAATTTGTGACTGGGCCTATTCGCCGAACAAAAAAAACCGTCTCTTTTAATCCTTTTTTTTTGTTTGATTTTTATAATATCAACATATCAGTCAATATTTTAAAACTACTTATTAATATTTTTACAAGCCTACAATGTTTGATGAGTAATTTAGAGGTCGGGCTTTTTACAGTAACGAGAGAAACTTTTATTACCTAGTAGGTAGTGTACCTACAAAGCTGGTTCAACGGATTGGTACACGAATTGTTTTGAGTTTTCCCTTGTTTATTCGGCTCTTACCTAAGATTCTTCATTCCTTGGTTAAGATGCTGAGAAAAGTTTTGGCTCGACCAAATTTAAAGAAAAAGTTCTCTTGTGTTACTATTTTCTATATTTTCTACCAACTCTGCGAAGACCCTAATACAAGTAAATATCTTTGAGGTTTTAAGCTCAAACTATGTCTTGCTATTACTTGGTTAAAATATAAGGAAGCTCCGAGAGAATGATTTGATGCAATGAATTTCAATTTTTATTTAAGTTTTGCTTTTAGTTGATTAGGTACATCGGGATCAAATTGTTATTTAAAGCAGTTGCAGTGGTTTTGAATGAATGTACTTAGTAATTTTAAGGTCGGTTTTGAACCGACTCATAAGCGAAGAAGATGATATTGTGGAGTGGGCACCGGAACTCGTCAGATGTTGTAGAAGTGGGGTAGTAAATGATACTATGATGACATGTTGAATGCTCCTTTAATTACATCTTACCACCATTTATATACTTAATATCTACGTGTCTTATAGCTATATTTCTATCTTAATGTCTTATCTTAGTATCTTATGATAGTTATAGTACAACCGTAATCTATTCCTTGTTATCGGATGATGTATGTGACCAGCTCACACTACATCACCCTTCCAGAGAAAAAAAATAAAATTAAATCTAAGTTAATTTTATTGTTTTGATTATAACTATTATAATTAATTTTAACTATCATAATACAATTTGGTTCTATTTTTATGTACAGTTTCTATTTTATTTTTATACTTTATTTTTACATTTGGTGACTCATCTTTTATTACATAAAATGGTCCATTGTACACATTATCTAACTTACTTGCATTCTCATTTTTCAACAATATTAAATCACCTTCCTTATATGTTACAGGGTTACTATTTTTATCATAAACAATTTTCCTGGCCAATTTACTAGTTATCAAGTTTTCTCTAGCATCCGCTTGAGCTTTCTGTAAACGAAACTTAAACTCTAAAGGATAATCATCGAAATTATATATAGGTTCAACACTCCCATTATTTAAATTACTTGGTAAGTTGCATAATTTTCCGAACACTTACTCATATGGAGTATATTTAGTTACAGTATTTACTGTTGTGTTGTATGAAAAACACCAATAAGGGATCCAAGAACTCCATGATGACGAGTTGTTATTTGTCTGAATTCTTAAATACGCACCCAAAGTTTTATGAGCATTTTCTAGCGAACCAATACTTTCATGATGATACGACGTTGCTAATATTTTATTTATGCCTAAAATTTTGAATAATTCTACCATGACTTTGGAAATAAACTCACTTCCCCTATCTGTAGCAATGTTTTGCGGTATCCCATATCTCAAAATGAAATTTTCCCCTAACGCTTTTGCTACCTCATTGGTTGATTTGTTTTTTAAAGGATAAGCTTCCACAAATTTTGTTAACTCACACTGTAATGTTAAAATATATATATTTCCATTCGTATCCTTATCGAATGGTCCTACTATATCCAAGTAAATTTTCTCAAAAGCTGTTGACGCAGTCGTCGTAATTGTCATTGGTTCCCTAATATTTTTCTGAAATTTTTGTTTCTGACACTTATCACATTTTTGGACGTATTCTACTACATCTTTTTCGATACCTGGCCAGTAAAAAGATTTCTTTATATTATTAATCATCCTTCGTATCCCTGCATGACCACTAGTTGGTAATATATGAAAATCGTTCATGACTACCTTCTTTTCTTCCCTGTCCTCTATCCTACGTACATCTTTCACTATACATACTTTAAAGTTCTTTTGTAATGAACTATTGTTTTCCTTTAAATACCGTGCCATTCCTTTTATCAAATACTCGTTATCATTATTTTTTAACATAATAATATGTTCCAAGTTTTGTTCAAAACAAAACTTTACTATGTCTTTCAGCAACTCGTCTAGGGAAGAAGCTGATAAAGATTCATAGTTAATATAAACACTTAAGTGTTCTGGCACGTACATCAATTTATTTCGTGACTTAGACATAATTATTTTACAATTTTTGTCACGTATCAATTTTCCCCATTCATTTGCATTTATTCTGCGTAATTCCACATCATTCCCTTGTTTCTTCAGTACTTCTACTATTCTGGGATGCCCTATCCTAGAATCTATTATATTATCCTTCCGAATATCCTGTTCTTTACCCAATTCCTGCAACCGCCTATTCTGCATTCTCGTCATTACTGATATACTATTATTTCCCATATCTTTTAAATCTTTAATGGAGATTTTTATTCTAGATAATGCGTCCGCTAGCACATTGTCCTTCCCTTTCACATATTCGACCTCAAAATCGTATTCCTCTAAATACAGACGAAACTTCATTAACCGACTTGATGGGTCCGTCATATTAAATAAATATATTAATGGCTTATGATCTGTTTTTACGATAAATTTCCTACCATATAGATATGTCCTAAAATATTTAATTGACCAAACTATAGCCAATAATTCTTTTTCTATAATAGGATAATTTAACTCGCTTTTCCCTAAAATTCTACTCGCGTACGCGATGGGTTTGCCGTTTCCATTACTCAAGACACTTCCTATCGCAAAACCTGAACTGTCTGTTTGCAGTACAAACGTGTTTTTTTCGGAAAAATCGGGAAAATCTAAAATTGGTGGTGATATTAATGCCTCCTTAAGTATTAAAAATGCTTCCTCGCATTCTTCTGACCAATTAAATACAGCATTTTTCTTACACATTTTATTCATTGGTGCAACTATTTTAGCGAACTTAGGGATGAATTTTCTGTAATAATTCGCAAAAGCTATAAACCGTTTTATTTCATCACTATTAGCGGGACGTGGGTAATTTCTTACTACTTCAATTTTTCCCGGATCTGGAGAGATACCGTCATTTGATATAACGTGTCCTAAATAAAGTATTTGCTTCCTTAAAAACTCGCATTTAGATGGATTTAGTTTAAGATTAGTTTTTCTTAATCGTGTAAAAATTGACATTAAATTTCGGTTATGTATTTCTAAATTTTGCCCAAAGATAACCAAATCGTCCTGGTATATTAAACATTTATTATAATTTAATCCGGACATCGCCACAGTCATCATTCTACTAAATGAACTCGGACTAATTTTTAAACCCATTGGTAATCTGTTCATTTGATATTGTCCTTTGTCTGTCGTAAATGCTGTATACTGTTTACTTTTTTCGTCTAATTGACATTGATAATATGATTGCGACAAATCACAGTGACTAAAATACATAGCTCCTGATAATGAATCTAAAATTTCATTAATATTTGGTAAGGGAAACTTATCGTCTTGAATTTTTTCGTTTAATTGCCTATAATCTATTACAAGCCGCCATTTTTTATCCCCGTCCCGGTCTGCTTTTTTAGGGACAATTAACACAGGACTAGACCACTCACTAACCGTCTCTTCAATAATTCCATTTTTTAACATTTCTTGTACTTGCCTATCGACCTCTTTCTTTTGAGCAATTGGTATCCTGTACTGTTTTTTATATCCCGGTGATACATTGTCTTTTAATTTTATAGATTGCTCATATATATTAGTTACAGTCAACTTATCTCCCGGTAAATGAAATATATCTGGATATTTCGCACAGATCTGTTCAATCATTAATCGTTCCTCATTGTTTAAATAGTCTAATTTTAAAATTGAAAATATTTCCTTAATACGTTCAACACTCTTACTTGACTCCGGAAAATAACAATAGCTATAATTCCTTAAGGGTTGAATATCTATATTTTTTAAAATACATTCAATTTCCTCGTCTTTTGTATTCAATATCCTAATAGGTATCATTCCATTTTTCGGTTTAGCTATTACCCTGGCCAAAAAAACCCCTTCCTGTAACTCTTGTTTTGATACCACACAATCTTCGGTTATGCTAACTGGAAAATATTTAATTACCTCGCAACGCGGCGGAATACTTAATACATAATCATAATATCTAAGTGGCATCGAAATAACTTGCCCTCGGTATTCCTTAAGAGTTAGTTTATTTTCTGAGAAATCTATAACGCCTTTATATTTTTGTAAAAAATCTTGACCTATTATGCCGACCGATTTACATGGTAATTCATTAAATACATAAAACTTATGCATAAACGAACACTGTTCGAAATTTAAATTTAAGTACACGTAACCTATCGCTTGTATTTTACCACCTACACCGTTAACTACTACCTTATCCTTAATAATATTGTAACATCCCGGGTAACATTCTAAAATTTCATTTTTTATGGCTGATATTGACGCACCCGTATCAATTAGCCATTCCGAGTGTAGGCCATTAAGAAAAAAATAAACCCAGTTTATACTATTATACGTTAAATATGTTTATCTTTATTCACGAAAAAACTGACTCGGCTCTATTTGTTGTTCCAATGTGTCAAGTTCATTATCGCCTGACGTATGTTCTACTTCTAAACATGCTACAGCTCGCCGACCTTGCTGACTCGGTTGTTCACGATAACCGCTACGTCCGCGAATTCCATTACCATGCCATCTCTTTGTATTATTAAACACGTACCTATCAGCTGTGTTTTGTTTTGCGCGATAATTTTGTTGGAAATTATTATTATTTCCACTACCTCTATTATTCCTGTAGAATCCATTTGTCCTGAACTGTCGTTGAAAAGTTAATACCTGTTCTAAGGAATTACAACTTTCGTCTTCTGCTATCCTAATTGCATCTTTTAATGTTGTTATATTCTGTGCTGAAATGATAGTGCTTATACGTTGATTTCGAAGCCCGTCAGCGAATCTTTTTACTGCGTATTTTTCGTTTAATGGCCGTAACACTTTGTATGCTTCCTTATCGTTTCCTGCCTGCGCAATGGTTAAGTCTATCATATACTTTTCTATTTCTATCCCGAATTCTGTTATCGATTTATTACTTTGAGTAGCCCTAGAGAATTTATTTTGAATAGCTACGTCTGATTTTATTGTCAATAGATGTTTTTTCATGTCATTTACTAATTGTTCAACCGAATCGTACTCTCCTGATAACCGTATTTTAGCCCCTTGGTTTAACCGTGTTTTTAATACAAATTTTATTAATAATTTTTTTTCTTCCTCTTTAATCATTGAACTGTATAACTCAATAGAGTCTATAAGGTCTTGAGTGACATGTTCTTCTCCCGTTACTTTAGGCAATAGCCCCACGGCCGTCCTCAGAGAAAAACTCTCGGTACCCATTTCTGACGGTGTAATCTTATTTTCGAATTTTATAGTCTCTAAATAAAGTTTCTCTATTTTATTAATTAATTCTACAATTTCTGTTGAAAATTTGCAACTTCCCGGAATAATTGTTTTAAATTTATCGTAGAAAGTTTGTATTTCGTTAATTTTTCCTTCAAAATTACTTCCTACCCTTCTACTGGGTCCTAGTTTAACAATATTTTCTCTTAAATTTTTTAATTGTACAAAAATTGTAGTTAATTCTACTTCCATAATTTAATAATAACCGATTATGATAAACTTATAGTCTTTAAACACATTCCGTACACAAACATAAAATAACACTGATTTTCACTCACGTTTCCTTCCTTCTTGTTATGCCTGCATGACTCGCTGGACATCCCTCTTATTTATTTCTCCTTGTATCCAGTTCATGTGGCACCTTCGGTAGAGATAACCCACTGCGCTCACAATAATAACCAAAAAACACGCTGCCATGAACCAAACGACTGTACTTATGGCTGACAGTTGTTGTTGTGTTGCTGTTGCGTTGTTGGATCCACCAGAAGCTGTCTGAGCTATGATTACTTCCTCCTTCGAAGTAGAACCACCCATTTTAAAATAAATTTAATATTTGTACCTCTATTTTAGTTTTCCGCGTATCCATAACCTGTTCCGAATCTCATTCTGCTTTTCTAGACTTCTTACGGCAGGGTCGCCATGTGGAGTGGGCACCGGAACTCGTCAGATGTTGTAGAAGTGGGGTAGTAAATGATACTATGATGACATGTTGAATGCTCCTTTAATTACATCTTACCACCATTTATATACTTAATATCTACGTGTCTTATAGCTATATTACTATCTTAATGTCTTATCTTAGTATCTTATGATAGTTATAGTACAACCGTAATCTATTCCTTGTTATCGGATGATGTATGTGACCAGCTCACACTACATAAATAATAGTAAAATAGACACTATATAAATAGAGAAGATCAGAATGGTGTTGGTTTTTAATGTCTGTTACCACAGGACTCAGACATTTTTAAACCAATCTAAAGGTTTTTAGTTTTAAAGGAAGTTACAAAACATATTCAAGTGATTCCTATAGAAATCACATTCAAATTAGTTAAGTATTAATCCAGAAATTCCCTTTGAAGAAACTGTCAGTTACTTAATAATTTGTTGCTACGATTGGCTCGCGCTGATTTTTTCATCAATTTGATTGCCGTAATTCCACAACCGGTATAGTTGACAGTAACATAAACTCACTCTAGACACACAAAATTATATTTATAATTCAGGAGTGATTGTACTTTGTGTTCATATAATAATGTCGTTGTGTGGACTTGATGCGTGACACACGCGATCTATTAATACCTCAAAAAGGTTTGAAGTTTTTACGTATAAGGAACAAAGTAAAATGCATGAACTTTTCTTTGAAGGTAGTGTGTTATAAAGTATTTATTGCCTTGGTGACGTAAAAGTTTTGTGCTAGATAGGTAGATAGTGAACTTGATTTCAGAACTTTAATTATACATATTGAGTTTAGCTTGGCTTAAGCTCATCATCAGTACACAAGGAAGTTTGCTCTCGGTGATGAGGAGCAGCCTGTACTTACATCTAAAATGATGAACAAACCGAACCTGGCCATAAAAAATTATTCAAATTAGTTAAGAAATTTAGATTATGGATTTTTTGTGTTAAATTTCTGATAAATTAAGTATTGCAAATTTAGTATCAAAGCCGTTAAATCAAAAATTACCGCATCTCTTAAAATAGAATTTTGTTATAAAAAATAACAGCATCAAGATTTCTATGCGTTTAATTTTCTTAAATATTACTTTATCTCTATGAACATTTTCAAATTCCTTTTTAACGATACCCCAAGGTTTCTGTATCTGTCCCTATAAGAACTCAAAACTTTTTAGCTACACAATAAAACCGAATTCTGATTTGGCTTTATGCGAGTTCCAGATTCATTGAACTCACTGTACATGATACAGGCGTTGTTAAACGAATATGCCTCAAAATATAAATAGTCAATCTCTTCAGAGGTCACTTCCCTCTAGTCTAGACAGGGGGCTGTCAGGCAGGACTCGTTGCAGGTAAATCCTTACCGAACGTCGTCGTCGTGGTGAAAGCGATGTTTGTTGTACATAAAATGAAAACTCCCCGCAGGTACAGGAAAACTTTACATAGTAATAAGTTTTCTTTGTTGTTATTTTACGGTTCTGTAGGTAGATATTTAAAGGGGAAATAAATTGAAAACTGCTATGAAAATGTTTGCTGACCTGTCCACAGAACACTCAATGATACAGGACAGTAAATGTTACCAAAGCGGTTTTGTTTTTGACCGTAAGACTAACCAGTATTCTTACTATAGTAATTTATTTTTAAATACATCTTCCTAACTAGGTATGCCTTTTAGGGGACAAAACATACATAGATTTAACGGACTCAAAGAACATCCAAATTCAGAACAGTTAATAGATCGAACACAAACTTGTCTGAGATTTAAACCCGCGACCTCATGCAAGGTACATGCTAATGCGACCACCACACCACCTAAACAGTTAAAAAGTAAATGCTTACCTTTAATAGTAAGTCATCATCATAATTAATTCGTGTGGTGACGGAGTAAGAATACAATATGTCACCACCCCATGACCCCATCTCATTCCATGAGTGTCGTAAAAACCGACTAAGGGACTATCAGTGAATATTATCTTTACGAAATAAAAAGAAGGAAAACTTGAAATTAAACCCTATACCAATCCGTCTGGCCAGCGTGGTATTAGTAGGCCAAGTATCCCTCCGTCACGGGAGGAGGCCCGTCCCTGCAGTAGGACATTAATGGGCTGTTATGATAATCATAATTAATAGCACAACCTATTAATGCGATGGGCTGTTTTAAAAATTTTACTCCGTCATTACACTGATAGAAACCAGGTATATTTTTATCTCTAACCTCATGAGCAAAGGCAGTAGATATCTATTTTTAGTTCTAAGTAATTAGATCTCCGTAATTTATTAAATTATGGTAAGTGATATTGGTTCTCAGACCAGTTACTTTAATGAAATTTGCAAATTAAGTACTTTACTATAGGTAGGTTTATCGCATTAAACAAGATGAATAGTTTTTTTTCTCGTATCCCGTGGGAAGTTGTAGGAAAACGTTCCCACATTGCCTTTTGAGAAAGCTAATACATATCACCGCGAGGGACAATAAATTTATTTACGTGTGGAAAATGTAATTTCGTTCGGAACTCTCGATTCGGTCTGATAATTTATTAATGAATAGGTTTTTTCAAAATCTTGAATTGTGGTGTGTTTAGGTGCTTTAAATTGAATATGAAAAACATTTTGTAAGATTTCTCCAAGAAAGTTTTAATGATTAATTCATAACAGCCCATTCATGTCCCACTGCAGGGACGGGCCTCCTTCCGTAACACTATACTTAGCTAATAATACCATGCTGGCCAGTCGGATTGGTATAGGGTTTAATTTCAAGTTTTCCTTCTTTTTATTTCGTATAATTAATATTCACGAATAGTCCCTTAGTCGATTTTTACGACACCAATGGGATGAGATGGGGTGGTGACATATTGTATCTAATGATCTATCAAGACTAAAATAGGTGCATATTCTCTGTATCCGTTCTTATCGTAGAATGTCTTAAAACTAGACAACATGGGCAAACCTTTACCTGCCTTTTGTGTGTAAGCTGTTGAGGAAACGCTAAAAAAATCGAAGCCAAGCAGAAGAATTTTATAAATAAATCAAAAATATTTTAATATTTTTGATTTATAAGAACAACATCCGTGGAAGAACAACAAACAACATAAGTACCATACCTATATTATGTCTAATGTCCGTTTTCACGAAAACAACTTTCTAAAATGTCAAGTAAATGTCAATAAGCCAAAGTTATGGTAATGATGATTGAGGAAATGATATAGAATTGATAATATAGACTCCACTTATAATGTATGAGTACAATTAATTACTTATTAAGTACGAGAAAGTATAATTGATATTCAGAGGAAACACTGAGTATATATTGATCTTAGAGTAGATAGAGTCTAGCCTTTAGACGACGACTTATTTCCTGTTTGAAGCATGCTCTTAACACAAGAGACGTAGTATTCATAATATTTCATGCTCCGGAAATTGGAAAATGTTCCAACTTTATGATAATAATGTACATTTTCTTACAAAGTTTATTGTGAAAATGAGAGAGCTATCCAGACATGTTATAAACTATAAGTTAAGTGACAATAAATCTATTTGAAATGTTTTATAAATAAATATAAGACTAAAGATTTCTTTCAATACGTTTATCAAGTCCTAAATATCTTACAGAAGGAATGAGTCACTCACTACTCTAAAGCGGTCGTTTGAGCCTCTGCCGAGTGAGAGATCGCGTGTTCGAAAATCACGCAAGACACAAAATGTTTTCCCAAATTTTATTGTTATTGGGCCCCTAATATTGATGTTTGTGAAATCCCCGCGACACCGGACAATCCCTAGCTGCACGAGAGTTGTCTTAAAAATGTTATTATTACATTACATTATACCTAGTTATTGCGTTTTATTTCGCACCTATTAAATAATTAGTATACCACTACTTACTTATTAACATCAACACGATAACGAGCAAAACTTTTAAATCCTTCAAAATGTAAACAAAATAATTATTATAAAAAGCCAGCTTCCGTATCATGTCTTATTCAATGAGTTAATTAATTGCAGTTGCGTCGGAACTTATCTAATTAGAAGCCGGCCAGCTGCCAGTTTATTTCCGCACGAACTCACCAGTTTCCACTACTCTTACGCCAATTACCCATCTACTTACTTTGTGTCTGGCCTTCTTCCTGCCTTTCTTACTAGATATATAAGAGCAATAAGATCCCCCGATGAAAGTGCAGGTGGCCGACAATAGAACGCTACCCGGAGCGGTTTTTTAATATCGCCTTTGAGAATTTTATTTAGTGTGAATCTTTTTGTTGAGATGCAGTTGTTGAAAGTTGCGAAAGTCTTGTTTGTTTATTACAGATTTTCTAGTTTTGAAGCTACTTTTTTCTCAACTTATTTGAGTCAGTTTTGTTTTTTTTTTATAATAATACAATTTTATCAAAGTATAACATCGTTATCCTTATGTTATGTTATTTCATGCAATAGTTTACGTTCTAAAGAAGAAGGAACTAATTCATTGCCAGTCATTACATACAAGTTTATTTATACCTACTAAGATAGATACAAACTTTAACTAGCCCATATCCTATATTTTTTTATTATTTCTTATTTTGCGATCTCTAGTAATAAGTTTAATTGCATATAATCGATATAAATTACCTAACCAATTTTAATAAAATCAATATGGACCCACTTGAAAGTATACATTGATACACCCTTTTAAACAAATAATATTATGTAGTTATCTAAAAAAAAATCTCTCCCAAATGATTGAACCAGTATTCAGTAGATAAAAACCATTTGAAAAAAAAACACAATCCTAAATAATGCTGGTAGTATAAACAAAAGCCGATATGAGAATACAAAGTACAATCATTTATTCTGTCAATACAATATATATTACCTACAAGTATGTATGAAATATTATTACGTATCGATATGCTTTGATGTTCATTTGCTTGTGAACTGAAGCGTGAAATTGTGGAACAAAATCCCCCGCGTGATTAAATGTACCAAACATGATATTTACACTTGAACAACCCTTTGCTATTGATATTTTTGATGAAGATGTCTGTTTAAATCATTTTAAAGACTGAAGGCAACTTTACTTTAGCAGTAACACCATATATATCCTTACTCGATCGCCATGGAAGAGTACAACTAACATCAACTTATAATATAATTATTTACAGCATGGTCACATTCACTATTAAAAAACGAACTATCGGGATATTTACCATGTTTGATAACAAAAAACGAGTGTGTAAGAGGGTAGAACGATATTTTCATTCCTAAGACTTATTAACCGCAAGTACTTCAGTTCCTCCGTTATCATGGCGCTTGTAACAGCGTCGAAATATCGGAAACTCGAAAACCCTAAACCTGGTAAATATCCCGATAGTTCGTTTATTAATAATCAACTTACTTATAAGTTCTTTACTTATCATAACTTTTCTGCTAGGTACTGGACTCACCAGGTTAAGTGAATCGTTTGCCCATAGCGGTAAGAATTGTCCTGTTTATGCCATCTCGTTTACCTAACCGTTGCCAATAACTCTTGCAGGTGACACATTGAGTATTTCACTACTACACCGATGTTGCCAAGTGAAGATTAGTGTCGAGTGAAGTTTTTTGTGATGATATTTTGATAGTAGAACGCTGCCTTAATCCTAATCTGCCTAATCTTGTATTTCTAATCTACCAGCACATATCACGGTCACTAGGCACGGTCAAATTATAATCAACCCGTCAATTGTTTTAAAGTGAATTAAAATGTTAAATTAAAAAACCATCACAAAGCCTTATAAAAATCTTATTTAATGAAGTCAAATCTAAAAACCATTTAATTAGGTAATAAGTCGTTATTACAAACTTACGTAAGTATACAAAGCAAACAATAGCAGTACGGTCTATAATAATACAGTAGCCGCGGTCCTGTGGTCCTTCGACGGCGCACCATTCCTCGTTACACCGCACATTTCCGCCCCTTCTACACACAATTTGCCTTCTCCCAGATTGAATAGCTTCCGACGATGCTGTGTGAAACGTTTACTTCAACTATTCCTGTATAGAAACCCGGAATTGTAATAAAACTTTACATAATTTACTTGAAATGGAGTTTTGAATTGTGTGTTTAAAATTATCTGTTTTAGAATTGTTATTTATCTTTAGTAGGTACTATGATAAACCATAGGTTATTGCAATGTTTTGAAGTCTTTGAGTATCCTATATTTTGATACATTTTATTAGTATTTTATAAAAACTTACTCTACAGGTTTATTATACCGTTTTAACAAACCTCTCTTTGGCATATTTATATAAGGTCTATATAAAATACTTACAAATTAAATTTCTAGACATGTCTAGGAAATTAATTTATTAGATTTAAATAGTTGTTTCGATTGGTGTGTATACAATTATAGACAAAACTGGTGATTTTTGTACAAAATAACTAAATCCCTTGATGCATATTCGGCATAATCAATACGATTTAGATAATTATGTCGTAAAGTAAAGATTTGTAGTTATTAAATGGTTTAAGCATCCTTTCGAGCGTCCGACCAAATTTTGACCCACACCCCTACATGTCCAACTGTTTATGCGTTTTTTTATGAGAAAAATACCCGTCTCATTAAATGAAAATTTATGAATGAAAACTATAATTATATGTTATGAAACGAGTAGCACTTATTGCCATGTTATATAGCGATAAAATAATGAATAAATGAAGAAATAAAATACATACATTTCTTGCCAGGAGCTGTTTGTTATTAGCAAATTCAAAAAACAGTAACCAAAATGGCCCCGGGCGTCAACACTTTATTTTCAAAAACACACACTTTACACATTTCGACAATAAAACATTTCAAATAATGTACTTATTAACACAAGACAACACTTTAGTGACATTTAACACTACTTGAGATAATAAATCACTTTATTTACACAATTGAAACAAAATACTCCGTTATTACAATTCACTCACAAAAACCCGCGAATCACGAAGAATAAACACCTGCACTTGTTTCATTTCTTTAAAATATTTTTTTTTGTAAATTGCCACAGTAAATATTTATTTGACCGATAGGTTACGAACTATTCAAATAATTAGCATCAAACCATAGTGCATTTAGTGAATGAAACGTGAAATATTACCAATTGAATGAGCGCGGGAAAGGAGATGGAAACTTTTGGGCTAAAGCCTGTACATTACTGTACAGAGTAAGGATATGCCCTAAAAAGCTTTTCTATTTTTTAATAAAATAATAATAAAATTACTCAATTGTATTAAGATTCGAACTTGAAAAAAATAGAAAAGATTTTTAGGGCATATCCGTACTCTGTACAGTAATGTACAGGCTTTAGCCCAGAAGTTTCCATCTCCTTCAAAAAAAATTTATCTTGGATTTCAGATTGCCAAAACTAACAAAAGATTTAGCACGAGACTAATAAGTGTGAAGCTATAAATTGATAATACTCTCATTTCTGTTTAATCTTGGCCCAAAACTCTTAGTGAAGGTTTCATTCTCCTTTGGCCCTATATGTAGTGACGCGGACGGACCGGGATCATTTTGCATATGGACCGATATGTAGGGACGCGGACGTGTCACGAGTTAAGCATTGAATATTTGAGTAGCCCAAGACGTTATTACTTAGGTAAAAAAGCCACTGTTTTTAAATAAAACGTAATGACTATTTAGACTGCATTACCGCAGAGGAATTAAAAATAACACTAAAGTTTATTTACGAGTACTTTGCCTCAATTTTTAGTTTAACTCGTTCATCAAAAACAGCCGCGGGTAAACACAACAATAATAAAATAATCCGCAAGAAATTGCAAGGTGAGGTAAAGGAAATGCTCTTTATACCTGACAAGGCGAGGTGGGGAGGGATAAAATCTATCTCGGGAAAGTGGATAATCCTTCAAACAGAACTCGGCGTTGAGTGGTGTGTTGTACTTTTGAAAATTTACCTGGGGTTAACGTTTTTCATCAAAAGGAAATTGTCCATTTTGTGACGATGGGGTTATTGGTTAAAGTGGCAAAAAGTAAAGAATTTGTTTATTTCGCTTTCTGTATAAAATTGTCGAAGATTTGTTATTGTAGAAGAACACCAAAAATAACTTATAAATTTAGAGATTTAGAGAAGAATTTAAAAATTTTGCAAAATACCTAATTACATGACAACAATATGTCACCACCACCACCCCATCTCATCCCATGGGTGTCGTAAAACCCGAATAAGGGACTATCCGTGAATATTATCTTTACGAAATAAAAAGAAGGAAAACTTGAAATTAAACCCTATACCAATCGTCTGGCCAGCGTAGTATTAGTAGGCCAAGTATCCCTCCGTCATGGAAGAAGGCCCGTCCCTGCAGTGGGACAAAGAAACAAACACACCTACACATGGCCTGATAAAGATAAAGACATTACTATTAAGTCTCATAGTGGACTTAAAAAAATAACTAAATGAACATAAATAGAACTCTTTAGTAATATCGTACTGAGACAAAGAATAAAATCGATTGAAACAAGAACCCCGCGAACTTAATCCCATGAAATTCATCGAGTACTTTGCTATGTCTTTAGTGTACGCTCGGCATTAAGCAAGTTAAGTCCCTGGCATTTATAAGACTTCATTCGAATACTCGTATATCCATAAAAATGAAAACTGCAAACTTATTATCTACATTCAGCCATACTTTACATTCTTTGTTTTGTTTTTGTATGGTATTTCTGATATGAGAATGTGTTTGTGTTTATTTTTATGGATTTTATACTTATTATTATGTGAATGCTCGTAAATTGAAATTTTTGTATAAATAATGAAAGTATGTAGTTATTAACATGTTTTTGTTGAAAAATTTAGTCTTTACAAAAAAGTTTACTCATAGGTATCCTCACTTTGTTCTTACATCCTCTTATCCTCACAGTCAAGCGTCTAGCTACCTATCTTAAACAGAACTTTACGCCCCATAACCATGTGATTAGACAAGCAACTGCAAGACAAGGTACCCTCCTACCTAAACACAGTATGATTAGAAGTATCGAAAGAGAAAAAACTTAGGAAACCTATCACCTCCTAAAACAGAGTATGCCTGGCTGGGCCAAAACGCGCCGTGTTTCTTTTGCGGTACCTAATCGGATCACTGGCGTTTGGTTGTCATCTTAAGCGATTATGTCCCTTAAGTAGGCAGCGCTGGGGGTAGATTTCTCTTTTTCTCAACGCTTATCCCCTTACTCATAAACGCCTCTTCTATTTAATCACTGTTTAGCGAGATTTTTATTAGAAAAACCAAGCTTATACCAAACAAAACCGTAAGAATTTAAGCTAATTAATTGACTAAAATTAAAGAGGCGTTTATGAGTAAGGGGGTTAGAGTTTAGAGAAAAACTCTCAAAACTACCGAGACCGAGTACCTATTTGTAAAGTTTCGAAATCCCAACTACATATTGGAGGGGCAGGAAAACTGAGTTTTATTCTGTAGAGTGCTCGAAATGAGTGAGGAAAACCGTAAGTTTTATTCAGTAGACTGAATTTTCTAGGGTCTTCGACATGCGATTAGTCGACGAAACCCATGAAGAGACCCTTAGAAAAAAATGTTACAATCAATAAATATTCAGTAATTAGCCTACGTAACACGAGTTAATTATTATTGCTTGAGAAAAGAAGCGCAAAATTAGGCAAATTGTCCCCTAGCTGTATCATAGAATAGGTAGTGTAATGTTTTCATTTTGTATTCACATGGCATCCTTTGGTCCTTTCTACTTAATTGCTAACCCTTATTCTTTTCTATACGACCTTTTTGGAGCATTGCTTAGGGTTATTATACAACTAAAATAAAAAGTAAGGTCGGTTTTTTGCACCTAATTGTGTATATTACTTGAGTAGAATAAATATTTTGGTATTTGAGATCAATTTATTTTAGATAAGTAAGTATTTTAAAATTATTCAAGCAGTAGCAAAGCTACCTACATGTTTTTTTTTAAAGACCTTTGTCGCGTGGACTTTCACAGACATAAAATAACAATAACAATATCCAGGCAATGATTTGTGGATCACACAAATAATCTTGCATATTAAATTCGAATCCACGACCGCGCACACAGCAGCCGCGGGTTGGTAGCATTAGACCCCAGTTGCATTTTTCCCCGAAAAAGATAAACGTAATAATGTACGAACTTCTATTTAATAAGGTTCATTTTTTTCGGGGAAGAATGCAACTGGGGACTAATGCTGCTAACTCGTAGCCGCGGAGGTAGGTACACGACCCCTTTACCACTGAAGCTGTTCATTGTACGATAATTCAACTATTGTACAAAGTAAGTCAAATGTATATGTTATAGGCAATGTGTATAATAGAGGTATTCTATACAATACCTAGGCAATGTATAGAATACCGGGGTCGTTCAGGCAATGTATGAAATTAAATTCAAAGTTGAAACTATTTTACACATTGCCTAGAAAATGTTTGAATACCTAGGCATTGTATGGAATACCGGTTGAAGCATAGGTAATGTATGTAATCTGATCGTCAGAAAATCATAATCCCTAACAAGTTTACTATAATCATTACTTTCCATAATGTTAGCTTATACGAAATCGTATATTACCTAATCGTCTTTACTTATAATACTTGTGTGTCATAAAATAGGGTTCTATAATTATTAGATGTCCTTTGATCTTGCTATAAATTCACTTGTCCTAAGATAAAATTAAGACAAAAGTCAGAAACAGTTGGTTAGGTTAGGTTAGTATGGTGACCACAACGGCAGAAACTTTATTTATAATGTAAAACTAGAATATAGTATTTATGCTATTTTAATATTATAGATTGTGATGTTTATAGCAAAAAAATAAGGTCATGTTATGTTTATGGATTTATGTTTTCGGACAAGTGATATTATGAGACATAAATTTAGGGCTAGTTTTATTCGGACACATGATGATTCGGACACAAAATGTTATGACACCTTAGATTATGGATACTTACAAAAATTTTGAGACAATATAGAGAACCGTCATAAGCTCCTAGCTCGACTTTAAAAAATATATGTATAATTATAAAGTTGTTGTGTTTAATAATAAAAGATCTTCCTGTAAATACTTAAGTATATTATTATTAAAAGCACCTATTCTTAACGTGGTCGTCCATTATACACATTGCCTGATGCGCTTCAGGCATTTAATACATACCTAGGCAATGTATGAAATGAATCGTATTATACACATTGCCTGATTATATATGATTATCATATACATTTCTTTGTAAGGCAGGTACCTACCTGCCGACCGTCTTTGGTAAAACCCATGCTGTACAGGGGGACAGATAGATACAACAGTAGGTACAGGGTGTTGTAAGAAAGGGACAAACCACGGATTTTTTATTTTATTTATTTTATTTTATTTTATTTGTTTGAGGAAAGCTTACGGACTAATTACAACATTAGGTAACATATTTTTTTACATAAATTGCCAATAACAAGCTTCCACATATAAATAACTATGTTGATGTTATATATCTATGCAAATACAAATCATTCTAAAAAAGAAGCAATTAATGTACATTTAGGATAAACTACTATCTATACTATACTACAATATACCTACTATAACTAAAAATACTTACTATACTATAACTAAAATCTATTATTACTTACTTAGTAACTAAAGAATTGCTGACACAAAACTTGTCTTGCCGTTTTTGGTTTAGTGCAGAATAAGTCTATATCTAAATTAGATGGTATTTTATTAAAAGATGCCATGCTGCGTATCAAATACGAGTTCTGCCGATAGTTAGTAGATGAAGATGGTACATCTAGCAGTGGACGTTGCCTTAGTCCAATAGTATTAGTACGCAATCCTATTTTTTCAAGAAGACTTGGACAATCAACACTACTGTTGGCAATTTTTAGCAAATAGGTGACGTCATCAATTGTTCGTCTACTTTCAAGAGGCAACATATTATTATGATACCTACGACATCGGTGATTATAGTCTTCTGACCACTGTTTCGCCCTATAATCCACATACCTGAGAAATTTCCTTTGAACAGCCTCAATACGATCCTTGTATACTGTATACAATGGATTCCAAACTTGAGATGCATACTCTAGGTGACTGCGCACGAAAGAACAATATACTATTTTCAGAGACTTAATAAGCTCAAAGTCTGTGGTTACTCTCATTATAAAGCCTAATGCCTTGGACGCCTTGTTTATAATGTAATCTACATGTCTATCAAATAGCATTTTACAATCGTATACAACCCCCAAGTCACGGATTTCTGAAACCTTATTTATAATTAAATTATTAAATTTATAAGATGTATTTATCAATGATTTTTGACGTGAATAACATACGTGATAGCATTTAGAGACATTAAGGTGTAGCTTATTAGTATCACAGTATAAATAAAATCTGTTTAAATCTTCTTGGAGCTGCTCTGCATCAGATATACTATTCACTACTTTCACAATAGAGAGATTTTAACAATAGAGAGTTGAGAGTTTTGTGAATATTGAATTAAATATGTGCAATTTCTATAGTAAGTACGTATTAAGTATTCTCTGCTTTATTATCTCTTTGACTGTATGAACATACGGTAACCACGTCAGTGTCTAGTGTTCGTTAAAAAATCTTATTGAGTAGTAGTCGTCTTCGTCAATATTCACGTCAATTAGCTGATATGGTGGTTATGATTAGTTAGTTAGCATAGAGTACAGGTACACAGAGTGCATACCTACATACAAAGTTTTTTTTTCTTTATTTAAGGAGCTTTACATACAAAGTTAGAATTAAGCTTTTTAACAAAGAATATTTTTAGAGATGAAAGTTTACAATTGATAATTAATTAGCCTAAAATAAATATAGAGAGCTCAGATGTTTCTTGTGTCCCGAAAATTTTTTGTCAATAAATGTTCCCGCGACACAAAACGTGATTCCTAATACGTGAGTTGCCTTAAACAGAAAAATTATAAGTACAAAAATACAAGCACTTTATCTGCATTCAAATCTCAGTGCTTCAGCATCGCCCCTACAGCCATATATCCCACCCGGTTGTACCTATATATCTATCAGAATAATAAAACCTTTCCAGAATTTCTCAAAGCTATCGATATTCATATTAGATTCATGTACACAATACAGGTTTATACCGACAAGGGAATTGAAGAGACGCTATTGGAAATCCAATTCAATACAACATTGGTGAGTCTATAAAAGCCTATACCGACATATTATTATGTACCTACATACAAACCCTAGACGGTATTAGATGGATGTATGTAAAGCAATAGAAATAAGAAGCCCGTCTAGACAGGGAATTATATCGTAGGTTAATTAATAAAATCAAATGGATCGGTCCGTGTGTGTTCGACACCGTATTGACGGCGACGAATGCAAGCCCCTTCACTTAAATCACCAATTAAATTGGCAGCACATTGTTCTATTTAATTAATTTCCCTCTGTGAATTTGTTGCAATTAAATTGATGTGTGGTGTTAGTTGTTTTTATATTAATGTATTTATTAAATTAATATTATGATTCTCTTGGTGATGTAGTAATGGTGTCACGGGTACTATCTTATCCCATGGATGACGTTTAAAGCTAACAGGAAATATCTTACTCACTTAAGTTATAAAAAGGAAAGCTTTGCATAGGTAGGTACTTACCTAAAAAACCTTAACGAGCTAGTCTGACGTGCTATACTTAGATTTAAAATAGTTTTTGTTTTTGGTTAAGATAGTGATTCATAAATCGTAGACACTCGGCATATAACTCCAGTTTTTTTTGTTATTTTAGGGACTATTTTCTAGCCCTGTGTCGTCGAACTTTTATACACATATGAATTTAACAAATAACCCAAAGGCATCAGAGCAATCATACATTTTTATACTTTCCTGCATTTATTTCTAGTTTTATGGTACTTACAGAGATATTGTTTGTAAGTACTTACTTATTGAGTCTGCGCGTTTATGAATGGAGGGAGGCCGTTGGCTGATGCGTTGCTAAGCGACGCGTCCCTCTCAACTCCCGTTTGACCCTGTAGGTCGCGTATCTTCACTCCCCTGTGCTAACATGTTTCCAAATTCTCTGCACAATAAAATATAGACATATTGCCTCATTTATCAATAACTTTTAGTTATCGTTGGTAACGCTGTCTACAAGAAGTCTTTTAATAAAGGTTACAAATAAATTAATATAGGTTCTATTAGTTATAATATGTAAATTAAATTATATATGGCCTAAACACATAAATCATGTATGTGTTTATGTTTTACATTATATTCAAAATATAAACCTTAAAAAAGAAAATACAAGTTACAATTAAAAACATTATCAACCTTTAAAAATGTTATGCTACTGCCATCTATCGATTATTTAACTAACTACTCAAGGCGGTAAATCTAACGCGTTACATAAATACTTTTTAAATATACCACAAGATGGCGCGAGCAACAAAATACAAATGTAAAGCATTTTATAAAAGTAATCTTAGTAGTAAGGTAATACGAATAAATTTTAACGACTACATATAGTTTGATATAAATGAATAAATGTATTATAGTTTGATTATATTAATAAAATAACTTTATACCGCATAGTTCATGGACATTAAAATAGATGGGGCTGCAATAAAAACATCCCGTCGGTAAAATGAATCTGTTTATTTTATAATTTAAATGTCGATATTAATTACAATTCGTTAGGCTGTTGATTAATAATTACAATTCAAGAAAAAGTAGTAAAAAATAATATACAAGGTACCTTTAGAAGACAGTCCTAAAATTTGCCTACTTGTACAAGTGACGAGGTGGCCGAGTGGTTAAGGCGTTGGACTGCTAATCCAATGTGCTCTGCACGCGTGGGTTCGAATCCCATCCTCGTCGGATCTTTTTGGTTGTTTATTTCGCTAAGTTTTAATTTGTTTTTGAGGTAATGTTACGCGTAATTTAGTCGTGAAATGGTAATTATTTTAGTTATTCTTTATCCCGGATCTAACGTTTACTTGAAAGCTACGTGAGAACACATTGTCTGTTACGTAATGAATTAAGCACAAAAATTGTATATCTAGGTAGTTATTCCTTATTTGTGTAATCCTGAGGTTCCTTTGTGTTTAGTTTCTCTTAATTTCGCGACATAAAACTTTATATATCGCAATTGGGCGCAGTTTGGGCGTTCTCTACTTTTTCATGAAAGAAAAAGAATTTAAGCCATAAATTCATAGAACCCAAATGAATCAGTACCTACCTAAGTACTTTAGGTGTGTATTCTAGTAATCAATCTATTTTAAACACAATAATTGAATTTTGTCATATCCTTATTCATTGGAACAATATTCATTGGATCAGTATGTAAGTTTAATCATGTTATCATTGTAATCGCCAGCGAAAACAGATATGAGCGTCGTATGGCTATCATTCGCTACGAATTTATCTAGACCTGTTTTCATTATCTTATCGTGTAACTGGCACCCTTTATTTTAGTTCGCTAGTGTTGGGCGCGACTGTTCCAAAGTGTATAGTGGGCAGTCTGTGTGATTTTTTTTTTAAATTGTGACTTTTTTTGGATATGTAGTGACAGTACTCTTTTGGTCTATTGAGTTTTGTGTACTGTGTGAGGAACTGAACCTTTTTTTGCACGTTTTAATTTGAAAAGTAAGTAAAAAAAAATTTGATGATCTAATCAATTGTTACAGCTATTCAAGGACTATAATAATAAAGGAAAAATTGGCCTTTTGGAGGAAAAAATGTAATTTAAAATTGGATTAGCATATAATGTGTTTCGAGTTTTCTAGCTCTTGTAATGATAGTATGCTTATCGCATACCTTACTAGGACAATTTACAATACCCGTGAAGAAAACCCGTGAAGTAGCGTCATTTTGTATTCGTAATCCGTCTGACCAAGAATTTATGGATTTGTATTGACGACTAGATGTCATTTGATATTAATTCGTCAAGGTTACAATTGGTATTTACTTAATCATGCATAATTTTGATATCAGCGTGCGCTTACATCAGTACGAAGGTACCTACCTACTTACTTAGAATCTTTAATGATTATTAAACGATTATAAACTTAGAAATACTTAACTAAGTATTCGTAAAGTAGAATGAGAGAGTGCAGGTGTTAATTATTTTGACTGGTGTTTATAGCTAAACACTTAGGTACCTAACCCTATAAACATTAAAGGTAGGTACATACCTATTTATTGCTGGTTTTCATACTTTTTGAAATAGCTATCTTTATTCCTTTGTAACTAAATCGTATATGGTAACGGTTAAGTAAATGATTAATTGTGTAAGAAAGCAGATTACTGTTATCTTGATGTTACACTGATTAATCAATACAACTAGCGCCATCTTACGTAGGTACAAAGCAAGACTATGTTTAACATACAATGATACTCCTTTTCTCATCAGCTTGGTAACTATTGTCTCTAAAGCCCGATTTACACATCGACAAGTACAGTAGTAAGTTGTTGATTAAGTTGATTTAAATAGATCTCCATCCTATTTTTTGGCCAGTTAAGTTGGCGAGACGCGAGAGGGGGGGCTACTTCGTAGGCTATACTGTACCTACTTGTCGATGGGTAAATCGGGCTGAAGACGCTGTAAAATGTGATCTTGAAAACGATGTTTTATGAGACTTTAACAAAAGAAATATGCAGCCCGAGAATACCTATTAGGTAATCTCAGAAAGCGTCACACATACCTAGATCTAATCGGTCATTGAAAAGAGCAGGTGTGGAGTACTCGGAACCAACCTAATGTATGACGGGGACGATGAGTGTGAACCAAAGCAGCTTTGTAAAAACCGTGGCATTTCGTAGCCCTTCTAATACTACTTTCCTTTCTGGCTACTAGCTAGTAGCATAGTCTAGTTCCCCTAAACCGGTGAAAGAGTCCCATGCCTAATAGCCTTTATCGAAAAATTGCGTCCCTTTAAGAAACGTATCCGGATACTATTGTAAGAAAGTAAGTTTGTAAGAGATGATAATGTAAAGTTAAATAGTATAGAAAACTAGCTAGCGGCTTCGCTCGCGTTATATTCGGTAACACTGTTCTCCTTTCCTGGACACAGAAGATAAAAAAGTAGCCTACGTTACTCTCCATCCCTTCAACTATCTCCACTTAAAAAATCACGTCAATTCGTCGCTCCGTTTTCCCGTGAAAGAAAGACAAACAGACACACTTTCCCATTTATAATACACACATCAAAAAAGTCTAAGCAACATGCATGATATTACAAATTTACCATTTATATTAATTTATTTTACCATTTATTTTAATTATAACGTTGTATTTTATTTTTAAAATAATATTTTTAGGGTTCTATGATGTAAAAATAACAGCTGTTTTCTTTATAAGTTCTTTTAATAACAGAAATTAACAATATTAGAATATACAGGTACATAAGAAACTAAACTTTTTTTTTACAAATTGAAATTTCTTAAGAAAATGAATTTATTGTGAAAGAATAGGACAATTTAATACAAAGTATGGCCTCCTCTGCTATTCAGAACTTGTCGGCAACGATTATTCATTGAATTAATGAGACTGTTTATGTCATCTTGCGGTATTCGCTCCCAATGGAATTGTAGCAAATCCTTCAGCTGTTGGGTTGTTGTCACTCCGTCCAAGTCCTTCAAAACACGTCTCTGGAGCATGTCCCATGCGTGCTCGATGGGGTTGAGGTCTGGCGATTGTGCAGGCCAGGGCAATACCTGGATGTTCTCCGTTGCCAAGTATTCACTGGTTCGCCGAGCTGTATGTGAACGCGCATTGTCATGCATTAACGTAAAATCGGAGCCAAAGGTTTGTGCAAATGGATGGACATAAGGTCTGAGAATATCCTCAACGTAATTTTCAGCGTTCATGTTTCCATTTACAAAAACGAGCTCAGTTCGCCTGTTCTTCATAATACCCGCCCATACCATAACTGTTGAGCCGCTGTATGGATGAACTTCCTGAACGCACCTGAGTCTTTCAGTATTTCCGGGTCGACGGTACACTCGCACCCTTCTTGTATCAGGCCTAAACCCGAATCGCGACTCATCGGAAAACATAATTTTATCCCATTGTTCCTGGGTCCATGTTATGCGTTCTCTACACCATTCATTTCGACGAGCGCGATTCCCGTGACGTATCGGTGGGCACCTGATAGGGCGTCGAGCTCGTAGGCCGTACTCATGCAGTCGATTTCGCACAGTTTGGGGACTTACATCAACACCACTTGAATTTTGTAGCCTCAAACTTATCTCTCGAGCGGTTAACATCGGCTGGCGTCTTGCAGTCAGTTGTATGTACCGGTCTTGCCGAGTGGTTGTACTCCTTTTACGGCCTGGATGCTGTTCAGCGGGTTCCCCTGTATTATTGTAGCGCTGCCAAAGACGACAAATAACACTTCTATGAATACCAAAATGTCGAGATACCTGAGATTGATTACTTCCCGCTTGCAACATCCCTACAGCTCTTTGCATTTCATCTGCCGTCAAATGACGTCGCTCCATGACGTAAAGAATATCTAACAATTCAATTTTGTCGCCAACTGTATTTAAATGGTTGGTAAAATTATAAAATCAAGACTAAAACGTAGCAATTAACATGCACTCAAATTCAAACAAATTCGCAGTCATTTGAATTTTATGAAAAAAAACAAAACATAATCGAAATTTTTTTTTTACAACCAGCCAGTATGTCATCAATAACAAAAAAGTTTACTTACCTATACACTTTGAGTGAGTAAATACTTAGAAATTAATTAATATAAATGGTAAATTTGTAATATCATGCATGTTGCTTAGACTTTTTTGATGTGTGTATTAGTATGGATAATGTAAGGTCATTCCTATTACAATAGCATCGTAGGTGGTGAAGTCCTTGGTGGAGAACTCTTCATCTTTCCATTATTATAGCGCATTTTAAATCAGTTTCTAATAAAAGACAAAACTAATACCTAGAGCTGTTATAACTACATATGTAAAATAATTGAATTACACAAACATGACAGCCACGGACTAGGATAAGGATGCAGATTATTAGTAGTTCAGTTCCACGGATAGAAATAAAAATAATTTAAATTAATTAATAGTAAAATAAAATCTTGAAATTTGGTTAAATATGTAAGCATTCTTATAATATAAATAAAGAACTTATTCTACAAGTACTACATATTTCACGTACAACTTCTAACAAACACATAAAGGAATTCGCTAGACTAGCATCCACAGACTAGTATTCCACAAAATAGGACAGGTGAAGTACTCAACTACAAATAAAACTGAACGTAGTAAAAGCACTTGAAAAATAGCATAACTCATACGAAGTGATTCATAAAAATATCTACTAAGTATATTACCGCGCTTATCAAAAGTAGAGCAACCAAACACATAGAGGTACCTTCAATTGGGCAACCTTCTAATTTCGATTGCATATTCTGATAATATAACCTTAGTACTTATTATGTACCTACGTAAGATAGTCGTGTATTAATTTATTATAACGTCTTACTTTAGGAACGCACCTTCTTCGATGTAGTTTGGTATATTGACCTACTAACACCTTACTAATCGTATCGTTCTAATCACTCCTGTTGAATTATTATCAATAAATGTAACAATATAATGTACAATGTTTGTCCTATAAAACTAGGTTATGTACTTTTTAACTTAACGAAAAAGAACGCAAGGGAATAGACAAGAGGAAAGAGGTCGATCAAAAGTGGATACTCCACTCTAGCCTAGTGGTCAAGGCCTCTAGGTTGCTTATCCAAAGAGACAAGTTTTACTCCTATCTCAAACTTCAACTTCAAAGTTTTCATGCTTTTCAGTTTCTTTTGATGTAAGTAATAATTATCCTGGCAAGCAACAAAAAGCTAAAAATTAGCTTTCCGCAATCTCGATCAGACCGTCGATTCACAGCGCAAGTGCTTGCTCTCTGCATCTTCAGGTTCACGATCGCCATTCCAGAACCGTTTTATCAATTGCTTCTGGGTGTTATGTGCCCTTGGTAACACCTCATATCTAATTCTATCGCACAGGGAGACATCCAGCTTAGCTCTTTCGATTGCCTAATGATAATTGTAATTCTCAGATTCTTTGTATCCCGTCATAAAGTTAACAAGAAACAAGAATACTTACAATACTTACGGCACTCCCTGTAATCACTGATAAAGTAAATACCTAATCGGTATTCTACGTGATTTGTCATAACTTTATCTTTACTTTACTGTTCATGATAACTAGAACAAGAACTATGTATTACACTTCTTTATATAGAATGAATTAATATTTTAAAGTATAAATGTGGTTGTTATTATTCGTTTATAATCGTTCTGGTAGATGTTAGTTGTGCATTGGAACAATAGTGGAGGGCCCTGCATTACGGGGCGGTTAAACAATGATAAAATTAGATTACCAAGTAGGGTTTAAGACCATCAGGTTGAATTCGCGTAAAGTTGTAATCGCAAAATGTATGATATCCTAGTTAATTAATAAAATAAAGAACAACAAAAGGTGGGTTCTACCGATGTACCCTCAGGCTTGTTGGAGATTGATATTTACCTACTTATGAGTGTTACGACAATGATATTTGTATAATTATTATTTTGACTGTTTAACTAATAGGTACCTACATTCTTCAAATTATGTATTAGTTTAAGTACAGCTTCATTAGACGATTACATTAGAAAGTTTCACTACTATAATTACCTATGCTTGTGTTTTACATACCTTACTCTTGAATTACTCAATCTATTAAAAAAACCGCATTACTTTTACGCGTACTTTTAAAGATTTAAGCATACAAAGGGAGGTAGGGACAGAGAAAGCGACTTTGTTTTATACTATGTAGTGTTGATGATCAGCAATTATAGTGCCAGTATGTCAATGTCATACTCTGGTGCAATTTCTGAGTGCGCCCGCCGTTTTTGCACAAACTGCAGTATCACGTTTTTTTTATGTGATAGGAGGCAAACAAGCCACCAGGTCACCTGATGGTAAGTGATCACCGCCGCCCATGGACACCCGCAACACCAAAGGAATCACAGATGCGTTGCTAAATGCGTTACGTTTACTCTTTCCTAAATTCTGCTTCATTAAAAATGCCTCGAGACTATTACAGACATGAAATTATGGCATAAAAACTACATCCAATTTCATTGTAATATTGATTGTTGTTCTATAATAAAACATCACGTCAATAGTATTTCTACGAAAGATAAAGTCGACTAAACCAAAAATAAAGATAAGATAGCAAAACGTTTATTTGTTTTTTCTAATACTCATACAGAAAAATTTAGGTTGGTAAGTATAATTGAATATTAGACAATATTACTTTGGCTCTCTGAACCTAAATAAATGTAGGTACTTATGTGGAAGATGCTCGAAAAAAAAGAAAACTTAATGAAGCCAAATCAGCGTGAGATAGTGCAACTACATTTTAAAAGATTAATAAAAAATTAAATATGGAGAAAAGTTTGTAACTGTGTAAGGCCCAAATAATTTAACACCTCTAAACAAACACAACTTTTTTCTTTAGAAGGGCAAGCTCTTGAAAGACCCTCTGCATGAGCAAACTTACTGTTATTACGAAAACGAAGTAGTTTACTCAACCATGCTAGCCAGATCGATTAGTAGAGTAATCGATTCTAGTTATAAAATCCAAATATTAGAATATTAGATAAAAAGTAGGTTATCGATATTACATATCAGATTATTATGAAAACACGTGATGTAGGTAAGTATTCGAATAAACATGAAGAATTGCTAGTAAGACTTACATTCACAGTTTCACTAAATTATCGTCACAAACATGGTGCACATATGTAGTATTTACCTACTTGTATTGCACAAATAATTGTTTATTGAATGACCATCAGGGCTCCTACGACCAGCAGCGGGCTTCATTTGGTTGGTATTATGAATTTGCATGTGACAAAAGGAATCTTTTTCTAAGTACAAACTGGCTGGTCTTTTACTTACCCTAGCTTAGCTTTTAGACAATCAAAGGTATGGCGCCATTATGTATCCAATCTCTTTGCTGCTGTTGCACGCTTAAAATATTTTTTTCTTAATTTCAGTTCTCACAATGTATTGGTTACCAGTGCTCTTGGTAGCTATAGTGGGCTGTGCAAATGCCCAACAGACAGCACAGACCAGGGTAGCAGATGAACTAAGCGAGTGTTACAGCAACTTAAACTTGCTCAATCGAAATAATTTACCTCCTTTAACAATGCCTGTTCTTATTGACATCATTAGGAAGGTGGAAGATAATGTTAATGTTAACATGGATTTGAGGCAAATTTCTGCTGTTCTTTTACACATGTAAGTTCAATTAAATTTTAGTCTATTTCTCTTATAGGTACCTAAGCCACACACTCTACAGAGTCGAGCTAAATAAATCAATAAATAAAAGCTAAATACTTGGCATAGGAGGATATTTCGGTCTTCTAGTACACGCTGCCCAGTATTTCCGTCTCGAGGAATACTTAATCAGTCTGCTCCCTAACTATCCTGTTGTAAAGACATATGAATAGTGGCATAACTAGATCATGCATTACCTATCACCGCACTGATAAATGCACTTACAAATAAAACCTTTAATTATTTTTACAGATACCGACAGGATGGCATTGAATATCATCAACCAGGGAACTCTATCGCATCATCCATAGTGTTACCCTTCGCGCCTACTTTCCATTCATTCCACCGTCATAGACTTCTAATAACCAGACTTATTGCAAACAATAATGCAGCATTGGCCAACGATACTCTTATTGCTCCGTTGAAGGTAAGTTATATAAGAATCTACTCTTTGTATTGATTTGATAAAGTGAAATTTAATATTCTTAATACACACATCAAAAAAGTCTAAGCAACATGCATGATATTACAAATTTACCATTTATATTAATTAATTTCTAAGTATTTACTCAATCAAAGTGTATAGGTAAGTAAACTTTTTTGTTATTGATGACATACTGGCTGGTTGTAAAAAAAAAATTTCGATGATGTTTTGTTTTTTTTCATAAAATTCAAATGACTGCGAATTTGTTTGAATTTGAGTGCATGTTAATTGCTACGTTTTAGTCTTGATTTTATAATTTTACCAACCATTTAAATACAGTTGGCGACAAAATTGAATTGTTAGATATTCTTTACGTCATGGAGCGACGTCATTTGACGGCAGATGAAATGCAAAGAGCTGTAGGGATGTTGCAAGCGGGAAGTAATCAATCTCAGGTATCTCGACATTTTGGTATTCATAGAAGTGTTATTTGTCGTCTTTGGCAGCGCTACAATAATACAGGGGAACCCGCTGAACAGCATCCAGGCCGTAAAAGGAGTACAACCACTCGGCAAGACCGGTACATACAACTGACTGCAAGACGCCAGCCGATGTTAACCGCTCGAGAGAAAAGTTTGAGGCTACAAAATTCAAGTGGTGTTGATGTAAGTCCCCAAACTGTGCGAAATCGACTGCATGAGTACGGCCTACGAGCTCGACGCCCTATCAGGTGCCCACCGATACGTCACGGGAATCGCGCTCGTCGAAATGAATGGTGTAGAGAACGCATAACATGGACCCAGGAACAATGGGATAAAATTATGTTTTCCGATGAGTCGCGATTCGGGTTTAGGCCTGATACAAGAAGGGTGCGAGTGTACCGTCGACCCGGAAATACTGAAAGACTCAGGTGCGTTCAGGAAGTTCATCCATACAGCGGCTCAACAGTTATGGTATGGGCGGGTATTATGAAGAACAGGCGAACTGAGCTCGTTTTTGTAAATGGAAACATGAACGCTGAAAATTACGTTGAGGATATTCTCAGACCTTATGTCCATCCATTTGCACAAACCTTTGGCTCCGATTTTACGTTAATGCATGACAATGCGCGTTCACATACAGCTCGGCGAACCAGTGAATACTTGGCAACGGAGAACATCCAGGTATTGCCCTGGCCTGCACAATCGCCAGACCTCAACCCCATCGAGCACGCATGGGACATGCTCCAGAGACGTGTTTTGAAGGACTTGGACGGAGTGACAACAACCCAACAGCTGAAGGATTTGCTACAATTCCATTGGGAGCGAATACCGCAAGATGACATAAACAGTCTCATTAATTCAATGAATAATCGTTGCCGACAAGTTCTGAATAGCAGAGGAGGCCATACTTTGTATTAAATTGTCCTATTCTTTCACAATAAATTCATTTTCTTAAGAAATTTCAATTTGTAAAAAAAAAGTTTAGTTTCTTATGTACCTGTATATTCTAATATTGTTAATTTCTGTTATTAAAAGAACTTATAAAGAAAACAGCTGTTATTTTTACATCATAGAACCCTAAAAATATTATTTTAAAAATAAAATACAACGTTATAATTAAAATAAATGGTAAAATAAATTAATATAAATGGTAAATTTGTAATATCATGCATGTTGCTTAGACTTTTTTGATGTGTGTACATTAACAACGTCAACTAATTAAAAAAAATGGATACATTTGTGTACTTTTTTGTGCATACATATTAGGTACAGTCGGGGTATTTGCCGCTCGACCACCCTTAGGCGAGGCGCATGCGATACGTGGCACGCCCACGTATCGCATGCGCCGCGTGCCAAGCGATTCTCGCCTAAGGGTGGTCGAGCGGCAAATACCCCGACCGTACATGTTCACAAAGATTTGCATTGAGCGGACATCGTACCCAAGACCTTTGCATTTTACTAATAAATATTTTTAATGTTTACTTATAGTAAATACATACATAAACTCACGCCTTATGCCGTCCGTACTTATAGTAAAATTATATTAAAATGACTAGACAAGTTTAAACGTTAAATGATTATTGCTTTTCAGTGTGCATTACATCACATGCTATCGACTACAGTTGACATGAGATTACGTGGAGATGAAAGCAGTTGCACTCAGTCATCACAATACCGTGCACTGAGAACTGCACGCTCCGGCCGTTCCATAAGCTATGACGTTGAAATATTATCACCTTTGTAAGTACAATTATTATTAAATTACAACAAA
This sequence comes from Schrankia costaestrigalis, assembly GCA_905475405.1. NCBI lineage: Eukaryota > Metazoa > Arthropoda > Insecta > Lepidoptera > Erebidae > Schrankia > Schrankia costaestrigalis. Next base: position 10,427,323 of record FR997827.1, read on the forward strand.
AACAGAACACTTTTTAGAAGCTGCCAAAACGCTCAAGAGCACAGGCAAAAGATGCCTTCGCTTTCCGATGGCTTTACGAAACCCCGATATGATCTTAGCGAGGATGAGAGATATTTCTGATTAGCGACCTTCACCATGATGATCGTCGTCGACATAATTCCCCACTGCAAGAACCGGGTTCCTCCAAGGACGCAGTGAAATTGGCTTACTTGGGCTTGAATAAAGTAATAATTAAAACCAAAAATACAACATATAATTTTATTTTACAGGCAAACTGGCAAGAGAGGTGCTATGAAACAATATGATCCTAATAACGATGTAGAATATAACAGCTACGGAGGTTCACAATCAGAGCGTCAAACAGCTGAGAGCACTTGCCCCTTAGCTGACGGTGTAGTGCACACTGAATGGGGAGCTGTCTCTGGTGGCAATCTCATCGCTGGTATAGCAGCTGGTGCAGCACCACAATCAGTACCGGTGTTGCAATTGGTTCGTGACTCCAACCTTAACTACAGGAATGTACAGCAAACTGTCACTTCTATTTATCCCGCTACACTTTCTGGTGAGTTGCAGTTGTTTTTGAAATTTTCTATGATGTTTTTAGTAAAAGAAAAGTATTATTAGCTATACTACTCTTAATTATTGAAAAGAGCGATATAACATAAATACTTTACTCATATTAATTTATTATTGGAATGTCACTAAAAGTACCTATTATTTTTCAATACAGGTGACTTGGCCGAAGCCGTTCTTATCCAAGGTACAGAGAGAGGTGCTTCTTCAATCTCAATCGGCACAGCCGGCAACTGGAACAGTTCTGAAGCTCAAAGATATTACATGTTGCACAACCATCTCAACGTTGAAATGACAGACCCTGAAATTCGTGGAGGCATAGACGGCTTCGTACTTGGCACTTCAATCTCTCGTCTTCTGGAAACCTACAGCTCATTGAGATTATCAACGCTGTTAGACATGTACTATTCTCCAGTGGTATGTAATATCAATAACTAAGTCAATACTTTAAAGCAGATTTAATAAAGCTTTACTCTAACAAAAAGAAGAAGCATTGACATGTCCAAATTGAACTCTTTATAACTTAACTTAGCATCGCCTTTGCTGTTGATGCAGGGAAAAATTATTCATGCTCGTCTGGCTGATAATCCCTAAAATTCGCCTTTCTATATGAAGAATCAATGAATAAATAAACTAACTAAGTACAAACTCTTTTGAATACCTATCTTGTATTATCTAGTTATAAGGCAAAACTATTTTGTTTATTCTAGAATGGTGCATTCAACCCTACATTGAGAGCCTGTGATCGTCGTGCCCTGAGTCAAGCAAACATTGTTAACACAAACTTAGTAAGCGAAACATTAGCATTTGCTGCAGCCTTAGATACAAACATGCCTCTACGCGGAACTATCATCGGAGGCTTAGATACACTTGTCAATAGTGCTGTTACTAATCTACAGAGCTACACATGTAAGTTGTACCTACTTCTTCTTATTGTTTGTTTTAATTCGTCTCCTTCTTGGCTTAGTCTATACCTAGATATGTTGTTGTGTGAGATGTTGAAGAAAAGGTGATAATAAGTAGTAAGTACGAAAAACTTGGCAAATAACAAAACAGTAAGTAGTAATCCGAATTGGGAGCAGAAAATGAGGGATGAAAACAAATCTTGCAAATATTTTATAATAATAAAAAATATTTTTCTACAAGTAGTCCACTCCAGTTCATTATAAGAATCTGCGTATACTACAGATTATAACCTATATAACAATCGGGATGTATTTATCATAATATGTTTCTAAAATCAGTTTACTAATTTACAGCCAGCAACTTGAACGACATGAACTGCGTCACCACAATTTCTACGAACTCTGATGCTCGCATCAAAACAAACTTGTACATAGTTTTGGATTCATCGTGGCCTTACCAGACTGTATACCCTGCTATCTCCTACTTGGCTGATAAGGTAGAAGTTAGTAAATACGGTTCTAACATCACTCTTCTGAGCGCATTTGACGGAAGCATCGTTGTTAATTCTACTTCTTCTATTGCTGATTTTCATACGAACTACACAGCAGCAGCACATGCAGCGAGTAAGTATATAAACATGTGAAGTTTTATGTAATTAAGATAGATCCTTACTGTATAATCTTTATTTATTAAACACCTACCGTAACGCAACTGTCATGTAAATCAGAAGCAATAACATGACCTACCAGAAGCACCGATCAAGGGACTGCTTAGGAACTGGAAAAATTCTATTAAGTTTTGAAATCTGCAACAGCTTTTATACCCTTCGATAAAAAATATCCTACGAATCGAATATTCTTCCGTCGTCGTAACAAGAAATAAAAGTAATTAAATAGTACTTAACTCAGCATAATCATAACAATTTTAACTTATATTTGCAGTGTTAAATGGAGTAAACCTTGAAACGAGTTTAACAAATATCAGAACCATGATGCAACAGCAACTGGATCTAGATAGTACCAGGAACTTCGTAGGTGGAACTTCTTCTGTATTGATTTACTTAATAAATTCTGGCAACTTGCAGAATAACGAACGTGTTTGGGAACAAGCTAGAATACTAAATGAAACAGTTCCAGGTAAGATACGTAAATTATATTTTATTGATTTGTCTAGTTTTAGTTAGATGTCGATATTTTTTTTCCAAATTTAAAAGAAATAAGTTTAGAATTTGCGTGGTGGCGATAATGGGCATTATTCTTCGGCCAGATTGGAAACCAATGTTATAGCATACTATAACATTGGTTTCCAATTATATTCTTTATAGTTAAAGTTGCCTATACTGACGATGTAACCTAAACATTATATTCTAAAAAGTTAAAGAAAGAAAAGGAGGTTCGATTACAGCTCTTTTTATGTTCAATAGAAAATAATATAAGGTTATGATTGTAATTTGTAAGAATTTATACTACACAGGCCAGCAGTGGGCGTCTATAGGCTAATATGATGATGACACTACACAGACAGACTACTACTAACCTAACAGTACAGTGTTTTATACAGTGCCAGTGTTTGAACCTAATTGTTTTGCATAGTATGTGATAGGATAAGTATTCAAAACACAAAAACAATATCAAATCAATGTCAGTGATACAACGTTGATTAGGTTGAGGACTCAACTTCTTCACGGGTGAGTCATTCATCACCCGCGATGATGATGAGTCCTCGACGTCGAGCTTGATTTGAGTGTCTGTTATGGTTATCTCAAAACAAACTAATTTCCTTTAATGTACAAGAAAGCTTTCACGTAAATGAAGCCCTCAGTTCAAAAACAATCTCTGTAAAAGAAGGAAAACTCGTTTACACAAAACCAACTTGGTGATGTAAGTAGGGGATTTCATAAAGTAGCAGTGAACATAAACATAGCTTACATTTATATTAAGCAGCGCCATCTAGTTATTTTACTACATAACTAGCCATCAACTTGCTCTTTCCAATTCTGAAGCCTCAAGGAACAGGTTCCACCGTAATGCAGCTTATTCTTAAAAGGAAGAACTAATTATTTTTTAATAAAGTTGGTATTATGTTGTATACTTAAACATATTCATAACTTGAACATGTAGCTTATTATATCTATATCTGCACTGAATGGCACTATTAACGGCTTTAAGTTGATTCTCGTTGGAAAATAGTGTAAATTCCTGATGAGGGAGTTCTGCACTCGTTTGTACTACGTAGATTTATCTACACAATCCATTTAAGCTGTCGAACGGTCTTCCGCCGCACATGTTCCTATCATCTTATCAAGCCCTTTTAAATGTAAAGTAAAGAGGCTTTAAAATGTAATGATTTAACTGGCAGTAATAAGTAGTTATGGAATGTAGTTATCTTAGGTCTAAAACCCGCTAGTTAACAGCATTTCTGGTCAGTATTCAAGCTTTGCATCAGGTTCGAACCAGTGGATTGACCGTATTAAACCCATAACACATAAAAGAAGGAAATAAATGATAAAAGAAATAGTGATTCTTTATATAGGTACTTAACTAATAATATTTTACTTTTACAGATTTAAGGATACTGTTTGCCACATCTAGTAATCAATACGATAGCTTATGGAATTTAGTGCGTGATATGAATAATGACATTCATACCATCTCATTAAATTCAGCTGGAACTAATTTGGACATCATAATGTTACCTATTTTGCAAAGGATACGTACCGGTAAGTTAGACAGTGGTTAGACATAAATAATAATTTTAATTTAAGTAATTGGTTTGTCACTCTATAATCCAATATACTTTCTTTACCTTTCTAATACAATCAAGTACCCTATCTCTTACCAGGATATTTTATAATTTTATTTACAGGTCTAAGGTGTACCAATAAATGTATGCTGATCTCATAAAAAAATATTACAAACAAATTTTATCATCTGTTTTTAGTCCAATCAACAAAGCAAATACAAAACAAATATCCGTGTGGTGACGGAGTAAGAATACAATATGTCACCACCCCATCTCATCCCATGGGTGTCGTAAAAACCGACTAAGGGACTATCCGTAAATATTATCTTTACGTAATAAAAAGAAGGAAAACTTGAAATTAAACCCTATACCAATCCGTCTGGCCAGCGTGGTATTAGTAGGCCAAGTATCCCTCCGTCACGGGAGGAGGCCCGTCCCTGCAGTGGGACATTAATGGGCCGTTAAGAAAAATGAAAAACAAAGCAAATGTAGAGTGCGTGAACAAGTGTCACTCTACACTTGCTTTTGGAGCATTCTTTATCTGGATTATTTACATGCAATGGTTTTATTTGCATCGTCACCCTAGGAGCACTTTAAACATTAAAATAAATCATCTATACTATATCACACTGAATAACTTTTTTAATTTCAGCTGGCAGAAGAATAATAAACCCTCTATGTGGTTCGACATACTTAACCCAAAATACTAATTCTCAAACAAGACAATTTGACGACTTCGTAGAACCCGGTTATATCAACTTTTATTCTGTTCATCCCAACTATTTCTACGATAACAATGACAATAGAAGAATAAGGATATCCCGTAGCGCCGGAGGTGTTGGTGGATTAGTTATCTGCCACTCCCGAGTAGTTGTGCAACCAAGGTAATCATTGTGTATATTGTGATTATTTGTGATAATTGACTCAAACCGATAATAAACATTATCGATTTGAGTCAGCAACTCAATGTGTTATCAACTGTGTTTTTATTCTAAGAAATACTTGTATCATCGAGTACATTATCAGCATCGATTATACTTAGGTAATATTTAATTGAATTTTATAAGAGAACATTTCATACCATACCTATTTGTAAAACTAGAAACGGTATAAGTGTGGATATCAAGATTAACGTTGAACACAGTTTTCCATCTTTCCATCCAAGTTTAGTAAATTGATTCCTGAATCGTACCTTTATAGGAGCAATAATTATTTTTAATCTAGCCGCTACCTTAACCATGCTTAATTATTTTTACAGACAAAATACCACAGAAGTCGGCCTAGACGAGAATGCAGTGACTTGCCAAACATTGGCCTCGAATGGCAATGTTGAGATTAATCTTCAAAATGCGTGCGACGGCTACTCGACTATCAACTCTTGTCCTCTCTTCTACATTTCGGTTCAGTCCAATACGGCCTTAACGAGCGCTTCAGGCGGCAGTGCAGTATGCACAGGTAAGGAACAAAGACTTTGGTATTTTGTAATCTGCGATGAATAATTAAAATAACTCAACAGACCTTAAAAATATGTTGTGAATATATACAGAGACGGCGCAAAATTTTAACTCAAGGTATAACTAAGGAAAAACAAAATAAATCATCGAAAAATAACCATCCGTGCAGGAGATTATGACCATTTCACTTTTCACTTTTATATTCAGGGTGATATGAGCGTTATTTTTTGCGCGGAATTATATACTCCCTGAAAACAGTTACTTTTACGTATCTGCCACTAAAATATATTTTTCTATTTCACAGACCAAAATAACTGCCGGTTCCCATACAACATTAGATTCCAAGTTCAAATAGAACAGCTGGGATGCTTCAGCGGAGCGAGCTCTATCACAGCCAGTATCCTGTTTATTGCCACCGCCTTGTATTTAAATGGTGCTCTATAATTGCACTGTAGGTACCATTATATTAAACCTACCGATTATTTTTAGTATTTTAAATAATTTAAAAATAGGGTTTTACTTATTATTGAATAAATAATAATATGTACTTACGTAAATAATACTTAGTCTGTTTTCCTTATTTCAATTCTTTGAGAAATCATGGAGAATAATTGAAATTATACATTTTTTAATGACAAATAACTTGGCATTTATAGTAAATAGTACGGTTTTATTGTGAAAATATTTGAATAAGTTGAGTAGGTATAGACCGTAGCAAGTTACCAATAAGACTTATTTAAAGTAGACAAAGGCAAGAAAACCTATTTATAAATAAAAGTAATTTTGTAAGGAAATAATGTTATACATTGCTATTAAAATATATTTACAGGAATATTTATACAAGATTTATTCTGAATTCCATTGTGAGTTGTTGTGTTTTACGAGATTTTTTAATTAATTAATTAGACTATGTTAAGTTCCTTGTATACGATAATTTTGTTAGAAACTTACTTACTTGCTTATATTTTGAAATGTGATGTGTTATAAGTATTTTTTTAATAAATAAATGGTTGTTTCGTCTGTTATTTTTCTTTAGGTTCTAGACCACTAGAACCCGAAATTTACATTCCCTAAATGTATTTTCATAAAACGACTACAAATGAAACTCTGGTTACGAAAGTGACCGGTAGGTTTTCATATTAAAATATTATATAGGTACCTACCTATACCTACTCCTAAAAAAATACCTACTATGTATTTAACATGTTTATACTAAAGTTACTGAAGAAACTATATTCTATTAATGTTGATAATTTTATCTAAGCTGAGTCAAAGCCTTAAAGTATAAAGAAGTAGGTACCTACCCACTGAAAACAAGGGGGCTCCCAGTGAAGGCAAGTGATCGTTCCGCTGATAAAGAAGCCAGTCACCTAAGTCTTCGGAAGGATAATCCAAGAGACTGTTTCTTTGTTTATTTCATTATGTTTCTAATCGCGGGTTGCCGTGGCTAGGGTTGGGCCTAGTTGCGAAAGGGCCTGTTGTCTGGAGTCGGGTGCCCCCAAACACTAAGGAACCTTATCACTACACGTATGGCTCTTTAGTATGCGGTTAAGTATTTCCCTAGCAAATTTATATCCACCGTATAAAAAATAATCTTGAAGGCGGCGGTAATGTTTGCCACATTCCACGCCAAATGCCGCTACTTAGTAAAAAGGTTGCGGAGTGTCGCATTGTAAGGATCTAGGCCCTCGGTGATTTCAGCCTACAAGCCTACCCCTCAGAGGAAAAAGGCCTACCCCTCACGGGATTGGTTTATCATCATCTTAACAGCCTATGGACGTCCACTGCTAGACAAAGGCCTTCTCCAAACAAACGGGATTGGTTGATAAACGAAAATGAATCAGTAGTTAAATACGGGCTCAAAAAGCTTATGCTCAAAGTAAGAACTAAGAAAAAAAAAGTTGGCCGTTTACGAAGTGTGAGTTATAGAAATATCGAATATGTCAGGATTTTAGAAAAATGTATTTTACAATTCAATGCAAATGTTTAACATAAAACCTAAATAAAATGTAAAAATTACAAAGCTAATAAGCTAAAGCGGGTTTTTTGTATTTGTAATAATTTTGTAAACGGTTTTACATGTAACGTAACATGCTTCATAAACAAAAGAACTATCTTCACCTGTCAAAGTACTTAGCTGACTGGTAAATAAACAAAGTGAATATAAGAATTCTAAGAAAATAAGTGACTTTGTGTCCGTTTCTAATAAATAAAATGTCTGGAGAAGATTGTGAGTTAGATCGTGGAGATACTGATGGACAGAAACCTGATAAAATGTTTACTTTAAAAAAGTGGAATGCTGTTGCAATGTGGAGCTGGGACGTCGAATGTGATACTTGTGCTATTTGCCGCGTTCAAGTTATGGGTAAGCTTAAATAAATGTTTAGTATGTCTTGTTGTTAATAAACCTATAACTATTCCCTTGAATTACTTGGGGTTTTAGCAAGAAAAACGCTGTAGACAAGTACAAATAATCAAGGGCAAAAATTAACAAAATGTTTTCAGGCTTATTCTTTATTGTCAAGTATTTCTAAATGTAGTAAGTCTTGTCAAATATAATTCTATGTTAAAGAAAATAAAAAAATGGTTTTTTTGCCTTTTTATATTACGAGATATTTTACTATAAATTTAAAGTGATAATTAAGTACATTTACCTACATTCATAAGATATATTTTCATAATTCAATGTTTAATTCTACTGAAATACAGGGTTTTCCTAGCTTAGGCTCCAGTCCACCCTTACATTGTCAACAACATAAACATTGTTAACTGTATTGTGGAAAATAAACATAAACATATATGTTTTTTTAATAATGAATTAAGAAATAATAATGTTTATAACAAGTACCTAGTCCTTTGTCTTTCTCTGTGTTACTACATAGTTATATTTTGTTTTGTGAACAGAAACATACATGATTATTAGTAACTTTATTTTGTGTTAAACATTGTAATTTAGATATACATATAATAAATTAGTTAAATCCAGCAGTTCTTGCGACATCTACTACTTATTTGACATCACTGTTTATACTATTTGCATACAGGATAGCAAAACTAATTCCTATGGGTTTGATTTTACAAACAAACACTGCAATTGACCATGACATCTTTAGTTTAATATTATTTTCATCAGTAGTGTTAGTAGCAATGTTGTATTTGAGTAATATACAACACATTATAAGCCTCTGTGGTGTGGTTGTTGTAGTATATCACTGTTACATGTGAATTGGTTGTGAGATCCACCAAATAATTTCAGGATTAATTCACGATGTCCTTTGTGTTAGCTAGTTCCTGTACATGCACATACGTTGCGACAGGACGAGTATAGCGTCCTGTGGTAATATACGTGCATGTACAGGAATTAGTCTTGTGTCCAGATTCCATTACAAACATTAATTCATTAGGTAATTTTATTAAAAATATTTCAACATGTAGCAAATCATCTAAGGTAAGCTTCCGCAGTGATTTGGAGCACTTTTACTATCTTCTGTTTGTGATTTACACAACCTAAGCTGGCTCTGTATTTAATTTAGTAAATCAACTTGTCTACAACCTTACTCTAAAACCCTCCCTAAACTTAATACAGACAAGTCTGTAAAGACTTGCGAAGCAATCTGCCCTGATGACCCACATGGCACTAAAATTTGCCTTAGTAATGTGATGCATGTTTTCATCACTACTCACAATGCATTAACCTGTCTTGATACTTTTATTAGTTACCTATATTTTAAAAGGAATGGGTAGCTTGATCTGCATTTTTGTATGTTTATCTATACTGAGTGTTTAATTGTTTTAAAATTAAAAACGTGACTTTATTTAAAATATGTATTTATTTTCACTTTAACAATAATTGGTATTTATTTAACACAAAGTTTAATAATTGATGGTCACTCAAATTTTAATCATTTTGTCAGTGACCTGTTAAAACAAAGAAAAAAATAACAACATATAAAACTAGCTTAATATAATTTAGTCTAATCTACTTAAGTAATTAACTTAATTAAATTCGATTAGACAGAAAAATAAATTACAAATACATTTTTGATATATTTACAATTTACGACACTTGTATTGCATTGTAATGGATACTTATTTATAGATGCTTATGGCCGATAGTTCGCTGTGGAATGTACCTATTATTTTAATACGTTATTACAATAAGGACACTATTAAACTCAATGCCAACAAACATTAACTAGTAAATGTTACTGGTGTGCTTGAGACCTTAAAATACAATTTTATCAATTATAATTTCGTAATAATCCTGGCTTGAGGTAGAAAGCTCCTAAAGATATAATTTAATAAGATATACATAATATAACTATAAACTGCTGATATGTTTGCCTTGATATTAATTGATAGATACGAACGCAGTGAAATAAATGTCAGATAATAATCGCGTTTCATTGAAATACATTTCACAACCATTTTAGCCATTAACTTTTAACAACCACTTGGCAAAGGTTTTATATTTGCGATAGAACTCAATCTGCGAGTTCTGGCAACCCTGCCGGTCAACTTAGTTTCGATCTGTTCTAAACTTTTGCCCCTGGTTTCTGGGACAAAAACAATAACAAAGAACAGAGCAGCAAAGCAGATGCATCCGAACAGCCAGAAAGTACCCGCTGGTCCTATACCATCCATAATGTTGTGGAAAGTTTTTGTAACAGTAAAAGTACACAACCAATTAAAAGCTGTCACTAAAGACGCAGCTCCTCCTCTAATTTTGGCAGGCAATATTTCGCCCATCATCAACCACGGTATTGGTCCGAAAGCTAAGGAAAACCCTAATAAGTATACCATTATACAGGTTAAGGGTAACCAACCTAGTGATGACACATCTAAATCAGTATTGTATTGGACGTGGAAGAAAGCACCGAGAACAATTAACGTAATAGTCATGATTATTGAAGATATATAAAGAAGCACTTTGCGTCCGGCACGATCAATTAAAGCGGTAGCAACGAAAGTTGATGCAAAGTTAACGAAGCCTACAATGATGGTAGATAAATTTTCATCCACAGAACTTCCAGACATTTTAAATATTTTTACTGTGTAAAATATGACGGCATTTATTCCCGATAATTGCTGGAATGTCATAAGTCCTAAACAAATTAAAATAGATCTCATGTATTTTATACTAAAAAGTTCCTTAAAATTGATGTCGTCTTTTCCTATTTCAGCATCCGATAAAGCAATATCTCGAATTTCATTGTCAATTTTAGTGTTTTTGCCTCGAAGCCATTGCAGTGCTTTTCTGGCTTCTTCATTACGTCCGCGTGAAATGTACCAACGAGGCGTTTCTGGGATCATTAATGTCAGTAAGAAAAATGGAATGGGTAAAGCTGCTCCTAAATATGCTAATTGGGACCAATTAAGATATTTTCCTGCGACATAAGCAATAAGGATACCGATATTACCAATAGCAGTAGGAAATAGACCAAGCGTGCCGCGTACTTCTGGTTGGATAGTCTCACCCAGGTACACCGGAAATGCAAGTGATCCAACACCGACACATAATCCACATATGACACGCCCGGTTAATACCAGATGGACTATCTTTGCCGTAGCTATAAGAATCCACCCTATTAAAAAGGGGGGTGCTATGTATAAGATTGTTCTTCTCCGACCGATGTAATCCACAAGCTGACCTCCAACTATGCCTCCAACAAGTGCTGCCAAAGGCATCAAACTTCCAATCCAACTAGCCTATAAAGTAACAAAAAATAATTGGTTAGGTATATTATTCCTCTTTATTGCTGACATGTATCTTAAAAGTATAGAAACATGTTACCTCTTCTTCTGAGACAGTTATATCTGTGCTATTCATCATAGTAACTAGGGCTGGTGATGTGTATGCTGAAGAAAACCCGATGATCATAGAGCCCATTGAGACAGCTATGGCGGCCAGCACCTATAATACAATTAGATTGTATATATTTATATTTTGGGATCGTAATAGTATTGATAAATAGTAATTGTTTTGTATGGTTTTCGTTTCATTAATTTCAATGTAGGTAAGTGGCATGACGTTATTTGCAAGGAGGCGTGTGCGAGTCGCGACGCCACACAAACCGCCTCCTATTCATTTAAGCAATCATTGACTCTGATTGGGACCACTTACACACGCTAGCTGCAAATTGGCTATGTTGACGCTGCTTGTGTGTTTTCCGCATATTATGAACGTCACAATATACGCGAAAGTTAATTAAAATAGTAGATACAAGTAATGTAACATATTTGAATGTTGAGATTGTTTTGAGTTCTAAAATTTGGTTGTGTGGCGACAAAGTGTATAATATAATGGCAGTATTCCATTTCATATCCCGTAAAAACTGACTATGGCAAAATTCATATCGCTATCGAAGAAGCAGTATTAATTAGTTGTAGGTAATTATGAAATGTAAACGATAAATTCTGTAATTATACATAAGAATCTTTGATACGGTTGTAAAAATCAGTCATTGTAAATTGTATTTCCCATGATTGAATTTATTGTAATACTTATTATACCACGATAACGTAATGTACCATATTACTTTTTATAAACGGTTGACTTTTCGCTGACTGATTTACAGTGACATTGATTGAAAAATTTTATTCATTTTTATGATTGTACAAGTGGTCACGTGTAGATAAGAATGCTGTAAGTTATAAAGAATTTCTTACTAGTATTATAAAAAAGGAGGTAAATACATAAATGTGGATGTTTGAGATAATAATCTTTAAACTGAACCAATTATATTTGTTAATTTCACATCTTATTGTACCGAATTAAAATATACGGCGCGGGCAGAGATAACGAAACGTAAAAATCGCCTAGAGAAAAGTTCACCGGTATAATTTATACCAAAAATTGATACAAAACCATGTACTAATCAAGACAAATCTTCGTTTGTTATTGGAAGAGACTTTTCCATGCAGTGGAATTATTTAATATCTGATCAAGTATACAGTGAATTCTTAGCATCCCATAGATTTAACCACATGGTAACAAAATACAACTGCAGCTATGACAGTGTATAGAGCGTAGGCCTCATATGTAGGATTAAGGAGGCATAATTAAACGTGTTAGGGGTCACCCTCAGTCTTCTACCCGCCATATTACCTTCTCTACCTAGCCTAGACAAAACTCTAATTAAAATACTTTATACATACGCGCTCGTAGAGAGCTTACATAAGATCTTAGGGATCCCAGTTTTTTAATTAGGCTAAAGAGGGATTCTCTTGTAAGATACCTGCGGGTAACAAGAGCCGGTGGGTAACAATAGCCTTTGCTTTAAAATGACACTTTTAATTATCACAGCACCCACATTTAAACATGCATAAAAATTACCAATAGGAAAGCTAAGGAATCCTCAATCTCACCAGTAGCCACGAGTCGGTTAAAAGTGATAGACAACGCAGCTCCACTATAATTTTATCTTGCCAAAACTAATTTTTTTTACCTAAAATACAGCCGTTTGTTCAAATCTTGTTAATTAATTGTGAATTGTATAACATTCACTACAATTAATAGTATATATATTTTCCCTATACTAGCCCACACATAGTGTGGGCTAGTAAAGGGAAAATATATATACATATGTGTTAATAAATACAATACTTTTTACCGCGTTCAATTATGCTATTATCAGGGGTTAATAAGGGCCACGCTCGAGGCGGGTACATAGGCCGGCCCTTATTATACATATAGAAAGTAAATTAATTTTAACAAATTTCAATAGTCTTCGTCATTTTAATACCTATAATTGTTATTCTCTTTATTTACATTTATCACATTAAATTACATTTTTAAATATTGATATAAAAAATAAAAACATTTAAAAATATAAAAAAGGTAGTTTATTATTTTTGTATCATAAATAAATCATCCCTAATATCTTTAATTAACTTAAAAGTGTCCAAGCTGTTGATTTCGATAACGATAGATTTTATAGTAAGGATATGACGGGCCGGGTGGCCCGTCTTATACCGTACTACTTATTTATAAAAAAAATGTTTCAGTTATGTAATTTCCATAGATAATATTTAAAAAGTTACAAACTCATTGTTTACGTCTGTAATTATTTTGTCGATATGTTATAGATAAAGGTTTTTATGACATATTTTTGCTATGTTCGTTTATTAAGAGCCATTGCTAACTTTTCCTTTGATTAAGTAATGTTAAAAGCCTGATTTAATGCCAAATGATAATTTAAGTCAAATGAAACTGAAAATAATTTTTTTTCTATTGATTACTCTTTTAATATTTGAATTAAAATTTGGTCCTTAAAAAACTACAGACGTTTATTAAGGGCCATAGAGAGGGTTTTTTAAAATCATGATTACTGTGCCTAATTGAGATGAAAATATTTGTAATATTACTTTCTGATGCAGATATAATAAACATTACCGTGATATTAAATACTTTGTTATATTCCTTTATTTATAGAAATTATTTAGGTTTAGATTAAGGTGGCCCTTATTTACCGCAAGTACCTTATATAGAATTATCATGTTGTCTGTAATAGCTAGATCTGGTTACTTCATTTGTAAATCTTGATAAAAGCTACTAAATAAATTTTAATCTTGCAATTTATTCTGGCAACGCTAATTAAGTATATAGTAAATTATTGAAAACTTTGGGAAGCTTTGTTACACAATATAAATTCTTAATAAAAAAATGTGTGTTAAATTGTTTCTTTAATGTAGATTGGTGTTATTAGTATATAAAAGGAAAGTTCGTTGGAAACAAAGAAAAGTTAAAAACAAAACTATTAAAGGAGTAGGCCCAACCGAGAAGGATGTTTATCGTCTGTTAGCATAAATGTAATTAGATAAAAACTGAAATACAGCATAATATTTTTAATGAATGCAGAAGAGAATTTTCTCTAACTTCTCTATATTTCTTCTGATTAAAATCATTGCGCATTCAAAAATTATTTGAATTAAGTATCTAAGTTTAGATACCCTGGGAAAAACGTTTGCTAGGTCGATCCTGGCTTACACGAGTCACAGTTTAAAAAAAGACGGTTTTTAAAGATGGGGGTAGAAATTATATGTCTACGAATTTTTTTTAAGTCGAACTAACGTCAGCCCATAAACTTAAAGTCAACCCAGGGTAGAATCTATTTTTGAAGTTACTAGAGTATAACATCAAAATAAAAGAGCTTTTTTAAATTAATTAATAATTGACTATGGTCTCAGGTCACAGACATTAAAAAAGTAGAACCTAAGTAAGAAACTCTTATTTTTGCAGTCGGTAAAAAATACTGAAATTCTAGATTATGAAAACCTTCCGCCCTCTTTAATCAGCAAATGTATTAAAAGCCCTTTAGGAAAGTAAGTAGAAACTGTCCTTGCGATATCATGAAAACTTAATTCCTCCCATAAATAAAATTGTACAAAACCATAAAATTTTGATATTGACATGATATAATTTTCATTTTACATTGCTATACATATGCCTACATAGTCAATTGCCGTGTCTTTCTTGAAAATAACAAATATACTTTATTCGGGTTGCATAATTTGAGTGTACTTAATACAATTTTAATATGTAAGTAAGACTAATCATTTGTGAGTTTGCATTATTATCCGTATTATAATACGGTTTTGCAATTAGTCACACTGCCTCCTTTTTAAATGCTTTGAGTTACCTAGGTAATTGAATTTTACATGTTTTTTCAAGTTTTTTATTCATTTAAGCCAGCTTATTTTAACGGACTATCCGTGAATATTATTTTTACGTAATAAAAAAAAGGAAAACTTGAAATCAAACCCTGTACCAATCCTTTTGTCCATTGTCCAGCGTGGTATTTATTAGTAGGCCAAGTATCCCTCCGTCGCTGGAGGAGGCCCGTCCCTGCACCCCTGCGTCCCTGGACATTAATGGGCTGTCACAGTCACTGTGGCCAAATTCTGGGCTAGTTATGTTTAAGGAAAAAAAAAAGTAATTATATATCTACGACTCGAGAGAAGAAGAATGGGCTGTTATGATGAAGCCAGCTTATGGTCAACCACCTGGCATGCGGCTTTCATGCATAAGGTCGTAGATTTGGATTCTACGTTGGATAGATCTTTTTTGTGTCTTTGAATTTTTGTGGGCTATAAGTCTAGGACTTGGCACAGCACAGGACATAATGAGATGTCCTTTGTATAAAAAAAAAACATCGTGACATTGACCAAAATTTAATATTTAACTACACTATCAAAATAATTTGCTAGCCGCTTGATTTTATTGATAGCCTTATAAGTGAATGTTGTCTTCGAGGTTGTTAGTTAAAAAAATAATTATGCACTGCACATATTTTTTGTTGGTGTTTGATTTTAGGCAAATACTGTCAAATTCAAGCCGATATCAGATGCAATATTATATATATAGCATAAAATATCCTTTTATGACAAAGATGTTTTATTGTGGAAAACAGAAATTAAATTGATCCTTTTTTTAATTGTTAGGTATTAAATATATTGAAAGTACAATTTCGCCCACCTGTGAGAATGTATAATTAGGTTTCTCATATTCACTGGTTTGTTGAATACTATAATGTGTGTCTGCTCTCATTAAAATCTTCATGATTGAAAATTCTGTGAACAGTTCATTCAAAAAACACTGCACAACAACTGTAAATATGAACACCACAACACTATATGTGAACTCGTCTTAAGTAACTGTAGAAATGAATATGTCTCGCTACATCGCAGCGATTTATATGGGCACAAATTGACTATGTAACTAAAATAATTGGTCTGGAGACTGCGATTAATAGTACGCGAATCTAGAAATGCGTCATTTATTATAATTTTTTTTGGAGTCTACAATTTGAAGGAACGATTGATTGATGATCTAGGAATCGTTTCTTTAAACTTTAAACATGTGTTTCTATAACATAATAGATATTGATACTTACTTTTACCTACCTCTCCAGGAGAAGATTTGAAAAATCTTTCGATGTTCCTAAAAGGCCTTGAATATTTTATACTGAAAAAAAAAACACAGCACCGTAAGAGCTTAAAACATTACCTTACACATTTACCGATACCTTGAGCCGACAATAGGTCTTATCAAAAGTTATTTTAGATAAATTGTTTGAGTGATGTCGTATAGTGATCTTTTTCTTGTAAAAGTTCGGAAGGTAAATTACATATGACAACTCGTTTTTAGCATTACTGTTGGTGACAATAAAATGAAGCCCCAATCTTTCTATGACCGTGAACTTGTTTAACGAACCTAAATTAAATGTAGACAGAAAAAATATTCACGATAATTAACGGCGTAGAGTAGCGATAAATTCTACAATGAGTCACAATTTTTTTGAAGCATAACTTGTGAACTAATAATATGGAATGTCACCATGGGATCTTAGTGGTTGTTGTAAAGCCGACTAAGAAAGAAGGACTATGCTAGTAATAAACATATCTGTGAAATAAAATAACTTAAAACAAAACCCTGAACCCTAAACCCAAACATAGAGTTAGAACGATGATTTGTGGAGTACTAAGAAAATGTAAGGGATCGTCGAAATTGACAGTGACATATAGATCTCTAGGCAAAAGAGGCATGTTTTTTTATTCGAGGTTACTCTATGAAATTTGTTAAGCGTCAAGGTTACTTTTTAATTATTTAACTAGCTGTTAGCCGCGATTTTGCAAGTAACTGGCTAAATGTAAGCTAAATAAACAATTATATCGATTTTTTTGTTAAAACATGAATACACCAGAAATACACATAATAACGTAAAATAGACTTATCTTTAAAAATAATTATATCTAGTCTACATTATTTCTTACATTAAACATTAGCCCGTTGAACATTTTACTTTTATCCAAATGTCTTTGTAAATTATGAATTAGCAATATGAAGGTTGTTATCATCAACATTAAGGAAGATAATAAGTCATAATTATGAAAGTTTCCGTCTATAATTTAAATACCAACATTGGTACTGTTTTTTGTGCGTGACACTCAATCGCACACGATTAAGGAACTTGTTAACACAAATTAAAATGTTGTTGATTTAGACATATTACTAGAATCACACGCAAAAAGGATGCTGAATTTTGTTTATATTATAACTGTATGATAGTCAAATATCTATTCATTTAGGTAACAAAGTAGCTTACGAACTTCGTAACGAAACTACTACAGCTTTCGCTGATTACTTGATTTAGTAAAGTTCTGAGAAGAATTGTAGCCAAGACACTCAGGTCATGCTTTTTTAAACATATTATTAGTAACTTTGTTTCAATTCCTTGTCAGGATGAAGATTGATGTAAGAAATGTTTATCAAGTATCAAATAGAATTTAGGCCAATTTATTAATAATTAACAATGTCATCTCTAGTAGAAAACACAAAGAGCTTATGAAATCGCAAATTGATTCATTCAACACTCAACATTATACTGCTTAAGTTATGTTTTAAATAAATACAGACAATAAACAAAGCGGAATACTTTTGCGGGTAACGTTGGTAAAAGACGTCCTGAAATGACTAATAAGGGCACCATTGATGACATTCCTAAGAAACAACAGGTTTGTAGGCCTGGGAGATTCTTACACAAAGCTTAGTACATAGGATTCTGTGGGCTCTATTCCCATGGTGACTGTGAGCTTTTTGGGGTTATTAGCATATGTAGGGTTTAATAAATAAATGAACATTATATTGTCATAATATATGCATTATTGATTTTTATATTCATCAAGTAAGTTTTTTTTCAAAACTCGCTAATTTCAAGGACAATTGAACGAAATCGTTAAGTATGTTACTACATTCTACAATTAAAGCAATCAATTTTTAATTCAAATTAATTAGATTGATTAGTAACATCGCGTCCTCGTACTGGAGCGTTGCCAACTACCCAATTTGTTCCATGAACTTTTGTACTAAGAATCTGTGGTGATGTTCATTTCTTTTAAGGATTTTCGATATTCTTCTTTTTTATCTTTCTTTATTGGTTGGTTAGTACCGAGTAGCGAACCTGGTGTCGAATCTTACTCAAGCTGCTTATATACCTCTGACGTGGTTTAACTTCTGTGTCTCTACGATATCAGCTGGTCCCGCCCTTTTACTTGCTTTTCGAAACACGGAGACGATCAAATAAAATACTACAGAACATTCACCCATATACCTATGGTATTATACGCCGTTAAGTGTGTTAATTTTTTTCTGATTGACACCACATTTTTTTACGATTTACAAACGCTTTGATTTGTTTAGAATTTAATACCTGCTTAGATAAATTCTCAATTTTATATGCCAAACACACGTTTTATAAATAGTATGGAATATTTCTTATATAAACTTCTTTACATTATAATAACAACTGCATGAATTTAATATTTAGTTACACATATTATATAGTACCTGCTTATAATGAATATCTTTAGTGAAGGGCTCTTGGCCCCACCACAGCCTACGTAAAGTAGTTAAAAATAATCCATAACCAAAGTAAAATTCACGACTCTATAAGTTTGTACAAGCTGACTTAAAAGTTTTGTACCTATCTACGAAATTTTAAGTCAAGAAGAAACAAAATCGATGGTGTCGATGAACAAGTCGATGAATAAGAAAGATTTATAAGGGTTCTTTATAAAGGCTATTTCTTTACAAAAGCCGTGCTAAACGTTCATGTGTTGTGTAGCCTTGAGAAGGTTTATTTTTCCTGGTCCATCCAGCGCATCCGTGCTAAACACAGTGTGAATGTATACCAATCCAATTATTGAATTCAGTTTGCATCGAATATTGTTGACATCATTTAGACGTGTATAATCGTAGATTGTTTACGGATTTGCAAGTCGGTGTAGTAACGATAAACAATGTTTATACCTAGATTTAATCGCGTTTAGCATGTGTCCCGCATTATCACATGTTCACGTGTTAACGTCATTGGCGTACTATAAAAATTGACATAGGTAACCTATTATAGAAGTTTTGTTTTAATGGTGTACGTGAAAACCAGGACTGTACCCCCATTCTGTACGAGTGTACTAAGTGCGATAAAAGTTTTCGATACTATTTTGAACTAGCCAAAACAGTGAGTAAAATACATAAAAAATTGTGCGTTAATTTGTTTATCATATTTAATTTTATTCTATTTCTACCATTTTATTGTAATCTTAATGAAAGTTTTAATTTTTAAATAATCTTCTAAAGCGTAATTTAATAGTTCCTGATATGATTGTTCTCGATTAAAGTAATTTGAGTTAATACCCGTTAATATTATTAGAATAATAAAAATGAAACGCTAAAGTTTTAAAGTTAATAATTTAAGCAGGACACAGAACGCAGAACGGCAGACAGAACATTTCTGAAATGGCAACCACGTATCTTAAAAGGGCGAACAAAATATCGGTTACAGGCAACGGCAAGCTGATGCATAAAGGTAGCACAGGGCAGCGCTTAGTTTAAAATGTTTGAAAGAAGCCCATGTTCTGCATTAAACTTACCCTAATTTATTTATATATTTATAACCCTAATATGATGATAACGATTACTTGTTTCATCTAATGATTACTTGTTTCATCTAATCTAGAAATTATTTCCTGTGTAGAGTAACATCGTTTTTCTGCCAAGTAAATTTTTTTTTTTAATTTGTTTATTTATTATTTAGTTCAAATCATGAGATAAACTCTGACGTCAAACATTCAATCTCAGCTAACGTTACCAGAAGTTTAATTCGCATTATTATTATTTTTTGTTACAATTACACATCGATAAATAATTATCGTCTAGGTATTTTTATTACTTATCTATTCTAGTGAACATTCCTTTGATTTAAAGCAGTTACATACATATATTCTGAAATGTTCCATACGAGAGATATGTGTCGTGTTATAATAGGGAAAAGCTTAGCCTTTTTATCACAACAGCCCATAAATGTCCCACTGCAGGGACGGGCCTCCTCTCGTGACGAAGGGGTACTTGGCCTACTAATACCACGCTGGCCAGACGGATTGGTATAGAGTTTAATTTCAAGCTTTCCTTCTTTTTATTTCGTTAAAGATAACATTCACGGATAGTCCCTTAGTCGGTATTACGACACCCATGGGATGAGATGGGGTGGTGACATATTGTATTCTTACTCCGTCACCACACGGAGTTAGCCTTAGAGCTTAACCTTTTAGCTAGGGATATTCTCGGGGTTACCATCCTTACCTGTAAGGCCAGCTGTACGTAATTCTGACGAACTGGCTAGCGTCCCGACTGTTTGTGCGGTCTTTGTGCGGTCGAGTTTTTGTAAAAAATGTCTTCTTGACCTACTGAGAGCTCTAGTCCGGGAGATGTCTTTATAGACACAAGATAAAACAAATCCGGTTTATTTTTAAGAATCATTGTCACAACAGTTTGCTCTAATAGGTACTATGTATACTAACTAATATTATAAGCAGGTAAAGTTTGTGTGTTTGTTTGTGAGTTTGTGAAGTTGAAGGGGGTAATCTCTGGATCTAATGAACCGATTTTAAAAATTCTTTCTGTGTTAAATAGTCCATTTATCGGGAAGTGTCATATAATATCACGCTACGGAGTGGAGTAGTAAGGAAATATGTTTAAAAAAAGATATAATACTTATAAGTAAATATAAAATAAAAGTTTTTTCGCCGCCCTACGAAGTACGCACGGGTCAGTTAGTCTATTCTATGTTTGATGATGTAATGATATTCAGATATACCGGGATAAGACTGGTTTGTACCAAATATTTCCAGTGTGTATTAATGAAACATACAGAAATATAATGGATGATGGAGGAAAACATCACACCAATACCATGCTGGGCCACATAGACTGTTTTTGTGCCAAACATTGCTTCTTTTGTTTACCTAGAGAAAGTATCTGGAAACTTTTCCTTAGAAGGCTTTTCCTTTTTAAAGGTACCCATGTATTCTATAAATTAATTGCGAATCTCGAAAAGTTCGGTTTCCAAATTCAATGCTCTCATATATTGGGCAATATATAAAAGCGTTGAACTGCTTGGAAACAACTTAATCGTTGCAATTCAACAGTATTCAAATTGTGATATTCACATAAAACATGTTGCTATAAGTTTAGATCTTACAACACCCTTTGTCATAACATAGATATAAGTAGGAGCAAATAAAACAAAAAGGTCTCATATAAATTACTTTGTATTAAAAATAACGACTACGAACTCCATAATATACGGAGTTGCCATTTACATTTGGTAACTGAAGATTAAACTATGTATGTAATTAATGAATATATTTGATGACGAAAGTATTTTTACAGATTTGTCATGATCATTTTTAACATTATACTTTACAAATATAATTCATAAAATTGAGATTACTGTATTGTAGTTACAATCGTTATACTTGTTCATTTGTATACTAGACTCTATATTACAATAGTTACAAACAGATCCAATTATTGTTAAATTAAGGAACTATATATTTCACATATTGTTTAGCATAAGGCACAAAGCGGAATGCTGATAAGTACTATTCTACACCAGTAATAACCAGTTTCATTAACAACTAAAGGAACTGTTTAAAACATTTTTTAAGAACTATTCTATATTTACATCGAAAACATAATAACTTATGACTACATTCCCAATCAGTCTTCATCGGCATAACTCACAATGCCTTCCATGTTTTATAAAACCTTCGCCGCACTCCACACTTGCTTTCAATAACACATTTTCTACAACATTCTGGAATGTACATTGTTCTAAAAGTATACATATCACTTAGATGTTAACATCCATTTTGTATTTGTTTGCTGCTTATGTTACGCACTCGTCGTGAACCACCGGTTAATTTTCTTTCAATTTCTTCTAAGCTCTTTCCGCGGGTTTCAGGTACAAAAAATATTACGAAAAACAATCCAATGACACATATGGCAGCAAACAACCAAACCGTTCCATACATCTCGATAGCATCAATAATATTGTGGAAAGTCTTAGTAACTATAAATGTACATGTCCAGTTAAACCCAGTAGCTAAGGATGCAGCAGTACCCCTTATCTTTGATGGCAAAATCTCACCTAACATAAGCCATGGGATAGGTCCGAAACCAATTGAAAAACCTAATACATATATGACTAAGCAAGCGAGTGGCAACCACCCGTAAGCACTGGTATCTACGTCACAAGCTCTGATGTAAAAATAAGCGCCTAATGTAATTAAAGTAGTAATCATTGCAACCGAAGAAATGTACAATAACATTTTACGACCTAAACGATCAATTATGGCTGTAGCTAAAAATGTAGATATAAAATTAACAATTCCTATAATTATACTAGACAGATTTTCGTCTATGCTGCTACCAGACATTTTGAAGATTGATGCTGCGTAGAAAATGACAGCATTTATTCCACTGAGTTGTTGAAATAACATCAGTCCAAGAGATATTAAAATAGCGGGCATATACTTTGCGCTGAACAATTTGTCATTACCGGACCTGTCAGAATCGGCCTGTGATCGGGTGAGATCTTTCATTTCTTTATCAACATTAGCTTCTTTTCCTCGAAGCCACTGCAAGGCTTTACGAGCGTCGTCAGGTCGCCCTTTTGTCATAAACCAACGTGGTGTTTCTGGAGTTAAAATCATAAGCAGAAAATAGGGCACAGGTAGCGCAGCCCCAAAGTATGCCAATTGTGACCAGTCAAGGTAGCTGCCAACGAAGAAAGATAACAGGATTCCAGTGTTACCAAAAGCAGTCGGTAATAGTCCAAGTGCCCCCCTAACCTCTGGTTGTAATGTTTCTCCGAGGTAAACTGGGAAGGCTAGAGAAACTATTCCCACACAAATACCACAGAAAATACGTCCAGCGAAAATCATAATTATATTTGTAGCTGCGGCAATCAACATCCAGCCAATGAAAAATGGCAAAGCCATGCCCATAATCGTCCATCGTCTTCCAATGCCTTCAATTAGTGGTCCTCCGGCTATTCCGCCAACTAATGCTGCCAACGGCATAAGACCACCAATCCAGGTTATCTGTAATAGACAGAATTCGTGATTAAGAATAAGTTATTTTTAAATACAATAATAGAGACAATATTTTATAGTTTTAGGTCAAGTTCAGATTATTTTAATTAACTAATTACCACATTTTTATCCTTTTGTACAATTTATAAAAAATAGGAATTAAAAAAAAATTAGATTTTAGCATTTTACCATTAATTTTAAGATCATGAGTACTGGCTGCTTAAGCCGCGTTTACTTGTGAAAAATCAGGAGGAGGATAATGTGTCTTACACATATTTATGAAAAAAGTATGTATGTGTAATAACTGTTGGATCATAATAAATAATAATTATAAATATTTACCTCTTCTTGACTTATCTGCTGTCCGTGAACAGTTCCATTCATGCTTGCCAATGCCGGAGAAGTATAACCCGAACTGAACCCGACGATCAAAGAACCCATAGACACAGCAAACGCAGCCAGAAGCTGTAAAAATGAAAATAAAAACATTATTTTAAATATTTATGGGCAAAGCTTAATGACTATGTCTTAAATTAATACCTGAAAACGTACTACACTAGACATTAGCTAACTTTTTAATTTACGAAAATATGAAATTTTATATTATTTTTTCCGCTACACTTGTTTCACCCTTACGCTTTCACGCAAACTTAGTTCTAAAAGCTATGAAGTTCCGTGGGTGGGTGGCTTTTATTAAATACGCTGTGCACAGGCATATACATAGTCAGGTATATTATAATATGCACTGTGCGGTCAGTTATTCTGTGTACTGACGGAATGTGCATACAAAGTTTTATAGAGTCAACATGAATAAAAATAGACTTACAGCTTTTCCATATATACATAAAGTATTAAAAACTTCTGGTATAGAAATCATTTTAAACTGGTAAAATTTCGAAACGTTTCTAATTACGACCAACAGTTTCGTACAAAGCAATCAAATGATCACTCTCTTATAAAAAGGAAATTAAAATGCGCTTAATACTTTTTCTTATTAGATTCCTTTGTTATCGGTTACTGCTGTTTTAGTGCTCGTACGAATGGATATCAAACGTTTTATTTTTATTTTAGCAAGAATCTATAAGGCTTGATAATTCTTAATGTAGCTGGACTATATTAGAACATTTAATAGTGTAGATACTCACTTGTGTCCACAAATAGAGACGCTGCGTTGTAGGTTTATAAGGCGGCGCATCCCCATTGATTGTGAAGTCTTGTGTTACTTTCGTACTGTCTAAACTAAGTTGTTTCACGAAAGGTGCAGAGTTTCTTAAATTGTCATCCTTGTCATTCTTAATTTCCATCTCCATTTTGTACTTAAATTCGTTCCCTAAACTTATCTGCCGAAGTTGCTGGAAATGGCGGCGAGTATTTTCAAAGGAATCTTGCTCGTCTTCGCTGCTACTTTCAGTGGAAACGTGTTCTGGTATCGTTGCGTAATTAGGTACAAGAGTGCCCTGGGATCCACACGATGTTGCGAGAGATGAACTTGTTGTAGAGGTAGAAAGCGTTGCCTTTGAAGGGACTCTGCTGTATTTGGGTCCACGTGTCTTATACAATCTCTCTTCGTCGCCTTGTCCGCGACGATTTTGTTCGTTCCCACCCTGTAATGATTAATAAATATATTTAATACTTGCACACTTATTGTTATCACTTGAATGTATAAATTTAAACACACCACTTATAAAATTGACTGAACCCTTTTCTATACAAAACAATACTGGACAATCATCCGCAAACATACCCCATTTATTATATCTGCTATCTAATGTGTGCGTAACCAGGAGGTCAGATCAAGAAAACACATTGCTTATTGACCACTAGTTATCATAAGGCCAATGCATGATACGATAACCGAGAATTAATGAACTCTTAGCACTTGTAAGGTCCGTAACAGACACCTCTTCATACAGGATCTTAATGTTTAAAGTTGTTAACTCACACCTTATTGTAATAAAACTACCGGTGGTACACCACTGTTACTGTTCTTTTCATGGCTTGATCATTGTAATTAGTGTGGTGTTTATAAAATAATAAGTCCAGACGTCGTTGTGTTATCATTACTTCCTATATTGTAGAGTAAGATTAAAAAATATTTAATTGTATTAAGTATGTTAGATGGTTTGTTAGAATTAATCTTTAAACGGCAATTGAAAATTGACAAGTAAGTAATGACCACAGCAAATTAAAATGTCCGGGAATCAAACCCAAAACCACCGCTGTAGCAGACAGAAACACAAAGCTCTACGCTATCTGTTCCTCGTTGAAAAATGTTCATAAAAACAAAATATTTTGAACAATATTACTAATGGGGCCATTTTATATTAGTTCTGTCTAATTTACAAGTCAGTTCGGGATCTTATATTAATTTATTGCTCAACATATATTTAGTATCTATTGTTCCTACTTGTACAAAGTATACTATAAATTAAATTCCTATTTATTAAATTGTTTTTGATGTTTATTTCATTAATTTAGGTACTAAAATTATTACAATTATACCGCCGTTAGATCAAACTAGTAATACCGTAACAAGATTTGTATTGACGTTGAAATCAAGGGTCATGGGGTTGATCACGTGTTTACACTGATAACCGACAGATGACCACGTTCTGGTTGAGTTGTTTGTTTACGTTTTGTATATCATAGAAGGCGGAGGGTGTTAATATGTATTAGATTCATCATAGCCGCACTTTAATGGCTAACTAGAGGGATAGGCTGATGGGCTCCTCAGTGTATCAGATTAAATGATGCACATGGTGATTTTAGGTTATATCCTAAATCAAAGTCATCAAATAAATCTTAGTTAATATACATAAAATAATGAGGAACGACATAATTCAATAAGTAGAAAAACCAGGACGAGTCTTATTTATTAGTTGAGTAAAACTTGACTGAATATACAGTATACAAATACCTAAAGAAAGTTTTATTGGCTGGTCAAAAAGGTAAAAGGAAAGGTAAATGAAGGTTCCTATGTCGAAAAAAATGCATTTAGCTTTTGTGTCAAGATTTTCTTATGTAACAAAGTATTAATAAGTACTCAATCCACATTACCATACTTACTTAATTTATAAAATAAAAAAAGACTTATACGGAAGTTATTTTTCAAAATGTTTCGCGCACATAGTACTGAGTAGAACATAACAGACTTGAGTCAATATTATTCCCAACATAAACCATGGTCAAGTAAGTTTACTTCATTGTTATTACAACCCTATTGGTTCTGCTATTGCTTGCTTACGTCACTCGACGTATTCATCAATTGAACAATTGAAAAAAGGTATCAAGAAGCAACAATAGTTTATGTATCAAATGTATTTATCAAAACTAAAGGTGTGTCCAAACATTGAGCGGCAATCGAGCGCGGCTGCCGCGCGCGGCCCGCCGCGCTGTGATTGGACAACTGCCGCGCGCGGCAACCCTGTATTACCCGCCGCGCGCGAACGTTATTATTGTTCATTCGCCGGCGATTGTATGTGGAACGAATGCCGCGTGTTGCTGCCGCGCTCTTGCTGCTCAATGTTTGGACACACCATGCTAATTCTTCTCTGTTATCACGGGTTAACACTTTTGAACCCTAAGGCTTTTAGAGAATGCCTGCTAGAATGCTGAATATGAATATAATATCTGAATATCTTAATCATTGCAACCTATTAAGAACCACTCTTTCTCAGGAAGAAATGTTTATCTATGTTTGATTGATTTGAGTGATAATAAGTATACCAATTCCTTGTTTACTAAATTTAAACCCATTTTAAACAATGTCCAAATGGAAATTAACCACTTGAATTTTTTCTGTTATTCCGAATACAGCTATCAAACCTATGTCCATTGTTCATTAGGTGCAATATTTTTTTTACAATGCCGTTTGTTATCGAAGTTATTTTGCTTGGTGAAGATAGGTACCTAAGTGTTTTACGCCAGCTCAAGACTAAATATTAAGAATTACTAATAATAGCAATAGGCTCAAGTTATGTTTTAGCAACTAAGTACTAGTCAATTAAAATATCATAAGAAGTGCGAGTGTAACCTGCATGGTTATATCCTTTCAATTAATTATAAGATGTCAAAAGTTTATAATTAATTAATTGTACGGGTAATTGCTACTTCCCCTAATCAATAGATTAATTATATACCATTTGTATAACATTGTAGTTTATACAGTTCTTTATTATAATACTTGTACTGTACTTTAAATTATTAAGCGCCATCTATTGCAAGTTATTAAAAGTAACAAACCAATCGCTTGGAAAACAAACATGTACTCGTAGTTTTACTAGAAAGCCGAGCGATGTCGCTAGTTTCATTTAAACTCTCACAGCATGAAGTGCTGTTGCATTGCAAAGTAATAATTTTCTCCTGTATCAAGTTTAATGTCAAATAAGTATGTGACGAGGTGTAACTAAAACTAGCGTGTAATGGAAATTTAAACTTAATTTCTATGACAGTCTTAAATAGTCTAGATAAAGCACGTAGGTAATGTGGTGTAAAGTGTGTAACTTGGATGAATTAATATTCTTATAAACATTTTCTTAAGTGTTTTATGTTAATAATTGCGTGATAGTGAGTTATGCCTTTAAGCATTGTGTCTGGCCTTGTCGAGCAGTGATTTAATACGACCATGATCGCTGGTGGCTGACCAGACAGTAGCGCTACACGTATTTTCGATGTCGCTATTAGACTAGGTGCAGTTTTTCATACAGTTTATTTTATTATTTTTCGTCATCTTGATGTTATTGTAATTGTTACACAAATGAAGATCTTTAGTATAATGATCATGTATGAAGCGATGTCTCGTCTATTTTTCAGTTGCTTGGCAACCAAGGAGTCGATCGCAACTGTACACTTGCGTGACAGTAAGGTTTATATAAAAAGTTTTCTAGTGCTTTCTAAGAAATTCCCGTCCAGTGACTTTGTGTTGTTAATTAATACCATTTTGTAAAATGAGTAAAACCGAGGTCAGTCAATTTGTGAAATAACATAAAAATAGTGGTGAACTAAATAGTTTATAGGTATGTACTTACCATTTCCGTGGAAAGCTGCTTCAGGTATCCCATAAACTTCCCCATAGCATTGGGGTTATTTTTATTGAAACTCATCTTGCCGTTTTTCGACAGCTGTCCTTTTCCAAACTATCAAGGAACGTCAAAATGATAATGTCTGTACAATGTAACTTCTTGTAAAACAATTCTTTGTAATTGTTCCTTAAAATCCAGGTTCGAAGTGATGCCGGTAAACAGTACACATCACCCGGTAACTAAAGTATGTTCACAACCTGGCTTATACACGCGAACGGTAATGCACACTGTTGCGAATTAACACAAATTATTCGTAGACGCGTTATTTAAAGTTATTTTGTTTACATATCACAAAACTAAATGATGTCATATAACAAGTTTAATTTTTCCCGCTCCGATCTTCAATTTTTTTTGACAACGCGAACCGAATTCTTCAGCAATCGAGTTATCTATTGAAACTTCCAGATGGCAGCGCAGTGTTTTATATAGGAACCCCCCGACCCTCGCGGGGGCGCCACGCGTCTGTGTAACAGCGTGCATGTGTGCGGCCGTGTTCGTAGTGGTGGGTGTGTTCAGTGCACACACGCGCATATTATAATGCCTCCTCGGCTGTTTGCAACTTACTGAATTACTTTGAATATATTTGCAGTGTTAGAGTTTCAATGGTTCAAATTATAGTACATTCAAAATATTTTCGTTGTCTGACAAAATATCACATTACGTAAAGTAATTATAAACGTACCTACAAAATATGCTTATATTTATTATTAGACTTCCGTGGTTATGAGGAAGTCAATGGCATTAGTTATAAACCATACCTATTTAAGGAATTTGCATGAAGCGCTATGAAATTTAGTTTTTTATTTGTAGTTGTAATTAGCACTGGACGATGACGCTAGCGTTCATTTGTTAGTACAAAAAAGTATCTACGTTTCATCGACTTTATTCTTCAATTATGACTCATTGTTTTTCAGTTCAGTTAACTATGTTTTTATCGCTGTATCATCCTGATGCAATAGTCAAAATTCGTTAGCACATTTAATAAGCAAAAACTACTAATGCTGCAAAAAAGTCAGAGTTATTATTGATGAACATTAGGTGATATAAAATTAAACTAAAGTCAAATGCAATACTAGACTGTAAGCGGTACTCTAACCACAAATACCTGCAGCTACTGGCGCCCTAGAACAATCCTGTAATCTGCGGCCACACTTGACTTAGCTTATTACGTTACATTTGGAGGTGTGTCCCTTAAGGCGAATACACATTGCGCAGCTGAATACGACAAACATTTCCAATGTTTACAAACAAAATAGCAAACTGACGACGACCAGTTTCGTAACGTAATGTACTTAATTACTGCTACAATACAATTTCTGAATGCATAGAATGTTCTGGTTAATTTAATTTCATTAGAAGACGGTACGAGCATCATCATAATAGCATCCAACTGCAGATGCCGATCTTTGCATTCTTTAGTGACGGATGGAACCAACGTGGTCCAGCCAGACAGTATGTTTTTTGATCAGTCACCTCAAGGAGGAAATCTGGTGATTTTAGTCAGCAAAGAATAATTATCCGACTTATTACGTTTCAATGTATTGGTACCTTTTGATATCATTATTATTAGAAAGGAAACTGAGACGTATGCCAGTTAGATCTGCGTCTGCGGCTTTGCGGTTGATCGTAGTGTAGCTATTATTGTTGAACGATTTGTATGCGAGTTAGCTCACGTTACTTACACGAGTCAAATGTATTGTTACACACATTTCGTCTCGCTTGAGTGGCTGTAATATGGTTGCGGTACATCACCAATAAAGATCCTATTTAAATATTAGGTTGCTTGAAATTCGACGTCGTTATTTTTAGAGTTTGATTTGTTTATTGTTGGATAAAATATGTCAAACTAAGTATATATTTATAAAGGATAATAAGTTTGTAAGTTATTATAAGTATATTTATAACATTTGAAATTGATGGATAAATCATTGTCACATTTCTTTTACGCTCTACTGCAGGCAAAAGCTTCTTCTAGGAATAGAATACATGCTTACCATTTGTTTGTTTGTTTGCGTCAAGTTTTCCTTTGAATATAAATATAATATTATTATCCTCTATTTCCTGCAGAAATACAGGGAACCGATACATAAAGTAAGGACATCGTATCGTATTATCAAATAAAATCTGAACCAAACGTTTTCGACATTTGATGAAAGAGCCTATTGTACTACAGGCAGTTTCTAATAAGGCATCTAAATAAATGTACTAAGTATAATAAAGCACTCTGTTGCACACTGGAGAATAAATATCAAATGATGCTGATATTCTCAAAGCTGTACAAATCATACTTTGAAAGAGATTCTTTAATGAAATATCTAATTTATATACTCAAATTTAATGGTTTTAATTGGTTCAATGATAATCAAGTTGTTGACTTCAACGAACTTCCTTAATATTTTCAGACGAAATAAATTGTAACGAATATCAATCAACAAATGCGCGTGGTAATCAGCACGTGCACAAAACAAAAAGCGATCTCTGTCTGAAGCAGGTTGAACTGGTTGCGTTATTCATTCCCGAATGTTTGGCGTGCCACGCCTCCCAATCGCAAACAGTGCCAAGAGGTTAAGCGTCACATGTTGGACGTCATACCGTGCGCCAACCCACGTAAACCTTCAGAAATATTGTGCGAACGTGACTGCTTGTATGTTCTTCTTCGGCCTTGTCCATTTAAGATGCTTAATGTTATTGTTGCTCTTGTCTATTTAAGATTCTTATTGCGAGAGTAACTAATGTGTAGATAATTAGATTTACTGATTTAAGGTTCGTATCTCATTGACGCCCCATGGAGACGAACAGATTTAGTTTACTTATGATACGCTAACTAAAGCGGGCTGATTTTGGCTAAGGTTTCATTTTTAGGCAAGAAATTAGTCACACATTCACACAGCACTATTTAGTCCTAAATTAAGCAAGGCTTGTCATAGAAAAGTTACAAATACACATATTTAAACCTATCTCTAATCAACAGTGCTGTTTTAGAGTAAGTGTTGATACTAAAAGAACAACAGTTATCTATGCTAAACGTCATAGCTGGACACGTAATTTTCGTAGTGTTGGTATACCGAAGACACACTGATGCACTTGTATAAACTTAACACGCACACATGCACATAATAAGTACAGACGGTGGACATACGTCACGTCGGAGTCAAAAAAGTCAGTGGAATATTCCACGAAGAACCGGGCTACGGCGCGCGGCGTCGCCAATGCTCCGTCGGTGCAGACGAATTCTCGAACATTCCTGACTATCTTTGGTTGAACCAGCTTTCTTGAGACGTACCCGCACGCAAGCTATGCTTAATGGTTCAAGTAACAGTTTAGAATTATGAACATTATAGATTGGCATTATCCTTAAAATCCAAATCTATACTTCTTAAGTTTAAATCTATTTTTTTTAATGTATGCAATTGGCATTAAAGTATTCATTATTTTACATACATTTCATAATGTGTTTGTGGCACGGAGTACACATATATAAATTCCTACAATGGACATTTTATACATATCTATTGTTGAATTATGCAGAGATTAGAGCTATCTGTCCAAACATTTTTTTTGTGAATATAACTATATTGCGAATTAACTATATCTGTCCATTATTACCTGAAAGCTCTATTATTCTTATCCTTATTAAACTAATGTTATAACTCTCTTTGACTAATATTTTTGATATCAGAATTAACTGACAATGTTTTCAATAAACAGTTTTTTAGACTTACGGTAGAATAGCTAAGTGTCAGCAACCGATTAGGTTTTACGTATACACAATCCGTCACAACAAGACAGTTTAACATATTTGAATTGTGCAAATTCTTGTACCTTTCCTAGATGAGACGATAACATATTCATAATACAACGTTAATACAACATCACGCGTTACATCAAAGCACTAGTTGTTATCTTATCAAATATTGATACATCCGAGATAAATTTCAATCAAAAGTTTCCATTGGGATGTTGTGGAAGTGACTCTATTTGTATTACTGTTCTATGCAAACTAAACCTCAGCTGCAACATTCGTGCTCTTAGTAACGAGATAAACGTGAACTACGAGTACATCTGGCGATAAATATCAAGCTTATAAGAGAGCACTTAATAGGATATCATCATTACAATTCTTTAAGCCTTTCTGCATGAACTGGCTTTCAGTGAATCAAGATTGGTGTAAGATCTTGTGCCAAGTTTTATTTTTTTATCGTAATTTAACTTATGCGTAGATTTTTCTTTAGTCAGATTTTACAACACAGTGTAACACGTGTTAGTTACATTCTTACTACGTCACAGATACGATATAGTCTAGTAGATTTATCGAGTATAAGTGGTCTGACAATTCAATAGCTTGTCGTAGGTTAGTGCCAATGTTGTTTACACAAAACTAGACCGATAGAGATTCTGACCTAAGTACACTGAAAAACTATGTTTCTAAAGCGCCACAATCGATTTTTGTGCATAACGGGTTAATATTTTAAAATGATAACGCGTCAAAACAGCTAATCTATACATATATAACGTTGTCTGAATCAAATTCGAATTTCGATTCCTCACACCTCTAGTGCAGGTGGCTTTTAGGACGTCAAGCCTAAATATCAGATTCTTCATTAATTTGTCAATAAATATTAAAGGGTATCTAACATTTCAGTAGTCTGTACAAATAATATATCATATCTACTATATTTAAGTCTGATATAAAAAGAACTGGAGGTATATTAAAACAAAGCAAAGAACAATGGGCAAAACGTCCCCACCCTTGTAACACTTTCAGCTATACATCAAATGAAAGCCCTTGAAAAGTGAAGCATTTTATTGTATGACAGCAAATCTGTCAGTCATGGGAGAACAGAGTTATTGAGGAGAAGAAAATAAAAATAATGAACGATAATATTACATACTTTATGCTAATGTTTACTATGTAAGCACGATAGAGTCAAAGGCTATCTTACTAGTAGAGGGACCATACGTCTAGAACATCCTACATCATCCAGAAAACGTTGAATTTCGCTTTTCAAATATAAAACATACCTACATCAATCAATCAATCAATCAACTAGCCTATCGCAGTCCACTACTGGACATAGGCCTCTCCCAACACGCGCCACAGAACTCGGTCTTGCGCTTTCCGCATCCAGTCCGACCCAGAGACCTCTATGAGGTCGTCGGTCCACCTAGGTGGGGGGCGTCCTACACTACGTTTGCCGAGTCGCGGTCTCCACTCTAGGACACGTTTGCTCTAACGGCCATCGGTCCTTCGACAAAATGACCAGCCCATTGCCACTTCAGCCTGCTAATACTACGAGCTATGTCGGTAACTTTGGTTCTTTGTCGGATAACCTCATTCCGGATTTTATCCTTCAAGGAGACGCCGAGCATAGCCCGTTCCATAGCTCGCTGCGCGACTTTAAGTTTGTGGACTAGCCCTACTGTGAGTGTCCACGTCTCGGCACAGTATGTCATTACTGGTAGGACGCATTGGTTGAAGACTTTAGTCTTCAGGCATTGCGGTAAAGGCGAAGAGAAGACCCGACGTAGCTTGCTAAATGCTGCATAACCCAACTGGATCCTGCGATCTATTTCTTTCTCGAAGTTGTTTCTACCAAATTGGACAACCTGTCCGAGGTAAATATATTCTTGAACAACTTCGAGCATCAATCCGTCGACATAGATCGGCCTCGGCGTTATGTTTGTTAAACATGATCTTCGTTTTGTTGAGGTTCATGCCGAGTCCAACCCGTCGAGAGGCTCCATTTAGGCCCTGCAGCATCCCGTCAAGCTGTTCTAGTGACTCTGCCACGATGACGATGTCATCAGCAAACCGAAGGTGTGAGATATACTCGCCGTTGATGTTGATGCCCCATCCAGTCCAGTCTAACGCCTTAAAGACGTCTTCGAGCGCGTTGGAAAAGAGTTTAGGGGAAATTACATCCCCTTGCCTCACCCCTCTACGCAACTCAATAGGTGGGATCTTTTTGTCCTGGAGCTGGACGGTCATAGTGGCAGTTTCATATAAAGATCTCAACACCTCGATGTACCGCGACTCTTCAGTCTTCTGTACAATCTGCCGAACAACATGGATGTGGTCCATGGTGCTGTAGCCTTTTCGAAACCCGGCTTGTTCCGGTATTTAAAAGTCGTCGAGTCTTCTAGCGAGGCGGTTTGTGAGTACTCTCGAGAACAACTTGTAGATGTGGCTCAGGAGTGATATGGGCCTATAGTTCTTCAGTAAGGATTTATCACCTTTTTTAAAGAACAGGACCACCGCACTCCCGCTCCACGCCTAAGGTGCTAGGCCCTGGTGAATGACGGAGTTAAAAAACGTTGTGAGCTCTTTTAGGACAGGTGTTCCGCCAGCTTTTAATAGCTCTGTAGTAATTCCGTCATCGCCTGGACACTTATTGTTCTTAAGTGTGCTTTGTGCTCGAGAAAAAATAAAACATACAGCTTTCATAAATATCATCCATCGGTTTCCCGCCGTCCTAACTAGGTCGTGGGACCACCGTGTGAGGGGTCTCTCCACCCTGCTCTTTCTGATAGGCGGTCGCCATTCCAGAACCTTTCAACCCCAACGACTGTCGGTTCTCCGCGCTATGTCTCCTGCTCACTGCCACTTTAACCGGTCAATTCTGAGCGCTATGTTCGTATGCACAGTTGGGTATATTAGAAAGATAAATGGACCTGACGCAGCTACTACTTCCAATGCAACAATAACGAGCTAATGCTAATCATTAATGAAAACCACGCACCTATTCATTATTTATTGCATGAAACTGATGCATTCATACTACCACCCCGACACTGACTCCGGTCATATCCCTACAAAGGTGATCACTGATTGGAAGAGGCTCGAGGAGAAACTCACGTCTGTCGAATCCGCCCACCTAGATAGTACTCCCGACAGTCTGGATACTGTAGTGGACACTGAGGCGGCGATCGGTGCCCTGACAGGTCGTGTCATTAATTAACGATTGCTTTCGGAGAGTGACTATGCTGGAAGACCTGTGCATGCAATTACCTGAAGAACTGCGTGATCTGTTGAGCCCCAAGATACCTGCCAAACGTGGCTACGACAGGGCCCTCAGCGAGTCCAATAGGGTTAGAAGCTTTAGTGGCCTGTCAAAGTACGCATAAATGAGTTTCGTCAGTCACGATGGTATGCTCAATTGAGTGAGATCGAGCCTTTTTATCTCGCTTTCTAGCAGCTATCGTACCTACCGATCGTTAACGAAGGACGTATACTCTACTATGCCTCCTTTGGTTAGGCCTGATAGGAGGCTAGCGTTCGAGTATGATGACAAGGCCGAATGCCTGGTCAATAGCCTCGAGGCCCAATACGCAGTTCTCTTCAGGGTAACAATCACGATATAATATCAATCACACACACCAATTTTAAATATATGTCGACAGGGAAGTGAAACGGCGAACTTCTCTCCCGGAGTCACCGCTCAAGGCAGACAACGACGAAATACCGTTAGTCACACCTACCGAGTGGAACCGTTAAATAAACTTCTCGCCCCTAAAAACGCACCCGACTCAGAAAGAATAACAAAAATAGTCATCAATTTATTCCCCGAACGTCTTTTGGTCCTTGACATGCATCTTCACTGTCGCAATATCAAATTGTGTATACGGCCGTGGTTATCGGAATACCGAAACCCGACAAAAGAATTCCGAGCCGGCTAGTTATCGACCTGTTAGTCTGAGTCGAGCCGTTTCCGAGCCTGAGGAACATAAATTCTGTCGTTTACTATTTCTGCAATGGTTGCTGCATAAAGAACATGTCCTAATGGTTCTTTAAATGTTTATATTAGCAAAGCTAGCTATCTGAAAGTCAGGAAAATGCTGTGGATGATGTAGGATGAGCTAGATGTATAGTCTGTCTACTAGTAAGATAGCCTATGTTTAGTTTAGCAAAGCTAGCTATCCGAAAGTCAGAAAAATGCTGTGGATGATTTTCTGGATGATGTAGGATGAGCTAGATGTATAGTCCGTCTACTAGTAAGATAGCCTGTGACTTTATCGTGCTTATATAGTAAATATTAACATAAAGTATGTAATATTATCGTTTATTATTTTTATTATCTTATCCTCAATAACTCTGTTCTCCCATGACTGACAGATTAGTTTCATACAATAAAATGGTCCACTTTTCTAGTACTTTCATTTGATGTATAGATGTAAGTGTTACAAGGGTGGGGACGGCTTCCATACAAAAATGCCCATTCTTCTTTGCAAGCACCTACATCATTCATTTAGCTGTATGGAATTTTACTAAGGTATTCATTTCATCGTTAGTGTTTTGTGTTGCATGACTAATTTCTTGCATATTAGCTCTGTCAGATCGATAGTGCAGTATGTAGGCCAATCAATACACCTAGAGCTATTACGTCTAAATTCTTGGAACTTATTGCATATATACCAAAATATACTTTTACACGACACTAGTTGACCGCTTTTTGGATATGGTTTACCATTTTTATTCAAGCTTATCTGGTTTAAACATAAACGCCAATCTCCTATCAAATTTCGACTTCAGAACACATTAATACTACTGTGTAAAACAAAGATTTATACATCATGTGAATCTTAATGTGAACAAACTGCATGTGAAGTTCGATTGGAGAACAAGACCTTGTCAGACAGTCGACCTTGACGCAGCATCAGGGTTATAGCGGTCAAACTGCACACACCCCCAGTTAAACTCGTCAGCTTAGCAAATCAATTACAAGGTAACGTTTTTCCTCGTTATTGTTGCAAAGGTTTAAGTGATTTTAATTAATGTTTATTAATATTGATGCAGTAAGAAGGTAATTTTGCTGAAACCAAAAGGTGGTTTTGGCTGAGTTATGTAAAAGCACCGTGCCTGGTTAGATCTTTGTAATTTTAAAAAGCAAGAACTTTTTTTTAATAAATAAAAATCATTAATAAATTAACCCCTCACGATATAGGCTAGCTAAATTTCGAAAAATGGGGGAGTCACAAAATCGCCCGTGATGGAAACTCCTAGAGGATGTATCTACTCATAGGCCTATGTTTAATTGTCTACCATTGGACGTCATTTGACTTTTAAGAATTAAAAACAACCTTAAAAGGTTTATATTCTCTACTTAACAAACAGTAATAATAAATGTTATTTATTATATCTCAAAGCATATTGCCAATGAGCCTTATTATGACCGCTGCCGTCGTGCGCAAATATTTTAATTTTAATTATGTGATAACTGACCACTCTCAATAAAGGCAACCGTTTTCCTTAATAAATCTATATTACTTCTTATTGTTTTAGAAATTCAATACAACCTCGAATCACTTAAAAAAACCATTGGGCGCTAAATATTTTTTTCAGTAACCGTTTCCTCGATTGCTATACATGCTTATTCACTTCTCAAGTTTTCAATTGTTCGCAGAAGTAGTAATGTCGTACATAGCCGCAGGTCCAACAACAAACGGGGTGTTGACTTGTAGTTGTGAATTAGGAGTATAATGGTTTTAATACATCAAAATCGCAATTTCCGTAAGAAAAATTAGTAGTAGTATCTTGATCTTGAATATGAGCTATGAAAAGGTTAAACAAAAAGTGTCTGAGAACAGAGAGCGAAAATAAGTAAATGCAGATAACATGCGTAGATCCATATGGTAACCTGAAGATCGCATCGTTCGAGTCCCGCATCGAGTACCAATTTTTTCCATCGTCTTTCTTCTTTTCGGATTTACCTGAAAATGTCATATTGTTAACAATAGTGAGTAGCCTGTTTTGTAATATGATTTTCTGAAAATATGTTTTTTGTATTAATAATGTCTAAAATTGTATATCGGTAGTATCATCAGCTTTATGTGCTGTACACATACAGTTTGCTTAATCTCACAGGAATATTACATACACCTCGTGTGAGATTATGCAGACAATGCTGCGCCATATGGATCTATTATTATTTTGATATATGCACATAATAATAAGACATTGGTACACAATAATCGGCTTAGATCTATTGTATCAAAATGCATCACGGATTTATACTAATACAATTGTATTCATTATGCATTAATTTAATTTTATTATAATAGACAAGGTGATACGTGTACTGGTAGTTAATCAATTTAATGGTTAATTTCTGTGATATATTCCATAATAAATCTTATGGCTAAAACATTTTGTACATTTAAAATATGTTTCCTAGATCTAAACACTGACTTATTCAAGAGCTATTTATTACACATTAAAAATACCAACGTCTTACGTTACTCTACATGGCATTTTCGTTATTAGAAGAGGCTTTCATAATTCCTGTTTAATACCTAGGTTTTCTACAAATTCTCTCTTTACACGAAAAACGGAAAAAGATTTTCAGGTTCGAGTTTTGTTAAATATTTTTTTTATAAGTACCTACAATATTTCCTAAATTAATACACGGTTTATATAGTAAAATAAGTAAGTAGGTATGGGTTCTCAATTTAGTGATTAAGTATCAACTCGCATTCTACCGCGAAGGCGATATCTCTAGAATACATTATAATGTTCGCTATTGTTAGACACGTTAGAAAGACGATAACACCTTGATGTGTGTGGTCTCTATAATTGTATTGTACTTATTATACTCTTTCTTTATACATTATGCATCAGTATACAGTATACAGCCACAAAGGCAGAATTGAATCTGCCTTAAATGGGTTAATGCAGTATCTATATTATCGATATGAAGCTGAAGATGTCTTTTCATTGTTCTTATTTTTTTGGTTAATCTCAAGGGCATAAAATTGTATGTGTGTAAGTGTAAAAGTTAAAAAAAAACAATGCTGTTTTACAGCTAATATGATTTAATGACACAAAGTATCACCATCCGCGTAAGTTAACATCGACTACGGGAGATTTGCCAACTCGATACTAACCTGGGCAGCAAGTTATTGTTCCCCCTAGTTTTGTACTATCAGCCATGAATTTAAGAACTGCTAAAAGAATATAGATATAAAAAACACGGAAGAATGATGAGGAATTCTTCGTTTCTAAACAAAACTTAAACTATGCCGATGACCTGTGAGACACAGTCATTCATTAACTAAAATGCACGCAAAGCACTTGTAAACTGTCAGAGGCTTTAAGTGATCACATTTGTACCTATTTACATACTTTGTGTTTACATTACTTTAAACTATACCGTTTATCGGACTTTGCTTCTAATTGCGTTGGGAGCTCTGATTTTTGGACCGCTAAGCAAGACCCAATTGCAACTTTGAACCAAATTTGATGATTGCATATAGTAATCTAAACTCAGACTAGGCAGACTACAACTTACTATTTATCCGATGTCTAGTACCCAATGCAAGCTATACTTAGTCTTAGACTAGAGAGCATTGTGTGAATATATGAGAAAGATATTACGACACCTTCGAATTAAATAGAATTGTTGACAGCTAGATTACATTAAACCACTACAGGCTTATAAATCTTTGACACGCGGACGATATTCAAGTTAACAGATTTGTATTTTGTTTTAATTAATTTGCACCTTGAAAAGCCTGTTTGGTTTGCACATTGTGACGTAAGTTAATTATAATGTACATTCACTTGTGGAACTGAAAAATAATATGCTGCAACGAATCTGTATTATTTATTGTATTGTAGAAACGAACTAAATAGACATATTATCAAGTTTTAATAGACCTAAATAAATCAAACAATCTCTTTTAATAGATACTTACTATGAGTATTCTATTAAAGTATTTATTATTCAAGCTGATTTTATAGTCGTTTTGAAAAACAATATCTTACATTCCATAGTTATCAAAAACACCAATATGACGGCCAAGGCGAGGGAAGAGCCTGTTTTTCAAAATGTCATATCTTGCCACCAAAATCATGGTCAATTTATTAATGTTATCTGATTCGATACTTGTTTATTTACGTTCATAAATTACTTCATGCTGAGACGTCAGTTTTGCTCATGACATTGTAGGAATTATTCGCCGCAAGGCTGCAATAAAATCACTGAAATATTTTTTGAATTTATTCTAGTTCCTTGGTACCATATAAGTCAAAACCTTCGACTGATATGATCCCCTGATTATGCTCCTAAAATTTACATTACCTAATTATATTCAGGTCTAGCAGCAGTTGTCCCTGTTACAATTTAGATGCATATCACCAAAGCGCGACTCTTAGGTGCTAATCAACAAGCTACTGGTTTTTAAATGTAAATGTGTCTCCGCTCGTATCCAATTTATCGGGATCAATACTCTTCCATTTCAAACCATGCCAGAGTTTATCTATTCGGCTAGTCCTGCTTGTTTTTACAAAAGAGACATAATACCAACTGCATAAATTTACCATGACCTCATAAAACGCATAGTCGCCTACTTTAAACTAAAACTAGGTACGCGTCGTAAAGAAAACTAGACATCTCTAGCCGTGAACCTAACACGTTGATGATCCTAGATAACGCTGAAGGCTAAAATATACACCCATATAAATAATGTATTATTTCGTCTAACGGGCACACCGTTAGACATGATACAATGTTTATTCGGCACAGACAAATTTGGCGAAGCATACTTTCACATCGAAATCGACTTCAATAGATTTTTTGCAAACTATGCTAACGGTTTCCTGATTGTTTCACTGACTAGATACCTTCGTATTAAATATGTATGTATGTTCACATGGCAGACGTAGCAATACTATTGTTCATTGTTGTATACAGTATCAATACGAAGAACTGAATACTAATCTTTCATACAGGTTTTGTACTTATACGTAAAGGAAGATTTTTTACGTTGGTGTTTTAGAAATATGCCATTGGTTTTATAATAATTATGAATAGTGATCTCTTCTAACTTATATAAACTATTCTCTTAATGAAGACCTCTTTTACTGCTGTTCAAGTTTTCCAATGTGTTAGATCGTCACAACTAATTACAACTGATATATTTAAAATAAACATGACCATCTTACAGTTTAAGTAAAAGTGGACTCTGCGGTCTACACCTCACCTAACTCTCCATTTTTCTCTACAACCCGTTCTTTAAATGTTTTGCAGTCTCTTCTTTTATATACCATGGTAGTAACTTATAAATTAATATAGCGGATAGGTAGGTAATAAAAAAGTAATAACAGCGTATTTTTTTAAAACATCGAATATTCAAGTACTAATTTATTCAATAATGCAATTTTTAGCTACTAAGCATAAAGTAGCTCTGTCGTTGAATTTTACCACACTCTGCATAATACGTATTTTAACATACGTCTTTTGTTTATAATGTACAAAGTTATCTGGTGGGTGTGTGCCACTTTTCACGTAGTTAATACCTAAACAATTAAAATGTTCTAAATTTAGGCTGATTGACGTCAGCAAACTCTAACTATGTCATGATTCGACACTGTGCAGCTAAAAGGTTACCTAGAGTTTATTTATATCATTTGCTACGGCTTTAATTGATTTCGTATTGACTTCTTCATTTTATCTATTACTTCGTCTAATTGATGGATTAGGATCTTCTGACACAGGGAAACATTTTCATGTAGAGTTTATACATCATAACTTTTTAGGAGACTGTCTCATTCCACAAATGTGAGGTGAATTTATAAATTTTGACCATAATACTGTTTTATTTAAAGAAATTCAAATTCTTTTATTTTTCATCACAGTTGTAACTTGTTGA
Source organism: Schrankia costaestrigalis (assembly GCA_905475405.1). Classification (NCBI taxonomy): domain Eukaryota; kingdom Metazoa; phylum Arthropoda; class Insecta; order Lepidoptera; family Erebidae; genus Schrankia; species Schrankia costaestrigalis. Next base: position 10,469,660 of record FR997827.1, read on the forward strand.
CGTCAAATTTATTCTACTTAACGTAATTACTGCGATCATTTAGGACTATTCTGGACTCACATACCTAAAAAATATGTATCTTAAAATATGAATAATATTAACAAAACGACAAATGGACCAGATTTATTCAAATTAGTTCTTGAAGTACAAAAGGTTGAAGTATTTTCACCTGTCAGTTGAATGTAAAAAACAAATTGATACATAAATACTATTTAAACAGCTGTTTAATATGCAATGAGTGAACTAAGTGATAGCTATTTTGTTTATTTAATTTATGCTATTGTAGGTAGATAACGAAGTCGTATTTGCTACTACACGTGCTAATGTTAAACACAAAATGTAAATACGATGCAAGCAGAACTTGCTGTATAATGTTTATGAACGACTTATAACCGCCTTAATTTAAGTTTCATATTGTCATACAACCAGATGCTACTGCATATTTCCGAACTGATGAAATGTATCTTAGCTATTATTTATTTAACAGTTAAAATAGCATTGTTATCTTATACTTACTTTGCTCCATCATTATCATATCAGCCATAAGACGTGCAGTGTTGGACATGGGTCTCCTCCAAATGATTCCAACGAGGGCTATCTCTTGCTTCCTTAATCTACCTTTATCACGTTGGCGGTGTGCGTCTTCAAGTCTTTTGTCGCTATCCCAGAATATTTCTGATGCTATTACTTGCTATTGATCTTTATCCCGTTTATTTTAATCAGGATTATTCTGAAGTATTTGCAACATCATCGTCAATACTGTGAAAACGTTGCAAATACTGCTGAGTTAATTTAGTAATTTTTGTAACAATATTAAATTACATAAGTACACATAAATACTATCCGACCTGAAAATACTGTTCTTCTGGTTTAATATTGTTTATAAATGGTATTGTTCCTGAATTTGACATCGTATTTTTATGTTATACCTAAAACATAGGTAAATAAGTGCAAGTAAATAGTGCATTGACTCTCCAATATGGCACGAGTTTAGTAACCTATAATTATAATAAAACAATGTACAAGTAACCTTGTATCGGCTAGTTTGAATTACTGCACATTTAACAAATAAATAAAGAATAATAACAAGTGTTACTACAAACAAAAAATCTAGTGGCTATTGTTCAAAAGCCTGGTTATTGAAAACTTATTGTAATTTCTTTCAGGAAAATTCTATTGGTAGTTTGTTTATGCACAGTTGTTGCTAATTTATAAGAGCAATATATTATACCTATTCACTTTAGAAAAATATATTGTATGTGGTGTGCAATATTATTCATATAAATATGGTGTCCATTGTACAATATTTTATGATCCAAAAGTACTAGAGCCGTTTGTAAATAAAATAAATATTTGTAAAATTGTTATTGTATTAAAGAATGCATTGGTGTCTTGTAGTTCAAATTCTATAAATGCTATTTTTTATGTAGATCCTGACATAGATTTCAGATCCAGATAGATAATCCTGTAGATTTCCGTTACAATAAAAATATATTTCATATATAAAAACCAAGGAGCACTTTTCGACGCTTTATAAGTTTTTCTTTAGGTACCTATCTATTTGAGATCATCAAATTTTTTCATTGGTTTGCCCCGTTTAATACAAAAACATAATACTTAATCACACATAAGTGTGCATTATAATTTATTTAAGAATATTATATCTTCTTAAGTCGGCAAGAAATCTTTTCAAAGCTTAAATTAAATTATCATAGCGAATACTAAATAATTGCATAATGACGGTTTTAGCACGGCTATACAAATTAGTCTTTTGACGCCTTGTCATGCTCACGTCACAAAACCAATATTGTTTGTTCAAAAGGTTTCAAACGGCTGCTTTATTTGCAAAATGTTTGACGTCATACTTGTGCATAATTGAATATTAACACGGAACTGACATTTTTGGGTACTGCAAAAAAGAATCATTGTTTAAACACTCGTCTGCTAGTCAAGAAATCTTTTTTCATAAGTAATGTATAACTATAAGTTTCGTCTTTCCAATAAGACTTAGGCGGTATTAGTTGTAATGAGGTTGTCTTATCCACATGGAAACGTCAACTTCATCGTATGCATTTTCATCTGTAATAAATTGGACCCCAATTAAATACCGAAAAAAATCTAGCTGACTTTCAAGACAACATACCTACTAATTAGAGCTTACAGAAAAAGTCTAGTGTAGTTGTCAGTAACACAAGATAAATGTCAGATTAACGAAATGGTCATAGTTGTTCTCGTACAAGGTGATCGAGTGTAGGAGAACGCGATCTTAACTAGGTCCTTACTGTACAATGCGGATGTAATCTTCTTAGTTGCAATGAATGGACTTTTTAATTCCAAAATTCTGAAGGCTTCGAAAATATTCTATTTAACATTTGCACACTATCGCAGCCTCAGTGGTGGTGTTACCGATTTAGACGGCTTCTTGCTGAAGGGACCAACCACCGAAACTGGGTTAGTTTCGCTATGGTATGGTCCCGGTATGGTACCATAGTACAGGCAGTACCATTATGAAATGTGAAATTAGTTCAGTACATTCTCTGAGAGAATATGTTATCTCAATCGCTTGTCATGGACAGTTAAATTGGGCACAGATGTATTCCTATAGGTACCTCAATTGCTGATAAGAATAGCCATATTCGTTGACAAGCAATTGCGAAATGTTTTTTAAATATAGCTGATCAAGAATTTCTTCTCGTAGACTTCCTATTAAAATTATCTATACTTCCATAAATATGTAGAACCAAAAAAACCTGTTACAAAATCTAGAAAAATACTATCAACCATTATATTTTGAGGATTTAGTTTGTTTGTTATTGGTACAAGCAAAGAACATATTTCACAGTTTAATTTCTGCCATATTGTGTCCTTTAAACAAGTGTCACAAAGGTCAATATCGCAAATCGTGTAAGAAGTTGTCCATGTCGCGTCATCGGGCGCCGTGATTGAGCTTAATTGGGAGGCGGTACATTGCAATTTATTGGCCTCTGAATTAGTTTCAATGTAAATACACACACCTCTCATCGTCAATTTGCGTACACAAATATTGATTTTTTTATCATCACAACAATCTTGTTGTACGAAGGTCGAATTGCAATCATTTATCAAATTTGTCTTTTCGAATACTGTCAATAATATTTTATGCCTGAATATTTTCGTTTAAAATATATCCAGAAAGGTGCAGCCAATCTCATCTCTAGGTATACCACTCATACTGACTCATACTGTCTTCAAAGTAGACTATAACAGAGGTAATACAAACTTTCTCATATTATCTTGGCGAAATAAAAAATATTGTCTAACATTATTGTAGGCTTCGTTCAATCATGTATGTAGTAAGTTTTTGGTAATGCGTGAAAAGTTTTAATGTTAAAACAATAAATGCGTAAATTTTATCATAAATGAATCAGTTCTGAATGTAATCATTGGCAAGATAGACTAATGTAGTGTTATTGTTAAACCTAATCTTTGTACTGTAAACGTTGGACTCTGGAACCTGTGTGTTGACGTAAACGCAGGTCGCCGACAAAGGACACAGAATTGTTTGTGTATTTTGTTTTGTCTGTAAAAACTAAATTCTGAAAATGAATTCATACTTTATTTTACTAAACCTAAAGCAGATATAATTAACAATAATTGCATTATGTCTTTAGAATTTGAATTACTAATCAACGAATAAAAACATGTCGAAGTCATTCTAAAGAACATTTAAAAACTTACGACAAACAAACCTTCGCGAAATTTTGTTTTGTATAGCTTTGAATTGTTCAAAGCTGTGCAAACACTTCTAGGAAACCTTTGTATTAGACTCTTTGGTATTGCAATTTAATCCTTGTCATTGTGCAAAAAGTTCCATGACGGTTCTTATTTTTTTTTGGATTCTTTTTCAAGGTGGTTATTTTATTAGTTCTTTTAGTTGTGTATCAAATATGCGACTGAAGAATGAAAACTCTAATTAGGAGTGTTTGTGTGGGCTAAAATCTGACACTTAAAAACCATTGCATATTTTCGTAGAAATTAATATAAAACAATATTATTAAACATATATTTTTGCATACTGCTTTCTTAACCATCATAATATATTATTTGAATGTATTTTTACGTTAATATTTGAAAAATAAATAAAATACAATGTAACAGACAGTTACTGTTAACGTTACTTATTAACATATTCACGTAATAGTACCGTTTATCATATTTATTGATGATCATTATACCTACAGGTGTATTGTATGCAGTTTATAGTGTAGAGACAAATTCGAGATTACAAAGCAATTTTGTGGAATGAATTAATGCCGTAAACGTTTACAAAATATTATTAAATTGGGATTTTTATTTACACAACCCTGTATATTATTATACTGTATTACTGTACCTACTTATACTATTGTCTATCTTATATAGATAATATATAATGAAGTTTAAAAGATGTGATGTGTGTGTTTAGAAGATCGAGTTTGAAAAAAAGTAATAATAATAAACATATATCACCTACCTTTTTTCATATTTTTAGGAGATAAACATATATTTAAAAAAATCTATTTCCTAAATTATTTTATGTAAATACCGTAAAATGTGATAATCATAATAACTTTACCAAGCATTGATACACGTCGAGTTTTAGGAACAGCATTAAACAGGCCCATTAACAGATTCACTGTGCCAACGAAACACACAATAGCTAAATGTATCATCTATGAAACAGGGAATTTGGAATCGGTTACAGTGTAAGAATCTTCTGATTGCTTATCATGTGAATTGCAACAGTTATCTAATTTTAGACATTTACAAGTCGCCAAAGCCGTCTGCCATGGTTCATTGAACTGCTACTATCACCGGGATCGATGTCAAAAGATAACGATATGCAATGGCCCAGGTAACCTATATAACGGTTATTTGCAGATTGTCAGTATTATCATCTAATATTTAGTGCTTATGCATGTTTGCAAATACGTATGTACATACATTCTTTTAGTTTCTATAGAACAAGTTAGTTGAGGGCCATCCGCCCCACCACAGCCCGTGTGAAATAGTAAAGGCTCCAGTTAACTACTCGTCCTCAACAAAAAACAAAAACTATAGGAAAATCGCCATTTTGACGAATCATAATGCGTTACCGAAGTAATTAGGCGGTGTTGAATAATTGCATAGGGATGTTAGTATTTTCATTTCATCCATCAAAGAAAGATGACGTAAAAATATCTCAACAACATCTATCAAGTGATAGCATCGTGGTAATACAGTGCTTAGTGTAAGATTGCAACGTGATTTTCTGTTTGTACTCATCAGGCGTCACTAGAATTTGTTTAAAATGTGCCAATATAATTTTATAACATTCAATATGCACAGTAAATAATATTATGTTGAATAGTTGTTAATGGAGATTAATTTAAAACGTGCTCTATTAAGTGTCAGTTTTTCAATACGATGAAAAGAAAAATAATTATTAAAATAAAAGGATATTATAATTTTTTAAACTATGACAATGGAATTAAGGTTTTTCGGCTTTCATTGTAGTCTGCAGTGATGATAAAATGAATTACAAACCTATTATGATAATTTATCATTTTTCTAAGATGAGTATTAAGGCACCTGCAGATTTAGAAGGATCCAATCCACATAAATTATTTTATAACGAGGGCTTGAACCCGCGAAGATGCTTTTATCAACAGGCACTTTGGAGAGAGTTATTAGATGTTTAAAACTACTTAGATACAAAACAGACAGCTAAAACCGGACTTATAAAAATAACTTTGTCTCTATGTTACTTTTTAACGGCATCGGGTGAACTTATATTAAGTATAAAATGTAGTAGGGATATTCCTGGACAGCCAAAGAAGGAAATACAAGATTTTATTGCCGTGTACCGTCAGACTAGCTAGGGCTAGAACGCAGGCGCTAGAGTCATCGCCTCATCGCTACTCTGTCGTATTAATTATCGACTCAAGTATTCATTAACAATAAAAATGATTCTCAGTTGTATTATAAATCATAAATCAATGCATATAATACTTACGAACCAGGAACTTCATACAACTGAATGAAGTTCCTGATTTGTACTCACAATATCCGTAAACACGATGAAGTCAACTCACTGGTTCGACAAGCTTAGCTTAGAACTATTACATTAACCAATGAAATAAAATGTAAGAATTGTATTTAATCTTCATTAATATGCATAAGTACATTGCAGTCGTAAAAGTTATCAGTGACGTCACATTAAGTTAAACTAGTTTTTGATTATGTAAATTTATATTTTTTTATTATTTTTTATCGTAATCTTTGTCCATGTGTGTTATAGGCTTGTCTATGTTAAAGTTTGTCGTGTAGACAAGATCTTGACGAGTTGCGAAACTTTTATTGATTTCATTTTATTTGAAAATTCTTACATACTATATTTATTCTGCACTAAGGCGAACTTGGCTAAAGTCTTTTGTTTGCAGTCAACAATCATTAATAGGTAATATTTAATGCTTAGAAAAGGCTTACTTGTAGTGATCATAGGACAAAAGCTCTGTTTAAATTGATATTAAACCGTTATGGGTAAATATGCAAATATTATTATTCTGTGAATAATTGTTACTAAACCAGTCGGCTATACCGTACATAAAAATATGACTACTTGCAATATAGTTTATTAAAATAAATAAAGAACTGTAGGTAAAACTATCCAAACTCGAAGTTAAAGACAAAGTTAAATAAGGAACCAATTGGCTAGCAATTTATTACAACTGCGTCATCAAGACAAATTCCACAGGGTGACCTTTTAGTTCCAAAAGCCTGTTGAAGCACCTACAAAAAGTAAATAAGTGTCATAATGTACGTCCAGTATAAGTATGCCTTTTTAAACTTTTTGGCTTATAATCATAGTATATTTAACTTTTGACGAGTTGTAAAGGATCCTCCTTTGTATAGTTTTAACCTGTTTTGTGATAAAGCAATAAATAAAAGTGATACTTGTATTTTGTTCGTTCTGTAAGTAGTCTACTGTATTGAACTCTCCGTATGATGACGCTCTAAGAATATACACTAACTTAACAAAAGGTTTAATAAAATTTGACTGCCATAGAAACCCTGACCTTATGAACTATTTTAGTCGTTGTGACATTCGTATTTCAAGATTCCCTGTAATCCTTTAGGTGATCTGTGCTTGAAATAGGTCGCATACAATCGATACGATGATTTTTGATGACATAAATATTTGACTGCTGTATTATTTTTTCATGTTTACTTATTGTGCTGACAAATAACTTTGATAAAGCCCTTGTTTTGACAATAAAAATTAAAACAAGTATCAATTAACTTAAATATTATACAGCGACATTGAACATATTTCCATTACCTACAGTTTAATTACATGTAATTTGGTATACATTCCATACACATAACGTTATAGTACAAATAAGTCAAGGATCGATGATATAATGTATAAATATAATGACGTATATCTATAATCTCATAATACAAGCGTTTATTTTGTTAATTACTGCCTAGACTCAGACTGTTATGCAATCATATTACATTTGAAATAACTGGTGAGGTACTAATATATTGGTAGATGTTACTGTTCTTATTGAGCATGTTATATATTAAAAACGATTTATAGCCGTTGTACGCACCTTAGTTTTCGTAGATATATACAGACATTTGAACATTAACCCCCTTACTTATAAACGCCTCTTAAATTTTAGTCAATTGATTAATTAGCATAGACTCTTAAATTGATTGGTATAAGGTTGGTTTTCGTAATAAAAATCTCGCTAAACAGTGATTTAAAGTAAGAGGCGTTTATGAGTAAGGGGGTGTGTGTATTTCAACTTAAATATCAATTTGTTATTACTGTAGATAAGGGTTGAGGTATTGTCTGTTTTTAAAAATAAACTGTACCGACATTTCGCGGTTTTAACTTCATGAATATTGCGACCCTATTAAACATTCAAACTTCCTATATTAATAAATCACAGCTCTATATAACCTGAAATGGCTTTAGGTTTTCTAAGCTTAACTAATTTTATTTTATTTCTTTGTCCACAGATGCCTGCCTGCGCTGTCAAGGCGAGAGCAAGAAGGATTCATATGGCAAACAGGACTGCGTGGTAGTCTGGGGAGAATGCAACCACAGCTTCCACTTCTGCTGCATGTCTCTATGGGTGAAGCAGAATAACCGATGTCCTCTGTGCCAACAAGAGTGGTCTATTCAGCGAATGGGAAAGTAGATTGTTTGTTTTTTTATGAGGATTGTAAATAAATGAATCTCTCTTTTATGACCTTTTTTATTTACCCCTTTTAAACTAGATACGCCAAGAGTAAACTTGATCTCTTCAAAGTTACAAAGTACGTATAAACAAGATCAATTAAATAGAATATAAAACCAAGATTATGACAAGCATGGTAAATGAATGATTGTTTGTAGTCTTGTATAAGTCATTCACATTATCTAAATATTAAATAATATTTAAGTAGTTTTGTAATAGGCATTAATCAAAATACATAAATATCAGTGATTATCTAATGTAATGTATCTACAGGTATATTTTGCACAAGTGCGCGATAATTTATGCATTAATACTTAATCTGACTTTTATTTTGATAGATAGATACATATACATAATGCATTTATAATCTATAATATCGATATACCTATACATACGCACTAATATATTTGTACAATACGTGTACATGTGAAATCCCTGACGGATATAGAAATGTCCAATGTCATGTAGAAATTAAGCCGTTCAAAATCAAGTTCATTCTATACACCTTGATCGTGTGCTGGCCTAAAATGATTATGATGATTACGATTATGACCATGTTTATCCACGTGGTTGCACTTTCTGACGTAGCCGTTAGACTAAAATTTATAAAATAAAATATTACAAAAATATTTTGCAAAGAAACTTTGGTTGGTCCCTCGTTTTGTTATGCAAATCTCGCTAGACAAATGGTTATGGGTTTTATTACATTTTTTTGCAATATTGCAAGCAAAATATATTACAAGCAATATTGTATATTAGGTATATAGTTGATTCCAAAAGCTATAAACTTAAATAGTCAGCCATTCAGTTGTATTACTTGTCATTGACATTATTTTTTATACCAAAAGTTATATAAAAAACTAGTTTTCATTAGAATGTAGTGTTAAGGAGCGTTTGCATTTATGAACCAGAGTAGACTTCAAGGTCGACTGTGGGAGCCAAAAAAAGATTAAAAAGCTAGTTTTAAAGTTCAAGGCGCCAGGTGTATTTCTATTAGCACTTGTATTTGTATCCTAGAAAAACGTTGTTTCCTGTTCGTGCGTACCTAAACATTCTGTTTGTGGATTATGTCATCTTAATGCTTTAGAGTTTTAAAGCGGATCCATGACTTAAAGCTGAATAAAAGAAACATTGATATCAAGAGACAAAATGTTGTACCATGGAATTTACCTGTTTGCAGATCATTATAAAGTTTAACGTCTTGTCTGCACAATACAGAAGTTATCGTTAATTTATAGTAGGTACTGATCGTATTGCCCGTAGTCGTCAAGCTTTACCCCCCATATATGCCCATGTGCCCTGAGCGGTATACGATGGCCGATCTTTACGCGGCCACTCCAAATGCCATTGAATTGGCCACTCACTATTTAAAAAATGTTTGAGTTCTCGACCATTGACACGATAGAAGAAGAACCCATATAAGGAGCAATGGTCAGTGATTCACAAACATTTATGAAAAGACATATTCTGCTAAATAATTCGTCAGACTATACCATACGCTAGATGAACGAGGCGTGAACCATAAGTTTCCACTTCCAAGCACTTTTGGCCAGTGGTCTCTTTTATCTTAACATTATGACGATAAAAAGATAACTTCACTGCAATGTCCATCTTTCCACAAGTACCATGAATAGTGATCAATACGTTATACTGTGAAACATTGTTAGACATTACGTATGCCTCTCAACTCCATGGATTGCTAATTACCGCAATAAATCAAGGAAGTCAAACAGTTATCAGACGTCATAACTTCTGTTGATTATCACTTCCCGATCACAATCATATTTCATGATTGACTATTTAATGGCCATTATTTGTTCAATACTACTATTTGGCTGTACTGTTTCTGATGGAAAGCTGTTTGAGGCTAACAAATTATTTGGCGCTCTAACTTTTACACACTTAAAAGGGCCCGATGTTATAGTAAGAAGAAAATACATGAGCTGGAACATTGTTCCACAATTGTGGTTGCTAAATATTTCTGTGAGAATACGATGATTATTAATGGAGTTCATATTGTTCTACATCCCATTTATGTAAAATCCTGTCCAATTATCGCAACAATGATTTGAAATTTGTGCAAGTTTCAAATAAGATTAACGTCTTGTATATCGTTTAACAGATACAATAGAAAAACATCGTTGCCGGACATAATTGACCAGCACATTGATTAATTAAATAACAGCTATTTCAGTACATTATTGCTATACCTTCCAACGCATTTTATACAAGTTATTATTGCAAATAACCACCTACTGCGTTTCAATTCATCAGAGCCATCGACAGAGCCAATGCCAAATCAATAACAATTACTTGAAACATTGAATTATTTTGTAGTCGACGCACATCCATCGATATTGACATGACCTTTACTCTATAGTTAACCTGTGAACTATATTGTTTTACATACAAGTTTCAACTACCTTTTATCAATTTCATAGAAGCGGTGTACAACTACCAAGTCGGCCAACAGGCAGTTATCCTTTAGTTACAACATCTGAAAACGTTTACTGTTGAAGGCAAAAACAAATTAAACGTTCCAAAAAGCTGTCTCGTTGAAAAAAGCCGAAGACTCCAGGTAAGCCTTCGAAAGGATACCCTAAAGTCCTCCGACGGCCATTGATCGCCACAAACGATTTGAAAATAGAAATTTCAGTCTCAAAAAGGTACATAAGTCCTAATGAGTTTCACAAAAGAAAAGAACGCATCATAATCATAGAAATTTTCACCTAAAACCATGCAAATGAGTTGCTTGTAGTTACAATAAATTATTCAGCTTGATTCAGGCAAGATCTTGACCCACTTCACGAGTAACCTAATACTTTGTAGACCTAATTTTTATTATTAAGATAGTTCCCAGAAGTAGATTTACTGCTAGCGCACTTTGTTTAAAATTATCTAGTGATTAAAATGAAATAAGAAACTTCGATTTAGATCAGTAGGTCTTTTATACAAGAACAGAAGGATTTATTTAGATTAGAGACAATAAAAGTACCACCTACTCGGTTATGGTTGTCGTAAAATTCGATAAAACAAAGAAATCTACTTTTACATTTCATTCCTCTAAGCCTCTCTTACTACCGGCTAACTAGGAGTGTGGTACATCGCCTCATATTATGGTGCACCTAATTTCCGGATAAGCATGGCCACTCACTCAAGTTCCTTTAAAACCAAAAAAACATAGATTTTGGTTTGGTAAGTTAAAAAGATTTGATAAGGTAAAGATCAGTTACATAGTACTTATACAAAATAATAACACGAGAAGCAATACCATTTTATCACGATTTGCAGATATCATTTGGCATGGTGCAATAACGAATTAATGCGGAATAAATTATAGATACTACACCAAATCTACATCGGTTCAATTATAAAGTTAATCGTTAATTTTACGTGAGTTATCGCTATATATTTTATTTTAGAAAATGGCGTGTCAAATAAACGCTAAAACCAACAAAATTTTCTATTTCATTATTAACATTTTGTCACGTAGATTTCGAGTCTGTTTTTGGTTGAATTATTCATGATAACATCCTTGACTTAAAAGCACAACTCACACGTTTCCACAAAGTTGAAACTTCGGTTATCTATCTAAATCTCAAAATTAAACTAAGTAATCTTTATTTTTACCAACGGAACATCCTACAAAAATGGGCATTCCCTATAAGTTAAGAACAGCCTATATACTGGCCAGAGGTTGGTTACGAGTTTTCTTTCAAGTTTTTTATCTTTTCTAGAAGTACCTACTCCCACATTCAGCCCAGGACAACGCAAATATTTTTATTAAAATGAGATACCTAGTCTGAAAATGGACATTATGGTTTTAGATTTAACAAGACTACATTCGCATGTAACGTAGTACCTTATTTGATCATAAATGATGTAAGTGAGAACAATAAGTATAAAAGAGAAAAAGAACCGAAATATCGCTGTTTACAAAAAAACATGTTTTTATCTAAATTGCAGCGCAGCAAAAATATGTGCACATAATAAAAACTAGACAAACAACTATACCGTATTCATTTGGGCTTGAGAAATTTGGTAAACAAACAAAAAAATGAGTCTTTTTAATGTCACGATTACTCATTTATAAACAATTATAATCTATGGTCACGATGAAGACTCGAAAATTATAAAAAACAATATTAATATGTTAACGACATTACAATAAAATAGAAATTTCATTAGCTATTAAGTTTAAATAATTTAAATATTATAATTTGATCACCAAGTAACCAATTTATTTTTTTTGCCTTTTTAAACATTACATACGACGAACTAAACGACTTATTGAAGAGCCTACAATTGTCAATGTCTTAAATGTCATGTATCGCATTAATATGTCATAACAGAAGAAGAATAATATTACAAATTAATGGAATTATTGAAGAATTTGTTAATTAATTTATAATACAAGCTGGGAACAGTTTTTCTGAATCTGAATTAGAAGTTTCCTATTAATAGAAATTTTAAAAAGCAATTTACTAATTTGTAAGTTTTATTTGTATTTTCTGCTTCTCAATAAACTTTTATTGCCTTAATTCAAGCATTATTTACCAAAATCACATTTTCTTATTCAGGTAGAATACAATTATTTATATTTACACAGAGTTATTTATTGTTTAGTTATGTTTTTAGTTAAAAATGTTTGAAAACCGCGGCATTTTTGCAGTTTGACAGATTTGACATATTTATACTTTTTCTCATGCTATCTTGAATAGGATATAGGAGTTTTGCCAATTTAAGTAAAGAACGAGAGATTTTAGACAAACGTCCATTTATTGTCGTACATTTTGAGGCAAACATCTCAAATTTCTTCAAGCATAATTTAATGAAACTAACGCATGGAATCTACAAAAGCATTATTACGTTAAGCACGTCAGAAATTTTATTTTTGAGTCTGTTAATTACATATAATATGTCTGGGTATGTCTGCCAGAAAACATTTGTCATTGAGCATCATCATCTAGCCTATTGCAGTCAACTGCTGGACATAGGCCTCTTCCAATATACGCCACAGAACTCGGTCCTGCGCCTTCCGCATCCAGTCCGACCCAGAGACCTTTATGAGGTCGTCGGTCCACCTAGCTGGGGGAGCATTGAGCATGCATAATTAAATTGTTTCATGAAAGTTAACTGCCCATAAAAGTAACTACTACTCAGTATTCATTCACAGTTGTAGCTTCGCTAATGCTGAATTTATTTCCCTAATAAAATTATCAGATCTTATTGTTTTAGAGTATTTGCTATTTAAAGAATTATTCTCGTTTTACTGTCGCCTATCCGTTTTTATAATTACGTTTACACATGAATATTTATATATCCTTTTTATAGAAAACAGGCCTATTTCGTTTGAGGCGAAACAGGTTGGGTTTAGTTTGCTACAAAATCTACAGGTTACAAACTTTGCTCTATTAACCATATTTAAAATGAAATAGATCCGTGAATTTATCTTTAAATGCATTTATCTTGTAGCCGGAAGACCATTATTCAAATAGACGTAATAAATGTATATTTAAAACAAGGTTATTAAAGACCTGATGCTTTTAATCATAAGTTTAGTGTGGTTTTTCTTCAATAGTAGTAAATAAATATTTAATGTATTTTGGAACACGCTTCCTTATTAAGTTCTTAGGTATCAGAGGATAGTTAGTGTTTTTTTTTCATAATAAAACAAACACAAAATTTAATAATAATGTAATTTATTTCATAAAGGTCATAGTTTAAAATTTATGCGCAAATGCATGGCTGGTATTGTCTGAAACTTGTGTGCATAATACGTATAGTTAATAAATGATTTATTTATTTATTGAAAAAAAGAATATTTAATAAAAAACAAACACAACTAGCTTGGAATTCGTAAGCCAAGTTTCCTCCTGTAGCTGGAACAGCCTCTGCGGGAAGTCTTTAAATTGATGGTATGTAGAATATTTTGCAAAGTATTTACGTAAACTTATCTATGTGGAAAATTTAAAATATCTTGGTAAAATCTACCACAAGATATCTGAGATGTAAACCTATGATAATATTGAAAGCTATTAAGATTTAGGTATCTACTTAGATTCTGATGATATTGACAGAAAAATTGAAAAGATAACTTCGTGTGCATAATTAATTTTATCACACTCAATAACTGTTTTAAAAACAATTATGAATAATAAAGATTAAAAATTATAGATAACATTTTTACCTCAAAACAGACCGCTAAATACTTTATCTTTATTATTGTCGTTTTTTCTTTATATCTCTATTTACTAGATGACGCAGCGAATATTAAAAATAATATTGTTTTCCTTATCTGAGACACACCCACACTGAGTCTACGAAATGAAAATTCTGCGAATCATTTACACTCGTAATAAAAAGTAGGTGTTTTTTTTATTTACACGTTAAGTGACGTAAAAAATACTTAAATTCCCCATGCGATAGATTAGACTCAATGTAGTTGATATAGACAAAATTGTAGCTCATAGAATCAAACCCTACAATCAAGGTATCCTGCGCCTGATTCGTAGATGGTGGAAAGGTTAAAATTATAAAACCTCGTAAAATGGTTGATAGTGTCAGTCTATAGAATAATAGATTAGAAAATAAACCTAACTAGTCTTAAACCTGCGTATACTTACGATTTAAAACTCGGGAATCACATTAAAACCCGCTACGATTTCAGAACAAATCTTTAAAAATTACTACCAAATAACAATTTTATACTTCATAGAGACATTGATCCTTTCAAAACATGTAATTACTAACGTTAAGTCATCAACCGACCCTGCAAAATGTTTAAACATCTGCACTTATTCTGCTTTACATGTGCACATTAAAACTTTATTCTCATACGACTTCTAGTTGCCCAATTGTTCCGCCCAAATGAGACCCTGAGAAATATACGCAAAAAACATTCAGAATAAACTACCTACATACACTAACTTCCTAGTACCTATATAATTATTACCTAACATTGAGTGACCTCGCTGTAATAATCAAAATTGTTTCACTTTAATTTATCTGTTTACTATACTTATAGGCAGTTGACTTGCCAATTATTTGGAGGCCACGTAAAATTTGTGCAAATATTTGGTACCTTTCCTATATAAAAAACACGTAGGAAGTGTTTTGTCTTTGTACTGCAATAAGAAATACGAGTACCAAATGTTAAGCATAAAATTCTAAGCGATATTCAGTAAATCGTGTACTTAGTTATAGTTTTTACAGTAAATCGTACAGTTAGAATTTAACGTAAAGTCCACAGAGGGGGTCTTACATCTAAAAAAAAGGAAAAACTAGTACCGACGGACTAAAAAAATAATTATCTTCAGAATTGCGGGAAATGAAACCGCGACCTCGTGCACGGGAGCCGCTTGCTCTACCGTCACGCCATAGAGGCAGTTAAGCCCGATTTACACATCGACAAGTACAGTAGCGAGCTACGTAGTAAGTTGTTGATTAAGTTGATTTAAATAGATCTCCATAGAGCCCCTTCTCTCGCGTCTCACCAACTTAACTCGCCAAAAAATAGGATGGATTTTAATAATTACACATGATTAATAATAAAGAAATTCACTCAACACATTATAATGTTATTTAAATAAATTTAAGCTATTTGGCATAGTTTAAGGCTTTTTGTGCCTTATTTCTATGAACCTCCTTGTCTTCTATGTCAGCTGTTGTAGCTAGGTACATATTCCCTACAATTTGAAATATGTTACAGTATAGTGTAAACAGATATAAGGTAAGTATAACAACGTAACAAGCATCAATGTGTTAACATAATGAACGCAGGTTCGACACGTACCGTACCTACTTACCCGGCCAGGCCTCCGCGGCCAGCCAATCACAAGCCGACAACCACTAACTAACCTCTATCGACTTTCATTGCAAGCGGAATACAGACAACCTTGGACATTCATAAATAAACAATTGCGTAAAGAAAAAAACTGACAATTAATCAATAAAAGACAATCTGAATAAAAAACAAATACTTAGTCAACAACTAAATATTTGTTTAAGAGTGCCACGCTGCTGCTATTAGTTATAAACTTAATTAACACATACTCGTACTACAGACAAACCTAATAAATATTTTTTTATCTTACATCCTTTAGCCACAGAGATGGATGATGATTACCGCTTTGGCGTGGTACAGTCACGAGCAATAATATGTACACATTTTCGCATTTTGTAAACCAGTTATCTAAAGTTCTGCCAATCCAAAATTGAAAATTAATTCAAAACTGTACGGAACCTCTTCTAAATTACGAATTCATTTTGATATTGTAATGTCTAGATAAACGTGCAGATAGTTTAGAAAATTTGAAAATGTGTACATATTATTGCTCGTGACTGTACCTAGTTCATGAGAGTTACATACATCTTTCTGTGCATGAAATGGATTCATTGGTGTCCATTTTGTATGTAGGTAAGTATAACATGTATCTATTTATTATTTATGGAGTAAGTATCTAAACTCTGTTTTATTTGGGATTAAATAGCATTGCGTAAAGAATTAAGTATACGGTATTAGAAATTCAACTCCATTACAGAGAAAGGCGACCACTGAAGAAAAAAATGAGTTCTTACTAACTTAGCGTTTCCTAATAACTAAAGAGAGCGTATGTCTAGCAGTGGACGTCCATTATATGATATGATGATGTTGATATACCTATCGCTCAGAACAATTATTTATCAACCACTCAAATAAAACTCCTACGTAGAATTCTAAACGTAAATGTTAGCCTCAAGCGATGCAGTTTAAAACGAAGGTACATATAATATATAAATTATATCCTTGGAAAGTACTCGAACGCATTAGGTACCTACATGTACATACGACATGCTATGAAATATGTCGACAGTACATCCGCTAGGCACAGATGGTAAGTTTCCATTCAGCCTGATGATTTACGTTCTATGTTTATAAACAAAACTCTAGGACACATGACTGTATGAGGTAGTTGATATTTGAAACTAACCTAGTGTATCAAGTATACATTATCCGAGGGTTTAAATTTAAGTTATGATTACGACAAGCTATATTTTGTCGATGTAACTTCGGCATTACGACTTCTACGTGTGGTGACGGAGTAAGAATACAGTGTGTCACCACCCCATCTCATCCCATGAGTGTCGTAAAAACCGACTAAGGGACTATCCGTGAATATTATCTTTACGTAATAAAAAGAAGGAAAACTTGAAATTAAATACCTATACAATCCGTTTGGCCAGCGTGGTATTAGAATCTAGTATCCCTCCGTCACTGTAGGAGGCCCGTCCCTGCAGTGGGACATTAATGGGCTGTTATAATGATGATGAACTTCGGCACCGCGTACCGGTACTACGTAGCATTTACTCGTTATATAAAACTGCGAACCTCCTCTATTCTACAGTGTCTACTACACTACTACATAACTTGTATCCAGCCATAATATGGATTGTTGCTTTGTGTCAAATTTTCTTCTTTTGGTTCGTAATGTCTGACGCAATCCAAGATTTGGTGATAGCGTGAGGACTTTAGTAGGAATTAAAATTATCCTAGAACAGAATTTTGAAAAAGGACGAACCACATACTAAAATTTTTCTACAACATTCCTTTAAACAATCTAACAAAATGTTTAATGAATATATGACAATTTGTTGATGCAATCTTTTAATCGTTGTTAATTAAAATTTAATAACAAGATTGTTATTTCGGTAGGTTCAGTAGGTACCTAACTCAGTGATTGTTTTTCGCGATATTCACGTACACAGCAACTCATCAACCTAAATACATCCTTGCACTTTAATGCATCGTTTTAAGGTTTATAATCCAATGAAAATATAGGATTCCTCAGTTGCTGTGCGTATATACCTACGTGAATAAGTTATAATACGTTATCATATTTATATCTATATTATTTTGAGTGGCACGTCGGTTGACATTTTAGAAAAATATTTTTTATAAAACTTTCCATAAGATCCTCGATATTTGAAATCAGATAGAGAGCTTATATCTTTTTCTCCCCAATCATCGAAGTTTAAGTAATTTATAGTGTTGACTTTTATTTATTTATTTAAAACTTATTACAAAATCATGCACAAAGGCGGACTTAATACCACTTTTGTGTTATATATTAGATCCCGTACTCCATCTTTCTCCTCCCTCCAGCACTATACAACTATGGAGTTAAACAAATAAAAAATAAAAGATTTAATAAATAATATTGTTTAAATTTTATTAACTTTAAAACCTGAACGTTCATTTACTTGGATAGCACGCTAAATCCATATTTTTTTATAATACACAATCTTGATAAAAAATTATGGCATCCATAAGGATATCCTTTCAAACCAAATTATTTTTATATAAATTGGTCTTTTTATTAATTTGTCAAGAATAAAACTAAGTTATCAGGTAAAAAACTTAAAAAAGTACAACCAAATTATGAACTTCCTCTTCTATTTAAAACCAGTTAACAAATCGATTAAAACTATTAACGAATTAATATTAATAAATATATTGTATGGAACTCGTTATATTGGATATGAAACTCGCAAATGATACCTATATTTAATTAATTACAAGTAATTTAGGTAATAAACGGTGAGAGTGACATAGCAAAGCGAGTTGTAATACTTGTGATCTTATATGATGATATAATAGCTACTCTCGAGAGCCGTTTCGTTAAGAAACTCGATTACATTCTTAGCGAGTACGGACAGAACTAGTTCTAAAAGCACAAACATCAGTAAAAGCTAGTAGAGAAATTTATATTTAACCGCAATAGCTTAACGACATTTATGTTATCTATGAATGTTTATGTTGTGCACCAAGTAATTAAAGGGAAGGCTATTTATAACTCTTGTTTAATACAAAATGACACTACTTCTTCTCATTATGATTCCGTAAAAGTCAACTTCTACGTGATACGAGAAAGACAAGGAGCGAACTTATTAGTTCAGTCTTAGAAGAAAATATTCCTATCTGCCTTCCCTGCGTGAAACTTCAAAAATCCAAATAATACCGGAAAGAAGCAAAGTGATTAAAGAACAATCTCGATCATGACACCTCATAAAGTTCGAAAATACTTAGAAACAGTTTCATTTGATTCCTTTCAACCCATAAACGGGTATGTCTTCAGACATAAACATCGGATTCTTCCATAGATGATCACGTTTCTTGCGATCAATTTACTTTTTATTTATTTGTGTTGCGTTTAACTTGAACAGTAGAAAGGCAATTGTATTAAAAAATGTTATTTGTAGAAAGGTTAGGCTAAAATAGTTTGTGTAGAAAGTTATAAGTTGAGGAACCGATTACTATAAATTAGAATAAGTAGTTATAAGCAAATTACACACTTTAATAAAATAATATTACATTTATTACCTACAAATATATTATTACTTAGTAATTGTTTTATTTGATATACCTATGAACATAACATACTTAGGTGTACATTGTCACAAACATAGGTTTCTTCCATAGATGATCAAGTTTCTGCCGATCAAGTTTCAGTAAATACTTTGTTATAAATGTTTTAAACATGGCAAGATGTATTTGTAATGCGAAATTTTCGATTGACTTTGACTAAAAGCCCTACTTTTGCATGTCCTCGTGTAACGAAAGAAAGCTGGCGCTTTTTGACCAGACGGGAAAGGGTGGTGGCATATTGCTGACTTCAGTATGAACAACGTTTATAATTTTACTCATACGTAAGCAAAATAAATTCCAAATTCACAACTGAGAAACTTGCTTTTATTCAACATTTTAGAAGGTCGTTGTAGCAAATTAAATGTAAATGTATAACACAAGACGGAACAAGACATATTATATTATTCAAATTATTACTAAATTATTTACATGTAAAAGGTGACTTTACTTGCTCCGCTGGATTAATCAGTATCCTGTGTTTGTCCTGCCCATTTGGGTCTACTTTCACAGATTGCTTCAATGTGCCTTATACGTATTGGGCTTGCTGAGAGAGCATTTGAACTACTGGAATTAATTTTGTTACATTTTACATCAACCCGTAAATCTTTACTAGGTACTGACGGAATAGGAAGGATGGTAAATTACTTCTACGAGTACCTATATACAATCACAGACACCGCCGAAATTAAGCTCTTACATTGTTGATACTATGTGATCGCATCTTCTATATTATCATTACCATTTTCCGTTCAGTGCACAGACAAGAACAACTATTCGTGCTATAGACAGCGTACCTGGCTCTACCTTTACTTAAAAAGTTTAGGTTTCAGACACAGGCTGCTCTACAATTTTAAGTGTATTATTTAGACTTTCAACAGCTAAATTCCAATCGTAATTCGTAAAAATAATTACAGGATTTCCACAGCAAGTGTTAATTATTCGCAAAATTTATTGTTAGATATATTATCTACTAATTAACGTTACAATGCGCAATAAATACGGTTAATGCAGTTTATTTTTCTTTTAAACCTGTTAATTATAGCAATTAAGAACAGATAAGTATAATGTTTTTTTTTCCCGCTAAGTTACACTTACATTTGTTATAATACTTTTCAAATCAACTTATAATTTCCAAGAAGTCTAGTAAGCAAATTTCTTGCCATGAATATTCATACTTATTATAATTTTGGTTATGAATATGCTAATTATAATTTTAGTTCTATAAATAGAGATTCTTGAATATTAATTAATTACAATATTATAGAACTGGTAAAATTCTTTAGTAAGTACTCTTTTTTAATAAAAGCACACATTATTACATTTCAAACAAAAGCCATCTTTAAAAAACAATTATTCAAATTAATAAACCGAGTCCAGAACTACTTTTATACCGATAAAATTTTCCTCCAATAGCTTGAAGAAGTGCAAATTAGATACCTACCTACTATGGTCAAATACAGTTTCATATCTTTGCATATTCTAATATAAAATAGGTTACCATTAATTAATACCACAATAGAGTTTGTATGTTAATGCCTTTGCCCGAGTTCATTATGATTAAATTGTCAACGATGGTAATCAACTGCTCAACTTCATATTTGTAGAGATATTTCGTAGAGCATCGAATTTTTGGGTATCTGGTATAGACATGCTTGTAGCTGACAATCAGAAAATCGACTTTGTTCGTGTCGTCACAAAAAATCACACACGTCGGTAAAAAATCTTTTGTGTTTTTAATAATTAATGATTCATATTTTTTATTTTAACACGAACGATAGTCGATCGATTCGAAAACTTAAAGTAGGTACCCACGGAAAAGTTAAGTACTAAAGGTAGGTATATAATTTATTCCACCGGAAGCACCAATCTCTTACAAATGACTTGTCTTAATGTTGATTTTAAAGTAATTTGGAAAACAATAAATAAACAAATTAATGTTATTATAATTTATTTATCAACTCTACTTTCAAACAGTTATTTACTCTTTGCCATAAATCAATCAATATATCCTTGACGGTGAATTTAATGATGTAATGTACGATTTATAGGTACCATTTTAAAAGCAAACGGAAAATTCCAGTCTTGATCGTCAGCAATTATTCCAATCAAGGCAGTTGGCTGTTTGATGTACGATTTGACATCGTTTGGTACGCTCGCCTACTGTACTACTATATTTGTATCATCTAACATAAACATTATCATTCTACATTTCTATGAAATCATTTAAGTGTATGTATTTATAAGGCTGAATAGTTTTACATGTAGAGAAACTGTAATTTAAAGTAATAGACCTCTCTTTTTATCAATTATCCTTAATAACATTGCTTTAATAATTGTATCTTTGTGTGTTGTATATTCTTACAGTTACTATTGCTTAATCGCAAAAATATACTAAGAAAAAAAAATGAAATAAAAAAAACAAATATAAAGTTTGTGGTATTCTAAGTACTTACGAGTATACTATACCTAATAGCAAAATCCGGAAATTATACAAAACACTTACCTATGTGTTTTATGTATTATACAACCATTATTTTTTATTTTTAGTTATTTTCATAATGCAAATTTAAATTTTATAATAACAATATAATGGTTGCTTCCGCAAACCGCAAGTCGAGGTTATTATCCTGGTAAACGAATTGTTTAACTAGGTACCTACTGCATAAATTATCCATATACATTTCTATATTCTACTGTAACTCTACTTAATTTTTAATTAGTTTTTTGTAGAAATTTAATAAGTGTAACAATTTTCGGAAAATACACGCCCCTTAAAAAATAAATACCGTGGTTGTTGGGGGTGTACCAAAACGTCTTTACAGTCAAGTCCCATATAGGTAGGTATAATATAAAAAGTATCCCATGATAAAAAGAGCCTCTTGTACAACCTTGTGGGACCCCCACCATACTCGTGGCTATCATATTATGATGCCACCACACGGTTGTACACCGACTGATACCAGAAACGGATGCAAGTGGAAAACGTTAAGAGGCTTGTCACCAAACGACTTGTGTACGTTCTCATTAATTAGCTATTTAGGCGAAAAGATGAGAAATCGTAATATATTGTGACTATTGTTGGATTAAAATCATTTTTCATAATCATGCATAATAATTTAATTTATTGCAATTACAATTTTTTACTTAACTCAATATGGAATGCGGCAAAATAAAACTATTTGTGAAAAATCACAAGGTGGTATGTTGAAAATTTTCGTACTATTTCCGAGTACGTACAATGTGACTGTGAATCACGTGGACAATCACGTTCTTGTATTTGTTTACAGAACAAATATGTTTTCTTATTGCTATTTGTGTTATTACAGATGTGCTTTGATAAGAGCTTGGAAGACATCTTGATACGGGCTTAAGAGGACTCAAGACGTCAAGACCAACTCATCTGTCACCGGAGCCTAAAAGATTGTTGTTTCACCAAACGTTGTGTGAGAAAGAGAAAAACTCATAGAAAAGCAGTCAGAAACATGCACACGCACACGCGCTCGATTGTATTTATTACAAATCAAAATGTCGTTCAAAATATAAATATTGTTCTTCTTGATTGTTAGGGTTGACACTAATACTAGCTGTAGGTAGTTACCTAAAAAGTTATAAATCAGGAGTAAATAAAGATAACCAAAATGGGTTTTTAAAAAATATTTTATTGTAAGTTTTGTTACGGAAGACACACCAAGCGAGACATCAATTTTTTTTATTTAATTTTTTGTAAGTGATGTAGGTATGACACCGTAAAACATTATATATATATATATTTTTTAATTTAAGCTGTTTATTCTTGAGGCAGTTTTTTAGACCGTGCATCGTTAATAGGGGTTCCATACAGTACACAATAATATCTTACTTCACATACAGTACATGAAGTTAATTTTAGCTGGATTTAAAAAAAGGAAGAAAAATCATATAATTTTCTAATTAAAAAACCGACTTCAACAGGAGTCGGTTAAGAACCATGCTGATAACAATTTCTAAGATTAGTATTAAATAAATTTCTGCAGTTGTCTTCATCATAAGATCATGTTTGTGTAAAGTTGTGTAAAGTTTTCATCAATACAATTAAAATAAGCCCAAACACAAGGTAGCTGCTATATGCCGTTGAGGTGTTCCCTCGACTCTCGGTGGTCTCCAGGATCTGACCAGTTCTTACTCTTGATTATTTGGTAGTGACGTCAGAGATGCACATGTATGACAAGATTTTACACAATGCGTCCCTACAATTTTCAAGAGATGCCCTCGATTTCTCTGGGATCCCGTCATTCAGATCCAGATCTGGTGACAATGGGACCAAATGGGAAGCATACCCATACGAACAAAAAAAAAAATTTTCAAATCGGTCTAGCCGTTTTCGAGAAATCAGGTAACAAACACAAAAAAAAAATTAAAAAAAAAAATACAACCGTATTGAGAACCTCCTCCTTATTTTGAAGTCGGTTAAAAATAAATCATAATCATAAAATCTGAAAATGATAGTTGACAAGAAATGATACTTGATCAGTCATTCAGATACCGGGGCGGGGGTGAGTCACGTAAATATTAAAAAAAAAATACAAAATGAATTACAAAAAAAAATACAGTTTGTGCAATGTGACAGCCTTAGCTATGATCTATTGACTATTGTAATAATAAGTGAATTTTGACAGTTGGTTTTAGTCAAGAATGTCACTGATGTAGGTATTTTATCTAACTGGTTATGCATCTGATAATAATTGGATCTCTTTGATAAAAGAAATTACGAAACTTCTTACTGGCAAGCGATACGTAATTGTCATAAATGACATAAATTAAAGTTTATTGAAGTTTAAAAAAAATATTCGGTAACATTCGACGACGGTCGGCTCGCTGTCGTACCTCCCCTCCGCCGACCCGAGGGGTGCAGAAAGTGGAGGCGAGATGCAAGATGTCGATGGCGGAAACGAGCACGGTAAAATTTCCTTAAATGGTTTTGGGAAAAAGGTAATTGCGTACAAACTTTAGAATATATCTAGTCAATATAAAATTATTTGATTTTTCGAATAAATAATCTATTCCTAGTCCCAAAATATATTTACCTTTATAAACGTTTAATCCTATTTTATTACGCTAAAAGTTGTCATAAAATGTGCATAGAATTATGAACTTTGAAGCCTCATAACTTGTAAATGAATATTTTTTTTACTGTTTTATTAATCAATAAGACTAGATAATAACGAGAAAAAACGATATCATCTATAGTTTTGAGTATTTATTATCTAATGAAGGAGGAATTAACTTTCTTTGTTTGTATGGAATTGCGATTGAATTGTTTCCCCTTAAGATTATGAGCTGCGAAGTATCGTTTATCGTGATTTTCAGCGAGCAAATGTATCTCTACCTTAAACGAGTTTAAGCTATACACAAAACTATTGAACAATTACATGATCTGAAAGTTCATTTAATAAAGCATTATTGTAATTTTACAATAGAAGTTAGTTGCATATAACATGCAATATTTCTTTATACTTAGGTAAAGGAAGATGAATAAAATGAAGGCAGGCTCTAGGGTTAGAGGAACTTATTCATTCTTTACTTTGGGTAATCCATATAATGAACTAATATTTATAAATATATATATATATATATATATATATATAACCTGCTATTTATCCTGTTGTTATCAAAAACATTGCAACCTAAAACCGATTTTTCCTCATCAAATTTAGCACATAGATATTTCCTAAAAGTTCTATCAATTCATTGAATCGCTACTTAATTCACAAATAGCTATTTAATGTAAATAGCTGCTTAAGAATTTTACCTATTACATTCAAAAGGCTTTATTATGTAGTTTAATATTCTGTGGAAGTACGTAGTTACGTGAATTAATAATATGTTTCGAACGTCATCATTAAATTACCAAAACATTACTGGTTACACACATTCACATAGTCTATTGTCTCAGGATCAGAAATAACACTTTCAATAATTTTCTTTTATTTCCAAGTCGATTTGTTCTATCTTTAACAATTTATTTACTTTCAATATTTGTCAAAATGTGTGTGTACTCGTAGTAGTACAGTATCTAACAAAACTGAACAAGATCTACAGAAACCAATCAAAATTACATGATTTTAAAAATCAAACGTTCTTAATTCTTTGAGACTCTACTTTCTATGTGGGTTTTATCCATAGGTTTTATCTAAGAATTACTTGAATCTCAAGACTTTTAGCAACCTTTAATAACCGTCATTTAATATTGTTATTGTTTATAAAGCAGTTGACAACACTGTTTTGTTAACAATGCTAACGTACAACCAATTGATTAGTACGCTTGCACCAAGAATAATTACTGAAATACAAAACAAGAAGGATACCACACTGATTCTTAGAAAGCTGTTATGTATGGAGGTGTGTCAGTGACGGGCAATGACTGTCTCACGCGTACACCAACACGCAATCCGTATGAAATACCAGCCTATACCACCATGTTGGCATGCGCAAGCCTACGTCTCGCCGCCTTCGTGCGAATTCATTGCCTCAATTCAATGTAACATTGCATCAGCTGATTTAGCAATAGCATTTTTATTTCGGCATTATAACTCAGTCTTTATAAAACAAGTTTTTTTATCTAAGTAAACTTTAGAGTTTACAAACTGAACATCATGCTGACTTTAATATCTTTTGCAAGCTATTACTAAAAGATGACTACATTTTATTTACTTATCGTCTAGTAATTATCACATCCGTTACGAAATAATCAATTATACCTAACTAACGAATGTACAAGATTGCGTCAGTTTACCCGAATATATTACTAACTAAGGAAAATAAAGAGTCATGTTATTTTAATGTCTCTGACGCATGCGGCCGTTGGCGCTGGCAGCTTCTGATTGGCTGGCTCAACCAAGCCCCCGAACGTCACACAATATCTGTCACGCAGGCGTAGCTCGTGACCATGGCTCCATCGGTACAACTAGTACAATCGTTATGAAAATTACACTTCTTTGTAAATATGGATGCCTATTGTATTATGATCTTGATCTTTGAGAATAGACAGGGAAAGAATGGTAAATATTCGAGAATATACAATAGGAATGGTGATGGTTAATATTTGTGTTAGATGTGGTTAATATTTAGCATCACGTTATAGATAAATTTGTCAGGTAGGTTTATTACAGATTTGGTAGATTAACATAGAAAGAACGATAAGGTATACTTACCTACTTAGTGCATATTATTATGTGATGATGCAAAAAAACGTGGGTGTGGCTCAATTTGGCCTTGTCCCTTATCAACGTTACTCTTATCGACACATTTCCTTATCGCGAATTAATGTGTGTTACTCATATCATTATCGCTAATGTAGCGGTATACCTATTAACATGTCAAAAATATTATCGATCTGCATTTTTAGTTTGTAGAACTAAACCAGAACTTGTATTAAATCAAGGTCAAAATACCTACAGTTTCATTTATGTAACTTAGGTCAAAGTCAAACTTAGGGCTGATACAGTCATATATCTACAATGCAATTCACAATTGTAGAACCTAGGCAATAATAATCTAGGTCCGAATTTTTCAATTCGGGAGAGTTTTTAAAGACTATTCTGGACTCGTCAAAATTCATTTTAAAAGGTTATTTATTTTTATGTAAACATTCAGTAAATTTTAACTTATAAGTGAGTAATAAAATAAAATGAGTTGTAAAAGGAAAAAATAACAATCTTAAATATTTATCTATTTCAACTCTATGTTTCGTTCGACATGTTAAGTACCTATTCTTAAACATTTTTGGAATTGTTACGTTAGATTATTGTTAAGATCTGTCTTTAAATTCATAATGTAAGGTATGTGACTGTAAAGAAAATTTTATAGAACACTGCAAATTACTGTTCACTAAGTTCTTACCTAATACAATGACTAGGTATTTAGAAAAAACTGATGAGAAAATATTTACTACCTCAACATTCTTGAGGGTTTTCGATACAGTTAAAGCTGAACATCAAACGTAATATGTTTACAATATTAAGAATGTAACCATCGCCTGATGATCACCTGATCTATATCTATTTATAAATAATTCGTGTTAACATTAAAAGTCGCTGAACAAATTGCATTGTTAGCATAAACTAAGAACATAGAGTTTTTAAAAACTGCACGTCTTGTTGTAGGCAGATACGCTTTGTAATCACGATTTTATGCTGAAGGCTATCGCTGTTTTAGCTTAGTGTTTGCTCTTTATATTAATATTTGTATGTCACTTATGTTCTCCTAAATTTTGGTGATACAATCAAAAGTAAATATCACGAGGATGTTTACTTAAAATGAAAATATTAGCTACATTAATTATCTTGCTTGAATGACATAGATTCCTAGAAACTTCTTGAAAACGAATGTCCTAATTAATATATGGCTTTTTTAAATGAAATAAATATCTTTGGCCTTCTTTATCAAAGGGGTTAGTAATAACATTTTTAGGTGTTCTGGGAAGAACTGCCCGTAAATGTGCGCGGCGAAATAAGATAAAGAATGTGTAGAGCATTCCTTCATCATTTATTTATTGTTTAAATACCAATATGGTTAGGTAATACATCGTACATCGATACCTGTCATAGACAATTACTTAGTTTTAAAGCAAAATGTATGAGGAAGGCATACTTGAACCATGCACGCATCTCTTTACACAGGAAGAGTTTGACTCTAACTAGCTATTTTTGGTGCCTGCTTAATGTATGAACATGTCTTTATTGAAATTATGTACTGCGCACATCAAGGTATAGGTACAGTTTCTTTCGAAAATATATCTTATTACAAGGAATTAAGATACACAGGAGAAAGCTTGATGCATGTATGTACCTACATTAAGTCTCAACAGCTTCCTACTGAAAAAAAGATTATTTGTCATGATTAAAGGACAGATGAGATACAGCAAACTCATGGCGTCACATCAGGAATAAATGTTTATTGAATTCTTTATGATAATGGCTCCATCGTTTACCGATGATTCTGCCAACGTTGAGGAGGAATGAAGGTCAAT
Source organism: Schrankia costaestrigalis (assembly GCA_905475405.1). Taxonomy (NCBI): domain Eukaryota; kingdom Metazoa; phylum Arthropoda; class Insecta; order Lepidoptera; family Erebidae; genus Schrankia; species Schrankia costaestrigalis. The sequence goes on from FR997827.1 coordinate 10,498,326, forward strand.
TGCAATAACAGATTCAAAATACTTAATAGCCATTAACGAAGACATATTAACAGGTTGGACAGTTTACGTCAAGTTTATTGGTTGACGTCATCAACACAGCCTTGCTTTTTATGGCGGGGCAATGAAGGTCAAAAAAACTTATTGCATTTTAATTTTGAAGATAGCAAAATTGAACATAAAAATATAATTTTAAACGTAAGCCTTGTAAATTACGATTGTCAGAAAAAAATGTATGTAAATACAAATCATTATCATCACTATGCTGACAGTAAAAAGAGCAATCAGGTTTTATTGCTATTCTTGATCCTTAACAAACAAAAAAAAAGACGAGATAAATTAAATAATAATTATATCTTCAATTCGAGTGTAAGAGCATTTGGGGGTATGCTGTAGGTAGAGTTTTTGTTTAGCGAGAAAAAACAACAGTCCACTTTAGTGGTCCTTATTGTAACAAGGTTTTTTTTATATAATCTCTTTCATTTAAAAGCCATACATTGTAACAAAATTAGATTCCAGAAAAAAAAATATTCAGAGAGCATAGTCAGTCAGGTTCCAGAGATTGGCGGCCTCTAGCTAAAGCGAAAAACTTGATTATCCGTCATGAACTTATGACACTGTTTTGACAAAATTAAATTATGTTAATTTTACGTTGAATTAAATTAATGAATTCCAAAGAGATGTACTTATTAAGAAAACTAGAATAAACTTAAACCAGTCCATTCAGTTCATTGCTAACAATTTCATATTTCTTAGATTTACAAGTGTTTTAAATATAAAAAGTGACGTAAGTAAGTATAAAAACTAGCCGAAACTCCAGTTACAAATAATAATACGTTAACTTTAGCGACGTGTGCGGTTACTGATAAAAACAGTTTTTACTCCGAATGAGCCAATCGCTTTATGGCCTCGTGGCTGAACTGAACCGCTGAACACAAGCAAACGTTCAGTAACACACACACGTTTAAAATTAGAAGGCGTGTTCGTGTAGGAACACGTAACTGGATATAAATATGCGTAAAACGCACACTAGCATTTTGTTTGTGGTGTCGTGGTAGGGTTCGCAATTTTATAACGACGCGATCGACTTACAACTCTTCCAAAAATGGCATATTATTGTTTGTTAATCGTATTATAATCAAAAATAGTAAATGAAAATAATTCTTGTGTCGCAGCTGATGATTGCCAAAAGTTAAAATAATCGAAGAATAAAACATAAAACACAAGAATTTTAATAGAAACAACTACGATCGTTGTATTTAGACAGTACCTACTTATTTCCTAACATGAACTTTTTTTATACGCCTTTGTGCCATTTGGTTATAAAAGGAATGTAGTATAAATATTAACAAGTAAATAACTAGTAAATATCCTGTTTTGGGAGATTTTATTAAATTCAAAATAAGAAGGGATGTAACGTACGGATTCACTGTTTTTATACCCGAACCCTTTTTATATTCAGAACTATGTCCTTATAGTAGTCAGTATGTATTCTTACCCATATCTAAAAATGGTAACCCTAGACTAAGAATGCAATTCATTTGAAAAGGCGCCAGTCTACACGAAAGCTAGTCACCTGACCGTCTCGACTTGACCGCAAAACTCTTGAAAGCGAAACGTCTCCAATCATTTTCAAAGCCATTGCAATTCCGATCATAATGCAAGTGAATAAGGTTGTAAGTTAATTGACATTCAACTGCTATAATTGCGATTGTATAATATGGAACTACAGGAATAAGCAGGAATGAAGTTTCTCAAGCGTATGAATAAAATAATCAATTTATCATTTGTAAAAAAATTAACATTTATTTTCGCGAAAGAAGATTTCGCACACTGCTTCGTTGGCTTTTGCTAGAGCTCTTAAAATATGTTTTTTTTTTGCAATTTTTGCTATATCCTACTTCCTACTAATATTATAAATGCGAAAGTTTGTGAGGATGGATAGATGGATGTTTGTTACTCTTTCACGCAAAAACTACTTAACGGATTTTGATGAAATTTGGAATATACATAAGTAGTAAGAGCGGTAGTTAAGGGTGTAGAATAAAGTTTAGGCTACTATACCACACGTGTGAAGCCGCTGGCATCAGCTTGTATTTTATAAATTACTAAGCTTATAGAATTAGAATTCGGCATGACTGAGCGGTTTACTTCATCAACAGAGCTACTTAACTGAATAAAGACCTAATCCATGGACTGTCAGTGCGAGTGCCGATCGTGAGATTGAGGAAGGAACAATGTACTTAATCGTGACAATGTCTAGCCACGAGTTCACGACCATGATGTACGCTTTTGGAGGAATACGTTATTGCAGTGGTGCTCCACGACCCTGTGCTCCACAGTGACGGTCTAAAAACACCCTGTCACATTCAAAGGTTATCAATTAAAAATGTGAAAATAATGACTTCAAGCAATGACCTTTTGACTCAGCATGACGAGACCTCGCATAGAAAAGATATTAAGTACTTAAGTGTAAAAAATAAAAGGCATAACAGTAAAAAATTAAATGATGAAATGTAGAAGTATAAAACGGCAGCGAAAATTATTGTAAACATCGGCCATAAAGAAGCTATGCAGGCATCATTCTCTGTAATAAAAATCCTAAAAGACCATCCTGATAGTAGAATTTAGTATACTTGATTATAATTATAGTAGTAGGTATTAATATACGGAAAGAAGTCGCAAAAAAATTAAAAAATATCTTCTATTGTATAGTGAAAATAATACATAGCTAAATAGTACTTACGTTAAGGTAGTGATTGTCTTTATTTTATGAATCTATAATAAAAATTAATAATAATTCATAAAAATACAAAAAGTAAATGTTTTGACCCCGACGTGATTTGAACACGCAACCTTCTGATCTGGAGTCAGACGCGCTACCGTTGCGCCACGGAGTCGTTGTTAATATTTGTCGAATAACATTATTGCTATCTATGTAATCATCTCTTTAATTTTAGTTTTCTTTCATATTATTTTTCTCTTATTGTAAGAAAATCTACTAAAAGTGTTATAATGTTTTTAATTTAGCTAAGAAAAGTTTTTTATTTTAAATCTAGTATGTATTGTACCTGATGTGTTTTATAACTTCGAGACATTTTTGTTTTTTATACTTTAGCTGTACCTACTGAAATTTAGACGATACTGAATTACAGTAATAAGCTGTAAAATTTAATTAATATAAAGATTATCTATAAATCAGTTAAAAGGTACATCCATGATGGCTATGTCATTATAAACTCCGTTTAATTATTCAACATTTTGTCCACAACATAGAAAAAATTTATTAATAAGTTATAATAATGTGTTAAAATTATGATGTATCAAGTGGTGGTAGGACTCTTTTCAGATATTCTTTCTACCAGTATTTATTTATTTCAAAGAACAGTACTAACATTTAATTTGATTAAGAAACAACTCAGTAGTGACACCTAGGCGTTCCACGTGAAAACTTATAATTCATAGTAAGGCTACCTTTTGCGGCTAACAGATGGCGGTATTATCATAATCATGAATAGCAAAAATCACTAAAACATTGTGATGACCTACATTGGCCTTCTTATAGCAGTAACGAAACAGCAGAAGATATTTATAGACCTTTTTGAATCAAAACACGACGAATTAAGTGTTTAATTATCGTTTTTACTAAGTTTATAATTTAGACATAGTATCAGCTTATCTTTTACTAATACTTAAGACACAAAAGTAAGATATTATATTATCAAAGTAGGTAGTTCATTATTCAATTTCTATTATCATGATTTTAAAAATTGCTTAAATATATGTAGCTATGGAACTAGTTTATAATTTTCCTGTATCATCACGAGCCCCTGTGGCCTAATGGATAAGGCATCGGCCTCCTAAGCCGGGGATTGTGGGTTCGAGTCCCACCAGGGGTACAACGGTTTTTTTATTTTTGAATGAAACAAGTAATATTTTTATAAACTATTTTTTAATGCAAGCAGGAATGCTAAAATTACAAGTAAAGTTTCTGAATTTTCTTTTCTTGCATTTGCCCGCAATGGCAAACAACGTAGGCCTGAGTGAGTTAGGTAGTAACCAACTTCTTGTGGGAGTCGACAGTCGTTACCTGAGTAAGAAAAAAAAACACTTTATTGTTATTATAAGTAATTGATATTTGATAACATACATTATTAATTCTTGGTTATTCACCAGGACAGTATATCCAGCAAGACATCAACCTGGACTACTGTCGATCTTATTCCCTTGTAATAAACCACATTGTCGTGTTAAAATGTACAGTTGATATTATTATGTTGCTGTGAGTCTACATAATTTATTATGCATTTTCAATACCACTGTTATAAAAGCTTGAACAAACCCACCACCACTCGTATTTTGGGTTTGTTTGACTTTTACGATCTCCATTTATAGCTATCAAATCAGCCAATGGAGTCCACTGCTGGACATGAGCCTCCTTCAAAATATTGATTTAGTTTATGAATAAAGATAATCGCCACATTTGCTTTTCAATCTAAATACATTTTATTAATTATTGCTGTTACTTTAACTGAAAATACTCATAGATTCATTGAGTTTGCCCAGCATATCGAATACGTAAAACAAAATCAATATTAATTAAATTAAAATAATAATAACAAAATACTAGGTATGTACTTATTTATCTATGTGAAGTGAACGTCTATTTCGCCTGCAGAGATATCGGCGCCGTGGCTTAGTTGGTTAAAGCGCCTGTCTAGTAAACAGGAGATCGGGGGTTCGAATCCCCCCGGGGCCTAGCTAAATTGTAGCTTACTTTTTGGTTTTTGTCTTTTTTATTTAATTATTTTTATATTAATTTCTTTATTTAATTATTATTTTATACTATTTATATAAAAAAATCTTACTTGCACACGTGTTGGAAGTCGATGTAGCGGTCGCTGTAAAATGTGCAGGTGGACAGAATTCCGGTGAAGGGCATGGGTTGGTCATATTGAATACGTGTGATTCTCGTTCTGTTATCACTTGGCAGCCGTGAGTTGCATCGGCCCCTCGCCACATACACACAAGAAGTTGACCTTGCCCACTATTGCGGAACTACAAAATATTAATAGCTATAAATATTATAATAAGTATTACTTCTTAAACCATTTACATTTGATTATTTTGAATTATAGCCTGGGGACACTTTTTATCTTGTTTACCCAAGGGAGCCTATTGTATGCACTTCGAACCCTTATTTGGATTTTTATGTCTACTTTTTTATATAGGTAACACAATGATGTGTAGAATACACAATACAAAATGTCAACGTCCTTCTCATAGCGAGAATATAGTAAACGTCAATTAAGTTAGCAAACTATAAAAAGCTAGCGTGTTGGTCGGTGTGGAATTAGTGGGCCAGTATCTACTTACGCGAAGTAAAAAATTTAGATAAATAAAGTATAGTAAAAATCCGTCTTGTAAATACTTTTGAGACATTTTTTTTTTTTAAAGACAACTCCCGCACTAGGGATCTTGCCCTGTGTCGCGGGGACCTTTTACAAACATCAATTAACGAACACAAAGAACAATTTAAACCAACAAACAAATTATCATAATTATCCGCCTTGTCCAAGCCTGTTCCTACATCCTGCTTAGGGACATGAAAAGGGCCTTACTTACCTGAACTTGAATAAAGGGTTGTTGTCTCAAATAGAAGGGATGTATCCTAAAATACGTTGGCCTGCCTGGTAGAAGGAAATCTTCATACTCTACTTGTGTAAACACTGTGCCGTTGAAAGGACATTGGGCTCCATTTATTCTCATTGGTATGTTACTTTTTACTAAATAAAGATCAACGGCCTCTATTACATCGTGGACACTGGTTGAAGCAGTCTGAAAAAAAAACAACGGAATTTAATTTTAGAACGATTCTATTATGACAGCATTACTTTGGTAGCGAGCACTAATAAGTATACCTATTATGTTACCTTACGAGAAATTAGGGCATAGTTTGAGACAAAGAAGATGTACAGTCAGCCCCAAAAGTCGCTGAACACATTTTAAATTCCAAAACTGCTGAACACTAAAAATGTCATAAGTCAGTGTCGCAACAAGAGCACAGAATAAGCTTTACATACGAAACGACCATAACACGCTGAACACGGTTATAACAAAAGTAGCTGAACCCTAGTATTTTTAAAAGTAACTGAACGCCCAAGATTCCAAAAATAGCTGTACATAGGCGTCAATTCGTATTAAAACCTACTTTTTGGGTATTATACTATAAGCATCTTTAAAAAAAATAAAAACTTTTAGAACAGATAAGTTTCGTTCAAAGAGGTTTAATTACAACGTTTTTTTTTCTTGGTTATGGCCTAGGTAGGTATACATTTGTCAAATTATTTTACATGTCAATGGACCAAAATTCGCTTTACATCAAGAACACCGAAAGTAGATTGACATGCGATAACATTGAAAATATGATTTGTTAACCTACTTTTGTATTTAATGATGTTCAGCTACTTTTGGAATACTAGTGTTCAGCCACTTTTGTAATAACCGTGTTCAGCGTGTTATGGTCGTTTCGTATGTAAAGCTTATTCTGTACTCTTGTTGCGACACTGACTTATGACATTTTTAGTGTTCAGCAGTTTTAAAATTTAAAATGTGTTCAGCGACTTTTGGGGCTGACTGTACCTATAGCTGTGTACGTAATGATTTGGATATCAACAAATACTTCAGGTGAATAACCTAAACTACACTAAAGCTAAGGCAACATGCGTGCATGCTCTAATGGTAGCAATAAACAACAGGTTCAAAAGGTGCCTTACAAAAGAGTAACATGATTATGTCTCGAACTCTCGACATGTGACATTGTGTTTGCTAATCTCTCTTCTTTCAAGGCCAAGAATGCTAAGCACTTAATAAAATAGAGCTGTAAAAAGACTTACTCTTAGAAATAATTCAGAGTAATCCAAATATTCATTATTGATATCTTGAAAATCAGACAAATCTTCAGCTACGTAAGTAAAGTAAACATCAAAATAGGTCGCTCTTAGTGAAGCCATTAGTTCTCTAGTCCGATCCATTTCTGTAGCTGAAGGGCGATCACTTGGACTTATTATGAGGACTACTGTACTGAGGCCAGCACTTGCGTTGTTAGCAATATCGATCAGTGATCTGTTCAGAGAATGCTGTAGAATCGTGGACATTACTCTTGGTAGATTTAGACGATTAGGCCCTGAAAAAGTAATAGGTACAATTTAGTCCTCTTTTGTACAGTTTTAGTATTTACATAATTAGATATCTACTTCATTTGATATCAGCCATTTGTGTTTTTTCATTTGAGTAGGTACAGTTCATATCATATTTTCTATAACTATTCTTCAAAATCAAAGGACAGTTAATTATTTTTGTTTGAGTGTAATAGTGTATGCTAATACTTAGCTCAGTGTATGAAATACGATATCTATTCGTAATTTAAAAATCATGAGTTATACAATGACGTATTATTAAAAAAATAAACAAAAATATGCTCGAAAGAGGTCAGGGTTCATAAGGTGTTAAAATTATATTATCTGTGTAAATATAGAAATCGTGTAAATGTTACATTGGTGTCGGTCGACCTACTCCATTCCTTGTCATAAATAGTGTACATATTTAGACGATTTAAAAAAAAAGAGTAGGTATATTGACGTACCTACTTAATGCATTACGTCAAATAAGGAAGACGAAAATCATAATAACCACATAGGTATCCTTCCTTACTTAACAATTAAAATTGCGTTATACTACTATTATAATCTAACTATCGTGCTAAAAATCGATGTGTGGGTAAGGTAGATAGTAGGTGCTAGAGATAATAAATTGTACGGTACAATGCCCAAATGTTTTATCTTATCAATTACCTACATAGAATGGTGTAATCAATAGTCCGTTGTATTGTACTACAATTTGTACTCATTTGGACCACCAGATGGCGTGGTAGTCAGTGACTTCTGCCTACCACCTAAATAGTCGCAATTTTATTTTAATCTATTTAGCAATTTATTTTTGCCAACCTCAAATTATTATCATCTATGGGTATGACTTGTGTCCGTTGAATATATTATATGTTTGTAAAAGTTTTCGCGACACACACCACGATCGCTAATCCAGCATATTTATGGGCTCGTGCACATCAAAAAAATTGATATAACAATACCGTCAATACCCCACATCCCGAAGGTGTTGTAAGGGCTGAATAAGGGAAAAACTACACTCGAAATAAACTGTTAGGAAGGACAATCTGAGAAAATGAGGAAAACCCCAAACTAGTAGGTATCAATCAGTCAGGCCAACGTGGGCCAAATCATGTCAGTGATATGAGAAGGTCCATGATGCCCAGATTTACACTTACACTCATCAGTAAAATTGGTTATATGGGAGAAAACGGTGTTTATGTCATCCGATGGCGGTGCAATCCATTGTCCCGTGTTACCATGAAGAAGTGCCATAGTACCCCTTTGTAGGTTTACTTCTAAAGCACCACCGATCCATCTAGAAACAAGATATTATATAAATTAGTAATTAACGTTACGCACTACATACGATTTATCCATATCTGACTAGTATATGGTATAATGTGCAACGCTGCATATAGGTAAAATGGAACCCAAAATAATACATAAACTTTAATTGTAATCTTTCCAAAATTCAAAGTTTACTGCTGAGTAGGTAGCTTAGATAAGTGTAATTATGGGAGTTGAACATCTAAGATCTGACGCTGTTATTGCTCTCTCGAGCTTAAGTTTTTTCCATTGTTACCTATACATTTCCTTGTACTTACGATATAAATTGTTGTACATCGTAACCTTTCCATGACCCGTCAGTGGCAACTATTAGATCCACGACAGGTAAACTGCTGCTTATTTGACAATTGTGCTGATTTTGTCTCAGAATACTCGCTGAAATGTAAAAAAATGTTTTAAGGCCAAGAGAGTACGTTTAGGGATCTATCAACGTCCAAAAAGAATGTTATAGGTACATATTTATGCAAGCCAGCGAGTAAATCATTGGACACTCTAAAGTACTTCAATAAAGATTGGTTAAAGATTAAACAACAGTACTTACGTAGGTAATTAACAAACGCAGTAACAGCAGCATTAGTTATCCTTTCCATCTCTTCAACGGGCACATACACAGTTATCTGCCTCAACGACAACACATACGCAAATCTAGAAGCTTCTGTCAGTAAATCTGTACTGTTGAATAAATCATTGAATAGATTACGTCTGTTGCATGCTTTAATCGTTGGATCGAATGATATACCTTCGTTTGAATAGTACATATCTATTATTTGTGATAGTCGTAGTGTACGTCTTTGCTCAACCCATTTTGGGACGTGCATGGATAGAATAAGACCTGAAAATGTGCATAATTATATTAGGAATACCCACAGCTTATAAAATCAGTCAAAAGATGTTTGTTACCCCACCTTGACTGTCCGTCAGGTGAAAAACCTACGCACACTATGGCATACGGTACGTGGTCGGCATTCAGAATATTTGACCCGACGGTTGTCATAAATTTCATTATAAGTCCTCGTTTAGTAAACTTTTATATTTGTAGAAACGTAAGCCACTAAGACGGATTACCATATAATTAAATCGCCAAAAAGACAGCAAGACAGCCACATTTGTGTCCACTTTCCTCTGCCGGCCTGAAACTCCCAAAAAGCCAGACAAAAATTCAGCGATATTTTAAACCCAATCAAAAAACACTTGCCATCGATTCCTGCTAATATTTCAGAGTCTGTGAAATGCCAGTCTATGACCGATGCGTTTTGAGGCATTAAGTAGTGATCTCTTGGCAGTAACGTATCGTTCCATCTGTTGCTGCTACCGATCGCCATGTTTTGCGCTACAGAGCCCACTCTAGGCCCTTGATTAACTACCACTTCACCTAGGTCACCTAAAAAGGAAATTTACAAAATTAGTTCCATAATTCGCCGTAATTAAAAATGTGCCTTCTTTGTACCTATGTATTTAGATTAAGAATAAGAAATTTAGCCAGTCAAAGTCTAAGGAGTGTTAAGAAATCAAAAACTTAGACAGAAGTAAGTGACGCAAGATGACCCTATATTAACCGGGGCTCTGATAGACCTTGCTGGGTTCTTTTATTAGACAAACGTTATCTTCATGACTTAAAAAGGTCTTACCGAATAGGTATTTCATCTACTGAATGTTATAGAAATAATCTTACCAGCCAGCGTAGCGACCCATGTATTGCTAATATCCGGAATATCATATTGCCGTTCAGTAACCTGACCAGCATTTAACGTCTCGATATCCTCAAACCATTCTTGTTTCGCGGAGACCATCAAAGGTTCAGCAATGTCTTCGTTGAAAACATTGGCGCTAAGTATCTCGGTCACTGGTACTCTTTGAGATTCAAGAGACGAAGCAATTGCTGCTACTAACGTCCCAGGAGAAATTGTGCCCCACTGAGTTTGGATAACACCGTCTTCTATTGGACATCTGCTGTTTATTCTGAAATGTTCATTGTAACATGGTTAAAGCAGATATATGAAGATATCTCTATTTATTTGAAAATGAACATTTAATCGTAACCGTAATCGTAACAAGGATATCTTAATTATTTGAATCGCACGTATCATTTTGCATAAAACTCAGTATCCATCCAGCAAGCCAGCGGCTTTTGGGTCAATTGTCAAGTATTGTTCAAGTAGTAATTTTCCTGTTTCATACAAGCAGCAACCCACATTTCAGTGAAACATTTATTTATGACGAAGCTTAGCATACTTTGGAACCCTGATACAACAAATCTGTGGTGTAAATAGTTAAGTAGGTAGGTAAGTGTTTCTACAATAAACAGAATCGTACCTAAATGTAAGTAGATACAAACAAATTATAAATGGACCTAATCATGGTCACAGTCACGTGTAAGTTTATTTAATTGTGTGAATGTGAATGACCTTTTCCTACGTAAGAGATACCAAGTAAATACGCTCATCATGTCATCATGACGTCAGCAGCCAAAAATCACAATAATTTGGTTAGCTTGCCCTGTAGGTAGGTACATACGTGTGCGTGCCTACTATTAAGTGCCTAAAGTGATCTGTACCTATCTATTTGCCTACATTGTATACCTACCTATTTCTCTATATCTATTTTATTATTATTCACTTATGAGAGAAATAAAGAGGTATATAGGTTAACGTAACTGATGCTCTCGGCGTTGAATCTTGTTTCCGTAGACTTAGGTACTACTAGCAATGGCATTACAAAAAGCTACCGTATTATACGTCCTTGTATGAAACTTACCTATCCCTACTTTGAGTCTCCATATTCTGAGATTGTTGCGCTGATACAGGGCATACGACATTCTCATCGCCTCTCTCCCATTGCCTTACCGTAGAGCTTAAGATTCTATGCAACAAACATTTTTCATTCAAGGGTAAACTTTCATCCACATCAATAAGATTTTGACTAGGTAGAAATATGTCCATCAGAATTTTATATTTATGAAATTGGAAACCCGATGCTCTATAAGGTAAGATGAATTCAGTTTCCACAGCATTTGCTGATGATTGTTCAACGCCATCTAGTCGCAAACTGTAAAAATAAGAATAAAGTGTTGGGGCTAACAAGTTTAAGTTTCGATGAGTACACAAAAGAGGGCGCTGAGTGCTATGAAAGTTTAATAACATTATTCAAGTATAAATAATTTTGAAAAGAATTTTTACTGCTTTAATATTAATTTGCTTACTTTGGAATTTAAAATAAAGAAATTATTATTTAATATCTGTCCACAATATTATGTAAACAATGTTTACATGAACATTATTGCTTTGTCTCGTTGTATGCACATCTTACAAAATAAATTTTAATAATTATTTATTTTTGCAAATAGAATAATATTGATCTTTTATAAAAGTTAGTAAAAAGGGATAAATGTAACCTCAATAATACCCACCTCCTAAGTAAAGCTGTGCTAAACAATCTCAAGTCTAATTGAACATTACGTTCTAATTTCCTCAGTAACGACAGGAACACATCCAACCTCCTTGGTGCAGGCAAATCTGGGAACGACCTCCGGTAGCAATCCCGCAAGTGGCTTGGTATACTAGGTACCAATGCACTATTTGTAACTACAGAAATAATAATAAAGCAGTTAAAATTTACTACTATTTTGTTTAAAGTCTTGTAAATCTACCTAAATGTTATAAAATACTTACGACTTATTAATAAAATGACATTTAATAAAACTTTCTTCATTGTTTTTCATAGATTTACATAATTTAACACAACAATAATACGAAAACACAGTGTGTTGTGGCACGCGTTTGAGTGTAACACTAAAGATCGCCTCTGTAATGATAAGATAATGATAATGAATCATTGCAAAAGCAGGTGGCTACTATCATTGTTTCCATAGATAAAAAATTATTATGTGTTCTGTATTAATAAAATAATTAAAAAATAATTTAGTTTTTATTGGCGTCTCATATTTACATAATAATTAATCTAAAATTATTTAAATCAATTATAACATGGTACATTTTTTGGTACAAAATTAATATACATATAGATTAGATAAATTCACAGCTACTTAAAGACAGATTTCAAGCTGAGGGATATACAGTGTAGAGCTTAGTACAAATTCTATGGAAATGTAACGCGCCTTTAACATGTCTTAAAACAAGTAAATACACTAAAATGAATATGTTGTGTCTGGTCAGCGTTAATACATACATACTACACAGTATATACTTAATATACTCAGTTAATTTCATTTGTCATTGTGATTAAAAAAAAAATAGCTCGAGTTTGCCACAACTTCTAGCTATGAGAAAAACGAACGCAATTATTATTAAGAGATGTTGTTGCTTGCTAAAAATAATACCTCATCACAATTATTTCGTTTCATCAATCATAAGACTTAATCAATAAATGGTGCTGGTTTTTTTTTATTAATACTCACAGGTTTCATTTATGTAAGCATTAAGCACGCAGCAAAAAATCAACCCATACATCTTAATTCCTTGTATTAAGACACATTTTCGAATGAAAATGTGTAGTTTGATGTACTGCTGTGCCTTGTAAGTCGCCCTATTCATAAGTACTAAAAAAACATACATTTATTTTCAAAACTGTGTATTACTTTCATTTTATATCACATGGAAGTAGTCACTAACATAATGGTAAAAAAGCATAATATAAATTAAATAACACCTAAAATTGTGATGGTAGAAACTAAATGACAATACCTTTGTTCCTTTGCCTTACCATCCTTTGAAGGCATCATTGCTATCTGTCGACTATTAGGTATTCTATAAATATTACATAATATACAGTACGCGCAATTTAAGTTGACCGTCCCAAATTGTTGCAAATGGCTTCGCAGATATCATTTTTGGAAGAATTTCTGAAAGCTAACTTTAGGCCGGCCAAGTGAAATTGCAGGTATAAGTATAGTAATGCAACTGATATTAAAATAATAGTCAAGTTAATTAAGACTAATTAGAAATGTTAAACATCCACTTTAATAATTCATGCTTTAGAATCTCCTCATTTGTATGATGGCATGACTCATAAGTTTAAGATGATGTTAAGCATTAACAGTCTTACTCAAGTATCGTGAATAAGTAAAGACGTACTAAGTAAAGGCTTAAATAACCGTCAAACGAATCTAAGTAGATATACACCTGCTATATATCTAAAACTAAAACAACTAAATGTATTATTGTTCCCATTATAAAAAAATAAAATACATTTTAAAAATGTCATATTGAAATTATAATCCACTAAATATGGCATTAAAATATTTAATACTATGCAGTCGTCATAATCTCTATTACAATTTTAATACATAATGGACTATTCATATTGCTCACAATGTTTTGTTCTTGTTAGTAATTAGATAACCTAAAGATTAAAAGACTTAAATTAAATATAAATGTTTCAATGACTACCATATAAGCGTTACAGAGCCCATCTGTTAACCACCTCTATTCCCAGTAAGGATAATTATCCATGTGGAACTAAGAATACAAAATGTCACTATCACTTTTTGTCCTGGGTTTTGTATAGTCAAGAACTAAATGGCTTTATCACCTCTAGAGTTACTGTTAGTTGCATGTCATAAAACTATTAGGTTCAATATCGCACAACAAAACATCAGCTAAATCATGACGCTACTTTGACATATCAGTTCTCTTGTATTAGCAAATAGTCGTTAGGTATTTATAAAAACAAATAGTAAAGTCAACGTTAGTGACTGTTACTAGAGTATATTTTCGGTAAAACGTTATAATCTAATGACTTTCTCTCTTTTTTCCTTCTATGTCCATCCCTATCATTTCTTGTATGATGTCATTGGCGCATATTTCAATTTAAAGTTTTCGTAATTTTATAATATTAAACAAATTAGGGTAAACCACCTAATCGTTAGAAGTCCTACAATTATTGGCACTTAAGAGTTAAAAGTGAGTAAAAAGAAAGAAAACACTAAGTATAGATTATTTAAGTTCAGTATGATTATTCAAGTTCAAATATTATTTATTTAATATTTTTATCATATTTTATTTATTTCATGTGTCAACATAGCAACAATAAATTTATCAGAATCCTTTTATTGGCAATAGTGCCAATAATATTTTTTAATACTATTCAATCACATAATAATGATTACGTATAAGCAAAGATTAAAGTATTTTATCATTTTATGATATTTTAGTCTGACACGAAGTAAAGTGCCAACAATTGGGTGGCTTACCAGCCAATATTTGAATTCTACATTTTCAGTTTTTCTGAAATGACAAGCTTGTAATGTCACAAGTAACAAGTTGACTTTAGTTTTAAATTATTTAATGGTTTTTCATGGTTTTTCACATACAGACTCTATAGTTTAATTAGTGACATTTGTATTGTGTTAGTAGATTTTATTATTTATTGTATTGAAGTGAAAGTTTAAAATAGATTGCACTTTTAATCTAAGCAAAGTTTTGAATACCAATGACGTCAAGCTCACGAATAAACATTAAATAACGATCTTAATGAATTTGAATTATGATAGAATTTTTTGTCAAAACTGATAAAGCCATTTCGTTTTCGACTATACAAGCCTTCTAAGGACAAAGCCATTGTAGCATGCCGAAAACTTAAATAAGCCAAGCAGATCAGGCTGATAAAATACCCGGTGGTAGAAGAAATGACATGTTAAAAATTATTACAATAATAGTAGTTAAAATTTAACAGATAGTACACTGTTCTGCCTACATTTCGAAGACATAGACATTTTAGAACTTCGAAACTATATTATTGTAATAATGTGAAAATTAATCCATTTAAATGCAACATTTCACTGATGCGTCACACATATTTACACTAAAAAGTTAAATTATAAATGTGTAAATTAAAATTAAGTTATTCATCTATGATAACAATTGTCAATTGCCATTTTGGAAATGCAGTTTCTTCACAACATTATAATACTAACAGTTATATTATCACAACATTAGAAAAATATTATCGAAGAACTAATTTGGCTGGTTTTCCATCTACTTTTCTAGATGAGCCATGTTTTAAAGTAAACTCCCTCTTAATGTAAGCAAATAGTAAATCAGTTATGAGGAAAATTTGTGCTGTGGCGAATGATAATGTGACTCCAAAGAAGAAGTTGGCATTTGCTGAGCCTGAATATATCCACAAGTGCCAAACTGTGGGTCCAAGAGCTGATGTGATGATGAAAGCACATCCCACTATGAATTTTTGCTGCATAACTGAAATTAATAGAATAAAACATAATTTACTAACAAAATTAATAAAAAGCTTGTTAAATGAATATTCAAACTTAAGTACTACAAATTTTAATCTATACTAATATTATAAAGAGGTAAAGTTTGTGTGTTTGTGACATTGTAATATCTGGATCTACTGAACCGATTTTAAAAATTCTTTCTGTGTTGAATATAGTCCATTTATCGGGGAGTGTCATAGGCTATATAGTATCACATTATGACTAATAGGAGTGGTGCAGCAATAAAATATGTTTATAAAAGGGACGCGTTTTTTTCTCCACCCAACGAACTGGGCAAGGGTCAGCTAGTAGTATAATAATTTAATAACTTCCACTTCATGTAATGTTCAACTTTGTAAACCATGAAGGGTATGCATGGATTATTACATAGTTGATTTACAAAACTATAACCATGTCTTCTAATTCCAAATTAAACTGAAGTGGTTTGTTCTCTTTCTTATAGAAAACTGCTACATGCTAGCATATGCCACAAACTTTTCTGTCAACAGCCTATCATATTTTCCATTTTAACTACATCTAGTTTCATAAATAGTCTAGTTACTGCATTTTCATTATTTATGTGTAAAATGAAAATATACTTACATGTAAACAAATGTTTCCACATAGGAAGAAGTGCAAGATAAAACCCAACATCACCAACACAGGGATATGATCTAAATATTGTTGACAATGCTATAAGCACTGTTGCTAGTAATACTGGTTCCTTCTTAAACCTCAGTGTCAGAGGTATCACATATAGTGCTAGTGCATTTATTTGGAATGCACATACAAAGAGCAATCGGAAGTGCTCAAACATTTCAGTGAAGAAATACCAAAATAGACCAATGTTGGGTTTTAAATCTGGAACTGTTAATCTGAAAAATATCAAATATTGATTAATTTATAAGGTTTACTGAATGGGCTATGTTACCAAGCAAAGAAATGCTAGGGTAAATGCTGGCAGGATAGATAGGTAGTTAATGCTAATCAACATTAAATGACATTTTCTTCTCTTAATAAGGCTTTCTAAATATGTACCTATTTGCTATTTGGCAGGCATAACCCTATGCTGGATGTTTAACTATGCTATTTGGTCTATACTTATTCAGTGGTGAATGCTTATAATCTCTATAAATGCAAATTTTAATAGATAACATAGCATTATACTCAGTAGTTTCATAAATATGTATTCATAAAAAGGTAGGGGGTAACAGTGTAAAATTACTGCTCCTAAAGTCATTCAATAATTATAGCTACCACAAAAAGATAAAAAATAATACTTACATGAAACCATATGTGTTATAAACATATTTGTATGATCCATCCATGATATATGCAGACAGGTATATTAAGAATCCCCAGCTCAGTACAAAGACAAGCAATGTTTTAATATAAGAGCATTTGGTACAACCTTTATTAACATCTGCTAATAGTATGGCAATTGGTACAATTAAGAGCACCGGATAGAGAGCCTGGTGTGTTGCAAGTGCTATGAACAGGCATGCAACTACTCTTTGACCATTTGAAGCTCCCCACAGTGCTGTTGCTAACAGTAGATTCTGTACAACTGTTGTTGTCATTCCAGCACAGTTCAAAACAGAATAAGGGTTAAATAAATAAACAGATAGCACATATTCTGAAGCTTCTTTTAATTGAGCTTCATTTAACAGCATGGTCTTAGATTCTTCCGCTACTTCAGACAAAATAGACTGTTGCGAATCTTTGAAAATTCTTATAAACGCTCTTGACGTTTTGTACAGAAGGTGTGCCGTCAACAAATCTAATAGCGTAAATAATACCGGTAATATAAAAGGTACTTTTTTCACAAGATAATGGAATACAATTAGCATTATTGGTGATTCATGAAACGAATCTCCTTCATACGGATTTATGTTGTGATCATGCAAATAAATCCCTTCCATTAACCTCTTCCATGAGTTCAGCGGCGTTGCTATTTCGACTCTATTAGCAATAGTTTGCCAATAATCCAAATGAATAAGCCAGTATCTTAATAAGCCACCTACGAGGTATTTTAGAAGAACCCCCATTTTCCTTGTGAATTAAAACAAATTAAAAGAAAAACAAATTTACTGAATTCGAAATACCAAGATAAATATTAGGTGACGGCCCTGTTTTGACGTTTGACATTTATTTGTGGTCATAGATAAATAAAAAATGAGGCCGTCGCCTTACAAATTGAAAACTAAACGCAATACTTATTAAAAATAAATATTATAAAGAGGTAAAGTTTGTGTATTTGTGACGTTGTAGGGGGTAATCTCTGGATCTACTGAACCGATTTCAATCTGGGAGTGTCATAGGCTATGTAGTATCACGCTAATGACTAATAGGGGTGGAGCAGTAATAAAATATGTTTAAAAAAGTGACGCGTTTTTTTCGCGCCCTAACGAAGTGGGCACGGGTCAGCTAGTTAAAAATATTTTTAATAAGTAGGTACTACTTATCAGTTTCTTTCATTTCTGGACTGTATTCTTGCTTTCCATTAGGTTCATCATCATCCTCATCATATCAGCCAATCGACTTCCACTGCTGGACATAGGCCTCCTCCAATTATTGCCACCTTGTGAGGTCCTGTACCTCCCTCATACATCAGTTTCCTGCCGTTCTAACTCATAACCTTATCGTCCATTAGTTTCGATGCAGTCATTTTGCCAAGTTCATATTGTTATTATAAATTAAATATTGATTCATATTTGGAAAATAATAAAGTTTCGATACTATATTTTTGTTACACCTTAGAGTTTGTAGGTTTTAAACGTGACTAAATCGTCATAACCTGTATGGCAGAGTACGAGTTTTACTGTTTGCAATAGGAAGTGGGTTAAAGAGCATGTCCACTTCTTCATTTTCGTAGAATAACAAAATCAGTTTTAAAGTCAAGAGCTCAGGAGGTAAGCTCAAAGCTTGTGTAGATAAGGTCATTCTTTATCATATTATTATTATGATTCATCATGATCATAACAGCCCGTTAATGTCTCACTGCAGGGACGGGCTTCCTCCCGGGTCTGAGGGATACTTGGGGGTCCATATTGGCTCACCTAAAGTTCTTTATCCGAAAATGTTCTTCCTAACGATTTGTAATCCGAATGATCACTCTTCCTAAAATTTTAAATCCTAAAGTTTTCATTCATACTATTTGTATTGCTACCGGCGATGTTCATAACACTCATGTTTCCGAAAATTGTTATTAATAATATCGTTATGTAAATATATTTAAACTCCTAACGTTTTTTATCATAACGCTTTTATCCCTAAACATTTTCACCATAATATTTTCTCTCATACTCAGAAAGAAATATTTACCAAGTGAAAGTAATAAAAAGGTTTGTTTTTATACTATTTCTTGTGATTACAAAACAACTTTTTACATTTAACCATTTTTTAAAAATTATTGTTTATTAAAATTATTCTTTTTTTTTTTTTTTTTTTTTTATTTAGGACAACAAACAGTAACACTAACAGCTTACAAAACAATTAAAAATAATATGTTACAGTACTTGCAGTGCAACCAGCCTCGTTATCCACAAGTTAAATACTTAATTTAATTTAAGTACCTACATAGTGCTTATACAATAAGAATTTACAAACTTAATACAATAAATTATGTACTTAACACCTATTCGTTGACATCGTCAAACACAATTAACGTAGAAGCTATCTCACTCACCAAAGATTTCAAACTAGAAGGCATACAAGCAAAAATGTCCACGTCGCTGTAATAAGTGTTATACAAATACATTATTCTACGTAAGGGACAGCGTTCACCTGCATTCGTTCGACAGCTTCGTAGTGCAAAGAAATCGTTTCTGCGAACCTCTCGTATTGAAGTGAAACGATACGGAACCCGAATCTCGATTTGATTTACAAGTTCAATACAATTAAATTTATTATGACAAATATTATATAAGAACATAATATCCAAAAGTTCTCTTCTTGACCTCAATGCCAGTAAATCAAATTTATCTAACAAACATTTGTAGTCAGACTTAGAATGGAAACATCGGTAGTTCATTGCGCGTAAGAACTTACGCTGTACTGATTCAATCTGATCAATATATTTCTTATAGTAAGGACTCCAAACTGATATAGCGTACTCCAGCTGTGACCGGACTAAAGATTTGTATAAAAGTAGGTAAGAAAAATGATTTTTAAAAGGTTTACAAGTACGCATCACAAAACCGTACATTTGATATGCTTTACTAACAATGTGATTAACATGGACATCAAAGTGGAGTTTGTGATCCAGATACACACCCAGATCTCTTATCACGGTTACTTTATCCAGTAAACTGTTCTGAAGTGTATATGGATACTCAATCACAGTGTGTCTCTTAGTAAAAGTTATTGATTTGCACTTCGAGATGCTTAAATGAAGTCTGTTGACTACACAGTAGGTAGACAAACGATTCAAGTCTTCCTGGAGTTCACAACAATCGTCCCTGCTCTTGATTTTACGGTATATTTTCAGGTCGTCCGCGTACAATAAAAAATGTGTATGTCTAAAACACGCCTTTATATCGTTAATAAAAAGTACGAACAGCAATGGTCCCAAAATCGATCCCTGAGCCACGCCAGAAGTAACCTTTATTATACTGTTAGAAGTGTTACCATTAACGACGACGCGTTGAGTTCTATTTATGATGTAAGAAGTAAACCATCGTAACAAATTGCCCCGAATGCCATTGAAGGCCAGTTTGCGAAGCAAAAGCTCATGATCCACCTTATCAAAAGCTTTGCAGAAGTCTGTATAAACGGAGTCCACCTGCACCTGCTCATCCATACTCTTAAATAAATAATTTGTATATAGTGCTAAGTTACTGATAGTTGAGCGTTTCTTTACGAATCCGTGTTGTTCATCAATAATTATGTTGTGCAAGTGAGGATAAATATAGTTATGTACCAAGCGTTCCAAGACCTTTGATAAGGTGGACAACAGAGATATCGGTCGATAGTTAGTAACGTCCTTCTTACTACCACTTTTGAATACGGGAGTTACGTTAGCCAACTTCCATACGTCAGGTACAAAACCGTTACGTAAGCTTAGGTTATATAATATTTGTAAGGGAATTGCAATCGATTCAGAAGTAGCTTTCAAGAAAAAAGGTGGAAGTCCATCGGGCCCCGGACCCTTGGTGACATCCAAAAGCTTTAGCTCTTTGATAACAAGGTCCACAGATATAAAGCAATCAGACAAAACAAAATTACAATTATTATTAAAGGACGTAGACTCAAGATCGATTCGGTCCCCAATCGGTTCATATACTGAACCAAAAAAGTCAGAGAAAATTTAATTATCTGTTCAGGTTGATCAGATGCCCGGTCGCTGTATACCATGGATGAGGGTATGCCAGATTTTTTATTATTAAAGTTTTTAATAAAAGACCAAA
The DNA here is from genome assembly GCA_905475405.1 of Schrankia costaestrigalis. NCBI lineage: Eukaryota > Metazoa > Arthropoda > Insecta > Lepidoptera > Erebidae > Schrankia > Schrankia costaestrigalis. The sequence goes on from FR997827.1 coordinate 10,519,478, forward strand.
ACTTTTTAACGTCTTCCCTAATGCCATTCTCCACCGACTCAATGTACCTATCAAAACACTGTTTACTAAGACATTTAAACCTAGCCCGAAACATAGAAAATTCCTCATAGTCCGATTTAGAGTTATACTTTTTCCATTTAGTCCACGCTCTTTCCTTGTCTCTAAAAACATGCTTCAACGGCGAGCTAAACCAAACAGGGAAGTCGTTACACTTAATAAATAAAAAATATTCGAATATTTTTGTCTTAAATGAATGAAATCCATAAAACTTGACTCGTTTACGGTTATGCTTATAGCCTGAGAGTTTACCGTAACCGTAACTAAACCAATAAGTAAAGGACCAATTCGGTTCTGCTTCGTTGGGGTCATAGTTCTACCATAACCTAAACCAAAAATTATGAATAGGACCCATTTCTTTTCTGGATCTTGACTGAATGATTGGAGCTGGACTCTGGTCTTTGGTATATTATGTTATATCTACATGTTGTCAACAAAGTTACGCAAAATTAATGTATATAATATTGATTATTAGGAATAAAAAGAAATCTAAACAAAAAAGATATGACTTTAAATTATAGTTTAGTTGGTTGAGATGGTTATGTTGAGAAAATATAGGAAAACAAATAATAGTATAATTGATGTTTATTGCTACTGAAATTATGGACTTGAATGCTTCGGATTATTAACATTAGAGACAAAAAAATTAGGAATTGCGATTGTTAGGATGAAAAAGGTTAGGAAGAACATTTTCGGACTTCCAATTATAGGAGTTTAAATTTTAGGTAAACTTTGGCGCACGCACCCGATACTTGGCCTAGGTACTAATACCTATTCGTAAAGATAATATTCACAGACAGTCCCTTAGTCGGTTCTTACGACACCCATGGGATGAGATGGTATTCTTACTCCGTCACCACACGGAGAAGGCCTATTACTTGTATTCTTACTCTGTTACCACTTGGAGGAGGCCTATGACTATTAAATTAATATAAATAATATTGCCTATAATTTATTTACTTCACACATGATGAAACGAACTTAATGTTCTGAGTCGCGTGAGTTCTATAAAACGGAATATTTACAGCACAATTTCTGCGACAGAAATTCTGCTGCATTCGGTTTTATAGAAATATCCTATTTGATTCACACGATTTTATTATTCCCTATTTCTATTCCTCACTAAGGGTGAAACCAAACAAACGTAGGTACGTATTCTGTTACAGAAATTAATTTTATATTATTCAGCAGTAGGCAGACAATTTTATTTTACGTCGACGAGACGCGCCGCGCTGTGTGGATCAAATTAATGCGACATTTCTATGAAACAGAATGGAGCAGAATTTCTTCTACCGAAATTCTGCGACTCACGACACGATTCACAAAACTACGCTCGTTTGGTTATACCCTAAAGCTATTATAAAAATAAATGTATACTTATTTCATAGTAGCTAATGCCCGTGGCTTCACCCGCGTTGTATAGGTAGCTTAAATGTTACTACCTATATTCCAAACATCAAAATCCATTAAGTATACAGGGTTACAGGAAAAGTCGTGCTAGATCCGTTAAGGGCGTGGAGTACCCATCTTTTCTGACTTATTTTACTATGAAACACCCTACCCTAAACTTAACCCTTTTCGAGAAATTAGGCTTTTAATTTTTTTATGAAAAATTGCCGATTCTTAGGCTACTAAATTTATTTTTTATTTTTTTGTGTATCTTAATATTATTATTATTGCATTTTTACATGGGTAATAAGATGCTTTAGGACGTCAATAATTAAAATAGTGCATAAGTTAATTGAATGGACCGTAGTAGACAAGTAAAGGTTAAGAAAAACAAGAAAATATTGGAAAGGTTATTTTTCTCTAAGCCATAACTAAAAAAAACATTATGGGAATTGTGCGGCAGATGTTTTTTTAAATATCTACGTTTCATCAGCTATCTGACGAGGTATAACAGTCTAGGGTTTGTATAACATTTCGTGGAAATAAAGTCGTTTAGACGCTCCAGGTAGCAGGTCTAACGGTCCCGCGTTTATTGTCCTTCAAGTTGAAACAAGACAAAGTAAAGATTTATGTAGGTGCGAATGAAAGAAAAAATATGGGAATACAACAGGGGGTATTGTTTTGGTTGTCAGTCTGCTTTTGTGCTTCGTACATAGTAGATGTGATATCGTTTTGGTCTTTTTCTCGACTTGGCTGTGATTCTGGACTATTTCTTCTGATTTGTGACTACTGTGCTTGTTAACCGGACTCTGATTTGTACCTGTGATACGGAAGTGTTGAAGATGACGTCCTACACACCTGAGGAATATGCTGATATGCTTATTTGTTACGGATACTGCCATTGTGTGTCTGCGCAAGCTCGCAATGAATACATAACTCGCTACCCTGATCGTCGAGTACCGAATGTGGCCGTTTTTGACAGAGTTTATCGAGCCGAATCCAGTTTCGTCTGTAGAATACTTAAGAGAAAGGATTGTGGATGCAGCAAACCAAATAAGGATCACGTTGACCACTAGAGTAGTGAAGACTGGTCTCCGTAGAAGGATGCGACAATGTGTCAGAAATAGAGGCGGCCATGTTGAACATGACCTGTAAACAATAAAAACGTATGAGAAAACCTCAATAAATAACATTTCATGCTCACGTATTGTTTTATTTTACTATTTAGGGCTAAGTAATAATTTTCTTTCTTCTTCTCTGTCGCCTATAAAACTAACTTTTTTTCAATGGAATTGAATAAAACCTTTTTTTTTTTTTTTTTTTTTATAGGCACCCGTCATCACAGGCTGTTTGCTATCCCTACCTCCAATATGTTTTTGGAGCCTAATTTTATCTAAACCTTTCATACCAGTTCTCGCATTTATTATCCTTTCGTGCTTCATACTTGGTCTTTCTTTTATGCATCTCTTTTATACATTACCGTGGGATTCGGGATTTATTTATTTTCTAACAAACGTAAGTACAACAGTTTTGTTTAATTACAATATTTTTCTTATACTACTGTAAACTTATTCTAACAATATTCTTCCCAATTAGCCAATTACTTATACATTTACTTATTCTATTACTCTTATCCTAATTTTTATTTTACATTTTAAACTTATGCTACGGTTTATATATTCAATAATATATTCCTATAGTCTATTTTTTTATCTCAGACACTAAAATGACATTTCATGTGTTGCCTGTTTTTTACAACTAATAAATAGTGATGCGGTACAGCCGGTACTTACCGATAAAAATATAGGTTAGTACCGCCGATTACGGTAAATAGAGACTATAGGCTGTTTTTTAATCTCGAATACTAAAATATCATTACTGTTACCTTTTTTATTTATGTATGGTGATGTACCACCACTATCAACAGTTAACGATAAATTTAAATTTTATACAGTTTTTTGGAAGTAATAATATAAAATGTGCAAATTCTAATTTTAAACTCAGGTAAGTAAATGAAACAAAATTTATTTTTGGTACATAATTTATTTTTATTTGGCTGTAAGTACAATTAATCTTTGAGTCTGCATAATAAAATAATAATAATCTTGTTTCATAATAAAAATTAATATATAATTCATAATTAAACATCAATTCTTTTATAGAAACGAATCACCATCCCTGGACAAGGTTATTCTTGTACTGATATTTATATGGTTTTTATTCTTTATTCGTTAAAAGCATGAATTTTCTTTGTAATATAAATATTGTTATGTTTCAAGCTTTATATTTTTGATATTATATTAATAGAAATATAACAATATATGTAATATAATTTCACTTTTTTAGGGACATGTTTTACCATATTCACTACAGACATTTTCACTTGGAAAAAACAACTATAAATAATTAAATTTACTACCTATTTTGTCATCACAGCTAACAGTCATTAACTGTCGATTCCAAAAGTATTTATAAATTGTTTTAATAAAACCGTATAAAAGGGGCAGAATTTTTTATTTCCCGAAACCCATACATGGGTCGGTCGATCCAACTGGGTTAAGTGCCAACAATTGTAGGACTTCTAACGATTAGGTGGTTTACCCTAATTTGTTTTATGTTATAAAATTACGAAAACTTAAAATAGAAATATACGCCAATGACGTCATGCAAGAAATTATAGGGATGGACATAGAAGGAAAAAAGAGAGAAATTCATTAGATTTGTAGGGACACAACATTGTAATTTGAGCGACTGCTGAGAAATCACTTTTACAGGCGCGCGACTGTACACACAGCAACTAATCAAGCTAGACACTTATGTACCTTAATACCTTGAAATAAGAAACAATTTTAAATGAAAATGTTTAACTTGATGTGTTGCTGTGTGTACGAGCGTTGCCCAGCAGTCGTCTCCCCGCCATCATGTAGTTAGGTCGTCGTAATTATACAGGGTGTTTGGTACATCGTTTGTCAAATTAAAGTAGCTGATAGAAGCGGTCATTACCAAGCGGTCATTTTTGGTACACCACTTATTTATCTAGGGGATAAATTAGTTGAGCGACGTTTTTATTACTAGAAAACTTTATAAATGTGATTTGGTGCTCCCACTTTTGTGTACTACCTACAGGACGAATCTTCTAGTTTAAGATATTTAAAAATGTATATTGATCCTTTAGTGCAATCCTTAGTTTTTATATGGTATACAATGGTTGCAGCACTTTGTTACAGTTACAAAATTGTTGTAAAATTATAGAGACGTCTAAAAAATGCTGCTTTAGAGTTTGTTACGCCGCTTCTTCTCTACTAGCGCCTTGGAAGCGGTGGTAAAGTTTGGAAAACTTTTAATATGTAAACTTAGACTAAGTAGTTTTAAACTGACGTCAATAAGCTGTTATTTTGTAACATTATGTTGAAAAATAAAGAAACTGAAGAAACTGAGTCTTTCCTCACTCCCCTAGCTGGTTTTAACCTCAACATATTTTAGATATCGATGTAAAGCTATTTTTAAAAGAAAAACCCAATATTACCATGAACACTTAAATTTAAAAAAAAAATTGTTCCGTGAGTCCTCATAATTATGTTTTGTTTTAAAGTTTAATACTAGGAGCATCAAATAAATTCATAATAGCTCACCAAAAACGTCAACTTTTTGTTTATTGACTTATTATAACTATAGAGACAGGTAAAATTTAAAGATATGATCAACTTCACAGTACAATAAAAAAATAAATAAAAGAGAGAAAGTTCTTCCATTTTCTGAATAAATGCCTTACTTTATCCTCTTTCCATTGGTATACAACATCCTATAAAATAGTAAATAGTTTTTCTACAAAACATGTGTAATACATAATTCAAAGTAAAGAAAACACGTTTGATGAATAAGCACAGGTAAATTTACTAGCTATAATTGCTATAATTGATTCATTCTAGCGTACTTACCTAGTTACTTTAACTTTTTTTGTCACTGCAGTGGGTCTACCTTATCACATTAGAGTTAATTTTAATATAATAAAAGAAAAAAAAAGTCATCATTTACTATAGCGTCAATAATTACTTCGAATTATTTATTTATTTGTTAAGCACACCAACAGTATGTATGTTTATGTATTACACATGTTTTGTAGAAAAACTATTTACTATTTTATAGGATGTTGTATACCAATGGAAAGAGGATAAAGTACCTACCTCTTCTATCAGCAACTTCTACTATTTGTTTTTATAAATATCTAACAACTATTTGCTAATACATGAGAACTGATATTATGTCAAAGTATCGTCATGATTTAGCTGATGTTTTGTTGTGCGATATTGACCCTAATAGTTTTATGAAATGCAACTAACATTAACTCTAGAGGTGATAAAGGCATTTAGTTCTCGACTATACTAATAACCGTAAATATTTTACAATAATTACAAAACGAATCGAAACACAGGGACAGCACTGTTTCTTAAAAGCTGGCTATATTAGTTTTACGTTTGACATTAGTAGTTGTCATTTTAGTGTCCGAGATAAAAAAATTCTGCGCTTGGCGAATGAGACAGGACACAGATCATAGTCCGGCCTCCGCTTGCATTTCAGCGCGGCCTCTTTGGCCAGCTGGTCAGCTCTCTCGTTCCCCTCAAGCCCTGCGCATATTTACTTATTCCTATTGTTCACTATTCTAACAATTTTTATACAGTAATCTAATACTAACTGCCTGTGCCCCCCCATCAGAAGAGGCATATTTGCCGCGTTTATTTTAATTCCTGTTTGCATCTCAATGGTACTTCTTTCTGCGTTGTGAACGGGGCATTCAAAAAGTAAATGCCTGACGTCCTCCTCTGTGTTAGGCTCACAGGCGCACGACGGATTGTCCTTGCACTTGAACCTAGTCAGGTACGAGGAGAACCCGCCGTGACCCGTGAATATTTGTGTGGTGTGTGATGTGTGCTGTATTTTTCGTGTGATACTGTACGCCGCCACTACGCTGGGGAAGAACATTTTCGTGACGGAAGCAGTCTCCCCCGCTTGATATCTCCTATCCCATTCCCCAAGCGTTTGCATCCGAATGCTGCGCTTGGCGAATGAGACAGGACACAGATCATAGTCCGGCCTCCGCTTGCATTTCAGCGCGGCCTCTTTGGCCAGCTGGTCAGCTCTCTCGTTCCCCTCAAGCCCTGCGTGAGCCTTGACCCAAAACAAGGAGACAATTTTGTTTTGGTTCTGGCATTTTCTTAATATGTCTCGCGCCTCCACCGCCAGGGGGTGCGGGGAACGAGAGGCGACAGACTGTAGAGCTGACAGGGAATCACTAAAGATGCCGAAGGTGTTGTTTTTACTTTTGTGCACAACAGAAGCCGCCCTATGTAGAGCAAAGAGTTCGGCCTGGTACACGGTGCAGTGAGACGCCAGAGCAAGCTTGAGGGAGCGAGTTTCGGCGGAAACGTCCCAAATGGATAGCGCCGCTCCGACCCTCCCCTCACGTATTGTTTTATTTTACTATTTAGGGCTAAGTAATAATTTTCTTTCTTCTTCTCTGTCGCCTATAAAACTAACTTTTTTTCAATGGAATTGAATAAAACCTTAGACTGTTATACCTCGTAAGATAGCTGATGAAACGTAGGTATTTAGAAAAACATCTGCCGAACAATTCCCATAATGTTTTTTTTAGTTATGGCTTAGAGAAAAATAACCTTTCCAATATTTTCTTGTTTTTCTTAACCTTTACTTGTCTACTACGGTCCATTCAATTAACTTATGCACTATTTTACTCTATTGACGTCCTAAAGCATCTTATTACCCATGTAAAAATGCAATAATAATAATATTAAGATACACAAAAAAATAAAAAATAAATTTAGTAGCCTAAGAATCGGCAATTTTTCATAAAAAAATTAAAAGTCGAATATCTCGAAAAGGGTTAAGTTTAGGGTAGGGTGTTTCATAGTAAAATAAGTCAGAAATGATGGGTACTCCACGCCCTTAACGGATCTAGCACGACTTTTCCTGTAACCCTGTATAGGAGGTTTTTGCGTGAAAGAGTAACAAACATCCATCCATACATCCTCACAAACTTTCGCATTTATAATATTAATAGGATTTATTATTGTTTAAGTTACAGAGTGACTGCCTCGGTAGCACAACGGTCGCGGAAGCCGCCGCCATGCACGTCGCGGTTTCGATTCCCACGTAAGCCAATTCTTTGTGTGGTTCACAAATTTTTGTTCTGAATCTGGATGTTTTTTGTGTCCATTATATTGATGTTTGTAAAGTCCCCGCGACGCAGGGAATTATCCCTAGCGAAGAAGTAGTCTTTTAAAACCAAAACAGAAAAAGGTATTACTAGGTAACTAGGTAATAGATTATTTTATTACCGAATGAGACCTTTAATAAATGTAAACGCTCGTACAAGTTGCATTTTATAATTTTGTGGTAAATGTTGATGAAGGCACAGACTTTTTTTTAATGATCTCTGAAATAGAACAAAGCTATGGAACATCTTATACTTACTCGGGAAACTAATTCCTGTAAAAGTTAAAAAACACCAATATAATAAAATGTAAAGAATTTCTATTTTAAGGATATTTATTTATATTTATGTTGTTAAGTATAATAGACTTAGTAGGTACAGTATTTCCTTAAAATTAACCTTAACAGCTAGTAATAAAAGTTAACAACCATAAATACCCATTAGGTATACTTATATCTCATTAGATACACACATGCTTAAAAAGAGATAAGTCCTATTATAAGTAAAATTTATCACAGAAAACCAATTTCAACAATTAAAACAATAATTATAATTTAGGAATAAACAAATAAGTTTAACTTTCTATTTTCGATCTATGATGACGCGGGAAACAATTCATTATACGGAACTTTTAAGAAAATTCTATTAGCTATGCGAACGCCGATTTTGTTCCAGTTTGCTTGAGCGAATGGTAGAAACTCTCTGTACAATATTCTCCAATTATTATTCGCAAAGGTCACACCCAAATCAGCTGAAAAATAAATATGTTATTATTTAAAGATAAAAGTTACTTCTGTAAGAATTACCCAACAAAAATAATATATAGGAAACCTTCTTTTTATGTTACAAAATTGAAAATCTTGCCAATATTATTTTATCTAATAAAGATGGCGGGAGCTTGAAAGGATGAGGTAGAGATCGCGTTAGAAACATTTAGAGAAGTTCTATTAGCGATGTCTTTTGGACAATATTTTTCTACTGATGGTGTGCAGTAATGCATTTCTTACCAAGACTTTCATTTTCTGCCAATTAATTTCGTTCATAGTTTTTGCGACTCATCGAGTCTCATGTTCCGTGCTCTATCAATGAAGTTTATAGACGTTACAGTTACGGAAAACTTCCTAGCCCTAGCTTTGAATTATCTGCCTACTATGCGTAATGTCTTGGACATTGAAATGACATAAAATGTTATAAAAATATTCGTACACTAAACAGCCTTCGAAATCTTGAAAAATAGACCAATAAAATTACTTAACTAGGAATACCGTAACTTATATGTCGCACGTGATGAATAGCCTTTATTTGATCCGTAAGTACCTATACCTAACTATTACTCAATTAGTTGTATACTGTCTATTTAGTTAGGTATTTACTTACTTAGATCCTTAGATGTTATATCGTCGTTTGAAAGGGAGGTGACCATATTTCCAACATCAGGTCTCATGTAAAATTCTTTGATCCGAATGTATGTCTCTGTGCCGTTCTTCTCTGGAACACCATCTAGCTTCCAAGTGAAGATCAAATCAGCTAGAAATAACAGTTAGTAAGTATTAGTTGCACTGCACATCCACTTATTTTTAAGTAAGTTGACCAACTAAAGGATAGGACTCGGTGATATCATATAATATGTGGAATAACTGACCAGACCTTATCGAAGGGTAACGCTTACATACACACAGAAAGAGGGATACTTATTGATCTTTTTAAATAAGTAGTTTTAGTGAAAATAATTGTTCATTTACAGGTACATTCTAAAGAACTTTTACCTAAAGCTTTATTATATTAGGAATAATTCATGCAATATGTATTGGTTTTTTATTACGATTTTCCCACTCTACCTATCAATCAACTCTCCATTTTTCTTTCGGTTGCAGATGACACGTGCTTCAATTACTATCAGTATCATTTATGTTTCTGTGATCAGTACAGTACTACATTATCAAAATTATATAGTTTATAGAGTAAGTAACACTTATCAACGTTAACTAATTTATTAAACGTGCGTTTATTAAAAAACTTTACTTACTCATAACAGTTTTCACTGTTCCATGAGCTACAATCTTCAATGCGTTAAACTGACCTTCGCCGTAGTATTCACCTTTTACCACCACTTTAGGATTCGACATATCTATTTCTAAATGAAATTTGTCTTCATCTGCTCGTAACCTGAAATAATACAAAAAAGATATTTCAAATTGTAACGTAGATAATTGTAAATATAAGGACTCTCCCATTGAATTAAGGTAAGCTACGAGTATATACTGATAAAATAACTTGATTTTGTAGTTTATAAAAGAAATTACAACGAAGTAATGACATAAATAAGCTAAGGGACACAGATAGATGTAGTTATACATATTTCTAAAGCACTAAGTATTAATCAGTTACTTATGGACAAGCGTAGAGCTTATAATCAAGCGAGTAACTTGTTTGTTTTGTTGTCAATATCAAGAAAATAGAAGTTAAATAACTAATCAAGGGGAATATAGGTAATTACCTAGAACCTATTTATGTAAGTAACAATAACTAATTTCTAGTAAACAATAGTTAAGTTATGTAATCATCATACTCGTACTATTACTATAAGTACTTATATACCTACCTAAGTAATAATAATAATATAGTAATAAGTATATTATACATATTCTAACGTAATATAGTTAATACTATGGTAGTGTATTATTATAGTACATTTGTACCTATTACATGTTCTAAGTAGAGACGACGACGTTAAATAACAAGAGGCTTTTATTATGATATAATGTAATAACAACAATTAGAACATCAACAACTAGGAAAATATCACATAATAGGATGTAATATCATTATTATTATATTTGTTATAATATCAAAAAATATCAAATTATATTCCAATATATTAACACAACTCCATCTTATTCCAAACAAAGCACGACTTACAAGTACATAATATATTATGAGTAGGTAGCATCAGATAGAGCTTTTATTCATTACTTTTATTTAACCACTTAAGAAGGCTCCTTCTGTCAAAACCAACTCAGCTGTCACCGGAGCCTAAAAGATTGTTGTTTCACCAAACGTTGCGTGAGAAAGAGAAAAACTCATAGAAAAGCAGTCAGAAACGTGCACACGCACACGCGCTCGATTGTATTTATTACAAATCAAAATGTCATTCAAAATATAAATATTGTTCTTCTTGATTGTTAAGGTTGACACTAATACTAGCTGTAGGTAGTTACCTAAAAAGTAATAAATCAGGAGTAAATAAAGATAACTAAAATGGGTTTTTAAAAAATATTTTATTGTAAGTTTTGTTGCGGAAGACACACCAAGCCAGACATCAATTTATCTTGTATGTGGTGTAGGTATGACACCGTAAAACATTATAATTTTTTTTTTTTTTTAAGTTAAGCTGCTTATTCTTGAGGCAGTTTTTTAGACCGTGCATCGTTAATAGGGGTTCCATACAGTACACAATAATATCTTACTTCACATACAGTACATGAAGTTAATTTTAGCTGGATTTAAAAAAAGGAAGAAAAATCATAAAATAAATAATAATCATAAAATCTGGAAATGATAGTTGACAAGAAATGATACTTGATCAGTCATTCAGATACCGGGGCGGAGGTGAGTAACGTAAATATTAAAAAAAAAATACAAAATGAATTACAAAAAAAATACAGTTTGTGCAATGTGACAGCCTTAGCTATGCTCTATTGACTATTGTATTTTTTTTTTTTTATGAATTTTGACAGTTGATTTTAGTCAAGAATGTCACTGATGTAGGTATTTTATCTAACTGGTTATGCATCTGATAATAATTGGATCTCTTTGATAAAAGAAATTACGAAACTTCTTACTGGCAAGCGATACGTAATTGTCATAAATGACATAAATTAAAGTTTATTGAAGTTTAAAAAAAATATTCGGTAACATTCGACGACGGTCGGCTCGCTGTCGTACCTCCCCTCCTCCGACCCGACGGGTGCAGAAAGTGGAGGCGAGATGCAAGATGTCGATGGCGGAAACGAGCACGGTAAAATTTCCTAAAATGGTTTTGGGAAAAAGGTAATTGCGTACAAACTTTAGAATGTATCTAGTCAATACAAAATTATTTGAATTTTCGAATAAATAATCTATTCCTATTCCCAAAATATATTTACCTTTATAAACGTTTAATCCTATTTTATTACGCTAAAAGTTGTCATAAAATGTGCATAGAATTATGAACTTTGAAGCCTCATAACTTGTAAATGAATATTATTTTTACTGTTTTATTAATCAATAAGACTAGATAATAACAAGACAAAACGATATCATTTATAGTTTTGAGTATTTATTATCTAATGAAGGAGGAATAAACTTTCTTTGTTTGTATGGAATTGCGATTGAATTGTTTCCCCTTAATGTCACTTACCGGACATCGTGAATTGTTGCCGATCTCAAACCTTCAACGTAGATGTCTTTCAAGATCATTTTAGCGACAAGCTGAAAATTAAAACAAGAAATATATTAAAAATATTTTCTATATTTGTCTCGCCGTCTTGCTTTAAGTACCTACCTTCAGCATCAAGACGGCGAGAAGCCCGTGGATGAGGAAAGCACAACACTAGGCAGAGTGGAAATATTAGGAGGAGGCCTATGTCCTACAGTGGACGCGTCCAGAGGGTCTTATACTTTTTACAACATCGATAGCCGACACAAAAGCAAGATAAACAGTTCTGTTCCGCCTTATCAAAAACGCATTTTATCATCGTCTGTATAATTACTGAGCAATAAGCGGATTAAAAAATAAGTAATAGGTGCGAATAAGTTGACTAACATAAAGCAAACTATGATTACTTTCTTGGAAATATTCTAAATATAAAATAATGAATGTTTAACTAAACACAATAAAATTATTTTTAAATCCGTCTAGGTATGTTCAAAAACCAGTCTTTATGTACATACACGTCAATTTACTTTATTTAACACAATATGAAATCGCTTTATTATGCATAATTAACTACATACATTATTTACTTAGACAATCAATTTACTCATTATTCTTATTGATAAATTAAAATCCTTGCCCTTTGTCATAGTAATCATCATTGTACGGATTATTCTAGGTAATCTAGGTACATATTTCTTGTAAGATAATTTATTAGCATGTAATCTAAGGATTCTATTGACCTAGGTTTATATACCTAACGTCCTTACGCAGTAGGCTTATTATAATACTTGTACGATTATGAATAATACATTATGTATAATTACAGTTTATTATTATTACAATAATACTCGTATCTAAAACTAAAAACATTACTTCGCTATATTTTATTCTTTTTCGTAGATACTGCATCTACACTCGAGAGCAAAAGTTCCGGGTCACTAGCATTTACTTCAATATCTTGAAAACGAATAAAGCTATCGTATTGAAATAAATTGAACTTTATAGACAATTTAATAATCTTTCATTAAACATATAAAAACTTGTAGCGTCATCTACCGACAACTCAAGCGAACACCTACACTACATCCTGAATCGCGATATCAACATTCGCACAGCGATTCCGCATATATACAACGTCCAACGAACAACTGTTGGGCAGTTGGCCCGCCAGGCGCGATCACCCTCGCCTGGTCGGAGGATCCTCCCTTTTCGTTGGAGGCGTGGTGCTGTTACGTCACCGCGACCTCCACACTGGTGACCCCGACGTGATGAAACCAACCTTCTTAGAGCGCACCAGCACCTTCGGTCTTAACAGGACTACTCCATATGCTCGCCGTCATGACAAGCCTGGGGAAGCCTGCGACCTCATCACCCATCATCCGACTCACTGGATACGCCCCGACTCACTGGGGAAAATGGGGAAGGTGGACACCGCGGTCCGACCCACTGGACCGGCATTTCAGTTCCGACTCACTGGGATTCTGGCATCAGCTCCACAAGAAGTCACATCAGCAAGTTCGACCTCCGGTCTTCCGGGGGGAGTGGTGTAGCGTCATCTACCGACAACTCAAGCGAACACCTACACTACATCCTGAATCGCGATATCAACATTCGCACAGCGATTCCGCATATATACAACGTCCAACGAACAACTGTTGGGCAGTTGGCCCGCCAGGCGCGATCACCCTCGCCTGGTCGGAGGATCCTCCCTTTTCGTTGGAGGCGTGGTGCTGTTACGTCACCGCGACCTCCACAAACTTATTGATTGGCGGTAAGTAATGGCATTAAAAAAATTATAAAAAAAAAGATCCATTTTTTTAAAATCAGAACTTCTAATTTTCACTACTGTTTTTGCTTTTGTTTTTGTTCTGTCATAAAATGTATTTATAAGGAGTCATCCAGGTATCCAATAGTCATTATTAAAGTGGTAATTATGTCACTCACACCTGAGGAATGTACGAGAATCCTCACAATCCTGGAAAATGGGAGCAGTCAGCGAGAAACAGCAAGAATAGTCGGTGTATCGTTGTCTACAGTTCAGCGTGTTCGCCAGCGGTTTCTAGAAACTGGTTTGAACCTACGCAGACCAACAACAGGCAGACCCAGGTGTACGACGGCACGGGAAGATCGTTATTTAGTGAACTCTATGCTACGAAATCGGTTTCTTACGGGAACAGCACTGACTCATCATTTTTTAGGACTTGGTGGAAGCAGCCCTTCTGCTTGGACTGTAAGACGGCGACTTGCTGAAGGTAATTTGAAACCATTTAGACCCGCAAATGGTCCGAAACTCGAGAGACACCATCGTATAGCAAGACGAATTTATGCACGCGAACACTCGAATTGGACGATTGAAAATTGGTCAAATGTCATATTCTCGGACGAATCAAAATTTATGCTGTATACACACGACGGAAGGGCAAAGGTGTACAGAAGACCAGGAGAAAGATTTATGCAAGCCTGTATTGAAGAAAAGGTGTCATACGGTGGTGGTTCGGTACTCGTGTGGGCTGGAATTTCTGCGGAAAGCCGAACAGAGCTTGTACTGATCGAAAACGGTACTCTTAATGGCGTAAGATACGTGGATGAAATCCTCAACGAGCACGTCGGTCCATTTATGGCAAGACTTGGTGAGAATGCCATCTTTATGCAGGATAACGCCCGTCCCCACACTGCTCGTGTAGTGCAAGACTACCTTGATGAGGTGAATATTCGTCCCATAGTGTGGCCAGCACGTAGCCCCGACCTCAACCCAATCGAGCACGCCTGGGACGAGCTCGGACGACGGGTAAGACAACAAGATCCTCCTTTAATTACGCTTAGTGACTTGAAACATGCATTGGTAGAGGAATGGGAGAATATTCCCCAACAGTGTTTCAGAAACTTGGTGTACAGCATGCCAAATCGCATTGCAGCAGTCCAGACAGCACGTGGGGGTAATACCAAGTACTAAACCGTGTTAAAACTACTTGTAAATATAAAAAATTCAATATTTTCAGTTTTGGTTTTACAAGCAAAATGACGCCATTTTTAATTTGTCCTTTTAAACATAATAAAATAAATGGTCAGTAGTAAATGTAATGCATTTTATTTTAGTAACATTAAATTGTCTATAAAGTTCAATTTATTTCAATACGATAGCTTTATTCGTTTTCAAGATATTGAAGTAAATGCTAGTGACCCGGAACTTTTGCTCTCGAGTGTATTTGATCTGTTGAAAAAAGAACTGCCACTCTAGGTATGGCATGGAGCTCTGTGTCAGTGGGCTAAGTACTTTTAGACTTTATAACAAAACTTTATAAGTTATTATTATGTAATTTGCATAAATCGTTTCTCCGCGATACAGAATTAAATAAATTGAGGCAAAGATAATGAGACTATTATAGGAAGATTTATCTTGTCTCAACAAAGTGACACGATTAAAAGGTAAAAAAAACTAAAAATCGATCGTGCCGTGTTTACAAAATATTATCTGTGATATTATCGATCACGTTTTTGCTTAAATTAATTTAAATATACATACTAAATGGCTCTGATTTATTCTAATAACAATAGTACTTTTAGAAGCAGAGTAATTTATATGATTTACTTGTTTAATGTGATTCCCCTAGTAGCTCATTAACGATCTACTAATGATAATTAGAAATAGGTAATAACCTAATTCTATTATATTAATAGCTAAACCAATAGGTTTATATTCTGATCCATTAATGATAATTAGAAATAGGTAATAACCAGAATTAGTATGAATCACTACAGAAAATATTTAAATATCTGTCTTTGTCTAATTGTCCGTGTGGTGACGGAGTAAGAATACAATATGTCACCACCCCATCTCAAACCATGGGTGTCGTAAAACCCGACTAAGGGACTAACCGTAAATATTAATTTTACGAAGTAAAAAGAAGGAAAACTTAAAATTAAACCCTATACCAATCCGTCTGGCCAGCTTGGTATTAGTAGGCCAAGTATCCCTCCGTCACGGGAGGAGGCCCGTCCCTGCAGTGGGACATTAATGGGCTGTTATGATGATCTGTCTAATCAAGCTATTAATAAATTATTATGATGGCTCATTAACATAGCACATAATACAACCAAGCACAAGACAATAATTTGTGGATCAAAGTAAATTTGAACCTACAATTTCGCGCAAGGGAATCGCGTACACCACCTCTTTGCCACCAAAGTATTTACACCTATAGGCCGACCGTTTATCTCAGTCCCCGCCTGCGGTATGAAAGGGACGAGGGGCGGGGTAGCGGTGACCGTTATGGTAGCGTACACAAGAGCTATATCGAGTTGGTTGCTATGCCAAATAAAATAAGTTTTTACAAAAAAAAACCGACTTCAAAGACAAATATTGCACTAAAAATTAGTTGTATTTTGGTTTCGCAACATTAAAACAGACATTCTTTTTATTTAATTATAATGTAAAGAATAGGTTCTTTTAATTATTGTAAAAAGTATTGTTAAGGATATTTCTTTATGAGTCTACAAATATATTTATTTGTAGATTCTTTAAAATATATTCAAATTATTACAAATAATGTAATATTATTGTTATTTTTGGAGTCGGTGTCAGCCACGATAATTATATTCTATTTTATATTCCTGACTTAAAATTTAAAGAAATATGACGTCGTGTTATACACAGACTAAAGACTAAAAAGTACTACGAATCAAAGACAATTACTTAAAATTAAAAACCATTTAAACCCCCTTACTCATAAACGCCTCTTAAATTTAATCACTGTTTAGCGAGATTTTTATTACGAAAACCAACCTTTTACCAAACATCATAAGAGTCTATGCTATTAATCAAGTGACTAAAATTTAAGAAGCGTTTATGAGTAAGGGGGTTAGTGATCAGAATGTGTTATACAAAACTTTATTACCTTTTCTAACGACTTTGTAGACAACATTTTGCATTATTGATCCTATTTGCGAATTACGATTTTTTTCAATTGACGGTGCTGGTTAAACCTATATAAACGCCCAAAGTTATGGAAAGCTTTAATCAGTTACTAAATAGGTATATTAAAACGTTTGAACGTGACACAGGTATTTTAAAATATATTTAATGATAAAAATAGTTATTTAATATTTGTTTAATTTTTAAACCAATCCATAAACAATCAACAACTTTATGTCATAATGTCGAAGTCATATAATAATATAATCTGTAATAATTCGTGGCCGCCTTTCCATTTGCTTAGGTATTATCGTATTTCGTTGGGTGACACCGACTCCAAAAATAACAATAATATTACATAATTATTATTTCATTATTACATAAAAATGAAAAACCATTTCTTTTGAAATAAAATAATTTTAAAAATAATTGCCTTTTTTATTTTGTGTCTTATTTACAATTTTATTGCATAACACCTTCCTAGTTCAAAATAGTGATTGCTTCAAAACCCTCTAAAACGGTATCGGTTACTTTCAAATTTCACTAAAACCTAAAGTTAACTTCTAAGTCCCCTAAAACGAATCTATTTTTGCAAATAACCTCGTTTTTAATAAAGAAAGAAGTTTGTTGGGGTTGCTAGATTACAATAATAATATAATGTTAAAAATCGTACAGAATTAAGGTTGTTAGTAAGTCTACGACGTTTTTCATGAATTGTCGACATTTATGAAAAAACACTTTAGGGGGTTTTGTTATTATGTCATATTCAATCGGTAAAGCAGAGTATCGCTCATACTGCTTATGCACACGAAAATAGGCCTTAAGGTGGCGGACCTTTAAATACCATCATCATCATCATCATTTCAGCCAATCGACGTCCACTGCTGGACATAGGCCTTCTCTAAATACTGCCACCTTGTGCGGTCCTGCGCCTCCCATAAATAAATTTAAAAAAAAATACCATGACTGTACTAAATTATTTTTTTATTTGTAATAAATCTTCTAAGACAGTTTTATATTCTCCTCCAATTAGTAACTTATTTATTATACTTATGAGCAAAACTGTACCAAAATTGCCTTTATGCGAACTTGCCCTTTTGAGAAGTTGCCGTCATGAGAAATTGCCATTCTGAGAAGTTGCCCTTATGCGAATAAAGGTAAATTATATGGCTCATATATACATTAAAACAGGTATGATTTAAACATATTAATTTGTAAGAATCAGTCTTAGAAAATATTTACAGATAATAAGAACAATAATAAGAGCTTTTTTTATTTTTACACACTACCATAACGGACACCTAGTCAGTATGTCAGTATGACACTAGTGCAGTAAGCTAGTCCGTCTTCTATACAATTTACAAATTTCAAAGATGGTGGCGTCATCTTGCCATTTAAACTCGTACTTTCTTAGAGAAAATATGCAATCTAAATTATTACACAATTTAAAGCCTGACCAGAAAAATAAAAAAACCTTTCCAGGTATTTCGATTGGTTTAGGGTATAATTTCAATATTTCCTTCTTTTTATTTCATAAAAATAAGCTAGCTAAAAATTAAAGCTATGTTGTGATGTGATGTAGTTCGGGTCACAGTATCTAGATGGCGCCGTTTTGCCAAAAAATCAAGAGATAGCTCTTTCCTTTGTCCTCGCGCCCCGCACACCCCTATTGCCGCAGGCGGGGTCTGAGTTAAACGGTCGGCCTATAGTTATACCCCCCCTAACTCATAAACGCCTCTTAAATATTAGTCAATTGATTAGTTTAAATTCTTAAGTTTTTGTTTGGTACGAGTATAAGGTTGGTTTTATTAATAAAAATCTCGCTAAAATGTGATTTTTAAGAGCAGTTTATGAGTAAGGGGGATAGTTGTTTGTTGTCAAGAACATAAAAAATAATTTAATATTAAAAATGATATTATTAAGGTGAACCTACAAATATGAATATTTGAAGGCATTTTTCTGTAATGTGAGAATTTAGTCCTTTGTTTTAAAAATTAATTGTCGACCTTGCTGTTCACGATAGCTCGTAAAACAGCTGTTATTGTGTGTTAGCCTCATTTAGAGAACAAAATTCAAAGTATTCTAATTTATTTTTATTACTACAGATCGAAATATTTATTTACTAGCTTTTGCCCGCGGCTTCGCTCGCGTATTCGGGGTAGCACTGTTCCCCTTTCCTGGACACAGAAAAAAAAAGAAGTAGCCTATGTTACTCTCCATCCCTTTAACTATATCTACTTAAAAAAATCTTTCTGAAATAGTTGTTTACTAAAAGAATATTATAAGGAGATAGTGCAGGTTTACACCCCACAACAACAGAACCAAAAGGTTTGATTCTAAGGCTTTAAGAAAGTTAATAAGGCTAACCAATAAAATAAAGTAAGATAAGACGCTATAGAATGTATAGAGCTTAAGTTTTCTTGTGTTCTTTATCAACTACCTATAGCCTACCATTTGGAACCTTATGAACCGGTGAGTCTCATTAGCTGTACCTACTAGGTATATGAATGTAAGCTGAAAAACAAGCTTCACTAAAAACCTTACGCCAATAACAGTGGTAAAAACGAAAAACGAACAGATACCTTTACAATAAAATGGTTTTAAGTATCATCTGTCAAGTTTCAGGTTTATGTAAAACTGAGCTAAACCGGTTTTAGTACCTACTTATGAATATAGTTCAGAAATTAACCTTCAACTTTAAGTCATGTTTATTTTATTAAATGACATTTTGTAACGCTGTTGTGCTCCTTTATAACTTTTATTATCTACATGCATTTAAAAGGTCGGGCAATGTTTTAAATGCCATCATTGAAATTCTAATAGTACAGTCAAATAAGGCTAAAATAGGGGCAAACCTCGGAACCGAAGCGAATAAGCTGTAAATTCGTATAATCCTTTGTTTTGATGTTCTGATGACTGGTGAAAAAGTCTCATATGATCACGTGTCTGCGTTATAAGTTATTCAAGGTCAAAGGTCACGAAAATCAGTTTTTTCCAATTATCTCGTTTTCTATGGGAAATACGCCATTTACGTCATTATAAATATTGTAGATAACAAAATGGTCTACAATTTTTGTTCAAAACATTTTTCCGTATCACCTACCGTTTTCGAGATATATATAGCGCAACGAGTGGCGGGTGCACATTCGTACAAAAAAAAAAAAACTGTATCTTTATCCTAATATCAATTTTTCATAGTTAACTATTATCTCAACTTTACAAACTAGCACCGCATTTCACATGACTTCTTTATGTCTACAAGACTTATCAATGCGTGCACTCTACTCTTTGAGCTATATCTCGAAAACGGTTCATCATACAAAATAATGCTTGATATAAAAATTGTAGACAATTTTATGATCTACAATATTTATAATGACGTTAAATGCGTATTTCCCATAGAAAACGAGATAATGGGAAAAAACTGATTTTCGTGACCTTTGACCTTGAATAACTTAAGACGCAGACACGTGATCATATGAGACTTTTCTACCAGTCATTAGTACACCAAAACAAAGGTTTATGCAAATTTACAGCTTATTCGCTTCCATTCCGAGGTTGAATGCTTATTTTACTGGAGTATAAAGATTACTATTCTAAAATCAATATGATAGATGCTATAAGATATCTCCTTCCTTTTGCTCATCATTTAACACATCTGATAGTTCAGGTTGCAAACCTTGGCAGAACGTTTAAGTACATATATAAAACAACAGATTAACTGTGTACCTAATACTGTTACTATAACGCGGTGGTATGGATTCTCGAACTCAAGCTTTGATTAAAAATTACAAGAGAAAAAATCTACCTAATCCAACTAAAATATATAATAAAATGTATTTGTAAATACCTACATGTTTAACTATTCGTCAAGAAGTAGTTCTTACTACGTAATTGAAAAATTGCTCTTATTTATAAAATTACCAAAATTTACAACTTTGAACAAAATTGTCCTAAATTGCTCCTAAAATAAATCGTAAGTAAGAACACACTTATATTTTTTGTACAATGACATAAATACATACTTAATTGTAGATATTAAAATCGGTACCTATGATAATGTAGGTATAATCCATACCTACTAATATTATATAACTAATATAACTTTGTCTGTCTGTCTGTTACTCTTTCACGCCTAAGTGGCTAAACGGATTTTGATAAAATTTACTATGGTCATAGATGATAACCTAGAAATGGTCATAGGCTATAAATATTCACGCCATCGTTCTTAGGGGTAGGCAGAAGGAAAACTAAATTAACTTAACTTAAAACTTATACGGACGAAGTCGCGGGTAAAATCTAGTAAGTATATAAAATCATCAAAATCTTACATTCTTCTAGTGGTAAGGGTTTCTACATACGAGTAATAAATTAATAATATATTGGCTAAAGTGATGTACTATATAGTATCCGTTTTGTATTAAAATAGTAAAGTTAAACAATACTTATGTACTGTGGGTAATTGTAATGCGGTTGATTGATGAATAGTTGACAGCCCCACGAGTATGGTACTTACTTAATTGCTTTTTAGATTTTTTTTAAAGTTTAATAATAATACTCATATGTCAAGCTGTCTCACCTTGAGCCCTTTTGGTGTCCTTTACTGAGAAAAAAAGTTAATTGATGTTTAATAATAAAATAAAACATATTGAATGTCTTTGAATAAATAATGTAGGTAAAGTAAATTACCTATTATTAAATAATTATAGGTGATTTACAAATAAGTTTTTGCACATTTGCGCATACAGTATGATCTTTTGACCTGTGCAAGAATTGCAATGTCTGTAGATCAATAATAAGGAATTTATTTATTTATTTAGGAATGGTATTTATGATAGGCAATTACATTTACACTAATTGAACTTAATATAATATGATTCCGTCGAGACCTACCTCAAAAGTAATATTGCCTACTGGGTTCACATTTCTACCTAATTCTTGGTGAATGGTAAACAAAAATTAACAAAAAAATTCAACAGCGCCTGGTTAGACCACTTGATAAAAAAAATTAATAAAGGACTTTATCACGATTCGTTTTACCAGATAATTGTTAATAGGCTAAGTCACTTTTCTTCCCTGTGCTTCCAATAGGGCATTCATGATGATGACTAAAAATAGTACAAACCTAGTAATATAATTTTTTAAGCAAAACAGTGTATATTTGTCACATATTAAGTAAATAATAAGAACATACGAAATAGTTCAAACACATTTTCAAACAAAGTTACGGGTGGACAAGTACTCATAGATGCGTAGTTGTTATCACAGGATGTTAGAAAACCTAACCTTATAACAGAAAAAAACACTTGCCTGATTATTATTATAATCCAGTTTAAAATCTTTTTGTAAATAGGGATCGATGGCGGGCACGTTTAGTTCCGGAATCCCGCTCATCATAGTTGCCAGTCCTTTTGTTATGGCATCCTTTAAACACTCACTGACATCTATTGCGTTTCTGTCACATATCTTGAAATATTTTTCTGTAAAAATATAAACATTTATAAATAAGAATCTTGCTTTAAGAAAACAAGGTCTTCAATTTAATTTTCTAGACTGTAATCTTCTCTTTTTTGTACTATTTTAAGGCTGACCAAGCATCGGCCAACTGGTGGTTAATGAGTGTAACCCCCAGTCATGGACATCAGCAATGCTAAAGCACGGCCAAGTCGTAGTGTGCGCTCTATGTACAATCATAGACAGAAGCTGGTTAGCCTTATAGGTCTGTAATTTCATTAGCTACTGTTATATTTCACATTAACCCAGTAGCATTTTCACACTATTGGCTCTAAGCAAGTACTGGTGGGTTCAATAGTGGGACAACCTCTTGCTGAAGTGACCTACCGACTGGTAAACATAATATGTATTGTGTAACAATGTCAAAGAAAAGCAAACTCATAGGTATTATTTTGACGTTACGCAAAACTTAACTGTCGTTCACGGCACACTTAAGTATTACATAAGATTAACTTTCTTAATGTTACATATAACTTGTACTGTTTAAATTGTAGTTATAAGTTTAGTATAATTATAGCTAAGTAATTTCTTCAAGAAAATAGAGCGTGTATTGTAAACTAAAGCCCATTGTTTCAAACTACGCTTTTGACTCTACATCTTTCAACAAGTAGGAATGTCTTCGAAAAACGCATAGAAGAAAGACCCAATTTACAGACACAATAACTGCTCTCGCTAGGACCAATACGAGAGTGCGTACCGAGACAAATTTCTAACGACTTGTGCAGCGACAAATTGTGAGTCAAATTGACAATTGTGTAGCGGCAAGCGGACAAGATGGATGGCAGGCATGAAAAGTTACGTGCATTTCTATTTGCCTAAATTGACGGGTTAAAATTAACAAATAATTAATAGACATGACTTTCTGTCCACGTTAGATAAGTAGATAGTATGTATCCGTAGGAAAACTATCATTGCATGGAAAGGGACATTGAATATAAAACCAATCAACGTTGCCAACAGTATTGCCTTGTAAAAGAGAAATGTCATGTGTTATACCCTTTCCACTATATTTAAAAACATTTGACAGCTTGACGTTAGTGACGTTCAGCAGTATCTCGAATGTAATGCAATTCGATTGTATTGATTTGATTGCGATTTTTAGATTTTTCCAATTACTTTATTTTACACTTTTGGATCCTTACATCAACTTTCATTATAATTTTATTATTGTTTCTTTCTTTATCTATGTTAAGAAAATAAGCCTATAGCTCAAAATAATAAAATTATAGTTAGCTTAGGTATTATTTATAATACATAATTTATCGTGACACATTCGCGGGTTATAGCTAATCCAAAATATCATATTACATTTTATAAACGTATTATAAAAAGTTCAAGTTTATTCATAGCATTTATTACTACCGATTATTTGTAATTTGTTTCATAATGGTGGTAATCGTTATGAGTGTCCATCACTAAGTAACCATGGTAACTGAAAAAAACATGTGTACGTCCATGAAATACAAGATTATTTGTTCGAAAAATAAGCGGAAGTATTACGAAACTTCATGGACGTGAACTGTCAAAAAGCTAAACTTACGCTGGAAGGGGTATAATACTTTAAAGCTTGAGAAAACGCCTGTATTGTATACTAAGTACTACCCAAAAAACGCGAAACAGTTCAGGATTAAAGGAACAAACTGAAACCACAAAACTACCTTACACCGTTGTTGCCTTGACTTTCTTAGGCGTTTTTTATTTACACATTGTCTTTTTTTCAATACTAAAATAAAATAAAAAAAAACAAAATAGTTACTTTACGTAAACAACATGGCAATTAAAAGACATATAGCATGGTATACTTGTTTATGAAAATTGTAATAATATGCAATTAAGTGTCACGCACTACCTGTTTAATTAATATCACACTTACTGGCAGATTATGCTGTCATTGTAACAGCCGTGTATGTATTCTTACATGATTTAACCATAGAATAAGATAGGGCCAGTTTTATAAAATGAGCTCAAATGAGCAGTATTTTATTGTGGGTGAATTGATATTTTTATAGATTTTTGCCGATTGCCCTCGAATTTCCTATTTCTTACAGTAATTTCCTTCCTAAGACATCGGGTGCTATACGTAGTAAAAGAGCTAGTTAGCCAAATACCAGATTGTAAAAGTGAAGCAGTCCCAGTGCAGCTATTTCAGAACTATCAGCGATTGCATTTCCTTAGAGAATTTTCAATACGATAATATTTACAATGCGAAATAAACCTTATTCGTTCTTATTACCCAATTAGGTATGACTTTATGGTATTCATGCTTACTGTCAGGTTTATTATTGGGGGTCATTACAGTCAATATAGCCGTTCGTAAAAAAAAGAGCCAATATTCCACTTTATTATTTAAAAAGACTTTGGTATCAGCTGCTTTTGTACATGCAAAGTTACTGTCGAAATCATTATAAATAGATACATACACATTTATAAATACAAAGTAACTTAACATAGCCGTACTTTCGGAACTCTATTAAAGCGTTTAAGATGTGATGCCCT
This sequence comes from Schrankia costaestrigalis, assembly GCA_905475405.1. Classification (NCBI taxonomy): domain Eukaryota; kingdom Metazoa; phylum Arthropoda; class Insecta; order Lepidoptera; family Erebidae; genus Schrankia; species Schrankia costaestrigalis. Next base: position 10,544,492 of record FR997827.1, read on the forward strand.
AAGTTCCATCATGGTTTAATTTGAGTCGACTGAATGCAAAGACGGCAATCTGACTTTTAGGTAATTGTTGGAAAACATGAAAAAAGAGATTGTGGCTCTAATATTGTCAATGTACTTATAAAGCTAGTTTTTATATAAAATGTAATAGTTAAAGGGTTTATTTATAATGTTATTACGTGTCTAAATATTAACAGTAGGCCATAAATCCTGTTTTAATATTCCAGATTGCCGACTTTGAAAATATATTTTGAATAATTCCGGATTTGAAACTGAATTAGACGTCGATAGCCGTTTTTGATTCTAACTTTTTTTTTCTGTAGTAGGGTTGTCAAAAGTACCTACCTACATCTTACTCAAATTATTTTAACAATATAGGGTGGGATATAAACATAATATTAAATAAAAATGCATTAATTTAATATAATAAGTTTATTAAAGTAAAAATGATTATACGCGTAAGTCACTGGCCTCCTCCATGAATTCTTCACAGTAGTTCTCTACTACCTCAGGTACAGTAAGAGACGTCTGCTTATTTAATAAATCATTATAGAATGATAAAGTCGATTTGGATATTTATAAAATTCTTCGTGGATTGCTTGTAGTTGAGCAATAGTTAGAGTAACACATTTTAGCGCTTTGGAGTTATGATTGCATACTCTTTCAGGTCATGATTTCGGCGAGTATCTAAAACAAAATGTAATAATATAGTAAGGATTTATCTGTACTGGAGTGTACTATGTAGGTAAGTACTTGAGGTATGAAGACGAACCACACAACAGTACTATGAAACTTTTTCAATATCTTTTTATTATAGGTAGGTAGGTATAAATTTAGACACTTACGTATAGCAACTTATACAAGACAGGACATGTATGTAAAACATTAGAACTTATAAAGTCAAGTTAAAGTCGACTAACATGGTACTGTATCGTGGTATCAATTATCTAGCCTTTAGCTTTATACATCATTCAGTATACGTACAGAGTTTACATAAAATGTAAGAGACGTAATTCGTTATTTTGTAAGAAAACGTAAAAGTTATTTTTAAATCAAAAACAGTTAATTTTATTATTGGACAAAATGGTCATAAACCAGTAGGTAACACAAGTATTTACATACTAAGTATACGTTGACAACCCTAATGATAAACTTACTTCAATCTCTTCGCCTGGTTTCTTTTCCAATTTTCTGGGTTTCTTTTTCGTTTCCGTGCAAAATTATTATTTACAGGGCTGGGGTGTGTCTCCATGATAATGTTTTCAACCTTTTTTAATAGTATTACACACGAAAACACATAAAATGCAATAAAATAAGCCGCAAGTAATGTACCATCAGCCGTTACACGACGCGAATGAACTCTCGTTCCTGATTGGTCGACGGCAGTAGATGGCCATATTTGAATTTGAAAATATACAGATCGCCGCATTTGATCCCAACCTAATATTTTGACACGTATTTTCTATTACAAATTGCCAGCTTTGATACAAAATGCAAAGGAAAACCGTTTTTATTTAAGTTTATCTGTGTTGCCATAGTCATAAGTCATTTTCGAAAAAAAGTACAGATTGCCACCTATGATACTAGTCGACTCATTTAAGCTCTAATATTTATTTTTATGACAATTTTTTTGTAGATGCTGAATCTATGATGATGTACATAGTTTCGTTAGATGTTTTTATCTTAAATTCTGTACCCCTATTTAATTGGACTAGGTATAATCTTAAAGCAGAGATAATATGAACAAAGTGAATTGAACAACGCACGCTAAAAGACTAGTCATGCACAATATATCTCTGAATGGGGACAATATTATAATGTTCGTTTTGTGTAACATTTTTTTTATCTACGACAATAAAATTAAAATTCAGAACAGCTCCTGACCTTAAATCGTTTAGTAACATATAACTCATGAGGTTGGCAGAAGGACTAAAATAGGAAACACTTTTGAATAACAAATACGTGATTGCTACGCAGAGGTCGCGGGTTCGTTCTCCGCACAAGCCTAGTGTGCTTTAACATGAATGCTTGGTAGGTATTTTTAAAGGCTTATATTATGTATTGGTAATCTAGTACTTACCTACCCATAGTATTAGCGTCATTGAGTAGGTAAATGTAATGTAATGACGCAAAGATTATGATATTATTAAATGTCATTAAATTATAAATAAGTACCTACTCTGTAATTCCATCTAATTAAAATGTCTAAAAACTTATTTTAGACTGTTATTTAGTTAGATTTATAAATAATAATTTAAATAGTTATTCTCCGAATCATTATAATCTATCAAATTTTGTATTTATTTACAAACATGAGTCGAAACCTAAAATGTTGCAAGACTACTTTGCGTAATTTACTATTTGTATAAACTATTTTTATTGTAAGACTATTAAATTAAACACTTTTTGGGAGGTTTTGATCCCTGATTTCAGCAGAAAACCCACGGATGAACACCCTCAAAAAAAAGTCTACCATTGGACTTATGTTGGCTGATATGATGATGAAACACTTTTAATTTGTAGTAATGATAATTAGTTTAAAAAAACTCTTATGAAATATTTTCACTGCATCGATGGGCATCTTGTCCTATCAATCCCTTTCTACGGATTGGTAGAGGTTATTACTAGTTGATTTTTACAATTACGGAATGAGATAGAGTCACGAGAGCTACCTATTATCTAATTTCTTACTCCATCACCAAACTAACATCAAATGATCGATTTAATTATCATCAAATAATAGGTATATCATCAAATGATAGATGATTAGCCAAAATCCATCGTAGACACAACATAATTTAACGAAAAATAAAAAGCCTTTTTTACAAGTTTTCAACGTTTCAACTCTATAAAGCCCGTCCTTTGTTAACCTAAATTATGAAATACTTTTCCTTCTTATCATAATACACTTTAAGCAATAATCCTAGAATTAGGCTATATTAAAGAAAATACTGAAACTTATATTAGAAATTTATATAACTTACTTATGTCGTATTCACCAAAACAAACACTTATCACTGTTAAAGTTAATATAAAAACTTTTTTGAGATCAAACATTTTTTTAAATTATATTTAATATTATGGTCAAGGAGACGAGTGTTACGTCCAAAGCTGTGGCACCGTTTGTTGTATTGTAAAATTTGTTCACAACATTCTATAAAACGCTGACGGTCGCATGTATGGCTGTTGCATAAAATACAGCCTTCAATATCACTACTGGTTTTATGAATATGTAATCTAGTTTGGTAATGATGTCATTACTTCATCTTATCAGATGTCTGCTTTTATCTTTGGCGGCGCTTGTAATATCACTTTTGCTTTTGTAATTTAATACAGGTTAATCAAAAGGCCGACGACCTGAGAAAAGTGGTCGTAAAATGGCGAGGACCGGAATAAAATGTGCGAATTTATAGAGGTTATACGTCCAGAATTGGACCTCTTATGGCATATGTAGAGCTATTAGAGGAAAGTGCTATCACGACTCCCTTACGCTAACGAAAGGCAGTGCGAGCAATTGTTAACAAAACGTCTTCACATTTGACTGTACATGTTAAACAACTACTCGTAGTTATTGAATGACGGTCTTGGCTTAAACTGGAACTAAGGAACACATAATAACTAAGGAGTACCTAAAGTCTCTTGTTGTTACCTCTAGAATCTTTAAAACTGCTGCAGTCGCGGTCTCATCATAACAGTCCACTAATGTCCCACTGCAGGGACGGGCCTCCTCCCGTGACAGAGGGATACTTGGCCTACTAATACCACGCTGCCTGGCCAGACGGATTGGTACAGGGTTTTTTATTAAAAAAAATTAATCATTTATTAAATTTACAAATGGTCTTAAATTATGCTACATTAAAATCTAATTACATGATTGTGTGCTATATAATTTAGTATGCCTGTACTAGGATTAATCCTGTGTTACAGGTGTTCTAAGTGCTAATTATTTCCTTATTAGGTAATTATTTAATCATAACGCTGTCTCTATACATTACTTTTTAAATTAATATCTATAATTAAATTATTCGTTTTATAATATAAAAAAATGCTTACAAAATAAATACATAATAATTATTACAATTAGGTATAGTTAATTACTTGTTTTGTTTAAACTAAAAAATGTGCTTACTTGTAGAAAATTGTATTATTATGTTTCTCTTTTCCATAATACTCGGGTCTATTGGAGACCCGGTTCTTTGGAAGGCATACATCGGGCCGAAGCCAAGACGAAGAGGCCCTTTAAGAGATATTTAATCTGGTAATGGATACACAGGGCAGATACCATCTCTGAACGCACAATATGATACATCCAGAGATGGTCCCTGCCGAGTGCAAAAACTATTGTAGTGCATCTCTAAGGATGCGATGGAAATTTAAATAATAGTCTATGGATGAGTATGTTCGGTGGATAAGTTATTGGGCTATGGAAGGAGACTACCGGATACCTGTCGTGATAATCAGTCTCTATATTATAAAAAGACAGGTAGTGACTTGCCACCTCGTTGAGTGGGCCCCACAAAACGGCCGCACGTACAGTGCGACGATGGAGCAACATCTCGTAGAGAGGCTAGAAGCTGCGGAGAGGTGAGTCTGCGGGGCGCCAAATTCCGGTCAACCGTTCAAGGGCCCCCGGCGTTATGACATTTTACACTTCCAGCTTGGAGCATAGGATCCGCTCTTGCGTATTCCAGTCCTGGCCGACCAATGAAGGTAAGCCAGGCCATCAAGGAATCAGGGTCCGTGGTGTCGCCACTCACCAACAGCTCGCCACAAGCTGCCCCTGCGGGCTATATTATTATTTGATACACTAGCAGCTACTAGCTGATGCGTGTACCTATATCACGTCAGTGTATGTAGGGCAAAATGGTATTTGTCACTTATATTTATGTTTTTATTAAAAGTATACTAATAATCTACTCTACTTCGTAATCTATGGAGTTAATATATCGCAATTCGGCTATTCTTCTCGCAGGACATTCAGTATCGCCAGTTGTATAAAGAACTAGTTGTAGAAGCCTAAGGATCATTCCTTAGGCTTCTTAAACCTCGAACATGTTGCGCATTTTGGAGAGGTCAATTTGTTGTTGCATTCAGAAATAGCGTGACCTATTTCCCCACAATGGCTGCATGATGGAATTAGTTCGCGGCAGGATTTAGAAGCGTGGCCGTATTGCTGGCATTTATAACACCTCGTGACTATAGTAAAGTCCTTGACAGGGCAAGAGGTCCAGTTAACAAAAAGTCTTTGTTGTGTGATCAGGGCTTTTCTTATTTGTGCAGAAACTTCGATGACATAATTGCATGATGTAGTCTCCCGTTTCCCGGACTTGTGACTCAATTTTATCGAGGACAAAAAGGATTCGTAGGTCATGGAAGGAAATTTGTCTTCGACGTTTTGGTCATAAATACATTTGTAGACCTCTTGCTCTGTCATAGTTGTAGGTACTCCTACAACCACAATCCGAGGTCTACGTTTGGAAGGTTCTTCAGCCTGTAGATTCACCGAACTGCTCAGTACTGCGTTCTTTAGTTTGTCTGCGTCTGTTTTGGTCTCCGTATTAATAATAACACCCCCGTTTCTGGTCTTTCGTACTCCTCGCACATGCAGCTTCAGTTGTTCAGGGCTGATAATTTTCTGTACCATTGCTTTTGTCTCTTCACTTGTTTTCTTTACGTCAAGAGGGTACACGGCTACAGAGCTTAGATTACTGGGTCGAATAAAATCATTTGTACCCTTTTTTACTACATCAGCAAAAGAAGATCCTTTGTTTGCAGGACATGATTGTTCAATGGTCTTCTTAAGCCCTGTTAAGTATTCTGACAGGTCTTTATTTTCATTTAGGACTTCAATTTCGAGGGACGACTGTATGACTTACTGCTTTAAGGACTGGTATATAATTGCCATTTGGGAGGAATTGTGCGTAATTTTTCTGCACAAGGACGATACCTTCAGCTTCTGCTCGGAGTTGAGTTTTCCACTTTCAGTAATGGAACATATCTCATTTAAACAGGTCTCGGTGTAGGAGATCCATTTTTGTAGTTCTGAAGTGGACACAATTTCAGGCGCACTAGAGCAAGTAGGATCATGGGTTGTTTTCACTGGAGAAGTATTATTGCTAGCCATTTTCCTTAGTGATAATTCACTGAATAAAGTCTTATTTATTGTTCATTACGCAAAACATTGCACAGTACACAGTCTAAAGTATTAATCTAGGTCACTTTTTATTACTTAAAAATAAATGCATTAGAGCACGTTTAAGCACGTCTGTTCGCGACAAAGAGCAAAGTATTATCAGTTTAATTTCAAGTTTTCCTTCTTTTTATTTCGTAACGATAATATTCACGAATAGTCCATTAGCCGGTTTTTACGACACCCATGGGGTGAGATGGGGTCGTGACATATTGTATTCTTACTCCGTCACCACACGAAAAACAACTAGATACTCGTAGTTATTGAATGACGGTCTTGACTTAAACTGGAACTAAGGAACAAATCATTTAAAGCCTCTTGTTGTTACCTCTAGAATCTTCAAAACTACTGCAGTCGCGGTCTCAGTCATACTAAAAAACCAACACATTGTTCTTTCGCTAGTAGAACAATATGTAGATTGCGACCCATAACCGATTCTCATGAGCCTCAATCTTTATTGTGTCAAGTAAACAAGGACTATAAAAAATTGTTTTATCTAAGTACTCTTTGTTTTCGTGTTGCATCTGAATTGACTGACATCGTACATGAAATCATACCTTCTTTCTATAAGATTAGGCAGAGACTAAATAATCTTAAGTTTTTACACAAAATAAGAATAGAATTCTCGACACGGAAATGCCTACCATTCGATTCGGTTAAAATTGCTAAAATTTTGCATAACAATTGAAAAGCAATTGTGTTTCGAGTACGATACTTACGTACGTAGTCTAATTTAGCTAGAATACAGTAGTACACGATGTGACGAAGACTGTAACAGTAATGGCTATGATTAAGTAGTGAAACCATATTTATTTGATAGTTGATTTTCTTTTAGTTTAAATATTTTTTTGTATTACTTGTACTCTTGAAGCAGTAGGTGTATTAGTGCTTAGTAAATACATTTAGTTGTAAGTATTTGAATATACATGTAATACAATCAACAATATTACTTTATTCGACGCTGTTACTTTTAATGGATTAAAATGAAGCATTGTTTATTTATTTATTTATTTATGATAGGTACACAAACAGAGTACAGTCCTTACATGAAATATTTAAGTGCGGCCTTATTATACAGGGTGTCCCAAAACCCGACGTTAACTTGAAACCACTTGAACTTGGTTATCAGAAAAATATAAAAAAAATTCTAACTTGCATGGTTGTAAAGTTATCGGCATTAAAAAGAAGGAAAACTTGAAACAATCCAGCCGTGCCAGCGTGGTATTAGTAGGCTTAGTATCCCTCCGTCACGGGAGGAGGCCCGTCCCTGCAGTGGGGCATTAATGGGCTGTTATGATGACTTATTACACCTAAGAACTATTATGTTTACTCCTTGCTTAAATTAGACTCATGTATTATTACTGTAATACCAGTTTATTCACTGGACAATGAAATCTAAAACTAAGAACATTTAAAAAATAATGAACCAAAAATGTATAAGAGATAACATACTTGTAAAATATATAGGTACTTAACAATAAAATATCCATCCAATAAAGTAGATAAAGAAGATCATCAAAATTACATTAATACTTAATACTTCACGGGAAGCAATCAAGGCTTCTAACCAAAACTAAAGGTTAAATTATATCTGTCTACTTACACGTATAATTCCATCAACAATAAACAGTAAGATTTAATTATACTTTATACAGTTTAATAGGTAGTTCTTAATTTATTTTTTACCTTTTGGCGGAATCCAGTTTTCAAGGTTATGAGAGGCACGAATTTATACCTACATACTTGTGCAGTTAGAGACAGGCAACGATATGAACTTTTAGCCCCCTAAATAGATCAAGCATAGAATTAAAGAAAAGTGGAAAGTTGTAGTGTGGTTGTAGTGCATAAAGGATATAGAAAAGTTTAAAAAAGAAGTCGAAAACAGGGTAGAAGAAAATAATGAATGGTATAAAGTCCAGAGGAGATAGACAAAGACCCTCTAAGCTTTCATATTATACTTAACTATCTCGATGGTGCGACGGTTGCAAAAGCGGCTGCCGTGCACGAGGTCGCGGGTTCAATTCTCAGGCAGAATAATTCTTTGTACGATCCACAAACTATTTTATTGAGTTTGATGTTCTTCGTGCGTGACCGTTAAATTGATGTTTTTTAAGTCCCCGCCACAAAATATGTACCTACATGGGTAAGTCTCAGGGTCTAATTAATTGTTAAGTTAGTATTTATTATTGAATAAGTTTATAAGTTCAAAAGTTAATAATAATTATTTACTTGACAACCTATTCACCGAAGTGATTCTATCTCATTTCAAATCTGTGTTTGAAAACATAAGTATCATGTACCTACTTGAGTATTTTCACAAAAAAGGTTAAGTACGTGAATCAGCTATTAGCTCGGAATCAGATGGCTTTGTATGTCAATGTATCAAGAATATTAAAAAATATGGTCTGGTCAACGTGGTTATTGGTAGGTCTCCTGCAGTATAATATTGAGAGGTAGGTAAGAACCACAAGTAGGTATTACAAGACCTTAAGTTTAAACCTTCCTTTTGTAATTCATTGAGCAAAACACGTTCTCGTATTTCGTATGAATATAAATTACAGGCTTAGGAGAACTTTGAAAAAGTATGTTCTATCAAATCCTTTGTATTAATGCACTTTTGAATTTCTTACTAGCCTGTTAGTACCCTGTTGCATGAAAAAGTTCATTCTACAAGAATTGAATACTTGCAATGGGAAGTTCCATGCATTCTAAAGAATTTATTTTTATTTAGGTTATCATCTACCTTTACACGGGCGCCATTGAGGATAAGTATAATAGTCCCATAGTACACAACGAAATGGACTGGACAATGAGCTAGACGGCTAGGTTGACCTAGCGGTAACGGCGTCTGAGTCGATACTCAGAAGACGCAGGTTCGATTCCTGCTTAATCTTCAAATTTCGTTCATTGTTTTTCTGTAAATAAACAAGAGCAAATTTTATTTACAACTGCTGATTACGTAGCGTAAAAATAAAACAGCTGAAGACCTACAAGAAATAGGTGTCTGTGAAAACAGGTTTTATGCACAGTAGTTAGTAACTTGAAGCATAACTTACGTAGAAGTCTTTTTTTTTATAAGTATGAACGACGCTCGAGGCAATGGTGTTCAAGTGGAATGACAATTACAATCGTTCCAGTATTATTTATACGTGACTTTATATGCAAAAACGTCTCTATCAAGAATTTTATATGAATGAATGCAGGTTTTACAAGGACTTTTAAATAAATGCGCCTTCTCTATGTAACAACAATTCCTTTTTGTATAAAAGACACATATTATGACCGTTTCGAACCTGAAAGAAAACACGAATACAATCTAGGATTGAAAGCAGCTGGTGTTAGACAAAACATGACTTCACTCCATTCCCATCACCTTGCCGATCTGGCTTTAGCCCTTGCTTCTTCACACTACGTTTGGAGGACCCGACATCATAGAATATAGGGAACACATGTGCCGAAAGTTTATTCCACAATGTAATGGTTCGGCATGGAATCAAATTTCCGAATATGCGTTGTTAAATTCGGAATCAGAGGATAAAGGTAGGTACCCATCCTATTAGCATCACTTTGGCAAGGCGGGCTGTCGTCACAAGGAAAGGATTGAGTTTTCCGCCTCTAAGAATGAAACAGTTTCTTGTCTAAAAGGGGTTGGTGGCTACCCGGACCACTATTAGTAACACAATTAAAACCTTTAAAAAAAGCTTAAAGATACTAGATGGGAGCAATGGAGAGCAGTGAGACTTATTTATGTTAATGTTTACAAAAATGAATAGCTTTTTTATTTATCCTCGCTCGTTCTGCACAATTCGTCTTGTTTTCTAGACAATATGGTTCTTTGTATACCCTTGGCCTTAATTCTAATATAGGATAAACATGAACTTAATTACTCATGAGCATTATCATAATATTTAACTGGGTAAGTAGGCTCAAGTATAACTTAATTAGTTGTCCTATCTACTTCTCCGTTATGACCAAAGTGTAACAACAAACTTCGTTCAAAGATAAAATGTGTATTGGCCGCGCTCTCTTGTACGTAGACGTACGTAAGCGTGCGCGGGTGTGCGTTGGTGTGTGTGAATAGAGAAACACACACAGGACACACACGTGAGGGATACCTCCCTATTCGGGTGACGGGGTTTGTTTCGGGAGAGCTAAATTAAGCTAGCCATAGCTATTATTTTAGCTCTAGCCCGCGCCGGTATGCCCGCCGATTCCTTCAACGATGGAAGATCTTCTTGTATGTACTGTGTATGCGCAGGTTCTTCAAGGGAGTATAAATAAAACACTTTTTCAATTTCTTCCAGTTTCCGAGGTACTCAAAGCTTGATATTTTACTTTTCTTCAGGATCCAACTACAAAGGAGACGGTTGTTTTTCGCACCAACCTAAACAGTACCTAATGTTTATTATTTATATTACTCACAAAAATAGTTATTATCTTAATATAGTTAACCGAACACAAATTATACTTAAACGATGAGGGAATAATGAAATAATAATAAAAAAGGATTACACCTAAAAATGCTTGTTTTGGAACGTTCTTAGGTTTATTTTAATGGTTAAGAGGACTCAAGACGTCAAGACCAACTCATCTGTCACCGGAGCTTAGGCTCGGTGACAGATGAGTTGGTCAAGATTGTTGTTTCACCAAACGTTGCGTGAGAAAGAGAAAAACTCATAGAAAAGCAGTCAGAAACATGCACACGCACACGCGCTCGATTGTATTTATTACAAATTAAAATGTCGTTCAAAATATAAATATTGTTCTTCTTGATTGTTAGGGTTAACACTAATACTAGCTGTAGGTAGTTACCTAAAAAGTAATAAATCAAGAGTAAATAAAGATAACTAAAATGGGTTTTTTAAAAAACATTTTATTGTAAGTTTTGTTGCGGAAGACACACCAAGCGAGACATCAATTTATCTTGTAAGTGGTGTAGGTATGACACCGTAAAACATTATAATTTTTAATTTTTTTTTTTAAGTTAAGCTGTTTATTCTTGAGGCAGTTTTTTAGACCGTGCATCGTTAATAGGGGTTCCATACAGTACACAATAATATCTTACTTCACATACAGTAGGTACATGAAGTTAATTTTAGCTGGATTTAAAAAAAGGAAGAAAAATCATATAATTATCTAATTAAAAAACCGACTTTAACAGGAGTCGGTTAAAAACCATGCTGATTACAATTTCTAAGATTAGTATTAAATAAATTTATGCAGTTGTCTTCATCATAAGATCATGTTTGTGTAAAGTTTTCATTAATACGAATAAAATAAGCCCAAACACTAGGTAGCTGCTATAGGTATACCGTTGAAAAGTTTCCTCGACCCTCAGTCGTCTTCATCATCAGCCATAAGCCCAAACACAAGGTAGCTGCTATATGCCGTTGAGGTGTTCCCTCGACTCTCGGTGGTCTCCAGGATCTGACCAGTTCTAACTCTTGATTATTTGGTAGTGACGTCAGAGATGCACATGTATGACAAGATTTTACACAATGCGTCCCTACAATTTTCAAGAGATGCCCTCGATTTCTCTGGGATCCCGTCATTCAGATCCAGATCTGGTGACAATGGGACCAAATGGAAAGCATACCCATACGAACAATAAAAAAAAATTTTTTCGAGAAATCTGGTAAAAAACACAAAAAAAAAAAAAAAAAATAATACAACCGAATTGAGAACCTCCTCCTTTTTTTGAAGTCGGTTAAAAATAAATAATAATCATAAAATCTGGAAATGATAGTTGACAAGAAATGATACTTGATCAGTCATTCAGATACCGGGGCGGGGGTGAGTCACGTAAATATAAAAAACAAAAACAAAATGAATTACAAAAAAAAATACAGTTTGTGCAATGTGACAGCCTTAGCTCTATTGACTATTGTATTAATAGGTGAATTTTGACAGTTGATTTTAGTCAAGAATGTCACTGATGTAGGTATTTTATCTAACTGGTTATGCATCTGATAATAATTGGATCTCTTTGATAAAAGAAATTACGAAACTTCTTACTGGCAAGCGATACGTAATTGTCATAAATGACATAAATTAAAGTTTATTGAAGTTTAAAAAAAAATATTCGGTAACATTCGACGACGGTCGGCTCGCTGTCGTACCTCCCCTCCGCCGACCCGAGGGGTGCAGAAAGTGGAGGCGAGATGCAAGATGTCTATGGCGGAATCGAGCACGGTAAAATTTCCTAAAATGGTTTTGGGAAAAAGGTAATTGCGTACAAACTTTAGAATGTATCTAGTCAATATAAAATTATTTAAATTTTTCGAATAAATAATCTATTCCTAATCCCAAAATATATTTACCTTTATAAACGTTTAATCCTATTTTATTACGCTAAAAGTTGTCATAAAATGTGCATAGAATTTACGGTTTAAAAATAACTTTATTTCTCAAAGATTACAAATCACTTACAAGGAGAAATAAAATACAAATAAAAAATAACAAAATGCGTTGACAGGTAATCTTAAGTTTTTTTTTTTTTCTTCAAACAATGTGGGTAACTATACCCCTTCCAGCGTAAGTTTAGCTTTTTGACAGTTCACGTCCATGAAGTTTCGTAATACTTCTGAGTATTTTTCGAACAAATTATATTGTATTTCATGGACGTACCCATGTTTTTTTCAGTTACCATGGTTACTTAGTGATGGACACTCATAACGATTACCACCATTATGAAACAAATTACAAATAATCGGAAAAAATAAATGCTATGAATAAACCGGAACTCTTCATAATAGGTTTATAAAATGTAATATGATATTTTAGATTACCTATAACCCGCGAATGTGTCACGATAAATTATGTATTTTAAATAATACCTAAGCTAACTATAATTTTATTATTTTAAGCTATAGGCTAATTCTCTTAACATAGAAGAAAGAAACACTAATAAAATGATAATGTAAGTTGATGTAAGGATCCAAATGTGTAAAATAAAGTAATTTGAAAAATCGCGAAATCGCTTACAATCGAATGGCATTACATTCGAGATACTGCTGAACGTCACTAACGTCAATCTGTCAAATGTCGTTAAATATAGTGGAAAGGGTATACTAACTATTTATTAGCAAAGCCGGTATGTAGTGGAGGCAATACAAGGCAAGGCTTACATGCCTCTCAATAATGCAGTTATATCTATTTTCATATTTTTTAATTTTTATTATTTTAATGGGCTTGTTATCAATTTGACAATCATTATATTATCGATTAATATTATAAACAATATTAATCGTAAGAACTGAAACAATCATTATTAATTAATAAGTATGTATAATAGGTATACTACAAAATCTTTATACGTATAAAAAATGTACCTAACATTTTTTATACGTATAAAGATTCTGTATAAATAATGTCATCTATGGATGAGTTATTGTTTATTATTTAAGTATATTTATTTAATTAGTATTTAAGTGTTTGATTATTGTAAATATTTATTTTAAAATAAAATATATATAACATCAAAATATATTAATTTATTAATTGATAGTATTATTTTAAGATATTATTTATAAGTTTTTTTTTTTTTTTTTTTTTTAGTTTTTTTTTAGCCAGTCTTATTATTTGTTCTTAAATATATGAATTTTTGAAAAATATCCTTTTTTAAGTCATTGCCAATTATTCATTATAATTAAATATTTCCATAAGAGAATGTAAATAATTTGATTTAAATTTTAGCCAATATCGTACATGATAAACAATTAATATCTTTTGTACTATAAATTAGTCAAAATTCTAGTAAGTATATGTTTCTCTTGGATTAGTATATATATTTTATAGTATGTAGTATATTATTATAGTACATTTGTTTTATGGGAACATAAATATTAAATTGATTTAGATTTTGTCTTTTTTTTTTTATTATTATTATCATTTTTTTTTTATTATTATTAGATGTATTTTGTTATAATGTGGTATCGGTGTTGGTGTTGAAAATGTGTTGCTTTAATAGGTTTTTTAAATACGTCATCATCCTCCTGCCCTTATCCCATTTTTACTTGGGGTCGGCGCAACATGTATGCTTTTTCCATTCATCTCTGTTTCCCGTCATCTCAACATTCACTCCTTTCCTAGCCATATCATCCCTCACACAATCCATCCATCTCTTCTTCGGTCTACCCCTCCCCTTGTACCCGTCCACTTCCATAGCCAATGCCTTCCTTACTATATTACTTTCATCCCTACGCATTACATGTCCGAACCAGGACAAACGATTTCCTCGTAGCCTTTCAGTAATTGGTGCAACTTTCAAACTTCCTCTAATGTACTCATTTCTAATCTTATCTGTCCTTTTCACACCACTCATCCATCTCAACATTCGCATCTCGGCTACGTGCAGTCGTCTTTCGTCCGTCACTTTTACGGGCCAGCTTTCCGATCCATACAGGACGGCAGGCCGGATCATGCTCTTGTAGATTTTTCCCTTCAGCCGAAGGGGCATACGCGAATCACATGTAGTTGCCGTAACCTGCCGCCATTTCATCCAACCAGCGTTAATCCGGTGCTTCACAGCTCGGTCTAATGCTCCATCGCTCTGTAATAGTGAACCGAGATACCTAAAGTCGGAGCAGGTTGGTATAAGGGAGCTATCAAGCGCTATGGCCGTGGGGTTAGAGAGACCGCCGAAATCGCAGAACATGTATTCAGTTTTGGTTCTGCTAATTTTCAAGCCCACACTCTCTAACCTTTGTTGCCATTTCCCCAACCTACTCTGGACCTCGGTTCCATCCTCACCCACAAGGACGATGTCGTCGGCAAATAACATGCACCAGGGTGCCTGTTCCTGGATATCCGATGTTAGTGCATCCATTATTAACAGGAAGAGATATGGGCTTAAAGCTGACCCTTGGTGTAAGCCTACAGCTACACTGAACTCTTCGGTGTTACCGGCGGCCGAGCGAACATGCGTGTGGGATTGCCTGTACATGGCACGGATTAACTCTGCATACTTCCCTGGCACACCTTTCTCTTTCAGGGCCCACCACAAAACCGATCGAGGAACTTTATCGTACGCCTTTTCGAGGTCCACAAACACCATGTGCAGGTTCTTGTGCACGCGTCTATATTTTTCGCATAGTTGGCGCAATGCGAATATTGCATCTGTGGTACCCCGCCCTGGCATAAAACCGAACTGGTTTTGGGTGATCTCACTTTCCTCACGCATTCGTTTCTCAATTACTTTCTCCCACACTTTCATACTATGTGACATGAGCTTTATTCCCCGATAGTTATTGCAGTCCTGAACATCACCCTTGTTTTTAAAAATGGGCACTAGTTCACTACTGCACCATTCGCTTGGGATCGTCACTTCTTGCAACAACTTATTGAAGAATAGAGTCAGCCACTGCCATCCGTCCTTTCCCAATAACTTCCACACTTCTACAGGTATTCCATCTGGTCCCACCGCTTTCCCATTTTTCATACTTCTTATCGCTCTCCTTACTTCATCCATACCAATCTCCTTTACTAAACCAATATTTTCAGCTCTATCTTCTAGCATTCCATGCCACGTATTCTCCTCATTCAATAGTCTTTCAAAATATGTCTTCCATCGTTCTTTTATATCATTCTCCTGCAATAGGATATTTCCTCTTTGGTCTTTTATACACTTAACATGTTTAGTGTCTTTCGTTCTTTCTTCTCTCATCTTTGCAATCCGAAAGATTTCTTTTTGGCCACATGGTTCATCAAGCCTACCGTACAGATGGTCTTGTGCGGTTGCCTTAGATATTGCCACCGCCTTTTTCGCTCTATTTTTAAATTCCTTGTAAATCATCTTTTTTTCTTCTCTCATACTCACATTTTCAACGTCAACTTTTTGCCATTCTTTAAAAGCATTTTTCTTTTCTTTCAGAATCTCCTGCACCTCTACATTCCACCACCATGTATCCCTCTCTATCACACCCTTTCCCTTTGTTTCACCAAAGATATCTTTTGCCCTAGCTCTTAAGCAATGCGCCATTTCTTCCCAACACTCATTTACTGTTTTATCTTCCATACTCTTCATAGTTTTCATCTTTTCTACTATCTCTTTCCTAAATTGGCTTGCATACTTCTTATCTTCTATCCTACGCCATCTAATCCGAGGTGGGGGCTTTTGCTTCTTTTTATTTGGCTCAATTTTAATCTTTGCTTGCATCAGTAACAATCTGTGTTGCGTCGTTAGATCTTCCCCTGGCACAACCTTACAGTCTTTGACACTACCGAGTTTATCTCTCCTAGTCAAGAAAAAATCTATCTGTGTCTCATGTAGGCCACTTTTAAACGTGATGAGGTGTTCTTTTTTCTTTTCGAACCATGTGTTCACAATTGCCAGATCAAAAGTAGAAGCAGCTTGGAGTAAGGCTTCCCCATCCTCATTTCGACTTCCATGTGCCCATCCACCATGAACCCTTTCATAATTTACTCTTTCTCCGACGTGTCCATTAAAATCACCTCCGACATATACCTCCTCACTACCTGGAATATCCATCATTAAGGCATCAAATTTCTTCCAAAAATCTTCTTTCACAGCTTCATCCTGACCTGTTTGGGGTGCGTATGCACTAACCACATTCAATAAACCGTCGCACGAATACTTAAGTGTCCAACCTCCATTTTCAACATTTTACACCAGAGACGTTTTATTGATTAGTTTAAGCAAATAATATGATTTTATTAAAGTTTTATATTAAAAAAATAGTTAATGTGTTTATGAAATGATATATTACAAATAATCATTAAAAAGTCAAACAGTTATGTTTATTTTCACAATTCTTTATGGAGGTTGAGCAAATAAACACATCAATAATTATGCAATTGGAGATAGACCACTACCGGGGTGGAGGTTGAGCATTTTGCATTCAAATATATTTAGTACTTAAGTGCCCTATAACCAAATACAGTGTGTTTGGGTATCGTGGTAAAAAAAAAACTAGTTAACTTGCTATTTATTATTAAAAAAAACACAGAATTAAAAAAAAAACACTGTTTGATATATATAAAATACAAAATACAAATTTTTTTTGTTTTTTAAATAAATAAATAAAATAAAAATAAAAAACGTTTATTACAAATTTAACATTTGAGCTTAATATTAGTTTTGCGGCTTCTACACTAAGCTTAGCTTGTCCTGTAGATGCCAGGAAACAATTACAAGAATAACTCCTTATCGCACCGTACAAAGTAAATAATACAAGGAAAGAAAATAAAAAGTTTAGATTTTTGTACCGATACAAGATCGTTTACTTCGCCTGGTATTGTTTATGTTGTCTGATCCTGTCAAAACCTTTTTAATTAGAGATTCCATGAAGGCTTTGTCGTCATCTTCCATATATTTGTAAGTACTTCTAATATATTTTTTTTTCGGTTAGAGTCTGATTTGAATTAGACCTAGTAATTTTTTTTTTAATTAGACGTATTCTTCTTTCGTCGGATTCTTGTTTGGTCGGATTCTTGATTCATCGTACGTAATGTCAACATAAAATGAAACTATGGTATTACCGTGACTCCACGTCTTCATTTCAATATGTACAATAAAAACGACATAAATTAAATACAAAACGGTGATAATATCATACCTATACGTATAAAAAAAATTAATATACTGAGACTATTTAAACAATTTAGAATTGATTTATTTTGTCAAGAAAATTAACCTTTTTTGACGATTCTTTATGTTTTCATAAGGAATTCTTTAGAAAAAAAATAGTACTTATTAATCTACTTATCTAGCTTCTAACATCAAGCATAGGTATACGTAAACACAAAACTACCCATTTAATGCTTAGAAATTTACCCATTTAACAATTAGAAAACATGCAAGTAGCAGGTATATTTTGACAGTCATCGCACAAAAGCAAAATTTTTTATTATTATATTAGTTATATTTTACAACCTTACGAAATGTTCGAAACAATCTCTTTATTTATAGATACGTCACAATTTCATTTAAAGATTTAATTAAATCTGAAATAATAAGAATTAAATTTAAACATCCTGTACTATAAGTTAACGATATGCAGTAATAATCTATAACGAAATGTTAACAAAATTACAAGTTACCGATTCTTTTCTATAGTTGTGACTATATTTTCTGATTTATATTTCGTCACGGACATTTGGGGTACTGTTTTCTATTAAAATTAATACTTTTTTTCTATATTTCGCGTTATTTTTTACTCAAATGCGTGCGAGCACCAGCTTTGTCACAAAAGAAATTAATGATGGCGGCGTATTGCGTCATCAAAATGCGATGTCGTGATTGGTTACCTGTGAGGAGATTGAATACTTAAGCACGCAATCCATGTTCGGATGCACGTTTGGTGTTTCTCTACGGACTTTGAGCAATTAAGCATGAAGTTTTAATTCTCTTGTGTTAGTTTACAAAAACTTAAATTCCTTATAATTAATGTATTTTAAGTCCAAACAGCAAGTATCATATACCAATCGAACCGCAATTAGATCCTTAATAAAATTGCATTAAAAAGTGAAATTCGTCAAAATGGTCGGTTGAGCAAATAAGCATTCAGGCGACGAAACGGTTTTCAAGCACAATTTTCACAGCTATTATCCTATCACTCGGTCGTTTTACATCCATCACGCATTTTTTCAATTCATCATCCAGTACAAT
This sequence comes from Schrankia costaestrigalis, assembly GCA_905475405.1. Lineage (NCBI taxonomy): Eukaryota > Metazoa > Arthropoda > Insecta > Lepidoptera > Erebidae > Schrankia > Schrankia costaestrigalis. Next base: position 10,563,307 of record FR997827.1, read on the forward strand.
TCCTACCCCATTTGTTTTTCCGTCGCCTCCACTGTAGAATAACTTATAACCCTCACCAATCTCTTTAGCCTTTGCTCCTCTCCATTTAGTTTCCTGCAAACAAGCTACCCTTATTCGTCGCCTTTCCAACACATCTGCCAACTCTCTTCCCCTTCCAGTCATTGTGCCAATATTCCAACTTCCAAACCTTAAACACACCTCTCCTGCTTTCTGGACTATCCTCTTACGTTGCACCCGCCCTTGTTGGTGCAACAACCCTTGTCCATTTCTCGCAGAGACCGGGTGCTGCCCCTGCGCGTCGCCTCGGGGGTACGCCCTAGTCCTGTCGCACTCATTGTCCATAGCATTCATGTTACAAATATAGATTTGGCAATTAATTTTTTTATAACCGGCCGCCTGCCTGACGTCAACCCTCCTTGGGAATGCTGTCGTTGGTGTTTCCCGTCACCTACGTTCTGCCCTCGCAGTTGTTTGCAGCATTATGTGTGAAAAAGGTACAGGGGATCGGTACTTTTTTTTTTTTTTTTTTCACACACTCCTTTAGTAGCCTTTTACTACACCCACAGGAAAGATATGGGTTGGTGCTATTCTACTCCGCCGGCACCACACGGCCTCAGGTTTTTTAAATACGTATATATATATATATATATATATATATTTTTTTTTTTAATTTTAAATGTAACTATTTTATTATAATGTGGTGTCGGTGTTGGTGATGAGAATGTGTTGTTTTAATAGATTTTTAAAAATTGTCATAGACTTTGCATCTTTGATATGTTTAGGTAATGAGTTATAGATCTTAGCGCCTTGATACATGATACTTTTTTTACCGTAGTCTGTTCTAGGTTTGTATAGTTTTATATAATTAATACGTCTTGAACTGCGTGTAGGTATGTGTATTGTAAATTTTACTTCTGTGAGTATATCATTGTTTAGAATTTTTCTTATTAAAACAATAACGTTATAGTGATAAATTTGGGAAATTGTAAGTAACTTTGTCTCGCTATATATTTTGAGTGCGGGTGTTAAAAAATTGTAGTGAAAAAGAACTTTGACAAGCTTGTTTTGAGCTCTTTGCAGTTTATTAATGTGTGTTTTAGCAGCTGATCCCCATACCTCAATTAAGTAATCAATATGAGGCTTTACCATTGAATTGTATATATTGTAGCGAGCATTTAAAGGGAGACATCTCACAATATTTCGCAGACTGCCTGTTAAACAATTTATTTTTGAACATAAATTCTCAATATGAGGTTTCCATTGCAACCTGCTATCCAAGACAAGACCTAGATACTTTTCCTTGTCGACCCTGGTTAGTGCAGCACCATTTATCTTTAAGAGTTGGTGATCACGTATTTTTTTATTTTTTGCGTGGAATATAATGTAGTTTGTTTTTGAAGCGTTTACAGTCAAAAGATTACTCGAAAACCATTGTTCTAAAATATTAAGATCATCCTGAGCCTCACTCATAATCAAATCTATGGAGTGGCCAAAATAAAAAAGGCATGTATCATCTGCATAGAGAGAAATATGCCCCTTTAGCCCTATTTCATGAATGCTGTTAATATAGATAAGAAACAGCAGAGGACCCAGGACAGATCCCTGGGGAATACCACATTTGATTAATTTAGGGTGAGATGTATAGTCTCCAAGCTTTACCACTTGTGATCGGTCACTCAAATAAGATTCGAAAATATCATAAGCCTTTTCAGTTATGCCAATTGACTTTAGTTTATATAACATAAGATTGTGACTAACAGTATCAAATGCTTTTTTTAGGTCTATGAACACGCCCAAAGCTATTTGTTTTTGGTCTATCTTTATCTTCATTTTAGTAACTAAGTCGATCGCTGCCGAAAGAGTATTAGACTTTGGTCTAAATCCATACTGCCTGTCAGACAAGAAATCAAAAGATTCTAGGTACTGGTACAGTCTTGTATGTAATAGTTTTTCGAAAACCTTTGACACTACAGGCAGCACTGATATAGGTCTATAGTTTTCCGGGTCTTCTTTCGGTCCAGACTTATGTATTGGGGTGACTTTTGCTATCTTTAGAACACTCGGAAAATTTCCTTCTAAAAAGCACTCATTTAAGCTCTTTGTTAGGGCAGGTAAGATTAAATTTTTAAATGTTTTTAGAACCTTAACAGTAATAGCATCTATTCCCGTACTCGCGTTTGATTTCAAGCTATCAATTATTTTACCTACCTCATCTGTAGTAGTAGGGGTTATTTGGGTTAACTTATTGTTCGTGGTATATGTTGGTTCAGTGTTGGTGTGTGTTTGATGATAACTATTTGGTATCTGGTTCGCCAATTGCAGTCCTACATTTACAAAATAATTATTAAAGGTTTCACATATCTTTTAAGTCAGTATCAATTCTACCTGAAAAGATTAATTTAGTTGGGTAATTAGTTTCCCTAATTTTATTATTAGTTAAGCTGTTTATTAATTGCCACATTTTTAACGGTTTATTTTTGCACTGCTCAAATAATTTAAAATAATATTTAGATTTAGTACCCTGTATTAGCTCAAAAACATACTGCCTTTCGTTCTTAAAGTTATCTTCCAAATTTTTATCATCAGGATTGTTCTTATGTTCTTTCCATAATTCGTTTCTTCTTTTAATTCTGGTAAGTATATTATTGTTAATCCAATCCAACTTAGGTGGGTTCAATAGTTTCGTTTTAGTGATTTCACTCTTGGTAATCGCGGATTGTATTGCTTCATGAAATTGCTTGTAGTCCATTATATTTTTATAGTCTAGTTCCTCTAATGTTTTATGTAGCTTTTTGTAGTCAATAGATTTATAAGATATCTTCTTTACTGTTTGTGGTTTGTATTTTTTTACCTCTAAAAATAGCTGTTTATGGTCAGACAACGTAGATTCCACAACAGCAAGGTGGAAGCTGTGGTCTTTTAGGCTAGTCAAAACGTGATCCAAAATCGTTTTTGAAGTAGTCGTCTCTCTTGTGCAGTGTTTTATATTTATTTTATTTAATAGTCTGTATCCATTTTCTTCCACGGTTTCCTTATAGGCAGCTGTGTGAGCGTCTTTGGCAAGAAGATTGTAGTTAAAATCGCCAAAGAGAATAGTTCTTTTACGTTGTTCCAGTTCGTTAGAAAGAGTTTCCAAAAACATTAAGTTGTTTGTTCTTTCTGGCTTATAAACAGCGCCAATATCCAGGGAAAATTTATTAAGGTGAATCCATATAAAATGATTATCATTTTCGCACTTGCTACTTATAAAATTATGTTTGAGGTTCTTGAGAACGAAAATAGAAACACCTCCGCCTCTGCTATGTCTTCTGAAATTGTAATAGTGTTCATAGCCCGGTAATTGTAAACTTTTAGCCTGGGTTTCAGATGTAATCCATGTTTCAGCTAATATAACTACGTGGACATTCTTCGTTGCCGCCAAGATACATTTAAGTTCCTCCAACTTTACTGGTTTGACCAGACTTCGGATATTAGCATATAGCAATCTTAATGATAGTTTTTCTTGACCTAGATCTTCATAGTCGTTAGTTATCTGATAGGTGATACTATTAGTATTTGTGTTTCGGAAAGCTGGAACTTCTTCATTTAGTTTTTTGCTGGCTGTCGCAATATTTTAGGTGTATTATTTATGTATTTTATAAAAAGCTCTTTTTCACCATTTTGAGTACGACGTTGTAGTTCTTCTACTAATTTTTTCATGTACTGCTGCTGGTAAGGTGTTTGATCGTGGTATAATTTAATCTGTTCCCGTACAGTTGATTTGTTACGAATTAGTTTTTACAGTTTCTGGATTTTTAAAGTAAACTTTTATCGGGCGATTTTTTCCTATTTTAAATTGTCCAATGCGGTGCATTTTTAAAGGATCTGGACATTCCGGAAACGCAGCTTTAAGTATTTCTATGACATGCTTATTATCAGACGTGGTTCGATCTTCTCGGTTGTCGCCTGCTGCTTCCAATAAACCTGATATGATCACATTTCTGCGTCTTACTTCTCTTTCGGAAAGCTCAGAAATTATATCTTCTCGAGTTACTCCCTGAGATGCATGATCTATTTCCGAGTTCAGCTTTATGTTTTGAACATCGCCTTCAAGGTTATTAAGTTTCGAATTTGTTTCAGCATTAGAAAGTATTAGATCAGTTATGTCTGACTTAATTTGAATTTGTTCCGTAACAAGGTTATTTGTAGTGTTTTCAAGTGCCTTTATGTCATCACGGATAGCCAAAACATTATCCGAAATCTTGGTCATTATTTCTGTTTGTTTTTCCACAAAACTGTTAAAGCATGAAATCAGTTCTTTTCGGAAACTGGCAAATTCACTTCGCATTTCCTCATATTCAGAGTCAGGCTGCTTCCTTTTACGAAGAGTGCTCTTTGGTGTCTCTGAATCATCCATACGCAGTTTTGAGAGGTCCGGTTGAGAACTGCCACGAGTCGTTAACTCAGTTGGAGATCGTTGTACACTCATTATTGCAGTTATGTGAACTCAGTCTTATAATTTTGTTATCGTTTGCGTACCGACTCACCTCGCACGACGTGTACAGAGCAAGATGAATAATTGGAACTCCTCTCTTTCACACCACGGGTCTGAGGGGGACGGGACACAGCTTGCCAATATAAAAGATCACAAGTAACAAGTGATATGTAGAATGTGAATTGAACTATATTTTCACTTATTTTAGACTTTAAACTGTTTGTTCGTGATTAATTAATTCTTAATAAAAACTTTAACACGACCACCTTCAACGCTGTTTGACGGCAGACTTTTATTGCTAAATAAATGAGATTACGTCGCAATGTAAATTATAAGAGGGCAGTACGACAAGTCTGAACTTTTGAAGCAAAAATTTGAACTTTGAAGCCTCATAACTTGTAAATGAATATTTTTTTTACTGTTTTATTAATCAATAAGACTAGATAATAACGAGACAAAACGATATTATCTATAGTTTTGAGTATTTTTTATCTAATGAAGGAGGAATTAACTTTCTTTGTTTGTATGGAATTGTGATTGAATTGTTTCCCCTTAATACAAATTATCAAGTAACGTACTTTAAAAATAATCGTAGAACGAAACGTAAAAAATAGCCAATAGCAGATACTCTGTAGTACAGTTTCAATCAGTTTGACATTGTCATGACAACGTTGTTATTGTTTCAGATTTTATTAGATAAATGCATGATTTATTTGTACTTTTATATTTTATAAAAATGGCATCTTTAGATAGAGTGCATAATACACACTAAAGCTGCTCTTGCTGGATACTGTTGTTATTGCTTATTGAGCACAGGCACAGTCACTGTTAGCTGCTGTGCATTGTGATGTGTAAAGTGTGGTTTTTATCGGTACGGACCCACGATACCCCTGAGGATACCACCAGGGGTATCGTGGGTCTTTCAAAAGTAAACGATACCCCTGTCCGAATGACAGTAGTGTTGTAGTGTGGAATGCGGAAATACATTTATCTCTTGTACGTAAATGACTAATGTGTACCTACTTTTAAATAGCTATTCTACTAATTGAGGGCTTATAAATGCGAAAGTTTGTGAGGATGGATGGATGTTTGTTACTCTTTCACGCAAAAACTACTGAATTGATTTTGATGATATTTGGAATATAGGTTTATATATAGTATTTTAGGGTGTAGAATAACATTTAAGCTACCTATACAACGCGGGTGAGGCCGCGGGCATAAGCTAGTAACGCATAATTGGCAATACAAACTCTGGTAGGCTGCAAAGTGCTTTGCTAGTGGCAGACGATTGGACAATACTGGTTGACACGTTTGAAACAACAAAATCCCGGAGAATATCTGCGTGTCGCCGTTAAGATCAGACATATTCCTTGACTTGATGAGATAACTAGAAATGGCTACAAGCTATATAAAATAAGTGCGAGGGGTACTCCAGCTAAATCCCTCTACAACTTAACAAAAGCTTATATGCAAGTATTCCCTCCTCTATCACGCGATGGACCCGGCACCCGCACGGAGCATCTATGGAATGCTAAGATTAGGTCTTATTGATATTTTTTTAATTTTTGTGAATATGTAATTCACGAGATGCCCACGAACAGCCCATCAATGTCCCACTGCAGGGACGGGCCTCCTTCCGTCACGGAGGGGCATTTGGCCTACTAATACCACGCTGGCCAGACGGATTGGTACAGGGTTTAATTTCAAGATTTCATTCTTTTATTTTGTTAATGATTACTTATTAGATACTTACTTATTATTATAATAACATAAATATTTCCTAATAAAAGAGTGTCATTTGTTCAACTACGTTTTTAACTTAACAAATCGAACGAATTTAATTTTATTTATTCAACTATAAACCGTGGAATTTAATTGGGTCTGTTTTTTTAATGTATGTACCCAGTTTATCATTTTTAATATTACCACGTAACAAAAAACATAAAACAAACTTATTATACAAAAATCATCCAAACAACTCGCAGACATCATCTATACAACTCGCAGACTAAACAACTCACAAACTTCATACAAACCTACAATTATTATCAAAATAAGTTAAACTAATTAGAATAGATGATTGTAATTTAATAACATAGGTCATGGTACAGTTTAACTTTAAAGGGACACTAGGGTACGGTGTAGTACGGTGGGTCTGTAGCGATTAGTGTCACAACACTATTAGTTGGGGGTATCGTTTACTTTTAAAAGACCCACGATACCCCTGGTGGTATCGTCAGGGGTATCGTGGGTCCGTACCGGTTTTTATCTTGGGCTCTGCTTTTAGGTGAGCTTGAGCCACCTGCGTCTATTTAAGATAAAATACTGCTTTAAGAGATGACTGTGTTAATTATAATTGTGAACAGTAATAAATATTTCTTGTGTCATATATATAGTGTATTGTTTCTCTTTAACTACCTTATTATTTTAGATCTACAAGCAATAGCCAGCAAAAACTGCGTTATTTCGAGAGGTCTTGGTTGCCCCTTATTAGTGTAGGTATATTCATTAGACAATCGCTGTTGTGAGATTTTAGGTTGTCACTAGAGTCATGTTTTGATTGTCCTGTTTCAGAGTATTCCCTCTTGAGGGAGTTTTGATATATGCAGACTGTCTATCTAGAGATTATAAGGAATAAACTGTATGCATTTCATTCCTAAACTTGCACAATTTGTGACTGGGCCTATTCGCCGAACAAAAAAAACCGTCTCCTTTCAACGAAAACGCGATCGCTTAAGTACCCCGGAGCATTACCGTACCGTGTGGGCACCGCGATTTAGCGCTTAATCTCAAGCTAATTTTCACTTTGAGTGACCTCGTTTTCTGTTCATATTTATTTATTCAGGACATAAAATATACAGTATTATACACGGTTAGATTCGTATCAATGTCAGTTACAATATTTAAAAATGGTTTTCTCTATATTTTAATCTTACAAAAAGTTATGACAGTATAAACACAAAAAATACACAAAATATCGTCGATCTCTAACAGTTATTCGTTTATAATTCTTTATTAAATTGAAAGTTATATTCAAATGTTGTTTATTATTTATCTCTACCGTTAAATTAACAATATAAAACAAAAATAAACTATATAAATTAACAATTTGGCTAAGTATTTAGCGTTTTAAAGTCTCTATTATAATTCGACACATTTTCATACATTTTCTTTAATAAAAGTCTTTCTAATCGTTTTATTTTAATACTTTTACACTTAAACTATATATCTTAGGTCTCTCAATCACTATATCACTGATTCACAGTCTTTTTAGGTCTTTCAGTTTTAGTCCGTCACTCACACACTATAGTCACAGTCACTATACGTCGTTAACATTCTCCCCCTCGTGCGTCGCACCATCCTGTGGCAACGACGTCTGGGAAGGCACCAGTAGCACCACCTTGGAGCAGGGTCGCCGCAGCTCTCCTCCTCTTGTCTGCACGTCCACGATCCGAACCCGTCCATCGGGCCCTGGATACGTGCGGATGATGCGTCCTCTCGGCCACGTACAGCGTGGCAGTGTGTGGTCCACGATGAACACGATGTCACCAACTTTCAGGTTCTCGCCGACGTTGCTTCCTGGCGTACGTCTGGGTAGGAGAGTAGGTAGGTATTCCCGTACCCATCGTCGCCAGAAATGGTCGCTGAGCTGCTGCGTCGTCTTCCACGTCTCGCGACCAACCAAATCGTGGTCACTAAATGCGCCCAGTCGTCCAGCACCGCACGACCGCTTAATGAGAAAGTGGTTGGGCGTGAGTGCTTCTTCATTTTCGTTTTCGTTTAACTCTGTTAAGGGTCTAGAGTTAACAATATGCTCGGCTTCTAGTAGAAGAGTGTGTAGAACTTCTTCTCTCGGATGTCGTTCTCGGAGTGTGGCGGCTAGTGCGGTTTTCACAGATCGCACCAGTCGTTCCCAGGCTCCTCCCATGTTTGGAGCGCCAGGTGGTATAAATTTCCACCTAACACCATACTTCTCGGCCTCAGTAGCTAGAGTTTCGCTCTTCAATGCTTCTGCAGCTTGTTGTAATTCTTTGTTGGCCCTGACGAAGTTCGTGCCATTATCACTGACCATCACGGATGGCATACCGCGACGCGCAGCTAGTCGGCTGAGTGCCAGTATCATGGAGTCAGATGATAGAGAGGCAGCTAACTCCAGATGAACTGCTCGTGTGGTTAGGCAAGTAAATAAGGCGCCCCACCGCTTCTCGTGTCTTCTTCCCACCGTGATGGTCATCGGTCCAAAATAGTCGACGGCGGTGTATGTGAACGGATGTTCACCATGCTTCAGTCGCTCGATCGGTAGGTCTCCAAAGGCTGTCTCTTGCGGTCTTCCTTTCCTGACTCGGCACCATTGACAACCATGCTGAGTTGCTCTGACTGCTGCTCTCAGACCCAATATGTAAAATCGTTGTCTGATCTCGTTCATTACCGTAGCGTGGTTGCCATGATTAAATCGTTTGTGATAGTCATAGATGATGAGACGAGTGATGTGGTGCTTACTATCCAAAATCACAGGTCTTGTATAGTTTCTCGATAATCCAGCTACCGAGTCGATTCTCCCCCTCAGTCTGAGAAGGTTGTCTTCTATGATCACATCGAGCTTCTTCAATTTGCTGCTTCTTTCTAGGGGTTCTTGTTTCTGCAATCTTCTTAAGTCTTCTTGAAAACTGTCTGTCTGACATCTTCTGATCAATAACTCTTCTGCTCTAGCTATGAGTTTCTCGTCTATTGGTAACCAGTTTCTTTCAACATTTTCTAAATTCATCTTGACTGTAGGTTGGCGTTTTCTATTTTTCCTTTTCCAGTCCTCTTCTTTTACAAGATTCGGCTTTTGGTTTCTTCTTTCTCGGCACAGTTCTATAAATTTTTACGAACTCTCGTCGTGGTTCTTAATAGTTTATTCCATGACGAAAATCGTTCTGGCTCAAGCGTACATATCTCTTTCATGATCATGGTTGATTCGGTTTCTCGATCTTCTATCGTCTTCTCTCTACCGAAGCTTCGTCGTTCAGGCCACTTGTCTTCTTCAAGTCTTAAGAACTCTGGACCTCTATACCATCTATGTTCACTGTTGAAGTCTTCAGCGAGGATTCTAGTTGCGTCATCGGCTGGATTCATAGATGTTGGTACCCAGCGCAACTGCTGGGGTGTTGTCAATTCTTCTATCTCGGCTAGTCTGTGAGCGACGAATGTCTTGAATGTCCTTGGATCAGACTGTATCCAAGCTAATACCACACTAGAGTCTGTCCAGTATGTCTTCTTTGTGATGATCAATTCTGTTTCTTCCTCTACAGTGCGTGCTAATCGGCTTCCCAATAGTGCAGCTTGTAATTCTAGACGAGGCACTGATATAGGTTTCAAGGGTGTTACTCGAGCTTTTCCTGATATTAATGTCATCATGTACGTACCATCTTCAGACTTGGTACGCCAATAAACTGCAGCCGCATATGCTGCTAAGCTTGCGTCGGTAAACACGTGAAGTTCCCCTTCAGTATGAAGTGGCGATATACATCTTGGCACTTGTAGAGTCTTCAGTAGGTCTAGTCTGCTCACATATCTTTTCCAGCGTTCACTGTCGCCTTCTTTTACCGGATCATCCCAGTCTATGCCGCTTCTCCATATATCTTGTATGAGCTTCTTTCCTTGTATGAGAACTGGTGTCAATAATCCAAGTGGGTCGAACGTCGACATCACGGCGCTCGTCACTTCTCTTTTCGTTGGTTTTCGGATGTTATTCAGTACATCTTCAGGCAACTTCCTTAAGTTTGTACGAAAGGCTAATGTGTCTTCAAACGTCATCCATTTTAGTCCTAATGTCTTGTCTTCATTCTGGCCCAAGTGTATCTCTTTAGCTTCTTGTCCAGTTAGATGTGATGGCAACAACGTAGGTTGATTCGAAGTCCACCCTCTTAGTTCGAAACCAGCTTTTTTTTTTAACTAAATCGACTTGCGTGGTCGTCTGTTGCAACTCTGTTGACGAATGGAAACTATGAAGATAATCGTCCATATAATGATTTCGTACTATTGCCTTTGCTGCATCTGGATATTCATTCTCGTACTCAGCAGCGTTCCTATTCTTCACATAGATGGCAGTCGATGGCGAAGATGTAGCACCGAATATCACTGATGTCATCCGGTATTTTACAGGTGCTGATGTCTTGTCGTCACGCCATAAAAATCGCAGACTGTCTCTATCTTCTTCTCTAATTCTTATTTGAAGAAACATTTCTTTTATGTCGGCTGCTACCGCAATAGGTCCTTGTAGGAATCTTTTTAGAACTCCAAACAGAGACTGAAGCAGATCAGGTCCAGGTAACAGCGCGTCATTCAAACTCTTCCCTCTTGATGGTGCTGCGGCATCGAAGACGATTCTTATCTTCTTTTTCTGAGGGTGTACCACTGCAAAATGAGGTAAGTACCATTTCTTCTTAAAGTCACCTTCGATGTTTACTTTCTCCGCATAGCCATTGTTCAATAAATTCTTAATTTGATTTTCATACTCTGATTTAAATTTAGGATCTCTATCCATCTTCTTTTCAATAGTGCGTAATCTTCTCTCAGCCGCTATATAACTCTCGGGCATTTCCTCTTCGGGGTCTCTCCACAGCATTCCTGCTTCAAATCGGCCTTCGGGTCGTCTTCTACAGGTGTCTTCTAATATCTTGAGAGCCTGTCCCTCGAAGTCAGTTGATGGTCTGCGCGGCATCACTCCTAACGCTTCGATGGCGAAGTGGTCTTTTATTTGTTCATGCATCTTTTCTTCTATTGTTTTAGTGTGAGAACAATAGTTTACGTATTTCACTGTCTTCGCTATGCTTGTATCTAGACCATGCAGTACCCATCCTAGTTCAGTTAACGACGCAACTGGTTGTCCAGGTTTTCCTTTTCTTGTGTATCTTGACACTATTAAGTTCCAGTTGTATTGGCCTATTATCAGCTTAGGCTCTTCTGCTTCGTGATGTAATACGTCGCTAAGGTTTTTAAGATGTGAACATTCTTCTAATCTGCCCTTGTCAATAAACTGCGGTGTGAGTTTCATGTCATCGATAGTTCTGACTTGACGTAACTGCCGGATCTTGTCTTCATGAACTCCTCTAATCTTCAAATTTATCCTCATGGAGTCCTTAGTCTTCAATCGTTGTCCACCGACAGTTTCAATTGTTAGATCTTCACTGATTCCAGTAGCTCCTAAGTTACGAGCTACCTTGCTATCTAACAAAGACACGGTTGACCCTTCATCTAATAGAGCCAATATTTTTTCTTTTCCTGTGTCTGATATCAGCTCCACAGGAATAATCTTCAAGTAGGCACGTGATTTCCCAGCACTGGACATCTTCAACGCTATGTTCGTTGACTTCTCAGCTTTCTCTTCTGGTTGTGGCTTTACAGAAGTATTTTTATTCTTCGTATTGTGCAGTAGGAAATGATGCGAACCTTTACACACTTTACACGGCCATCGTTTACACTGTTCATGTCTATGCTCACTATTTAAACACTTAAAACACAATTTTTCACGTTTCACTAATGTCCACTTATCGTCTATGTTCAATGTCTTAAAACTATTACACTCATATAGCCTATGATTGTTTTTACACTGTGGACACTTCACTGTATTCACTTCACTTTCACTTGCTGTGTGAGTCACATGACGTTGGAACGGTTTCTTGTATGTGTTCGTTTCTTTCATCTTGTTCCCGTCTTCATATGTAGTATGAGCCCCACACTTATCAGCTTCTTTATCAAAGAACTTCGCTACCAGAGTTAAGTTGCAAAATTCTTCTTCTTCATTTTCTGATGTGCAGTCATACCACCTAAACTTCATAATAGGTGGTATCTTCGCTATAATTGTCTTCATCATATCTGGCGAATGTAGATATTGAGATTTCTTCAATCCTTTGATGACTGCTACACTGTTGTTTATCTGACTAGCGAACATGCAGATATCCTTAGGGTTGTCACTAATCCTAGGCAATGTTCTCAGCTTCTCCAGTTCGGCTAGTGCTAGAGCATTCGGTCTGTCAAATCTTCTTTTCAATGCCACCAATACTGCATCTGGTACTGCTTCAGAGTATAACAAGCTCTTCACTTCATCTCTTGCAGTTCCTTTGATTGCTTTTCTTAATCGTGCCATGTTTTGTACGTTATTAAACATGGGCGATGTATCTTCGTAACATGTCTTGAAAGCTATCCATTCACTAATATTCCCATCGAACGTAGGTAATTCGTACACATACTCCGGTTGTGAAGTGTTTGTTCCCTTCACAACATCTCTCAGGGCTTCGGCAAGGACCTTGACTTCTATGGACTGGCTGCTCACTGGTGTTGTATCTTCAGGTTTCACGGCGTTGTGCTCCACGGACACCATACGTGCATGCCCACTCTGAGTCACATTATCTGCCTTTTTCTTCTCGGTACTGTCCATCCAATCACACACCTTTGCAGTCCTATCTTCATGATCTTCCACAGAGTCGTCATTTTCCTCGGCATCGCTGTTCAATCGAAGCCTGTCGAGCTTGACGCGTGCTAACACCGCTGCAGCTTCCGCCCGCTTTAACTCAAGCAGCGCCAACTCTTCTTCAGCCTCTAGTTCTTTTCTTCGTTTTATTCTTGAACTCGAGGATTTCAATGTTCTTGCTTTAGTCGACTTGGGAACGACTGTATTCGTCGACCCAGGTACCTCGGCACGACGTTCTTCAGTTGCCGTCGCATTCTCGTTCGTTTCAGTGTTCTCGGTAGTTGCAGTATTCTCGGTAGTTGCAGTATTCTCGGTAGTTTCAGTGTTCTCGGTTGTTTCAGTGGCCGTAGTCCCAGTCCCGGTTGTCGTCTCCGTGTTCTCTGAAGATGACTCCGTCGCTTCTTCGCCTTCCTGGCAAGTCGTCGAATCTGAGCGTCGCGTCGGCGCGCCCTTTTGTGACCTGGTGACCGGCATCTTGAACCGTTATATCTTCAATCTTCTTATAACACTACGTCGACTGTGTCCTCACAGCTATCGCGTAATTTCTTCAGCGCACACAGCTATCGGCCTACAAGCAAGCTCTTAAACCCGTTAAGGAATAAGATCCGGCTCGAAGGACCAACTGTATTGGCCGCGCTCTCTTGTACGTAGACGTACGTAAGCGTGCGCGGGTGTGCGTTGGTGTGTGTGAATAGAGAAACACACACAGGACATACACGTGAGGGATACCTCCCTATTCGGGTGACGAGGTTTGTTTCGGGAGAGCAATACTAAAGCTCTAGCCCGCGCCGGTATGCCCGTCGATTCCTTCAACGATGGAAGATCTTCTTGTAGGTACTGTGTATGCGCAGGTTCTTCAAGGAAGTATAAATAAAACACTTTTTCAATTTCTTCCAGTTTCCGAGGTACTCAAAGCTTGATATTTTACTTTTCTTCAGGATCCAACTACAAATTTCAACGAAAACGCGAACGCTTAAGTACCCCGGAGCATTACCGTACCGTGGGCACCGCGATTTAGCGCTTAATCTCAAGCTAATTTTCACTTTGAGTGACCTCGTTTTCTGTTCATATTTATTTATTCAGGACATAAAATATACAGTATTATACACGGTTAGATTCGTATCAATGTCAGTTACAATATTTAAAAACGGTTTTCTCTATATTTTAATCTTACAAAAAGTTATGACAGTATAAACACAAAAAATACACAAAATATCGTCGATCTCTAACAGTTATTCGTTTATAATTCTTTATTAAATTAAAAGTTATATTCAAATGTTGTTTATTATTTATCTCTACCGTTAAATTAACAATATAAAACAAAAATAAACTATATAAATTAACAATTTGGCTAAGTATTTAGCGTTTCAAAGTCTCTATTATAATTCGACACATTTTCATACATTTTCTTTAATAAAAGTCTTTCTAATCGTTTTATTTTAATACTTTTACACTTAAACTATATAATAATATCTTAGGTCTCTCAATCACTATATCACTGATTCACAGTCTTTTTAGGTCTTTCAGTTTTAGTCCGTCACTCACACACTATAGTCACAGTCACTATACGTCGTTAACATTCTCCCCCTCGTGCGTCGCACCATCCTGTGGCAACGACGTCTGGGAAGGCACCAGTAGCACCACCTTGGAGCAGGGTCGCCGCAGCTCTCCTCCTCTTGTCTGCACGTCCTCGATCCGAACCCGTCCATCGGGCCCTGGATACGTGCGGATGATGCGTCCTCTCGGCCACGTACAGCGTGGCAGTGTGTGGTCCACGATGAACACGATGTCACCAACTTTCAGGTTCTCGCCGACGTTGCTTCCTGGCGTACGTCTGGGTAGGAGAGTAGGTAGGTATTCCCGTACCCATCGTCGCCAGAAATGGTCGCTGAGCTGCTGCGTCGTCTTCCACGTCTCGCGACCAACCAAATCTTACAAAAAGTTATGACAGTATAAACACAAAAAATACACAAAATATCGTCGATCTCTAACAGTTATTCGTTTATAATTCTTTATTAAATTAAAAGTTATATTCAAATGTTGTTTATTATTTATCTCTACCGTAATTAACAATATAAAACAAAAATAAACTATATAAATTAACAATTTGGCTAAGTATTTAGCGTTTCAAAGTCTCTATTATAATTCGACACATTTTCATACATTTTCTTTAATAAAAGTCTTTCTAATCGTTTTATTTTAATACTTTTACACTTAAACTATATATCTTAGGTCTCTCAATCACTATATCACTGATTCACGTCTTTTTAGGTCTTTCAGTTTTAGTCCGTCACTCACACACTATAGTCACAGTCACTATACGTCGTTAACAAAATGCGTTTACCTTAATTCGGCACTCACAATGTTACAATCATATTTTCTTTTGTTGATTTTCAAAGAACTTAGATATAAGCCGTTATATTTTCGAAGAATAAGTATGACTAAAAAGTCGTAAGGCTAGATACAATAGCTGTTAGATTGACATGTAGGTATGTTTGCCTATCTTTCAAGACGCTCTCTCAGTATTATTAATTACAATTAAAAACGTTATTGACATGTCCGGGTGAAACACCGGCTTATGTCAACAAACAAAGCTCAGGCAACGGTCAGGCACTTCGACGTTCTGACTCACATCGGTATCGCTGCCACATGGTATCACTAAAATGCCGCTATCCGACATTTGAGAGATTGTTAGTTTTTAATGTTAAGGATTAGGAAAAAGAAATCGATCTAAAGAGGGAAAAAATAAGTCGATATAATTCACATTTTTCCATGAAATGACAATCTTAAGAATGATGTTACGTAATTTTTACCGCGCTTTTCGACTTCTCACTTAAAACGAGGCTTTGTCAAATAACGGCATTTTAGTTATACCACTCAAAACATTTGTAGTAAGTACGTGAGTAAATATACGAATTTTTTTGTTGCGGTTTCCACAAAATTCCATAACATTTGAATATTTTTGCGTTGCCCACGCCCGGTCGCATTTAAAATGAGAATAAGTGCCATGCTCCATACATTTTGCACAGACAGATACCAATCTGTGATTTTGACAAAAGAACGGGACATTATAAGATTAATGACGTTAATATTGTACGCGTTAAATCTACTCAATCTTGTTCTTTGTCCTTGCTCACGACTCTTCTGTATATACAACTGTTCTTATGTCATTAGTAGCTCTTTTTTAGAAAAAAAACTTTAAGTTGAAGGACCAGGTCAGTCGATTGTTTGAGGTCTCTTGTGGAAATTTCTTACAGTTTCAATATTATTGTTTCAAAATATAAGCTAACGTTTACAAAAACATTATTGCAGACCAATTCCAAAACATCTCTATTACCCAGAGTCTACCGTCAATTGGAACCTCATGCAAACTCTAAATGAGTGTCACCTGATTATTGATTTAAACAAGGATTCTGCCACCCCTTTCAGCTGTTGATCGGCTAGTATACCTAACTCTTCGTTGGCTGTAGGCGGTACCTACCAAACGCGTAGCTAAAGCCTTTGAATGAATATGGAATTGCAATGCGTATGCTCTTATTATTTAGCTGATACTACGTACTTTCTGCAAACATATAGGTTTCCAGAATTCTCTGATTGATGAGAAACTCTCTGACGAACTCTATTTATCAAAATTATGGATTACAAAATGCAATAACCAAAAATTTACAGCTAGGTATTTAAAAACGAACAAATTACGGTTCAAAATCACTTTATTTCTCAATCATCACAAATTACTTAAAAAGGGAAATAAAATACAAATAAGTACCTAAAAATAACACAAATTGGCAGGTTTTTTGTTTTTTTTTGTTTATCACTTTCAAACAATGGAGGTAACTTTGGGTTAGTCATTAGCAAGATTAGTTTAGTTGGGATAATATAAAGAACGTTTACATATCAATTGTTCAATTAAATGTTTTAATATATATGGAGATAGCCAGGATATTGCCTGGTCAAATGATTTATTTTGTATAGTTCTGGGTACACCAGCTCTGTCATCTTCCTCATACATGGCTTGCCCCGCCTCTCTCGATGCTGAGCTTCATCATTTTGCCATATTTTGGCTCCAATCGCTATTGGTACTGAATTCGTACGTATACCGATCCTTCTTACTTTAACTTTGTAAACCTAAAGGCTATAACGTTCACTATTCAACATCCAGAGTTATTTTTAAGTAGTACCAGCCAATACCAATATGTATATAGCCAATACCAATATATTAACAGCCCAGTAATGTCCCTCTCCAGGGACTGGTCTCCTCCAGGGACAGAGGCAAACTTGACTAACTACGTAAAAGCTTGCTGGCTAGACGGATTTTTATTTTTTTCTGTTTTCGTATTGGAATGTGAGAGGTTTACCTTCGTCGTCCTTTACGACACCATTGGTATGAGATTAGGTGATCATATTGCGTATTATTACTCCTCTTTAATACGGAGAATTAAAACAATAAACATAAATTTGTAGGTATTCGAGCATTCGTACCTATTGGAGCATTTTTTGTTAAGCTTTTAATATCGTAATGCAAATCACCTGTCAAATAATGTATGCATGTCCCATGGACTGTCTATACCAAATACCTATTTAAAACGAGATTAAAGTTCCTCCTTTTTAAAAGGTCATTGACATTTCACTTTAAAGTACGCCGATATTTTGCAGCACCTAATCTACTTATTAATTATTAACTATATAGAATTAGTATGAATGTTTTGTATATCCATATTCAAAAGCCAAATTGTCGGATACCCAAAATAGGGGTATCACTGGAGCTATTCGGGTTCGACAAACAAGTTTCGGATCGCGGCGGAAACTAAACAAGGTACTTATTTTGGGAAATTCGTGCGTCTGGTAGAGATTTCTTTCGTAACAGTTATAAAAATTAATAGTACAGTCAAATAAGGCTTAATTAGGGGCAAACCTCGGAACGGAAGCGAATAAGCTGTAAATTTGCATAAACCTTTGTTTTGGTCTACTAATGACTGGTAGAAAAGTCTCATATGATCACGTGTCTGCGTCATAAGTTATTCAAGGTCAAAGGTCACGAAAATCAGTTTTTTCCCATTATCTCGTTTTCTATGGGAAATACGCATTTAACGTCATTATAAATATTGTAGATCATAAAATTGTCTACAAAAAATATCTAAACACTTTTCTCCTAAAAAGCATCGCTTTCGAGATATCGTGACTTTAGAGCGCAGGAAAGTCGTAATTTCGACTATATGCACACACTAGCTTTTTCCCGTGATTTCGCTCGCCTTTATAAATATTATGAAAAATAAGGCTTATTTCAATATATAGTAGCATATGCATGCTTGGTCTCAGCCTAATCGGTTTGAAATTGACAAAGTTATATACAAACTTCCATCCCCTATCTTATCCCTTTAGGGGTAGAATTTATCAAAATCCTTTCTTAGCGGATGCCTACGTTATATCATCTACCTGCATGCCAAAATTCAGCCAGATCTGTCCAGTGGTTTGGGCTGTGCGTTGATAGAACACTAGGTATTGGTAGGAGTATTCCTACTGGAGAAACCACGTTAATAACGCACGCACAGCCCAAACCACTGGACAGATCTAGCTGAATTTTGGCATGCAGGTAGATGATATAACGTAGGCATCCGCTAAGAAAGGATTTTGATAAATTCTACCCCTAAAGGGATAAGATAGGGGATGGAAGTTTGTATATAACTTTGTCAATTTCAAACCGATTAGGCTGAGACCAAGCATGCATATGCTACTAAGTATATATTGAAATAAGCCTTATTTTTCATAATATTTATAAAGGCGAGCGAAATCACGGGAAAAAGCTAGTGTGTGCATATAGTCGAAATTACGACTTTCCTGCGCTCTAAAGTCACGATATCTCGAAAGCGATGCTTTTTAGGAGAAAAGTGTTTAGATATTTTTTGTAGACAATTTTATGATCTACAATATTTATAATGACGTTAAATGCGTATTTCCCATAGAAAACGAGATAATGGGAAAAAACTGATTTTCGTGACCTTTGACCTTGAATAACTTATGACGCAGACACGTGATCATATGAGACTTTTCTACCAGTCATTAGTACACCAAAACAAAGGTTTATGCAAATTTACAGCTTATTCGCTTCCATTCCGAGGTTGAATGCTTATTTTACTGGAGTATAAAGCAGTTTGCTAAGCAGATCATTAATCAAAAAAAACTGTACGGTTTACTTACTTAAAATCTAAAACTGTTACTGGGGCTAGATGACGATGGAAAATTATGTTAAAATTCTTTGAGGTGCAAGGACAATAATTGTATTGTAAACCCATCTCAGATGTAGAAACGAACGTACATACTATCAAACCAAATTAAAAATATGAAGCACATTGTAAACAGGAAAACTGTACTTAAATGGAGGTGAAGATAATTATCTTATTTGGGCTACAGGTAGCCCAAATAAGAAGGATCAGGGATTACTTTTGATGTGATTAACATTTTTTTTACTTGCGAACCACTTAATCGGTTTTTTAGGGTTTAGCTTTTGAGTCTTATACTTAGTAAGTACTTCGTGTTAGGTTCAACTTTATCATATATATAAGAGACATGATATTAAAAAAAATTTAAACAAAAACATATAGCAAAAGACGCTGCAGGGAAAACTAATTACCTCGGTGGCAAAACGGCCGTAGTGCACAAACGACTTGCCTAGAGCCTGGAATAACTTTGTGTCTGATTATATCGTGTTTGTAAAAGTCCCCACGATACAGTTCATAATTAATTTTGTGAAGAAAATGCTTTAAAAAAACTAGCTAGGATACTCAGAATTCACTAAAAATAAAGAACAAAAGTAACGTCATGTAGTTTTACATCGATATAATTACGAGTATACCAGAGGACAAAAGCTGTCGTTAAATATTCCAATTTAATTAATCATACAATTACTACTGGTATATAGTAAAGCCTGCTCAACGCCTGTATTTATTTGAAGTTCATTGATCTAATATGTTTTTTTTTATTTAACTTGTGTGTGGTTTGTGAATGCAATAAAAATAAGTACCATCAATCGAGTGTTCGATGTCGAACATGCCAATCGAATTGATCGTTATAATTTGTAAGCTCGATATACGACAGAGGACAGCAAATGCCAATATACAAAAGGATAAAAACGTCTGTTATCTTTTTAACCTAATGTAGAGCGTCCATGCAAAAATATTATAAAGGCGCGGTGTCAAGAGCCCGAAGCATTTTGCGAAGCTACTCCAAACGGGCCACACACGTGCGACGCGCACTTTTCTATCACTATATATTTTTATATATAAAATTCGTGTGAATGTAATAAATACTAAGAACAATGTTAATAGGGACAAGAGGTATTTTATTGTGGGCTGGGATATTAGCGGCGAGCTATGGAAGTGACTCCGAAAAAGAAACAAACGGATTCTCCTCAATCGACGGAGCGTTTTATACAGACGATGCGGTTATTTTGAATGGTAAGTATAAAAAATCTTGTTTATAAACTAAATATAAACTTTGTCAAAAAGGTAAACATTGTTTACAAAATTTTAACACGTTTTTTACGTTTTTTTTCTAAAGTAAAAATGTATATGTATGTTTAATTTTTAAAACGTGCCCAAATTAACATTAAATATCACTTTCACGTACAAAACAAACGGCTTATTCATACAAATAATGAGTAATAAACACATAGTATTTGTACTGTAAGGAGTCAAAACAATGGTAGGCACATGTGGCTATGAGGTTTTGAGGCTAGAGAAAGTTAAAAATTTGCAATTGAGATGTCTTTTTATCGTCACATCAGTGATCGTAAATAAATAAAACTAAAAGGTACCTAATTAAAGACAAAAATGTTGTTTAGATCAAATAAAATTAATGTAAATGAATCAACTAGTTAAACTTAAGGTTTTTTAACAACGAAAGGTCAATAAACGTTCTAAAGTTATTTATATTTCTAATAATGGTGTTGGTCGTCAACCCGTAATTCACTGTTCAGAGGTTTTTATAAGAGGTGTTATTCTTAGTAAATACTTATTGGTTCAATTCAATGCAAATTGTTTAACGCCCACACACAAATATACGTCCACATCAATCACATCATTGTCCATACAGCGAGTGTAATTTGTTACACTTTTTGTGACTCGCATCGACTACAATAATTAGATCGGAGACTGATTGAAGCTGGATGACGGGTCTGATCTGACATTTGCTTACTATAGATTAGTGAACCCGGAATCCAGAAGTTTAGTTGTTTCACATTTATAAAATGTCGTCCTAATATTGACATAAATATCAAAGTCATTGGTCATTATAGTTAAAGGTAAAGAGTAGGTAGGTACGCATAGCTAATAATTTTTAAACGGTTTACATTTTTACACGGGAGTTGGAACATGGTTGGCCACTGGCCACCCTTTTTAGTGCCTTCTTGGTTTATTAATTATTTTGTTATTTATTTTAGCAATTACTCAATTTGTTGTGCGTCTAAGTGCGACTGTATTAATTACAGTATTTTTCAGACTAGACTATCAAAATAACGAAGCCTAGCCCTTCTGATTGCTAATAGCCTAAACCCAAATTGTAACCAAGACCTACTCTTAGCATTCATGACTCTAGAGCTATCATAAATTTTATAATACCTAAGATTTAGGTAATAGTTAGGAAGTAGGGTGGGCTGGCTAATGGATCCTTCTATCAGGTGAGAGTTCGAAAATTGTGTCCCAGAAAAGGAAAAAAAACGACATTCAACTTGGTTATGAATTCACTTCTGAGGCGTTTACTTCAAAGACGTAGGTTCGAATCCTGTATTTAGTATAAAGTGTATCATGGTTTTTCGATTTATTTTGAGATCCTCACCAGATATTTGTTCCATTAAAATAATATTGCTATCTCTTATTTTTAAGATATTCAATGCGAATTTTAATCGACGAAAAATAGGTCTGTTTTTATTTCAACTGTGTAAGTTCCCGCGTCATACGCGCAAGGAAAAAATAAACATAAATATGATATTATTCCTAGGACAGGAGCTATATTTATAAATGTCTTTTATGTTTATTTGATAGATATCTTCGGACGCACTCAACTACCATTAACATTGTATCTTAATAATGTAATAAAGTAGGAGTCTCGTAAGTCAGTGGACATACCAGTGCTCATTATTTAAGACGCAGAAGTCTCTTCATTAAAACAAAATATTCCCTTTGCTGACAAACATAAAGTTTATTTTACTTTGCATCTCCCGTTCAAAAATATGTTTTGTTTGAAATCTAGGAACCTTTAAAGGTCGCATTTTTAAAGTGTCTCAGCAAATCAGGTTTAATTATTTAGAACCCTCGGTCGTGAGTTCACTGCCACCGACTCCCGACATTCTGAAGGTCGGCCATTAACAAATGCAATTTTACTTATACATGCACATAATTCATGATCTTCGGACCAGTTTCTTTTTCAATAACCCTTTTTATTTATATCTTTGTGATCCTAATAACTCGTTACAATTTACAATGCGCCATGAATATCCAGGAACATTCAATAGTCATTTGAATAACAGTCAATGAAAGACGTTCAAGTTTTTTTTCTCGTCTATCAATAATTAGAAAGCAAAATTAGGACATATCTACTTATACGTAGTCAAATAGCTTGTAAATAAAACGAAACAATTATTTATATTGTAGGCACACGCATTTAGCTTTCTAGTAAAATATCCCCAGGAAGACCGGTGGCGCGGCGGTCGCGGTAGTGGCAGGCGTGCACGAGGTCGCGGGTTCAGTTTACACTATAATAATTTTAATGGTTGTTCTCTCAGTGTGTCATCATTTCTTTACCATAACCATCTTGAATCCTCCTCTACTTTATGTAGCAAGTTCAAATTAATACCTTAATTTAAAATCTAAATAATATAATTATTATTTAGGGTATGTACCCACTCGTATTATCAACATGATTCACAGTACATTCCAGTGGTTTAAACATAAGGTGAACCGTTATGCAGCTATCCGAAATAAATAACATGCATGGATGTACGGCTTGTTTGGTACCTTGTACTCGGGGAATGCTTTTCGATCGCATATTGAATGCTAATTCATTTTATATTTACGATTATCGACGGTTCACTCCATATTCTATCTACTTCCAATTATATGAGATACATATTAAGTAAAATTGAATTGTACTGGTATCTATAATAAAGCGCTTATGATACGGTCTGCTTCGGTGTTTATCCAGCTGAGAGTAGGTCTAGGTTTCCAGTGACGGACGGAGGAAAATTTGGCAACACTAAAGAGAGCTTGCTACAAGGGTTTACAAAAGGTTACCCGATAAATAGTATATGTAGATAAAAACCTATGGTGAAAACAAGGGCTTACATAATAATATGTTGAATTTTTATTAGTCCAATTTGCCACCGCTGCTGTTTTATTGCGCGCCAAATAGTGTAGGCGCCCAATTAAGGTCTTCGTTACTTACTAAATTATTCAAGTAACTTCTGTTACCTAAAAAAAATATTATATTGCACATGTTTTATTTTTAACTAAATTACGGTCAAAACAGGGATTTGTTTCCAAACAGCCAATTATAAAAAGGGTTCCATTATAAACCTTTTTTTAATTAACAGAAACCTTCGATAAATTTTTGATTTTAATTTCAAGGAAGAAGGATTAGTACAGCATATAAGTTTTTTTTTAAATTATTATACTTAAATATATAAGTATAGAGCTAATGAAAAATACTCTAAACTGTCTTTGGCCGATTTCTTGCACGCCAGCCACAAAACGCGACTGCCTCACCACGATGGAAAGGTACTTCATTCTTGTTCATAAATAAGAATGGGCTGGTTTGATATTTAACAATAATTCTAATACATATTTTACCAATTATTGTTCTAGCGCACGTGGAGAGAGTAAAAAGACATACCGCAAATGCTACTCGTGATGGGAAGCAACTTCTGTTTTTAAGACTTGGTCAGGTAAGAGTGTCCCACAACAGGGACCTTTTTGTAAAGAGCCTCCTTGCACTAGAAGTCTTGCCCTGTGACATCGATTAAAATCACGGAGCCAGAAGGGAGCTTTAAAATAGGTCAAGACCATGTTGGAAGTTACAATGGGATCCTCGTCCATTGGGGTTTCCTGTAGGTTGCGAGTGTTTTTTATTGCCTAGACTCCTGTACTATTACGGATCCAAAGAGCTCTACCTAATTGCCGCTGAGTTTTATGAGAAAACAGTTGAGTTATAGGAAGAAGAAGAATTATAATTCTTCTAGACGTAATCGTCAGAATTGTAACATTGGATGCATTCTACGGCTTCTAATTTTGCGATTGTTTTAGGAAATAACTGGGGCTTCTGGAGCACCTTGTGTAACTTCTCTTGGCAAGAGCGGATCATGCAAGAGTTTTCACGAGTGCTACCCGTTATTCAAAGTAGCCGACTATCAAGGCTCTAACGGCTGGATAATGGGCCACTACGATACTTGTAGTTATCTTAACAGTGATAATGTGGAGGTACGTTGTATTTTAAATATTTTTAACACTAAGTATTTTGGTAAAGTAGTTACAGTACAAAAGTAAAGACTTTGTGAGTTAAATTTATCAAGCCCGTCTTCGGAGCTAGAAAAATCGATTTAAACAAAAAATATTACGTATAATTAATTTTATCAGGTCTTTGGAGTGTGCTGTGGGGAGCCAGCTACTACTCAACAGCAACAAGAACAAGACGTGCAACGAGTGGGTGTCATCGCACCAATTTATCCTGTACCTATTCCACCAGCATCGATACCTGGGTAAAAAGCCTTTTTTAGGAAACCTTTTTAATGTTCTTCCGTTCTAATCTTTCTCTAAGAGGCTCGGGCTGGCCGCTCGAGCCTCTTAGAGAAAGATGAGAAAATACGGTTAAAACCCGCGGTGTTCCTCTCTCGACCTCAAGGGGCCAGAACGGCAAGAAGCAAGAGACTGCTTGAGCCATCACGCTAATGTAATCTACATTAGCGTGATGGCTCAAGCAGTCTGTAAATATAGGCAATCTGCCTATATTTACACTACTTTAGCATCGCAACTATATACGTAGTACCTACTTACATATATGTAACTTTAATTTAATTATTATTTGAACAGTCTTTCAGGTGGTCTAGTGTCTGCGCTCTCCCGTTGGTCATACATAGACGACAACCTTCGTCAAATACCAGCGCAGTGGCCGCCACCAATTCCACCATTACCAACCCATCCTCCTAACCACAGTGCGCCTACACATCCCCCGCCTATCGGAGGTAAGAATAAGAAATATATAACTAATATTATTGTTTAGGTATATTATGATTATTGTTTAGGTATATTATGATTATTGTTTAGGTATATTGTGATTATTGTTTAGGTATATTGTGATTATTGTTTAGGTATATTGTGATTATTGTTTAGGTATATTATGAGATGTTGTAAAAACATTTATAATAATTAACTACTGTGTAATTTGACCTTTTATTTATTTTATTTGTTATTGGTCTTAATATTGACCCATATTCCACATTGTTGTCTGTCTTACAAATCTGACTATAGAATGGTTAAGTATGGCGTTCCTCAAGGAAGCATTTTAGGCCCCTTGCTCTTTCTTATATATATAAATGATTTTCCAAAAGCCGTTGCCTCACCTATGGTCCTGTTTGCAGATGATAGCACCGTGATGTTTTCGCCGGCAAGTTATGGCAGCTTAAAATTAACTATAACTGAAGCTTTGAAGGGCATTGTTGGTTGGTTAACAACCAATAATTTAGTAATTAATTTAGAAAAAACTAACCTTATGCTATTTAGAAACAGAACTCGACCTGAAATAGATTTAGACATAGTATTTGCCGGTACTAAGATAGCAGAAGTCGAAAATGCAACTTTTTTAGGTTTAAATGTTGACTGCAATCTTAATTGGAAGACCCACGTTGATAAATTATGTTCCAAACTTGCCAAAAGTTCATACGCTCTGTACATATTATCAAGGACTGTTAATACATCCACGGTAGTAACAGCATATCATGCAAATGCAGAATCATTACTGCGATATGGTATCATTTTTTGGGGCAATTCAACTGACTGGGAACTTGTTTTTAGGGCGCAAAAACAATGTGTTAGAGCAATTTATAGACTGAAAAGTACAGACAGCTGCAAACCAGTTTTTAAAAGCCTAAATTTACTAAGTCTACCATGTCTATATATACTGGAGACTGCTGTATTTGTCAAAAAGAATATACACCTGTTTAATAATCTACACAGCAGCCGACATCAGCATAAAATAAAAATTATAACAAATAAGACATCTTATTTAAATAAAAGTATACTATGTATGGCATCCAAAGTCTATAACAGACTACCAGCCGAGTTATGTAAATTAGATAATGTAAATGAATTTAAAAGCAAACTGAAAATAAAATTACTTGAAAAAACATACTATAGTGTAAAAGACTACTTAGAGGATAGACATTTTTAGATAGGTAAACAGCATGCATTTGACGAAAATTTTAAGAATTGTATTAGAGACTAATAATTTAATTTATTTTAAATGTAACTAGAAATTTAAATAATGAACCTGTAATAATATAATTTTTGCATGCCTAAAGGTGGAATATGGAGAAACCTAATAATCTGTTGTAAGACCATAATTATTATACCTATATTCGCAAATAAATGATGATTGATTGATTGATTGATTGATTGATTGATTGTTGCATTGGTCGCTGACAAATAGAAAACCTTCCGCTAATCTGGAATGAATATTTTGGATTCTGGGTAAATAAATGATTTTTTGTTTTTGTTTGATTATGTCTATAACTAAAAAAATCTCGTCTATATCTATACTTATAATAAAACTGTAGAGAGATCAATTCTGTACATTGAATATATGTTCAAAATTAATATTGGAGGATGAATGGTGATCGATACTAATGCCAAAAATGCAATCAATAAATTTTTTGTCTGTCTGTCTGTCTGTCTGTCTGTCTGTCTGTCTGTATGTGCACGCATGGGTCAAAAACTACTGAAGGCATATTAACCAAACTTGGTACGATTGTAGTCCATACTCCCGGGCAGGTTATAGGCTGTATAACATAACGCTAAGACACATAGGAGCTGAGCAGTGACGAAAAATTTGAAGCAAGTCAGTTGACAAAAAGCGCGTTCTAGCTCTTATCATCGCATACGTTGATCATACGCCAAAAATATGTATTACAAAAATAATGGTCTTCAAAAGATGTACAAAAAAGTCCTGAATAGTATATATCTATCTTTTATATATTAGCCACAATAACGTGTTTAATCGTTAGGGTTTTCTTCAAAGTGTATTAAATACATAAATATATTGTAATTTGCATAGACATATCTTTTTCAAACTCCCATATTTCAAAATTACACTTTAATATCTTATTTATAAAAAAAAAAATATAGAAATCGGTTGATAAACACACAAGATATAGATGAAAGAAAATTTCCAAATGTCGCCGCGCTGGTATGAGTACGGCTGTACGGTTGATTTTTGTTTAACGTCCGAAACGGCCAACCGGTGCATCTATATAATTTCATTCACATTGACTCTTCTCGAACGGACGTGGTTCTTATTGACTATTTTTGGAATAAGCGCGCTTTAGATATTAAAATACATAGATACGTAGTTTTTAGGTATTAAGTTTAAAGTAGGTAATCTATCTATCTTCTATACTATAATAAAACTGTAGAGGTCGAAATGTCTGTTCTTTTCGAAAATTCAGATAAAAATTATCTATAAAATCTAGAAAAAAGTCAAAAAGCAACAACACTACACACTTACAATTTTTTGAATTAATGTCTATCTGTCTGTCTCTCTGTTTGTTATCGCACATCTTTAAAACGAATTAAAATATAACCTTAAGACCAGTACATTGTATTGTAGCCTTTCTTATTAGGCTTAAACTGAGGTATGTTTCATCAAAATCGGATAAGTATTACTCGAGATATCGCTAGATCTCTTTATTAGAACAGTCTAATACAAATCAGGGGTCATGAAAAATGGATTTTGTTCAATGTTGAATGAATTTAAATTTCGTTTCTTTTGTTCACGAGATGGCGTTACCAGTAGTAATCGTAAAATAAATGAGTTTTTAAATAATCTATAACTATTTTATTATTAAGTGCTATTAATAAGTTATTCCTTTTAAATGTTAATAAAATTAACCATGAATCGTATGTGTAATATCAATTATAAGTCTTATTAAATTAAATCAATTATAAGTTTACTTGATTGTTATATTTTTGTGTTTTTCGTAACTGAAACAATTTAATTAAATATAAATTGTATTAGTTAGCTATTAATCTAAAGTAAAATTATTCTTTTGGTAAGTATTCATTTAGTTTAAACTGTAGTAGTTACTGGTCAGCGTAAAAGTATGCAACAGACTCCACCTGTTTTTATTAATGTAAATAAATACAAATACAAATAACCTTTATTAGTTAATCACAGATACAAAACATCTGACAAAAATAAATAGTCTTTTCCTGTATTGCTAATATTGGCGTACAAACTTCATTTTTTAAAGTTAAACTATACCTATACTTAATCATAAATATTAAATTGAATTAAAATAACATTCCTTTTCTCACAATCTTATTATAACTGCAATTATAACACACTTATATAACTATTTAATAATTAATAATATATGGGTATAATATAACAGACAACATAATAAGTAACACGTTTTTTCTTTATAAAATCATTTTACACATTACTATTTGTCAACAATAAAAAAATACAAAACTGACAATAAAATATAGAAATAAAATCACAAAACATTAAATTATTATTCAAAGTGTTTGTGTTTATTTTATTAAGTAATTCAAAAATACTGCACGCAGTTTATCTATAGATAATAATAATAATATAGTCGAGTCTAAGTTTAGTCAAATATTTTTTGCTAGATGGTAAAAAGGTGTGAGGTACAATAATTTATTTCAGCATTTTTTTTACAAAAGACAAATCCTACACTAGCCTTTAAAAATATCAATTTAACGGACACAAAGAACATCCAGACTAAGGACAATAGTTTGTGTATCACAATTGTCCTCCATGGGAATCGAACCCGCGACCTCATGCACGCCAGCCATGTAATGCGACCGCCGCGCCACCGAGGCAGGTAATTCTGCCGCACCATAACGTGGCGTGCAAATGTATTCATTCATAATTAATTAGCGATTATCCGTGTGGTGACGGAGTAAGAATACAATATGTCACCTCCCCATCTCATCCCATGGGTGGCGTAAAACCGACTAAGGGACTATCGGTGAATATTATCTTCCAATCTATCCGTATATTATCAACCAATCCGACTGGCCAGCGTGGTATTAGTAGGCCAAGTATTCCTCCGTCACGGGAGGAGGCGCGTCCTTGCAGTTATGATGAAATAAGCGATGTCATTTATTTTAACTTACAAATTTGACAACAGATGGCATTGTGCCTGTGACGTCATTTTCAGTATCGCGGTGTTAAGATTTTCCTTGAAAGAATGACGTTCGCTCATGTCTTTCAGTATAAGTTTAGACGCAGTCTTCATAGATATTTTATTTACTATTTATTTACTTTGAAAAGGTTTTGGTTCGTTCGTTAATTTTACAATTCGTTTGTAATGTAGGTATATCTGTTCGTTATAAGGTTTTAAAAACGATTTTTCAGTATTAAATCGAATTGCGAAGTAAGTAACATCCGCCACGCGAACGAAGTCGCGGGCACAGCAGCTAGTTACCTAATAAATTAAGTAGGGCCTACTGAAAAAATGTTATACCTAGGCATTAAGGTAATATGTACTACGTACAATGTTGACAAAATGTACCCTAGGTACATATTACCTCAATGTACCTAGGGTACATTTTGTCAACATTTCGATTAAGACTTTTGCCTAACTGTCATGGAGCCGTATTTATTCCAAACATGATCTAAGGTTTACATTTTCTACGTAGTTGTTGGTGTTACACAACCGCCAGCTGCAGCGTACCCGCCATCAACCATGACAACTTGGCCAACACGACCTCCAAGCACTACGAAGCAGGCAAGGAATCTTTTATTTGTTATTTAGCTAAACTTTAAAAGACAAAATGTTATAAGCAGAAAGAAAAGGTATGTAATTTTGTAATTCTTAACTCGACTCCAAAATCGGAGACTTCAATACACTAATAAATAAGAATGGCATTGATTGTATATTTTTCAGAATACAACTCAAATTAGCTATCCTAGTTCGGGATTTGTCTTTAATAAGAATTTAAAACATCCTTTCTTCAATTTTTCTTTAATAAATTGTTAGTGCGATTCAAATTATTTTTTTGCTGAATCTGAATGTTCTTTGTGTAATTCATTAAATTGACTTTTGTTAAGTCCCCACGACACAGGGCATGATTTTTCGGGAGTTTAATTGCTGTGTTTGTTTTTGTGATATTTAGACATGGCCCCAATATCCTGCAGCTCAACCAACAAGGCCAACTGTACCTGCGCAACAACCTGCACAACCTGCTCAGCCTGTAGACGGCTCGTGTGGCATAAAAAATGGACCTCAGGTAATACGATCTATATTCGTTTAATTACTTTTGCCAAGATTGTTTTAGTCTTGATATAAGTGTAATAAATATTGACTTTTTATTACATTCTTGTAGTATGGTAGTATGTAGGAAGGTTTTGAGATACGAAAAATAAAACGATATTCGCGTCCTTTTTAAAAAAAATACCTGATAATTAAACGGATTGGTCTCGGGAGCAGTATGCCAGAACACCATGAAATTGCTTACCTATTGTATTCTACAGTTCAACATTGTTATTATAATTACAGACTTACGAAAGCACATATCAAGATGAAGAGCGTATAGTAGGAGGACATAACGCTGAGCTGAATGAATGGCCTTGGATAGTGGTTCTGTTCAATGCCGGACGTCAATTCTGTGGAGGTTCGCTTATGGATGACACTCATGTCATTTCTGCTGCACATTGTGTCGCTCAGTAAGTTATCAAATATTAATATTCTTTCTTTTACACGATATTACGTTGTGTAATAACAGGCTAACGCCCTAATCGCCCTTGACATAGTACATAACGCATGAATTTTAGTAAAAGCCTTGTCTAATTTACTTATTAAGTTAAAGTAACAGAAAAAATAAAAGCGTTATAAGCTGAAGAACTGAGATGATGAGAACAAGCTTGTTAAAAACGCCTCTTGACGCAGTGCATGCAAGGCTAGGTGTGTAATGAGATTGCCCACTAACTTGGGTACAATCATTCTGTAAAAAATATTAGAACCTTTTACCTACACCTAAATTAAAATGATCTCTTAAATTACAGCATGACATCATGGGATGTTGCTCGCTTAACAGCAAGATTAGGAGACTACAACATTCGTACTAACGCAGAGACACAACACGTCGAAAGAAAAATTAAAAGAGTTGTCAGGCACAGAGGATTTGACATGCGAACTTTGGTAAGACAAAAATCTATTAAATCTTGTTATGATTGGCTGTTTAACTATTACCTTACAAAACCTCGAGCACTCGGAAATTCCCGATTCTACTACATACTTATAATAATAAAAAGTTTATAAGATTCCGTAATCAAGTAAAAGCTCTGCTTAGTTTGGAAACCCATCTACTTATGATAGTTTTTTAAAATCCCTTATGTTTATTTTGCAGTACAATGACGTGGCAGTATTAACGCTGGATCAACCGGTAACCTTTACAAAAAATATTCATCCTATTTGTATGCCGGTTGGAGGACGTTCTTCTTATCAAGGCAAAATAGCAACTGTCATTGGATGGGGAAGCTTGCGAGAAAGTGAGTAGCACTACTAAGTTTAAATACCTACTACATATTATATGCAATAGATTTCTATGTCTACTTAGGCGCCCTGAGATTGATATTGCAACGCAAGCCATTCTCTTACATTTAGTGCTGAGGATTGCCCGTTTAAATTAGCAATGGATATGTAACAGAACCAGAAAGTTTATTGAAAGGAGACATGAGAAGACATTAAAAGGCTGACTACATAAAATAAATTCGTACTTAATCAAATATAAATATTTACATTTTTTTAAAATATTACACATATCCCATATTTACAGGTGGTCCTCAACCATCCGTTCTCCAAGAAGTATCAATTCCTGTTTGGTCTAACCAGGAATGTAAAATGAAATACGGTGCAGCGGCGCCTGGTGGTATAGTTGAGCACATGCTTTGCGCTGGCAAAGCTAGTATGGACTCTTGTACCGTGAGTATTGTATAAAACACCAATCGGTCTTATCTCAAGGCTTTTTTAAAAATAGTTATCGACTGTTAAACAACCAATACAGGTCCAATAAATTATAAAAGGTCAAAGTTTTTAAGAATATTATTGTTAGTTATTTTCGGTCAAATGATGCTTTATGGGATAGCGGGATATGCGGGCTGCAGACTTCTTGAATTAAACCTTATATTCTCCCGAATAAATATGGTAGTTTTGGTGCTTACTTATTAGAAAATCATTCATTATGCTTTTTTTACCCTCCAAGTAAAAAATATCTTATTTAAGAATTATTTGTGTCAACAGGGTGACAGCGGTGGTCCCTTGATGGTTAACGAGGGCGGTCGATGGACGCAAGTTGGAATAGTATCTTGGGGTATCGGATGTGGCAAAGGACAATATCCTGGCGTGTACACCCGCGTAACTTCCTTCCTACCATGGATACAAAAAAATGCCATGTAAACGTAGACTTAAAAATAAACCCAGAAATTAATTTTAAGTTTTCCAATTATTCCATGAATAATTTTAGATTCAATTATTTTGAGAAAAACAACAAAAATAAATCTTGATTTTCTTAATTAATTGTTAGTTTATTAGTATGTATACTGTGCCAATTTAATTTAAAATTTCTTATGAAAATTAAACGAAGTATTATTTTTAAATTTATGTTTTATTTAAAATCCTAAAAAATACATGGTTATCACTGTCTATCATAATCGAGAAAGCTAGCATTCTAAATCGTATGGCATTAAGTTTCATATCAGTCTTTCATACAACACATTAAGGAATACACATAATACCAACAATAATAATCACAATGAATGATATAAAACACATTATTATTATTTATACATTGTACATTTATATTAAATTTCATTACATACCGACTATTATTTCTTAGTTATTTTTACAGTTACTTCTTATCTTATATATCGAAGTTAGAAACGTGTAGCTGTTGGAGTATATTACGAGCTGAAACAATAACTTAATTTAGTTACAACTTGAACAAAACTCTAAAAAATTGTTTATTCTTATGGTTTTGATTCCCTCATTTTCGTGAGAACTTCAGGAACAATTTGAATAAAATTAATTGTAATGGTAGCAATTTTTAACTCGATAAATTGTTCTGCTAGTATTCTAATGAGTTGAGCAAGGTATTAAAATAACCACTAAACTGATTGTGATGGTATAATATGGTACTCATAAAAACTAGAGCTTACGAAAGAACAAAGGTTACGTTTCGTTGCCATAACCGACTGCAACGAGGTCTCAAAACATGGACAACCGTTTTATTTCTGGACTTCTGGCTCCATATGGTCATAATGACGTGACTTTTACGTAAAAAAAAATATAAATAACATTAAAATTACCTTGAAAATATCCAGTATCGTGTACATCGTCCAGTGTTGGTATAAATGGTGGTTCTGCATTGAGTTGATTGTCCCAGTTGATATTACGAAATAGCGACATTGATTGCACTAATTTGGCTGATGGTCGATCTGAGGGGTCCATCGTCAGTAGTGACTCGATAGCACCTACAGCTTCCGCTGACAAAGCTTCGTCGGCTTCTGGCCATTCAATGTCTGAAAATAATCGTAGTTTACATAGTGGTGTATTCTCATTGTCTTTTTTATTTTTTAAGGGCAACTTGCGCCCTGGGCATGCAGCTCTTTGTCGCCGGGTATTATTACACACATTAAATTAATGGTCACAAAGAACATCCAAAATGAAGATAAAAACTTGTGAATCACACAAATATAATTTTACAAATATAGCGATAGAGGGATTCTTGGGACTTACTTCTTGCCAATATATTTTTGAACACAGCTTGAGGTGTTTCATCATTGAAGGGTGGTACGCCAGTCATAAACTCGTAGAGGCAAACACCTAATGCCCACCAATCCACAGCAGGACCATGGCCCTTTCTAAAAAGTAATACATGAAAAATAATTTTAGATAGGCAAAATAGCATATCTTATGTGCTACTCGCACATGTGTATTGCGAGCATGTACCTTAACCCCAGAAAGAGTGATGGTGAAATTATGTATTTTAGGTCTGTTGCTCATGGACTTACTTTCTTAAATAAAACATCTAAAAATGCTATCATATTTCCGTCGATTTACTTTACAACAATATCGAGGCTTCCCCTCGATAATTTTGCACAACAATGTACTAGTTTGGATACCAAGGCATCTGCAATCCTAACGACTTAGGCTAACAGTACAAAAAGACGAGAGGTCGATTCTTACTGTAAAAATAAAAATTTGTTCATTTGTATCGAAACTGAAATACTTCATCATCATAACAGCCCATTCATGTCCCACTGCAAGGACGGGCCTCCTCCTGTGACGGAGGGATACTTGGCCTACTAATACCACGCTGGCCAGGCGGATTGGTATAGGTTAGGCGGTTAGGTAAATACTTGCCTAAGCAATAATTCAGGAGCTAAATAATCAGGTGTGCCCAATATTCTTTGGTCTGAGACTAGATTTCCTCTTCGAACACTCTTTGGTGTCCTGTACGGAGTATGAACTGCTCCTATTGGTGTTTTACACACATCTGTTGGTGAACGATTACCTTCACCCTGTAATGTGAAAAAAAGAAACAATGATCTTCAGTTTTTTTTAATGCACTAAAGTAAGTAATAGACGTGCTAGTGGTCCGTCTGCGAGTAAGTGGTAACGGCCGCTCATGGACGTCAGCAATGTTGGAACAGCTAAATCGATGTTTAACCTGGAATACAAGTACAGTGTACCCGGCTGTACAAACCGAGAAAGTTAATTGCTCCTTCATTTGATAATTTATTATCAAATAGTATTCATTAACATGTTAATATTATTTGTTCGTAATACCCTTTTCCCAAAGTTATTTTGGGAAATTTTAGCGTGCACGTTTCCGGCAACAATATTTTAGGCTCCGCCCACTACCAAGTTCGTGTCTGTGAAATGCGTACCCTTAACAGTTGCTAATAGATACCTGACTCTTTGTATTTCGTGCGACAGAGATGATGCTCTTCAAAGCCGAATTGGCCGATTGTCTCTTTACAAAAGTCGATGTGCAATATTTACGGCCGGGTACTGTAGTTATGCCTCTTGATCTTGTTTGCATTCATAAGTACACAATCTAGCCTTCCTCCTAAACATAGTAACATTTTTACGTTACTGCTTTGAGGTAGATTAAGGGTAAGATATCCACAGCGAGAGTACCGACTTATACAGCCGCTTTTGCTAAAGAGACCTCTACCTGGTATTTTATAAAAAGACTAAAAAATTTAACTTCTTCTTTAAATTCTACTTACTTTACTAAGTCTCCGAGTAGGAAATATTTCGAGACTGGTTGATATATGTTTGCTAAACATTAAAGCTTTCTCCATGGTCCCTGAAGCATTTTGCTCTTCTTTGGGAAGGTTGAAACGTGTCTCTTTCAAAGTTTTCTTACTTTCTGGTGACTTAGAATTTGAAACTGGAGTTGAAAATATTACTCCAACATTAAAATGATGACTGTCATTCTGTGAAACCCATCTGTAGAAAAAGTACAATCGACAATAAGCTTCAGTTCAAATTAGAATACTTAATAGTATTGTTTGAGTTTATGAAAGGCAATTCTAGCACTAGCAAACGTGGCTATGTAATGGAGATTTTTACATACCTACAATAAATTTACATATACAAAAAAAACCATTTAGTCTTAGGACAATCGTTTGTAGATTGCGAAATCAAAGTTTCTGTAGAAAAATTTAAACTTAAAAAGCTCGAAACCATCACATACCTTTTTTTCAATACTCCTTTGATAGGATTCTTCCGTTTATCTGGCGTTGGATGTATAGACATACGCTTTGGTGTATTTTGACTTAGTTCTAGTGCCATTATTTCTTGTGTTAGACCACTGTGATTTTCTTTAGACTCCGCTAGGCTTGCTACACCTGTCGGCGTGTCGCCATCACAATCCAATATTCTTTTTCTTTTTTTTGCACGAAAACTAATAAAAATTAGATTTATTTTATTTTAAATAAATAAACAATTAAAAGACCTTCTAAGTATATAAAACTTGACTTGTAACTTATTTCAAGAAATAAGTATCAAATGAGTTCAGAAAAACTTAGATTTTCTTTCTTAAACATACCAAAAGCTAAAAGGATTTGCTAAGCCTTCTGAAGCAAAGCTTCTCTTAATGATTAAAACTATTTGGGGCACTAACCCCCTTACTTATAAACACCTCTTAAATGTAATCACTGTTTAGCAAGATTTTACTAAGGAAAATCATATGAATTTAAGCTAATCAATTAACTAAAATTTAATTGGCGTTTATGAGTAAGGGGGTAAGTGGTTAACCATCTATAAAACATGTATATAGATATACATTTATAGGTATAGGATAGATATAGGTATAAACCATCAGTGGTTGCAACAGGCTGTAAGATGCAGTTAAAGATTTCAAGTAAATCAAATTATAAGTATAATATTTTAACCATACCTAGGTATTCTTTTTAGAGAGTGTCCTCTACAAAGTGGAGATGTTGATTGATCATGCTGTGAGTCCGACATTAGTGAAGATGTACCCATAGACGAACCATTACTGCTAGGTTCAGTTGACTTATTACTCCTAGAGTTTGTACTGTTTTTCGAACTTTCACAAGTATGGTAGGAGCCTGAATCTTGAGACTAAAAGAGAAAATAAAGCTATATTAAAAAAAGTTTAGTAATGCACAAAAATATGTAAATAAAACATAAAGTAGAGACATCTAATTGGACAACTTTAGTTTTCTTACTTACTTCCTCAAAATTAATACTATCAGCACTCATAAATGGATGTATGCCAGACATTTGAGATTGTTCCAATATTGGCGTTGTTTCTAAAGCACTGACACCATCAAACAGACTTCTTAGCTTACCTATAAGATAAAAACAATGTAAGTATTACTCAAATATAAATAAATTTAGTGTTTAATGGCTTCATAGTGCTAGCTATTTCTTGTGGCAAATCCAGCAATTTGTCTGTGTTTGTAGATCATACTATGTTATAGGTTTAAAAATAAAAATAGCTAAAAGCAATAGCATACTAGTCTGTTTAAGCTCATCAAGAAGGTTCTCACAGGCATCTGTTGACATTACTGAGTTATGTGTGCTGTCACCACAACCAGATCCAAATGAAAGGTGTGATGTAAGTGATAATAGTTGTCCTGGTGTCCTCATATTAATACTCGGAGTACAATTTACAAAGTCTGATATCTCTAAATCTGAAAATTAAAATGTTACTTTTTACATGCTTACTATGTCAAACAGAAGACAAACCTAATCTGTACATAGTTCCAACTGTTTTTACCTGATATAAATAAGTATTAATCTAGAATAACACTAAATGGTAAATTATTTAATTTTTCTGCCTCAATTTAGAATGTGTTTCTTTTGAAATCAATAAGATGATGATTATTTTCTTTAATATTACTTTTTTTAAAAGCTGATTTAATGCTTCTCATCACAAAATATGATGATATGAATCATGCATTTAATATATCACCATGTCTATAAGTGGCCCTTTATTTATTGTAACTAAAAAGGAACACTAGTAATTACCTCTATTAACTTCAATCTGAGATAGACCAAAATCTGTTAGTTTAACATGACCACTCCTGGATATAAGCATATTATCTGGTTTCAAATCTCTGTGTACTATATTATGCTTGTGTAAATAATCTAAAGCTAATGTTACTTCTGCAACATAAAAAACAGCCATTGCCTCTTCTAAAAATCCATATACACCTAGAAGGGATTTTAAATCACCACCAACCATGTATTCCATAACCTGTAGAAAAACAATAAAATTGAATTAGTGGTTGGCAAGCACATAAAAAAAGTATTACTTATTTTAATAATAAACAGGTATTTCAGATAAAACAAAGCAAAGGCAGTACTTATGCCATGTATGGATAAAATATTTAAAAAAAACATAATAATAAAACAATTAATTCTTTAAATGTTTAATAACAAGTTACATAGGTTTACTTACGAGATAAATAGAAGAAGTTGATTGCAGTGAGTAAAATAAATGAACACAAAAAGGACTTCTTGATAATGCCAAAGCATTTCTCTCTGTTACCACTTGCGTTACCATGTTTTTGTTGATCATTTCAGATTTTTTCATTACTTTTATTGCATACAATTGATCAATATTACTTTTCTTGTGTGCAAGAAATACTTTACCAAAAGCACCACGACTGATAGGTTTTATAATAGTAAAATCATTGATGTCCGGGGCCTAAAACCGAAATATATCGTATAAATAACATTCATTAAAATATTACGAAAAATAACAAATAAATAAAAGTCATCCTACAGTTTATTACCTTTGTAACAACATTGTCGTTTATAGAATTTATCTTATCTAAAATTGTATGACAAACAGATTTATCTTCTGCCACTGATTCGTTTGTAGCCATTTTAAATTAATTCTGTACAATGGCTAAACAACACAAAATAAATTCACAGTTCACACACACATTGTACTAAATAAGTTTTCAATTTGTATTCAAACTCAACGACATTGTATTGTATGGAAACTATGGAAAGTATGCTTGACTTGACGGACGGAGACCTATGTCACATTGACATTTCAACGTACATTTCACTTGACTTTGACAACACCAACCACATTTTAATTTCTATTGATAACAGATCAACACCAACTACCAACTGTTAATGAACGGAAAAAAACACTTTGGAAATTGAATGTTCGTAGATCAAATAAACAAAAATGTTAAATTATGGAGGTAGACGGGAAGACTATGTCCAGCAGAACGTTTATTGACTGATATGATAATATCATAAATTATCTTGTCGTGGATGGATGTTACTTCCGTCAACTCACAGCGCCATCTATCGATTCAATACACAATTAAGTATCATGTGATCGGAAACGCAAGCGCCCTTCCGCTTGGACACGATCGTCGGTAGTGGGGATGCCGCGAGGACGGACGGGGAAACCGAGCGCAAGCTCAGTCTAGTTCGAAGAGCCGTGGCTCCTCCCGTGACGGAGGGGTACCTGGCCTAAGCACGCTGGCCAGACGGATTGGTATAGGGTTTAATTTTAAGTTTTCCTTCTTTTTATTTATGAGTAGCTACAGATGATTGATGAATTTAAAAACGAAGCTTTCGAATCAACTTTTTAATTTTATTCATTCGATCTGCAATTTGTAACACAGTTTGCAAAAGCTTGTACTACTTGCGAACACACCAAAGGCTGATGGGTATTATCTTCGTAGCATTTTAAAATCTGTGAAGGCAAAACATCTCAATAAGTTTTCGGAATTTTCACTTAATGGTATAAAATAGCAAGTAAAATATAAATAAAATAAAATTAAATATGGGAATTAATTTTTTATGCACCAGTCAGTACTAAAATAAACTTTTTTATGTATAAGATGAGAAGTACTGACTAAAGACATCCAATAAGCCATGTACTATGCATTTTGTTCAACTAAGAATAGGACTGTCAAAGCGCCATCTTGTTTCGCATTACTAACGAACTTCATGAATGTTATGTACAGTAGGAAAAAAATAAACACAAAATTTTATTAATTTTTACTTCAATCTTCTACTATATAAAAATATGTCGGGTTTTTATTTCTGACGCTATAACTCTAGAACGCAAGAACCGATTTCCACGGTTTTGCATTCGTTAGAAAGGTCTCAGGCTCCGTGATGTTTAAAGCCAAGAAAATTCAGCAAAAATTTCAACAGAAAAAGGGAGAATAATGCCCGTGCGAAGCCGTGATGGGGCGCTAGTATATTATTTATTTTAACATAAATTAAATTTTAATTGGAATCCAATTCTTCCACACCATTTATGCCATCATAGCTACGTTCTTCACCCGAATCGGATTCCATTTTTTGTAAGGTTTTTATGTTATTGTTTCAATGTAACAAAGAAACATTTTTTAGTTGAAAGAAACAATCTGTTCTTTCGGAATTTTCAATGCTAAATATTTTTATTTAAATTATTTTACGAACTTTTGTAGGTCGTGCTAAAATGACAGTTGCCTCATGAAGTTAGCAGCAATTGCGATCCTATTCTTATTTGAAACGCATAGTAAGTGAACTGGTGACATTTTAGGTACATAATACTGTGTCATGGTTCTCTATTTTGTCTCATAATTTTTTTATCCATAACCTAAGGTGTCATAACATTTTGTGTCCGAATCATCATGTGTCCGAATGGTAGCTAGCCCTAAATTCATGTCTTATAATATCACTTGTCCGAAAATCTAAATCCCTAAACATAACATGACCTAATTTTTTTTTGCTATAACCATCACAATCTATAATATTTAAAAAACATAAATACTATATTCTAGTTTTACATAAAAAAAATGTTTCTGGTGTTGTGTTCACCATACTAACCTAACCTAACCAACTGTTTCTGACTTTTACCTTAATATTTTATTTTAGGACATGTGACTTTATAGCAAGAAAAAATAGGATAATATGTAATAATTATAGTACCCCATTTTATGACATACAACTTACAAGTATTATAGGTAAAGACGATTAGGTAATATACGATTTCGTTTACACGAACATTATGGAAAGTGATGAAACTTGTTAGCAATAATGATTTTCGGACGATCGATATTCGGAGAAGAAAGGGACTACCCTGTGTCATACCATGAACTACTGGTATGAATGTCCATTTTAACAACTTTACCGGACTATTCTTTAGTTGGTGTAGTATAAACAGAAACATAAATAAATGCCTGTAGATTTTAACTCGCTTATTTTCTCGCTGCTATTTTGCTTCTAATGAACAATCTACACGATGGTGTGGGATACAGTTAAGAAGCAAAATATAAAAGCTTAATTTAAATTGCGTTAAGTACCTATATAAATTAGTTAACTATAGCTTAAGTGCCGCAGCATTTTAAAAGTTACGCAATTCTGGAACTGCTTTGGCTAAAGAATTAAACGTTATTTTAAGTGAATAATAGTTCATAATTTATAATAACAAAAGGTACCTTTGCACGCCATTCGAAACACGGCTTAATTTTTTTTAGCTTTTCATGGGTTGATGGTGGCTGATAGTTACTCGTACTTTCAATAGTTTTATCGAATTCGGTTTCACGAATTTTATTAATTTCTTGGTGTTCTCTTTGCAAATACTCTATTCTACTTGACCAGTAATCTCCATTACCTTCTTCCAATCTGTTTGGGAATTTGTCTTTGCAAATTGCTTGAGTTTCTGCCTCCTAAAATAATAAGTATTATAAAAACAGCATTACAGCCAAAATCAAACAAGCTGGATTGACAGTTGCTATAAGTACCTACCTATCTACTATTGTGTCATTGAATTGCTAGCATGTACCTAGCTAACCCGTTCGCATCCCGTACCATACCTATTGCAAAAGACGAAAAAAAGGGAGACAGGAAAAATAATATCATTCCCAGAGAACGAAATATCGAAACATACTATGTGGTACTTGTAGGCTGGGTTATCCTTACTAAAATGGTAATTAGAAAAAAAAGGAAGGTCAAAAGTCGCTAAACACATTTTAAGGTCCAAAACTACTGTACACTAAAAAGTGTTCAGCTACTTTTGAAATAACCGTGTTCAGTATTTTATGGTCGCTTTGAATGTAAAGTTTATTTTGTACACACAGCAACACATCAAGTTAAACATTTTCATTTCAAATTGTGTCTTATTTCAATGTATTAAGGTACTTGAGTGTCTAGCTTGATTAGTTGCTGTGTGTACTCTTGTTGCGTCACTGACTTAATAAATTTTAAGTGTTCAGCCGCTTTAGAACTTAAAATGTGTAATGCGACTTTTGGGGCTGACTGTACCTACAGACAAAGCTTTAAAGGCTTTATCTATTTCAATAATAATAAAGGATAATCGTAATTAAAATTATGTATTTAATTAAAGTTTATTCTATGAATAATATACTTACTATTGGCAAATTATCAAAAGCGATCTCATTTTCTACGTCAATAGTTTTTTGAATACCCATTGGAGTATTTAATGCAAAAGTATTATCAAAACTTATGCGCCTTTTCGTGTTGTTACTTGCAACAGTTCCCATTCTGTCAATTTTGTTTCAGAATGTTAAACAAGAAATGTAAGTCAGAAAATTGGCATTGTAAATCTAAAATTATCTAAAAATTTACTAAATAAGATATGATAATGCAAAGGTAATTTCTTGTGTGACACTGTATTATTTTTGTTAGTTGGCATTCTGTGACATAAAGCATTTATAAATTCGAATTAAAACCTTAAAAATGTCTGTGGACTTAAGGATATACAGCTATAATACTCCTTGCAATGGACAATACTGCCAAGTTGTGTGCCCCTGCTTTTCTTGATTGAAAAAAGAAGGTACATTGTAATAATTTGTAATGATTCTGATGAATATTAGCACAAAATTAATATTAGAATAATCACTTGATATTTTGCCTGCATACACTACTTACACACTAAGGTGTGTTGTATAATTTACCCATATGAAGGATATTAGGAAAAAGTTGGTTTGGTTATGCTTATGCCTGTAACCAAAAGTTTTTGCCTTACATGAATCATGGTGCTAAAAATTGTAACAAAGTTAAATTATTATGGTAAATTATACTTGTATAAGAGCTAAGTACTACGCTAAAGATAGACACACCGACAAGTACAAATTACAAAATCGTTATTGTTATTAATAATATCAGCTAAGGTAGGTACCACTGAGAAGTAAAAAATTGATTAAAATCGAGTGTTGACATTGACAGTGACATTTGTCTTTATTGTGTGAGTAAAATGACAGAAAGAAAGAGTAAAAGAAGCTGTTGTAATCTGTAAACACTAATTTTATCTAATTTCTTTGAGTTTCAATGTAATTAAGAGTAATATTAAGTAATCAATTACGATTTTTATAAAGAATCAACAACATTGCATGTAGAAACCTGAATGATAGATATTTAAATATAAAATGTCGCTTTACGATGATCTTGATACAATCAAAGCCCGTACTACAGAAAAGGTTGCTGGATGGTCGTCTGGCATAAAGTTATTGCAGTCGCAATTACAGTTGAAGAAAGCCGCGGTTACCCAGCCTAAACGCGAAGCTTTACGACGTTCAACTCAAGTGAGTTTATTACATTTGTTTTGGTTGTGTTTACATTGCACAAGTTACATTTATTTAGTGTTTATGCTATAGGTTCTCACTCCAGTTATTGATCTAAAGAGCAAACAGAAAGATGATGAAGAATCAAACTCTAATAGCCCTCAACAACAAGGAAAACCTCTGTCAGCAGCACTAAATGTTCGAGATTTTGATTGGAATGTTGCTAATGAGTATGACCCTATGTGGCCTAATGATTATGAAAAAGTTGCCAAAGGTATTTATTTGTTTTGCATCTTTTATTACACTATTTTAATGTTTTGAGTTGTAAAAGTGATTGATCACTGTTACAGGTTACTGATGTTAGTTTTACTGTGATAACTATAACAAAATATGCATTGAATTTCACTATTACTATTTGAGTATTTATGGCCTTATCAGATATTATTGTTATTATGTTTATATTTGTGTAGAACTTTATCATTATCATTTTATAAACACCTCTGCTGAATTTATGACATTGAGACAAATAGTATTAATTAATTATTGCACCTTAAAAATATGATTTAAATGAATGTATGTGTAGATTGATATAGTATAGGT
This sequence comes from Schrankia costaestrigalis, assembly GCA_905475405.1. Lineage (NCBI taxonomy): Eukaryota > Metazoa > Arthropoda > Insecta > Lepidoptera > Erebidae > Schrankia > Schrankia costaestrigalis. The sequence continues at coordinate 10,607,151 of FR997827.1, forward strand.
ATAATTTAGATGTTATATAAAGTTATCATTATTATTTGCCTGATTTCTTAGCAGTTTCTTATTTATTAATGAGTTTAATAAATTCTACAAATTATTTTTTTTACTTTTCACTGGTATGTGATTAAAAAACGAGTAATGGTTTTTAAAGTACTGTTTTGAAAAACAGTAAGCATACTAATCTATAAATCAAATGGCTTTATATTGAAATAATAAGTTCAAACATGACTTTTTGTTAAATGTAGGTAAAGCTTAACTACTGGTTTTGAATTTAAGCTTTCAGGTGACACGTGTCTTCCCATTATAATTTCTTGTTTGTATTGTCATTTCCCAAAAGTTTTTTCTATCTCTTACACCATACTAAACATTTACTAATTGACAGCACTTAATAAGTTTATTATTTATTACAGAAATGCAAGCTAAAAGACTACAGCTAGATGGAGATAGTAGACCTGAAAGATCAGAAAGAAAACGTAAAAGTAGATTTGGCGATGAAGAAGACATAATACCAGAGAAGACTCTAGTGCCCATGGTATAAATAACTTTGAATTTGTCAGATAAGTCAAAGATTAGCAATAATAAAAACTCAAATAAATGCTTAGGTGGTAATAGGCAAACAAAATGATCCTATGCGTATTGTATTCTTATTAATAACACAATGTTGCAGTTGAACAATAGTCTAGTCTTCAAAAATACTGAAAACTTGGTTCAAAACCCTGTATTGATCTATCTAACTGCTATTTTTGTGGTATAGGCCAGGTTTCTCTCTGTCAATGTAACAGATACAATAGAAAAACCTGTAGAAACAGTAAAAATACCTAAAAGTAAAATGTCTATATTAACTATAAGACAAGTCTGTGAGACATATCTTTGTAAATGTGATTTAAAATCTTACCAGTCTTAAAACATAGCACTGCAGGGATAGACTTTGTCTGGTGAATGAGGCAAACATGTCTCAGATATTGTCAAGACTCCATTTAAGAGTTTTCCTTCTTTTCCTATGAAATTAAATTAATGTTATTTATTTTCTTAGTCGATTTTTACAACACCACATATTATTTTAAGTGTTATGATGTATGACAAGCATGGGTTATTTAAGTAGATTTAAAAAAAAAAAGTTTTTAAAAATAAACCTTTGTGTTTCAGCAACCTGAAGAGGAAGAAGCTGTAGAGATTTCCAAACGGTCAGCTGGAGCCGCCATTGCACCACCTCCATCATTAACAGTTGAAACACATTCACCACCTTTACCCATACCAAGTATACCTACACCACCTGCAGCATCAGCTGGTTTCTCTATTGGAGGCTATGGTGCTAGTTCTGTTGCTGCGAAAATCATGGCCAAATATGGATTTAAGGTAATAATCTGACATTCATTTGACGACCTCTGTGGCGTAGTGGTTATATAACATGACTGCTACGCAGAGGTCTCAGGTTCGATTCCCGCTCAATGCTAATCTTTGTGTGCATGAACATGATTGTTTGCATAGGTCGGGTTTTTTCTATCTATAATATGTATGTATTTACAAAACAAAAGTATTTAAGTATGTTTATCTGTTGTCTAGTACCCATAGTACAAGCTGCGCTTAGTTTGGGACTAGATGACGTTGTGTGAATGTGTGAGGAATATTAATTAATTTATTAATTTTTTAAATTTATTAATTATTTTTTTTAAATAGCTTTCATATTATGGTATTGTTTATTTTTATATAAGTTGTAATGCATAGATATAGTAAAAAGCTTTCCAGAACTTATTTCATATATTATGTAAAAGTAAATACCAAAAATGTAATGTATGTAGTAAATACCAAAAAGTCTAAAGTTTTCAATTATTACAGGAAGGACAAGGTTTGGGTAAGAAAGAACAAGGAATGTCAGTAGCACTTCAAGTAGAAAAGACTTCAAAAAGAGGTGGCCGTATAATTCACGAAAAAGATGCCACTGTCATGCCTCCACCTGGATTTGCCATGCCATCACTCCCTGGACCAGGTTTGTTTGCTTTATTATACAACATATAAGTCCTACCATACAATAAATAAATTGGTAAGCTTGAGAAACTGTATCTCGGGAGCCTGGACCTCTTAAATAAATTAACCATATGGCCACAAATTACGTTCTTTTAATTTAATTTTCAGATTCACCTAATGCATCTAATTCACCGCAAATGCTAAAACAAGAACCTTCTATTACTGAGATAATGAAATCACCTAGCAAAGTTGTATTACTCAGAGTAAGTAGTAACTACTGAATATTATTATGAAATAAATATTATAAATAACTATACTATAGTACCAAAAGGAGACGTTCCATTTGCCCATACATCTTGGGCCCACCAAGAACATACATGAAACCTTGCGTGTTTTGAAGATAAATGACTACTCTATAGGTCTGTATAATTATTTTTACTATAAAACTTCGAAGATGTGAGATATGTGGTATTTAAAGTGAAATTATATCATACTCCAAATAGCTCAAAATACAATTTTCACATAACATGTTACCTAATTATTAATATTTAAATGTCTAAAATAAAACCTATAATCCATAATCAAAAGCGAATTAATATACAATAATAATCTGCAATAAATCACATCAAAACATTCACAATACGTAGTAGCATAGCAACACGAACACAGAACATTTATACTTAAAGGAGAAGAATGTCAACTTCATATAAAATTCGTGAGGAAACTTTTCCTAAGCGTGTGGCGCCATCTATTGGCAGCCCCCCTAAAACTACGGTTAATGTCAGCAGCGTGGGATATTCAAATTGATGGTTATTTTAATTATTATAAACAAAAAAATAAATCTTAACGCCCTACGTAGGGCATTAGATATATATCTCTTTGTTTATTTTGTTGAAGGTTTAAATTAGGATGACTGTATTTGGAGTTGGATTTGATAATAAAAAACTTCATTTCTTTTACAATTTATTTATGTAAATAATATTCATAATAAATAATATTCACATTCTTCATTGAAACATTCTTCTCTACATTGAAACTCATTGTAACATAGCAAAAATCCTATAGGAGTCACTTTCTCAGAACTGGAGTCAATAACGTTCAATTTCACAAAAACACTTCAACTAAGGAATAGGATGCTCGTGCAACGTTTTTAATTCAAGATAAACTTGTTATTTATCGAGATTTTTTATTTATTTACAAGATATTTAGGAATTTACAAAATAAACGGTTTCTTTTCTTGTAGTGTTGACTGTTGACAGCTCCATATAAACAAGTATTAGGTGGTTGCTAGGAAATGACATGACATTTTCTATTTCATCTTTTCTCTCTGTCGTACATCACAGCCCTAATAGAAACATTGTGTAGAACAGAGTTGACTCCCCCTGAACACGAATCACAAAGTACATTGACACAAATGGGGTGACACTTGACAGATGAGAGATGTTAAATGTGTTGCAATGATTTAAAAAAAATATTACATTCGATTTCTCATTAAAAGGAAGACAACATAATTGTGTTACAATAGTAGGTAATGCGTACAAGTTCTATTTTTTAACGATTAAAATATAATATATTAAAGATTTAAATATATTGTTTGTGATTATTATACTTTTATATGAATAAAATATATATTATCCCAGACATTAATTTTTACCCACATCATATTATTTTATTTTCAAGGGTGGCAACATAAAAAAATATCCGCCATTAATTCAACCAATGTTTGAATTAAAATACTGTTCACAACCATTTAAAACTAAAATCTTTCCCCCAACTTCTACGGAGAAATGAAAAATACTAATTGATTTTCAAAATTATTTGTTTAATTTTAATTATTCAAAACATTCTGTTCGCTCTGGGCCCCAAATGGAACGTCTCCTTTATTTAAAGTTAGAGTATACCCAAATTTTACTGGATAATAAATATTTTACTTAAAAATAACATTAAGGCATTGTATTCTATTTTCAATATTAGTTAGTCCACTTTTCAAATATTGTTATTTTTTACAGAATATGGTTGGCCCTGGAGATGTGGACGAAGAATTAGAACCGGAAGTAAAAGATGAATGTAATACGAAATACGGCGATGTTATAAAAGTATTAATATTTGAGCTACCCAACGTACCATCAGATGAGGCTGTGAGAATATTTGTTGAGTTCAAACGTATAGAAAGTGCTATAAAGGCAGTTGTAGATTTAAATGGTAGATTTTTTGGAGGCAGACAAGTTAAAGCAGGATTCTATGATGTGGAAAAGTTTGCAACTTTACAATTGACTGAATAGAATTTTATCCTAATTAAAGTCTTTTATTAACCCTTTTAGTTTGTTATCTTTTATGGATTATGAATGTATAGTAAGGCCTCCCTCACATTTGGCGTTCCACGGGCGTGTGAACGACGTTCACGCTACGTCGACGCGGAGTTCGCGCTGAGTAAATGTCGCATGTACGCTATAATAACGTGACGCTTAACCCCCTTCAGTCAAGTAATTTTAGAGACAACGCTGTGACTAACCGAACAAAAGCGGTCAGAATAAACAGTGGTCGTAGGGGTAATAACGCGACGCGAACGCTGCGTAAGCGCTGCGTCGATGTAGCGTGAACGTCGCGCCAACGCCCGAGGAACGCCTACGCCAAATGTGAGGTCAGCCTTAGTAGATAAAATGTACACAAATGAACATACCACTAGAGCTTATCAAGAAAATTGAAACCTAAGTTTTAATTTTTAAAATTAGGTAAATTTCTTTATTCCCGTCTCTGTTTTCTTTTGATAGTACTATGCGTTTCAAATAAGAATAGGACTGTCAAAGCGCCATCTTGTTTCGCATTTCTAACGAACTTCATGAATGTCATGTACGGTAGGAAAAAAATAAACACAAAATTTTATTAATTTTTACTTCTTTATGTTTTATAAATTTTGAAATAAATTAAATTTTAATTGAAATTCAATTCTTCCACACCACTTATGGCATCATAGCTACGTTCTTCATCCGAATCAGATTCCATGTGAAACAAAACTGCAAAATTTTCAATAAAACCGTTTTTTTTGGTAAGGTTTTTTATGTTATTGTTTCAATGTAACAGACAAATAAAACGGTAAAAAACGAAGAAACATTTTTTCCGTTGATTAAAACAATCTATTTCTTTCGAAATTTTCAACGCTAAATATTTTTATATAAATTATTTTACGAATTTTTTTGTTGGTCGTACTAAAATGACAGTTGCCACATGAAGTTGGCAGCAAGTGCGATCCTATTTTTATTTGAAACGCATAGTACCTTGGTGGTAAAGGGGTTGTGTATGGGACTAATGTGCTCAAGGTCGAAAAACGAATTAATTGCGTGATTCACAAAATTATTGTACCACAAAGTGCCTGTGACATGGGCTCGATCCCTTGTGCGGAAATGGTTTTTTCTTTAGTTTTTGAATAACTGTGATCAACAGATGTACAAATATTAGTAATATTACAAAACATTATTTTCTTAATAAATAAAATCTATAAAAATTAATTCAGAAAATCTGTACTTCCAGTGCCAGTGCAATCGACTATTGTTAAACCCATAATTTGATCAGATTGCAACACCTTGTATGATAATGAATACTTGACTATTAAGGGGAAACAATTCAATCGCAATTCCATACAAACAAAGAAAGTTAATTCCTCGTTCATTAGATAATAAATACTCAAAACTATAGATGATATCGTTTTGTCTCGTTATTATCTAGTCTTATTGATTAATAAAACAGTAAAAAAAATATTCATTTACAAGTTATATGAGGCTTCAAAGTTCATAATTCTATGCACATTTTATGACAACTTTTAGCGTAATAAAATAGGATTAAACGTTTATAAAGGTAAATATATTTTGGGACTAGGAATAGATTATTTATTCGAAAATTCAAATAATTTTATATTGACTAGATACATTCTAAAGTTTGTACGCAATTACCTTTTTCCCAAAACCAGTTTAGGAAATTTTACCGTGCTCGTTTCCGCCATCGACATCTTGCATCTCGCCTCCACTTTCTGCACCCCTCGGGTCGGCGGAGGGGAGGTACGACAGCGAGCCGACCGTCGTCGAATGTTACCGAATATTTTTTTTTTAAACTTCAATAAACTTACTACTAATTTATGTCATTTATGACAATTACGTATCGCTTGCCAGTAAGAAGTTTCGTAATTTCTTTTATCAAAGAGATCCAATTATTATCAGATGCATAACCAGTTAAATAAAAAACCTACATCAGTGACATTCTTGACTAAAATCAACTGTCAAAATTCACCTATTATTACAATAGTCAATAGAGCATAGCTAAGGCAGCACATTGCACAAACTGTATTTTTTTTTGTAATTCATTTTGTATTTTTTTTTAATATTTACGTGACTCACCCCCGCCCCGATATCTGAATGACTAATCAAGTATCATTTCTTGTCAACTATCATTTCCAGATTTTATGATTATTATTTATTTTTAACCGACTTCAAAAAAAGAAGGAGGTTCTCAATTCGGTTGTATTTTTTTTTTTTTTTTGTGTTTGTTACCTGATTTCTCGAAAACGGCTAGACCGATTTGAAAAATTTTTTTTTTGTTCGTATGGGTATGCTTCCCATTTGGTCCCATTGTCACCAGATCTGGATCTGAATGACGGGATCCCAGAGAAATCGAGGGCATCTCTTGAAAATTGTAGGGACGCATTGTGTAAAATCTTGTCATACATGTGCATCTCTGACGTCACTACCAAATAATCAAGAGTTAGAACTGGTCAGATCCTGGAGACCACCGAGAGTCGAGGGAACACCTTAACGGCATATAGCAGCTACCTTGTGTTTGGGCTTATTTTAATTGTATTGATGAAAACTTTACACAACTTTACACAAACATGATCTGATGATGAAGACGACTGAGGGTCGAGGAAACTTTTCAACGGTATATAGCAGCTACCTAGTGTTTGGGCTTATTTTATTCGTATTAATGAAAACTTTACACAAACATGATCTTATGATGAAGACAACTGCAGAAATTTATTTAATACTAATCTTAGAAATTGTAATCAGCATGGTTTTTAATTAACCGACTCCTGTTGAAGTCGGTTTTTTAATTAGAAAATTATATGATTTTTCTTCTTTTTTTTTAAATCCAGCTAAAATTAACTTCATGTACTGTATGTGAAGTAAGATATTATTGTGTAGGTACTGTGTGGAACCCCTATTACGATGCACGGTCTAAAAAACTGCCTAAAGAATAAACAGTTTAAGTTAAAAAAAAAAAAATTATAATGTATTACGGTGTCATACCTACACCACTTACAAGATAAATAATTTATCTTGACATCAATTATTGATGTCTCGCTTGGTGTGTCTTCCGCAACAAAACTTACAATAAAATATTTTTTAAAAACCCATTTTAGTTATCTTTATTTACTCCTGATTTATTACTTTTTAGGTAACTACCTACAGCTAGTATTAGTGTCAACCCTAACAATCAAGAAGAACAATGTTTATATTTTGAACGACATTTTAATTTGTAATAAATACAATCGAGCGCGTGTGCGTGTGCATGTTTCTTACTGCTTTTCTATGAGTTGTTCTCTTTCTCACGCGACCTTTGGTGAAACAACAATGTTTTAGGCTTCGCCGACAGCTGAGTTGGTTTTGACAGAATGAGCCTTCTTAAAGACTATAAAAATTCTAATCTTATTAAAAAATACTAACTTAAGACTAGGCTGCATGGTCTGACCTTAGCCTGTTTCGCAAGGCACTTGATAAAAAAGAAACTGACAATGAAACGTCAAAGTCGGTTGTCACTGTCAGTAGCGTCAGTGGTTGACTGATGTTTCTGTATTTTTTGGTTGTTGTAAAAGTTATTGTAAAATTTTCGTAATAATTAAAAATAAAATTAATAAGTATAATTTTAAATGAATTTTGTATTAAAAATCAATCAGTAACTTAGCAAGTTTTAGATAATACGCTAGTAATTAATCAGACGTCTATATTTGTTGTTTTTCATTTTAATTTGTGATAAAAATGGTATGAAGGCATACAGGACCACAATATTTGGTGTTTTTGTTCATAAAGTAGTAGCATAAATTGTTTAAAATGGCATTCTACTCGTGTAACAGATATAGGCTAGTTGTTTTATTGTTGCTGGGCCTGATTATGTGGCAATTGTTGCGGTTATTGCCAAATAAATCTCACACCCAGTTAGCGGAGGTAATTACGTTCAATAAATTAACAGATTTCCAAATTTATCGTAGTCCTTGAATTAAGTTAACTTTCTCTTTATCGTTTGTTTATCAAGAATATGTTAACGTAAAAACTGGTCAGAAAATAATAATTTGTCATTTCCAAATATCATACTTGAATTCTAAAAATGATGACTTGCTTAATTTTTAACTTACGTAATCAGTTTTGGGCTAAGATTGCTTTAAATATTGATTTCTGAAAGATAATAGGAATATTTAAAATATGAGTCGGTTTTCTGTTTTGTTTTGTTCTAAATGAAAATTATACCTACAGATTTAAAAAATATATATTAGTACATATTGGGCCCCCTTTCTTAATAAACATTGCAATGAATATAAATATAAATTTAAAAAATATATGTATGTCATGAATTATATTTATGTATTTAACATTTATTATTATTCTGGTTTACAGCCTGATATTTTAAAGTTGGAAGATGATAAGTTTAATAAGCATAAACAAGACAAGGTTAAAGTAAGAGTTTATTATGAAACACTCTGCCCTGACTCTATGCATTTCTTCATGAAACATTTAGGCCCTGTCACAGAGAAGCTATCTGAATTTTTAGATGTAACTTTAGTGCCTTATGGAAAGGCTACAGTAAGTTGTTAAATAATTATATACCTAGTGTATTGATTTATAATTTAAATATTATTTTTCTCTTATTAGGAATGTATTTTGTTATTGACATTCAAAACAATCAATTAAAGAAAAGAGAGTAACATGAAGTACAATGGGCTTTTGTTTGAGATCAATTACAAGAAACGTTAGTTTTTGTCAACTCTCAATGATTTATTTAAAACAAGCTTTGTGGGTATAATTAAAATCCTATTATTGAACATCATTATATGGCAGTTTGTTATATTAATTAGAAATATTTTATTCCATTCTGAACTATATTATAATTAAACTAGAGAAAAGTAAAATACTTCATTAATATTTTCAGACCAAAGAAGAAAATGGAAAGTATTATTTTCAATGTCAGCATGGTGAAGAGGAATGCTATGCTAATAAAATTCATGCATGTGCTATAGAAGCTGTAGCAAACATGACTACTGCTGTCAAAATAACAGACTGTATGATTTCTGATCACATGGATGCAGATGGAGCACTAGAACAAGTAAGTAAATTACACATTGTCATTTTCCTATTACATTTGCTTTCGAATGCCTTCCATTTCCAGTAAAAGCTACTAGCAAGTAGCTTTTCACAACATCTTGAGACTAACCTCTAGTTTCCGAATGACTGATCAAGTTAAAATCAACTAATCAAGTGTCATACTGTTATTTTAGTTCCTGAAAATGATAACAACTATATTAATTAATTCACATCCTTGATGTTGAGGTGGTCATGGTAGCTGCACAAGATCTTGGGTATCGAATTCAGACAGCACAATATTTGTGTGATTCATAAATTGTTGACTTAAGACTGCTTAATTGATGTTTGTGAAGCCCCTGCAAAATGTTATTTAAAAACAATATAGAGAGAGATCTACAGAGCTGTATTGTCGAGCTTGACAAAGGTCCAACTAGGGTAGAGTTGAAGTTAATATTACGTATTATTGTTCCAGTGTGCAAAGACTTTGAATATTGAAGCGGATCCCATAAGTCATTGTGCAAAGCATGAGCATGGTTCAGCTCTCTTAAAGAAGCATGGTGATGATACTCATATGATAAAACCTACTTTTATACCAACTATAACCTTAAATGGTTCAAGAGGCAATCAAGTTGCTATTTTGAAGAATTTCCTTTTAGAAGTGTGTAAGTTAATTGACATGCCACTGCCACCTCCTTGCTTGTGACGTAATAGATTTAAAAAGCCAAACTTGCATAACATACTACAATACTTTCAGGACCAGTAAGAAAATAATGGCTCAAATGATTTTGCTCATTTCTTTACTTCCATAAAACATCTTAAATATATTTCATTGTATCATATTAACAGTCTTTTCCATTATTGTTCTTATCAACATGCAGTCGATAAAACAATAATAGAAAATTTCTCCATGTATTTTGTAATTAACTACTTGTAGGTTTAAAACTGTGAATAAAATCAATTAGTCACAATGCAACGGAGCACAAAACATTAGGTAACTAGTTGTAAAGGTTAAACAAAGATTTTAGGATGACTTTATGTATGTTTGAAACTATTAAGAGCGTTTATAGGGCTCACTAGCGCCGCCAATAGAAAAATAATCATAATTCGCAAATAAGATAAATAATGTTAAATGTTGATAACAAAGTCTTGAGAAAAGGCAATAAAGTATTTGTATAACACACTCTCAACACTTTAAATGTGTTTTAATTAGTTAAATTTCGCATTCGAAAAAAAAAACGGCCGTTTTTGTTTATAATGCAATATTTATTTAATTGAAAAACATTTCAATCGTTGAGAGTGTGTTATTCAAATACTTTATTGCCTTTTCTCAAGACTTTGTTATCAACATTTAACATTATTTATCTTATTTGCGAATTATGATTTTTTTTCTATTGGCGGCGCTAGTGAGCCACGTAAAGGGCCTTAAGGCTATTAAGTAAGTATAACTTTATAAATTATTTGCCAATTGAGGGTTTATATTTCAATATTTTATAAGTGTATTATATTGGTTGTGTTTCCTAAAATGTTGTGACAGAATAATAATTATTATTGAAGCTTATTTCCAAATATTTCAGTTGTACTTGCATTTATTGTGTTTATAAGATATACTTTATTTATAAATTAGGAATATTTTAGAATGTATTTAGATTGAGGGATGAGTCAACAGTCTTTGCATCAAAACTGATAAGAATGATTATCGTAATTTAAAATCAGTAATTTTTCTTACTACCTACATGTAATTTTAAAAATGTCAATTTCCCAACTTTTACCTAAAGACTTCTGTGGCTCAAGTGGTTAGTGTATATTATAAATGTATCTGAGATTAATGACTTTATCTATACCTACTTACGTAAATCTAAGTAAAATAAAAACCAATTTAATCATGTCTAATGCATACTGTTTGTTACCTTCAGTATTAAGTATTTCTTTGTATGTGCTATTGCTACATTTATGAGTGAATTTTACATATTGAACAAATAGCTATATTTTTTTGAGAATTTATAATACCATGTAAAGAATGTATGAAACTCGTGATAGTAACTTCTTGTACACAGGACATTTGTAATTAATGGTTCTTTGTAATTTAAAATTCAATGTACTATAATATGCTTATCGAAAACTAATTTAAAATTGTGTAATGTTTAAGTAGAAATGAGAATATTTAGAAGCAACATAATTGTTTTTAATTTAATTGGGTCTTCCAAATACTTTAGTACGACATGTTTTAAATTATTGGATTATTTTTATTTATTACTATTTTGTAGGTACCTTTATCTTTACTGTTCGAAAAAGGTTTTTTACAGTAATTTATGTAGGTACCTACTTATATTTTTTTAGAATCAATTTTATTATGGCAATTTGTTTTAAAGGACATTTTGAGTTTTGTAGACAATGTCAAAGAAATGTTAATAAGTACTTATACTGTGTGTATACGTAGATACAGTTTTTGAGCTAGATTTGATGATAGTTCGTTTAGTAACGAAAACACTGTAATGGAATGCGACACTGTAATAAGCACGTTATATTAATAAGTGATAATTGTACCTATAGTGTATTCACGGAGACGAGTTAGTAGAGCGCTATCTCACTCACACAATTTTTTAATTGCGATTGGTCAGTGATAAACGCTAAGGCGGTGTACACAGTACGAGTACTTTTTAGTCTACTCATACTTCCCGTTCTGTGCAGACGTGCTCATACTTGTGACTGTATGCTCGACTTGTGAACCGGCTGGTGTATTGGATTTTATAATTTATTAATGAACTAACGACTGGCTTGAAAACACCTTCAGGTGTGCATTTTTTTTTAATAAATGGTCCATGGTAAATTTTAAGCATCGCAGGTGTGCTAATGACCCGTTTATTGTTCTTTTGTCATAAATGAGCATTACCATAGTAAAATACTATTTCCCAATTTTGGTATATTAAACTGGTGCGCTACATCCATTGTTATTATTATCATTAAGTTATTGTTATATTCTCATTGTTGAAACACGTGTTTTATAACATTTTTATATTCTCGTTGAGAGTGAGAATGAGGATGGAGAATGGAAGGTGGTCTAAATATGTTTGAGTCGAAGAAACAAGGCGATTATCACAAGGAGATGAATTCCGAAGAATTTGAAAATTGGTTTAGAGAAGTTTTAAATAAGCTAGATGATAATTCTGTGATAGTCATGGATAACGCTTCTTATCACTCTAGAAAAATAGAGGGAATCCCAACGGCCCAATTTAAAAAACAGGATAATTGTAATTGGTTACGAGAAAAAAATATTAGCTATAACGCTGAAATGTTAAAACGTGAATTATTAAACATCGTTAAAAATCATAGACCGACCATACGACGCTTGCATTATAGACGAAATGTCAAAATCACAAACCAAAACTGTATTGAGACTGCCGCCGTATCATTGCGAATTAAATCCTCGAATTTATTTCTTTCCTTCATATCCATCAGATACCCATAAAAAAATCTATCAAATTAATGTCTCTCAATTTATACGACAGACGAAGCCGCAGTAATAAACTAAGCGATCTTTTAAGAAGCGCAGTGTGAACGCACATTTACATTTCTAAGGATTTGTTAACGCCCACCGACCCTAGAACAGTATTTTTTGTCCTTGTCATTTGTATGATAATGTGCGATAAAGAAGGCGCTATACTAACTCGTCTCCCTGAATACACTATACGTGTATATAGTACGAATACATTTTATTCGTTTCGGGTATCTTTGGTAATTTTGAACTTAATGTAAAAATGAAACTACTCATTTTATCCGGTGAATTGATTACTTTGATTTATTTAATTTTTTAACAAATATTACCATTTTCTGTCACGTTCATACAAATAACGGACAATTTTGCTCATGAATTTTGTTCAACCCCCAAACGACTTCTTGTGTCGTTTGTGGTCATGGGGTTGAACTGGACATTTGTACCCTTTGCCCGAGGTCCGAAGAAAGTTTCCGAATACTATTTTCCACTTGTTAAAAAATTAAAGTTTTTATATTTTATTTTAAACATTCATCAAAATTAAAATAAAATATTAGAAATAGAATAAAATGAGTTGGAAATATAATAAGGAAATTAATTTTATGTTATTTCTATTCGTTATTCTGATAATTTCAAGGTACTGAGTATTCGAAAACGTTTTCCTTATTGACAAATTCGGACTAAAATGTCCTAGAATACAACTAACAGTATAGTTTAGAGTAATAACAACTTGTACTAAACACTATTGGAAATCGAACGAAACGTGAACCTCGTCTCTTATGCCGTACTATTAAAATAACTAAATTATTTACCAACTTAAGTGTTTCTATTATTTCATAACCCTGTCATATAATTTGGTACTTTTAAAGGACCTTTAAAGGCCCACCAGATATGTTAGCTGCATGCGTAGAAGGCGAACGCTACACCCGTTAGTAGTAGCATAGAGATTTAATTGATAGCAAAAAGTCTGATAAGATTTTACTTATACTGGTCCTATTGATTACACGCTGAGCAGACGGATTAGTATGGTGTTCCTTTTTCCATTTTACATTTTGTATTATTTATAATTCAGGCAGGCAGTTATACAACTGATGAAGCCTGTATCCAGGTGAACATTTGCGTTTAGCTCTTCTTTGTCTGCTTTATGTGTAGTAAGTCTAGTTTGTTTTTAAACATATTAATACTCGTGGCTGTCACTATCTTGTATTAGGTCGAACATGATTCTATTAGGACGAAAAGGTTTGAAGACGTTTAATACTTACTTAATTTTATCATTCACAGCGTTGTGTATTCTACCTACATAGTTACCAAGATTCGTGCAAGTTTTATTGAAAAAATTGTATGGTAGGTTAATTTCGTCGATAAGAAAATTAATATTTTTATGGCCTTTGTCTACAGTAGGTATCTACGCTGATAAAATTTTGATTGCATTATCCTTTTTTGTACCTACTTATTATCCGATTGACAAAACTGATAAGTAGGTATGATGTTGTTGTTTAAAACAAAATTAAGTGAAATTTTAATGTTTGCTTAAATTGCTTACAATCCTAGACCATAAGTTCCTAATTTCCAAATATTTTTCTTTTCCTGAAGGTCGGCAACGTACCTACCTATCTATTTACCTGAATATGTGCACAAAGACTATGAAAAATAATGTATTGTACTTAGTGGTTTGACGAAATCGGAATGCCGATATCTTTATTTTTATCTAGTTATAATAATAACCGTTCCTATACCTACGTTCGTTTATTCGATCAGATAAGATTAACATCTCCTACGTCACTGTGTTTTCTTTGACAGCATGCTCATTCTAACAATTGTTAGGGGCTACGTCAAGGTATCTACTGCCCACACTAAACATAATAATGCAAATTGTTTCCAGTTGTATGGATTATGACACTTATTGGGTATGGTGAAAACTTGCACAGACATAGTGGCCAGGATTGTTAAATAATATGGAACTTTGGGACCCTTCCCTATCAGTAGGTAAACTAAAAAACAATAACTTGTTTTTGTACGTTATTAAATCAAAGAAAACATAGGTATTTTTATGTGCACTTGTAGGTATGGAAATTGAATCCGCACTAATTTTCTTGACTGACATTCAAACGCCGCCAGTACGCTTTCCTGTCTGAAATTTTAAAATGAAGATATACCTACTGGGCCCACTGATAAGTTCACATTTTCAGTGGCGAATTGCTCTTCAAGTAGGGTAGACCGGGTACGTTTGTAGCAGGGTACGGTAGTACCATCGCGAATATTTCAATAACTACGCATCGCACGCACATTCCCCTCCCCGCAGTCGACCCCTGTAACGCATGCCGAGTAACCGTCAATCGGCCGCGCGCGTGGCTCTACGCGGACACTTGTGGCAGAGAATAGAAACTCCCGAGCACTAAACGTAACTTTTTGATAAATTTTTAATGCCTCATAACAGCAAATCTAAGCTACATTTTCACTCAATATTGGTTTTAATCGTTTCCTAGTGTTGTTGGCTTTACATTGTTTCCTTATATGTGTAGTTTCAAATTCAAATTCAGGAGGTATTTTACTTTTTTAATAAAATGATTCTGTGGGGACGATTGTAGCACTTATGCGGGGACGGTTGTACCGGTACAACTGTCCCCGTGGTAGAATTGACCCCAGATCATTATTTCAAGAGAAAATTCAACGGATGAAGCTGTAGTATCAATGGGATACAAATCATCAAAAAAAGTGTTCACAGAAGACCAAGAGGCGACCATTGCACGTTAACTACAACGATAGGCAGATATTTACTGATTTTAATCCAATATTGAAGACTGATTAGCCAGTAGTAATAGTAAATGGTGATATTCTAGTTGGGGATAATTGTACCACGGGGACAGTCGTTCCAAATCTTTCGCCATATAAAAAGCTGTTTTGTGATTTTAGTTATTTTATGCTAATTCTAAGTACTACGAGTACAAGTGAATAGTCTGCAAGACTTAAAAAGCCTTGTTTTATAATCTTTGTCTTTATAATCTTCGTTATACTTTTTAAAGTCTAGAGAATTTCAGTTCTCTGTTTTTGATTTTTTTGTTAACAGTTATTAAGAAGTTTACTGTTTTTTGTTTGTGGTTCGCCTTAAGGCTAATTTGGTGAGGTTTTACCATTTTTAAATACATATTTTTCTAATTAAAGCACTGAGTTTTATTACTTCGAATTACTGGTACAATTGACCCAGGATCGGGGATATTTGTACCATTTCACCTGATCCTCTTGGAACCCAAATATCTAACTTTGTATGGTACTTACACGACTAAAGAAAACATAACGTTATAGCCGAATTAACTAAGTATCACGGGGTATCAACACGATTGCCCTAATACTGTCGGTAAACTCAAAATAAAATATTTAACTAAAAATGCTACATCTGTCCCCGGTCTACCCTACCTATTTATTTTAGGTATCCCTCAGTTGACTTTTACGATGGACGACAAGAAGAAATGGATTAATGTATTCTTACATCTGAAATGTTAGATTCATAAGTACATACATTTTTTTTCACAGGTTGGTATAATAATCGGAGTATGTCAATGGCGTGAAAACTGACACATAAATTCTAGTTCGTAGAAAAAATGATACATACAAATGAAAAAAAGATAAACACGTTTAGGAATGTAGGTACTAATTACTATTCTAATGAAACACATACCTGTCTGTTGATATTGTCATCTATTAATCTGCCCGTATGTACACGTACACACATCTACATAGTACACCTTAAATCGTTGTAATAACACACATTATCGAATGAATACCTATAGCTCAAAATTATGGTATAATGTGTTCTAAAATGGAAGGCCTTAAGGTGTTGAATGGAAACGGATTATTTCGCTGGCTAGATCAATTGGTGTTGGACATTTTATATAGGGTTTTCTACTAAAAAATGAACGGGGAAATCAATACCTAAGACAAACTAATTGACTTGAAGATAGAGATAATCAGAAATACTTTAAGCGATGGTTACCTACTCTCATGGTAACTAATCAATCAAAATGGTTTGTCTTTCAAGCCACGTGTACCTACACCCACCTACCACACTCTACGAAGAGTAGGTATAGGGTAAGTTGTCCTACAATGAACCATGTAAAATTTGAAGGCGCATAACTCTCGTTCAAGCTTCGAAATGATTCAAATTTTGTACAAAGATAGGTAATTTATCTGGCTTTAAAAGAGCATTGACAAATTTTCAATATTATTTATGCTTTTAAAAATAAAAACATAAATATAAAAATAAATATTTGGATCAATGTGTACTCTAGGGTGTCCACATTGAACCGGGTTAATTTTAACATTGAACCACTTAAATTTAAAAAGGAAATGTATTCAATAATTAATAAGGGTAAAAATAAAACGTCCATTTCTTATGTAATCAGTCTTTACTTGTTATAGAGTAGTCTTTAAGGGGATACATTGACAAAATGCACTATCTTTCATCAACTACTACAGGAATATGAAAAGACCTATTAATCTAGAATTTTGATATAGGTAAATTGATACCTTTAACTAGCTTTTTGTAATTACGAAAACGCGATAGCTTGATTTTGGCTCGATCATATTTAATTTTGAAAACACCTCTAAAAAAACAGGTTTTTACATATAACACGGAAAGTACACTATCATTATGCTTAGGAATTACTCAAATACATTCGTAACATCAATATTAGTCTTACTGTAGAATGTCATTTACATAACTACAACCTGTAATATTTAATTAAGAAAATAAGATTTTAGCAATATCAAAGCGCTCTGGATCGTTGCGGGCGCATCGTAATTTTAGACCTTATACCGATTAGTTAACGATCGATACAGAATGAATACGGTCGACGAATCAGTCGGGCGATGGCCCTCTTCGACGTCGGACCTGTGCATGTCGACTCAACGTTCGTACTAAATATTATCGCGTATTTTTAATCGTAGGTATAAATATTATAGGTTAGATTTAAAATATTTATACCTAAGTTTTTATTAATACTTTGTTCTCTTTTATAAATAAATAATAGTATTATTTTATAACATTGTTTGGTAAAATATTTTTGTAGTCATGTCATTTACAAAACTTAGGTAAAGTTCGCCTAACTCAACTACCTAGTTACTGTTGACCCTTTCGATAATGCAAGCGTTTGTTTATAAGCAATTTTAGACTATATGCTCAAGTGTAATAGGTTTTATAACCGTTTTCGTCAAGGTCACGTAATTGAAACGGCCTCAGTGGCGCGGGCAGTGCGACGTGGTCGCGGTAGTGGCTTGCGTGCACGAGGTTGCGGGCTCGAATCCAACAAAGTTGTTTGAGCGATCCACAAATTACTGTCCTAAGTTCGGATGTTCTTTGTAAAAGTCTCCGCGACAATACCTAGGAGTTGTGTGAAACTCAAAAAAATAAGTACCTACCTTAGGTACTTACTAATAAGATCTAAATAATACTTTTTACTTTCACGGGAACTTTTACAGACATGAAATAAACGAACATAACATCAATTTAGCAGGCACAAAGAACATCCAGACTCAGAACAGTTATTTGTGGATTACACAAAAAAAATGTCTTACGTGAGATTTGAACTCTCATGCACTCCACCGCGGGAACCTTTACAGACATGAAACAAACGTACACAAAGAAAGTCCAGACTCAGCCCAGAACTCTTTCCACCAAAAATTGATATCGCGACATGCGTGTTTCTTGTTAATGTATTTTGAACTCTATTGAGAAATAATACGGTTCATTTTTACACAAACAAAAAGTAGCAACAAACAACAATAGGCCTATCGCGAGAAGCGAGTGTTTTTGTTACAAAGTTAATATATACTCTATTTCCTAAAAAAATACGGTTCATTTTTACATAAAGATTTCAATTTTTGCCTCGTCTCGCCCCTCTGGTGGAAAATCACCTAGAGTTCAAATCTCACGTAAGACAATTTTATTTGTGCGATCCACTAATTATTGTCCTGAGTCTGGATGTTCTTTGTGTCAGCTAAGTAAATTTTTGTAAATACCCCGCGACACAGGACAATACATAGTGGGGCTATTGTATTTTTTTTAAAGTTCTTTTATTTTGCGTGAGAGTAACCCGCGACCTCGTGCACTGCGACCGCTAGGTACCCCGAGGCGGTCAAACTATTAGTGATCCCCAAATTAATGTCCTGAATCTGGATGTGCTTTGTGCCTTCATAATACCTTGTGCGGGAGTAAATTAAAAAAAAAATGGGGGCTACTTGTATAGACATAATAGACCGGTAGATAGTAGATTTTTCTGTAACAGAATTTTCTGTTACCTACCGCGGACTGACGTCACAGTATAACCAGTAGTCTAACTGGGCCGAATATTTATTATAAATGCCTACGGGTGCGCAGTACGTAAACAATAGTAAACATGCGATCTACTTTGTGTTTCCATTTAGTTTTGTAATTGTAAATTAATACTTTTTATTTTTCTATTTTATATTTAAATAAATAGGAAAAAAACGTGTTGTTTTATGATTGATACATTTAATTTAAAGAAACATGTATATGTTTGTATTTATATCCACCATGTGTGTGATATAAATAAAATACGAAATTATAATATTAAGAAGGTACTTAACAAGTCATTCAGTAAAGTAGGTACAGTACCGGGCCGTTTATATTGCATATCAACCTGTAGAAAAATACAATCGGTCAATTTCGGCTTCGTAGAGCGTCAGAGAAAAAGTCGATGTGTAATATTTACGGCCGGATACTGTACTTATTTATTATATTGGCCATGTTTGTTTGAAATTGAATTTATCGATAACCAAAACCAAACTTTAAACAAGTCTATTAGATCTATTTAATGTCAAAATAAAGGCATCGAGGTCACTTTATGGATGGGTGACCAATCCAATCAAAAAATAACATCGACGTCATTGCCTAAATTTACCTAGATCTAAGTGAAAGACACGCATGGGGGATTTCATAAAGGGGGGCTAAATTTTCATTATTATTGACCTAAGTACAACAAACCGTTTTCGTGATATACACAAAATACTATATTATAATATTAAATACCTAAGTCATTTAGTAAGGTAGGTATTTATATCAGCCATGTTTGTTTGAAATTGACATATGAATAATATTTTTAGTTTCAAATTATAACACAGTCCGCTCGTTACTGCGGCACAGTAGCGACTGTTCCCTCCGCGATCGTGAGCGTGTAGGTATAAACTCACGTTTCGTCCGTTTCTATGAAATTAAAATACTGTATATATTTGTACTATGGCACAGAGCGATAACGTGTCCTTGAGGGCCGGCGGGACGACACGACGACGGCGCACACGGCGCGGCGGCGCGTGAGCGACAGTATACCCGTCTCATTCGCGCGCCCCTCTGGCCAAGGCCGAATTCAACTCGAAAATTTTCAAAGCGTCGTCTTAAATCATAATTTGGTAAATATGCTTCTTGTTAGCAAGATCATCTTTAGTTGTGTCTAAATACTGTGTTATATAGGGGCGCAAAGCAGGATATAATGCAGCTTTTCTGATGATTACAGCTTCTCTATTTAATTTCAAAGCTCTTAACATATTGGAAACAGTGTGTGTATACTTCGCATTTGGTCCCATTGTCACCAGATCTGGATCTGGATGACGGGATCCCAGAGAAATAGAGGGCATCTCTTGAAAATTGTACACGCATTGTGTAAAATTTCAATTTCAATTTATTTATTGTTTCTCTCACATAGGTTTACAAAAATCTACATGTTAATGTCTTAAGTACTATGCTTAACTACTATGTGAGAGACTGGCGGCTGTACTAGGAGACCTGTATTACAGCTTACCAGCCTCTCCTAACTCTGGATAGGCGACATTATATTATTATTATGTTTTTGCTAATTTTTTATGTATTATGTTATCATGTTATATAATCTTGGAAGAAAGCGACAATGTGCGCGATTATGTATGAGTGAGTATGTTAAAAGAGTAAGTATGTATAGATGTGTATGTTGTTAATGTATGTATGTACTTAGACTGGTATTTGTAAAAGTGCTTCAGTTTCTTCATAGGAGAGGGATTTGAGCCAATCTACGGTGAGTTTCTTGCATATGAAGCGTGTATGATGATAGATATGAGTCTGTTTATTTATTTTATTATAAAGATATCTTCCTAAAAACCCGAAGAATCTGTTAGAAAACCTAGTGGTCCACTGGACTTCAAAACTGTCACAAACTTGGTGCTTCCGGCGTTTATGTGTTGTAAGGTCGGAATTATATGGAAGTAAGGAGTGCTGCCTAAGAATTGTTCCAAGAATGAACAATTGGCGTACGGTCAGGACATCCGATAGTTGGTACAAGTCATAGGTAGGGTAACGAAAAGGCAAAGAGTGACTTCCTTTTAGAACAACTCTCTGAGCTCTCTCTAATTTTATTATGGTACTCTTACATGCCCCACCCCACACTGTAATACAGTAGCTTAGGATCGATTGGCATAGAGTCAGATACACCTGTTTTAAGACTTGTGCATTGGCTGTATGACGCAAGTTTTTAAATACAGAGATTAGTTTGCGTGTTCGTGACGATAGCAAATCTATGTGGTGACTAAAACTTAGTTTACTATCAAGGAACACGCCTAAATATTTAAGGTCATAGGCAATGTTTAGGTGAACACAAGAGCAGGACTGCGTAGAAAGGCAAGTGTGGTAGGTAATGTTGAAGCCTTCATGCAAAAGTGATGGTGAGGATGCAATGGAAAAGGGGATATATTTTGTTTTTTCAGCATTTAGGGTTAAACCATTATTTCTTAGCCAAGATGATACAGTGTTCAGGCCTGCCTGAGCAAAGTTGTATGCATCGGCCCAACTATTCCCATGAAAGATCAGCGCGCTGTCATCGGCAAAAGTTACTATTTTCCCGTTAGTCAGAGAGAGATTGCACAAGCCATTTATAAAAATGAGGAAGAGTGTGGGCCCTATTACACTGCCCTGGGGCACGCCATACTCAACAGGTAAGTCATTGCTGACGAAATCGCCCACCCTTACTCTTTGTCTCCTCCCGGTCAAGTAACTGGAAAACAATTTATGCTGTATATCCCTAATGCCCAGTTTCTCCAGTTTATCCATCAAGAGTGGGATTCGTACCGTGTCGAAGGCCTTAGCCAGGTCCAAGAAAATAGCAACCACTTTTTTCTTTTGATCAAGTTTGGTAACAATGTGATCGGTCAACTCGTGGACGGCATCAGATGTTGAGATACCGGATCTAAAGCCGAACTGTGAACTTGATAATATGTTCTTGGACTCTAGGTACGACGTTAAACGTTTATTAAGAAGCTTCTCAGCAATTTTAGAAATAGTAGGAAGTATCGAAATAGGCCTATAGTTATTGACATTGGTCGCGTCGCCACTCTTGTGAATTGGAACTATTTCGGCAAATTTGAATGATTCAGGGAATATACCGGTATGAAACATTAGGTTAAAGATGTAGGTAAGGGGAGGGACAAGGATCCGGCAATAACGTTTTAAAAAACCTCCTGTAATATTGTCATGTCCGACAGAGTTAACTTTTTTTAGGTTTAGTATAAGGCTTTGAACTTCAGACTCAGTAGTTGGTATTAGGCCAAAAGAATATGGTAAAGGATTTAAGTAGGATGAAGTGTGTGGAGTTGAGACAGTTATAGTTTCAGCAAGGTTTTTGCCAATGGAGGCGAAGAAATTGTTGACGTTGTTAGCGGATGATAGTTCGTCTGCGGGGATGAGAAGGTCCGATGCTATTGTTGGTTTTTTGTTAGTGTAAGTCACTTGTTTTATTGCGTCCCAGAGCGCTTTTGTATTATTTTTGGCAGCTTTATCAAGGAGGTCCCTTTCATATTCTTGTTTTATCTTTTTTAATAAGTAGTTACAGAAGTTTCTGTATCGTGTATAGGATAATTTAAGTACTTCATTTTTGGGATTTTTCTTAGATTTAATGTGGAGTTTATCACGATTCTTCATGCAGCGTAGTAATCCTAAGGTAATCCAAGGCTTTGTTATCCTTTTCCGATTTGGTACTATAGTCATTCGGGTGTTAGCTTTTATTTTGTCATTAAGTTGTGTGAGTAAACAAGAAGTGGCATCATTAGGGTCGTCAATATTATAAAAAGTATTATCAAAACATAGGTTACTCATATCACTGTCCAGTCCGTCATAGTCCACAGTCTTTTTTAAGTAATGTTTTTTAGAAGACATAGTTGTTTGTAATAGGAATATAATACAATCGTGGTCGGTGATAGAGGCTTCAGCGACGTAGCACGTAGCAAGTAGTTTGCTTTTAAGCATAACATGGTCAAGGCATGTTTTGCTGTGTGTTGGAAACTGATGCGCAGGTAAAATAGCATGGGAAGCCAATAGGTTGAGATAAATTGATGAATTAGGATCTTTATTACCGATCATTATGTCCACGTTAATATCACCGACTAGTATGATGTTTGGGTAGTTTAGACTGTTTAAAAGGTTATTTAAAGAGTCTATAAACGGATTGATGTTTTTATAACGTGGGGGACGATAAATTGCTAAAATAGTTGTAAATGAGTCAATCGTGATAGCTAGGCAGTTAGCTTCCTCTAGGTTAGGTTCTGATATTGTTACCCGCAGATTACTCCTGTAGTACACTATAACACCCTCATTTTGTGATAGATTGTTCATGTTACTGGCGCAGTTATAGCCGTCTAAAAGGGGAATATTGTGGGTGTGGCGTAGCCATCACTCAGTGAGGATAATGAGGTCCCAGTCCACAGACGTACGTGCTAGGAGTGTTAGTAGGTTGTTAAAGTTACGAGTTATACTGCGGATGTTTTGAATCTTGTCATACACGTGTATCTCTAACGTCACTACAAAATAATGAAGAGTTGGAACTGGTCTGATAAAGGAGACCACAGAGAGTTGAGGGAACTCTGCAATGGTATACAGCAACTACCTTGTGTTTGGGCTTATTTTATTCGTATTAACGAAAACTTTACACAACCATGATCTTAATGATGAAGACGACTGCAGAAATTTATTTAATACTAATATTAGAAATTGATATTAGCATGGTTTTTAACCGACTCCTGTTGAAGTCTGTTTTTTAATTAGAAAATTATTTTTGTTTGACTTACTTTATACCGTGCCATTCTGTAACAGATAGAAATATTGACCAAAGGAAGTAATTATAGTAATATTAATAATGATAATATAAACAGGTAGGTAAAATAATATCATGTAGTTTGAAAGTTTCGATACACTATCTAACAACACTAGCAAAATGAACCACATTTTGTTCAATGTATACGCCAAGACAATTCTTGGGGTAGGTACATAATCCGTGATTCATTGAGTACCACCTCAACAGTTCAATGTGAGACATGGCACATTTTTATAACTAACCTTAAAATTTTAAACTGAAATAAATATAAGTTTGAAATTAATTACAGTGCATAGATAAGCTAAATAACTATATAATTAAGTGTAAAAATAAAAAAGTCGATATTTCTTAGAGGAAAAATGCTAAAAAAAATAGTAATTTTTTTTTAAAACTTTTGTGACAGTGTTTGAAAAAAATGCTCCTCACACATACACCTCTTGCGCGATCTGCCCGCTAACTTCAATGGTCTACTTTAGGCGGGGTGTGGGAATAAAATCCGGTTTACTTTAACATTGTTTAATATCACTTTTCCATAATTATTGCAAAAATACAACTGTCTGTCTTTCCCGCTCAGATTCGGATGTCATGGCCGCCGCCGACGCAGTGACGCGGCCTTGACAATACACTAACCAATTTTACATCTAAATTCTTAACATCATGATTTATCTATTTAAATAAATTCTAAAATACATTTGTAACAAAGTACTATTTATAATAACAGTTTACTACTTGAATAAATACATTAACTATCAATAACTTTCTCTATTGTTTACTTCCTGTTGCTTCGATCAACACAACGTCATCATTGGCAAAAACAATAATTTACGAAGAGTACATACGACATATACACAATAATATTATTAAAAATAATAGGTGAGCTTACAACTCGGCCTTCCTGTTAGCGCGAGTCCCTTCGCGAGTTGCTTTACTTTTGTTTTAATACAAGCACATATACACGTGAATGTACCTATACCATTTTTCAGATCTTATGGGTACGGTGACGTTTAGTATTTGTCATTACTAGAGATGTAGTAACACTAAAATCGTTTTTAAAAATACCGATTATATATCTAACCGATATAATATACAAACAAGAATAAATCGATTATGGGTAAAAAATAAAAAAACTTTATTTTTTCAAAAATAAATGATTCGTCCTTGATTCGTACTTGATTCGTCACTGACATGAATAATTAACTTAAAATCGTCTGAATTAATATTAATAATGAAAGGATTCCAGTCTCCTCCACCTGTACAGCCTCCAAACATGCAAGGTATAATTCGGAAAACCTGTACTATTATGTTTTAGCCATCTAAAAAGACGAACAAAATACTTTCGCTACAAATCCAATACACCAATGTGTCTTATCCACCAACACGATACCAAACCAAGATACCATTCCATATAATTTCACAAAAACTTATATTTATAAGAATTTTGAAATGTAATTAAGGAATATTTAAAAAAAAAATTAATCGATTAATCAATTTAATAAAAAAAAAACCGATTTTAACAATTTTATTGTGTCAATCTCTATTGAGATTCGTTCCGAGTCGCGCATACGATTTTAAAATTTATATGTTTATATTTTACATAATAAGGTTGAAGATGGGATATAAACCAAATATTTCATATAATTTTATTAAATAATCACGTCTAAATAATATTTTTATTTTTCTATCAGTTCGGGTTCATAAGTTGATAGCTTTTATTTTGAATTTCTACAAAAGTAAACTAAGTAACACGGAAAAGATGAAATGTCACCGTACCGTTCCTGTCTGATAATAACTATACACAAAATTTGCTGTATATTATGTACCTACATTATTTCGTATAAAAACATTAACAAAATGTTATTTTAGATAATCAAACTACTTTAATATAAAATAACGACAAGGTCACCATCTCAAAGATATAACATTAATCCTAATCCATAAATTAATTCGTAATAATTCTTAAATTAGATATTTATACAATAATCTAATAACAATATTTATTAGTATTAAATTTAATTATTTACAACAAAACCATACAATTAACACTTAATTTTAAACATCTTCACAAACAAAAACCTTTTTCGGTTTGTCCCAACACTGCAATTCACCATAACATTATGTTGCAATATTTATATTGCATTACAACAATAATTAATATATACTATAAGTATATATTAATTACACTTATTGTTTTATTACCCTGACTACTACTCCAATAGACAACACCATATAATATATCACTTGACATCTCTAAAAACTCACAATGATTACAAACGCACCAATATTGCTGCATACCAATACAATTCTTAGACAAAGAAGAACATTATTAATTTTATATATATATCCAATTCTCGCAAAACTAACTCCAATGCTTGCTAAACTAACCTATCCAATTCTACCAAGATTGGCCAACCAAACGATTATTACCAATTATTAGTGAAATGTTACAATACACGCCAACCCATCCAATTTTGGCACGATTATAACTCGACACATAACATCACCAGATATTAGTTTGCGAATCCATCCAATTCTCGCAAAACTAACTCCAACGCCTGCCAGCCAATTCAATTCTGGCATGACTACAACTTTAACAACACATAACATCATTAAACCAACATTCTGGCTTGCGAGCTGCTACAATAGGTTTATGTCAACCCATTCAATTTTGGTACGACCACAACAAATAAGTACTTTCATTTTAACATAATTAACACTTTCATTTATAACATAATTGATACTTTTATTTATAGCACAATTGATACTTTCATTTGTATCACAATTTATACTTTGATTTTTGCCATAATTTATAAGTACTTTCATTTATGTATAACATAATTTATACTTTTATTTATAACAAACTTTATACTATAATTTATAACATAATTGATACTTTCATTTATAACATAATTGATACTTTCATTTATAACATAATTTATACTTTCATTTATGACATAATTTATAAGTAGGTACTTTCATTTATGTATAACATAATTTATACTTTTATTTATAACAAACTTTATACTTTAATTTATAACATAATTGATACTTTCATTTATAACATAATTGATACTTTCATTTATAACATAATTGATACTTTCATTTATAACATAATTTATACTTTCATTTATGACATAATTTATAAGTACCTACTTTCATTTATGTATAACATAATTTATACTTTTATTTATAACAAACTTTATACTTTAATTTATAACATAATTGATACTTTCATTTATAACATAATTGATACTTTCATCTATAACATAATTGATACTTTTATTTATAACATAATTTATACTTTCATTTATGACATAATTTATAAGTACTTTCATTTATGTATAACATAATTTATACTTTTATTTATAACATTAATTTATACTTTCATTTATAACATAATTTAATACCTACTCTTTGAAAAAGGTTTATTTTATTAAATATCGATAAACAATCTCCAACAAGTCCCAGTTTTAATTATTAGAAACTGTAGTGAAATATGTACCTATAGATAATATATGATAAATATTGATCGTAAAATATTTGCAACGATCAAGTTTCCTTGTCCCTTGTGTTATGCTTACATAAGAAATTGTATATGTGTGGACAACGCAACGCATTGACAACTATGGATAACGCAGTCGATACCACGCTTACCCTTGATATCGCTACAATAAAACTACCTTTTTTTCCATAAAAATAGATCTCAGCGGGTTCATAAGCCCTACTTTTCCTCTATAACACCACTTCTAGGGATTTGCCATATTTCTATGCCACTCGGGCCAGCTAAACAAGGTCAAGTATTGTCCGCGTAGTTTTTGCATTTCAAAAAGGTACAATAGTTTTGTCATCGTATCTACACATTTCCTACACTCACTCGATAACCCAATGTCGCCGCGTCGGGCAGATAAACGCGATTACTTGCCTACAAATTGATATGTTTGAACAGATATCAAATTAGGAAGATTGCCTTGCCAGCCTGAGGCCCGGAGTTTATCAGAAGGTCCCAAAGCAATAGTTACTTTTGGAAATAATTCTTTAATTATTATTATTTTTTTTTTTTACATAATATTGCATAAATCACTAAAACTTGGGAAATAAAAATACAGAACCTCCTCCTTTTTTTTTTGATGTCGGTTAAAAATATTAATACGAAGGAAATGTTATATTTACATACAGCACAGGAGTATAATAAGTAAAATACTTTTTATCTAATTAACTAAATAGCAACACTGATTTGTTTTAGCCTCAAAACAAATCGTTCAGCATTTGTTTTAACAGAAGATTTTCATAATACACTTATGTAGGAATACCTACTATGTAACCACAAAATATTTAAATTAATTAATTTGACCAAATGCATACCGCAAGTTTTTTTTTTTTTTTTTTTTAACCGGCAGAGAACATCTAAATCTTTGCCTTGGCTGGTTTCGACTATAACACGTAAATGCGATAAACTTGTGTTTGTCATGCCTGTTGGACCCAAGCTTAGCTAGTCTAAATCCGACATATTACCCAATTGAACAACCAGAAATCAAGCTTATTATTGTTCATAGGTACATACCTCATGTACATGCATTAGTTGTGGCACTTCACTACTTACTAAAAAAAAAGTTTACACAAGTTGAAAAGTGATTCATTGAAGGATAAACAAATGAGAAATATAATTAATTATCCATCAAATAGCACCATGTCAGGTCAGACTTTAATGTTATTTTTGAAAACTGTAACTAACTATACCTACCCTTGGTTTTAGTGTTTAAATTACAACATCCTTATATCAGCATTATAATGTCTATTTATCAAATAGATTAGGTATCAATTTTAATAAATAAATCTGTAAGTAACAGAAATAATAAAAAAAAATGAAATTACCTACAAAAACATTACCATGATAAATATTTTCCAAATAAAAGGCTATTAATGAAAATCAGTCCATGAGCAATTAGTCAATTATGTGAATAGGCCAAATTTATACCTTTAATTTAATTTAGCTAGGTTCTAAGGTAAATTACTTGCACTTTTAATTAAAAACTATTTTTATTACAGCTACCACTAACATTTGTCACAACTATTGGTGCAGGATTAAAAGTCCTAAGGAACAGTTCCTGAACAAGACTTGTCAATGTTAAGTTTTACGTCCTGCTCAGTTTATTCTGTCATTATTGTAATTTTTGATGACACAAACAAGTTGTGAAATAATTAAACTATTTCAAAAATATAATGTTGTCTTTCAAATTTTAAACTTTCTATTATTTCTATGAAGAATTGAATACTTATTCTTTTCTATAACAACATGTGATATAACTGATAAATATATACCTATAAACTCGAGCCTTATTAACAGGTACCCTACGCCTACGTATCTGAGTATAACATAATTTTGTAGTAAATTAAAATACGACTACAACAAAAAAATAACCTACAACTCAAAAACCTCAGATTTGTTCTCCTAAATCCTGTTTCTTTTAACAAATTTGATTAATGGTAGTAAATATTACCATTCTTACATATTTTCATTGGGCCTAAATTTCTATGAAAACCTGGAATTCCCCTTTTGCACTCACTTTACCTTTAAATATAATGTGCAGGATGTATAGTGATATTTCTAGACTCCCAGTTTTAAACATTTTTGAAAATAACCAGAGTGAATGAGGATATGACCAAACTTAAAAGTTTCTAAGCAATATTCATTACCTAAATATATCGGCGCAAACACAATTATTAACTCTGGCAAACAAATGGCGTCATCTTGCACGTGTTTCAAGCGGCGTAAATAACTGAGTCACAGCTATCTCCCCACTCTCATAGGCCTATAAAAAGGCCGTTCAGTGCAGAGAATGATTCATTCGCTCTTCGATGTTCTCAGTGGTAACATCTACGCTTAGAAATAATTTAATTAATTTAAAAGTAATATTATTTTTATACTTTGCTTGTGATTATTATAGTTGATTTGTTTTAATTAATATAATATTATAATGAGTACTGAAGGTGATTTTAATGATCAAACCCCTCCTCTTACATCGGAAGAGGGGACGAATCAACGCCAACAATCATCGGCCGGTATAAGCAATACAACAATGGCATTTTTGGCCAACACATTTAAGGACACAATGCGTGATATGATGAGTCAGCTATGCCAGGATAATCAGTCTGCTCTCGCTGACATGATACAAATATTTCGCCCAGAGGTAACAAACCCGGTTCGTATTTCTGATATTTATTTCCCTAGTTTCGACCCAGACAAAGGAACTAATGTTAGAGAATGGGTCGAGCTCATAACTAGAACACAAAATGAATACCGACTGAAGGATCATGAAGTCCGCCTTAAAGCAGCTGGTGTGGTAAAAGGCAGAGCTCAACTATGGGCTGACGACTGCCTACTTAGGACTACCACGTGGGAAGAAATGAAAGAAGATATGATACAAACATTTGAACCCGAATCGAGGTATTTTTCACATGTATTGAAATTCCGAAGATACTCTATCGAGGATGCCGCTGATATTCCGGAATATATATCCAATATATGGAAAATGTTTAAACAAATTGTTAAGCCAAATCCCACAGACCAAGACGCTGTTGAATTTGTTATTGGAAGCATTCAAGACGACAGCCTCCGTACCGAACTACTTAATAGTAAATCCAATTCAGTACCAGAGTTGATAGCGATTGCAAAAACTATGAGAAAACGAAAGGCTACAGGACCTCGAGAATATGGATCAAGCAAAAGGATTAAAAATGATAACAATAATCTGGGTATGGAATGTTACGTTTGTGGCAAACCAGGTCATAAAGCTAGATGGTGTAGACAAAATGCAGTAACTTTGAAGAAGCAAACATCTACGGAAGTGACAAGCAATGAGAGAAAAGAGAAAAAAGATTGCTCTTACTGTTCTATTCCCGGACATAATTATGAAACCTGTTATAAGCGATTGTATGCTGAAAAACGAACGGGCGAAAAGAGTGTTAATCTATGTCAGAAAGGTGAGGATGTTTCAAATATTATTTCTATTAGCATTAATAATACAAACTATGGGGCTATGTTTGACAGTGGATCAGATTGTTCTCTAGTTAAAGAATCAATAGCTTTATGCCTTCCTGGAACAAGAACAAATAAAACGACTCACCTAAAAGGTATTGGACCAGTACCAACGATATCATTTAGCCAGATAATTACTATTTGTAAAATACACGAAGTTAACATTGAACTAAATCTTCATGTTGTATTGGATCATGAATTACCAGCTGATATCCTTGTTGGAAAAGACCTGTTGAGCATTCCAGGAATTCAGATCACATTCACAAGCAACGGTGTTGAAATTAGTACCTATGGTCGAATACAAGAAACTCAGGTGTATCAAACGTCTTCAACCACCATTAATACGGATATAAGAAACAAAGAGGAGTTATTCAACTTAACTAATCTATTGGACAAATACAAGGATTCATTTTCAGAGGGAATGACAGGATCTAGGATAACGACAGGAGAGCTCACAATTCGACTAAAAAATCCAGACAAAGTAGTCAATCGCCGACCATACAGGTTAACACCAGTCGAACGCGAAAAAGTTCAGAAAATTATCAAAGAACTTCAAAACAAAAATATCATCAGAGAGAGCAATTCACCTTTTGCCAGCCCAATTATTATGGTAAAGAAGAAAAATGGCGAGGACAGATTATGCGTCGATTACAGAGATTTAAACGTCAATACAGTGCGAGACCATTATCCTCTGCCATTAATTTCGGAACAGCTGGATCAATTGGCTGAAGCCAAATACTTTACCTGTTTGGACATGGCAGCGGGCTTCCATCAAATTCCTATTTCACCGGAATCCATAGAAAAGACTGCATTTATAACTCCAGATGGCCAATATGAGTTCTTGACAATGCCTTTTGGATTAACCAATGCTCCGTCTGTTTATCAAAGGGCTATTAATAAGGCTCTAGGAGATTTAAGAGGAAAGGATGCTCTTGTGTACATGGACGACATATTAATTCCAAGTGCAACAGTTCTCGAAGGTCTTGTGAAACTGACGAAGGTATTAGAAGCACTCACTAAAGCAGGATTTAGTATTAATATCAAGAAATGCTCCTTTATGAAAACCTCCATTGAATATCTTGGATTTATTGTAAGCGGTGGAAAGGTAAGGCCTAGCCCATCTAAAGTTGAAGCCTTAAGCAGATCGCCTCCGCCAACAAATGTCAAACAACTACGACAATTCAACGGACTAGCTGGATATTTTCGTCGTTTTATACCTAATTTCTCTACAGAAATGATACCCCTGTACAATCTAACCAAATCGGATGCCAAGTGGGAATGGACTACAAAACACGAAGCTGTTCGTTCAAAAATGACTAATTACCTTACGTCAGCACCTCTGCTTACAATATTTCAGGAAGGTTTTTCAACGGAACTACACACCGACGCTAGTGCCGTAGGACTCGGAGCAGTATTAATCCAGATAAAAGAAGGAGTTCGTCGTGTAATTGGTTACTTTAGTATGAGAACAACTTCTGCCGAATCGAAGTACCACAGCTATGAGCTGGAAACCTTAGCCATAGTACGATCGATCAAACACTTTAGACATTTCTTGTATGGGAGAAAGTTTACTATTGTGACAGACTGCAATGCTGTCAAAGCATCTCGTTATAAACAAGAATTGCTGCCGAGGATTCACAGGTGGTGGGCTTTCTTGCAAAACTTTGACTTTGAAGTTGAATATCGAAAAGGTGAGAAGATGCAACATGCAGATTTTTTTAGCAGAAATCCTCTAAAGATTGTCATGAACCTGTCAACAAAAGATGATTGGTTAATAGTTGAACAGCATCGTGACCAGGAAATATCTAAAATTATCGAGCAATTTCATAAAAATGCACAACTTCATCCAGAATACGAATATAAAGATAACATTTTATACCATAGAACCGATTTAAATGGTAAGATAAAATTAACCAAAGTTGTTCCTTTGTCATATCAATGGAGTCTTATAAATACTTACCATGAAGCATTGAAACACATGGGATGGGAAAAAACCTTAGCAAAATTAAAGGAGAATTTCTGGTTCCCTAAAATGTCGTCAACAGTTAGGTATTTTGTAGAGCATTGTGTTATTTGCAAGACTATGAAAGGAGCGTCAGGAGCAATACAAAGTCGATTGCACCCAATTGAAAAGATTCCAGAGCCATTTCACACTATCCATATTGATATTTCCGGAAAACTCAGTGGAACTGCTGCTCAAAAGGAATATGTATTTGTAGCTATAGATTCTTTCACAAAGTTTGTTATTTTACAACATGCCAAGAGTAAAACTCAAGCAAATGCATTGAAACATCTTCAAGAAATAGTTTTTCTATTTGGAGCTCCAAAACGCATTATTGTTGATGGCGACGGTGCCTTTGTTTCACATTATAAGACTTATTGTGACCAATACGGAATTGAATTGCACCAGTGCGCAGGATATACAAGCAGAGGAAATGGACAAGTCGAAAGAATTATGAGAATAATAAAAAATGGATTAACAGTAATCAAACACACACAAAAGGCTCACTGGGATAAATCACTCGGAACGCTTCAGCTGGCTATTAACTGTACCATATCTAAGACAACTCGACAAACACCAATTGAATTATTGACGGGCAAAAGGGGCAGTGTACCCCCAGAATTACTTAATATTATAGATGAAGACAATGAACGTGTTGATCCGGACTCTCTAAAGGAAGCTGTGATGGGAAGGATGACCGAGAAGGCTGAGAGAGACAAATCGAGATACGATAAAGGAAAAGCTAAAGTAAAAAGATTTGAAAAAGGTGAATACGTTCTTTTGAAAGAACCACCGCGACTAGGAACGAAATTAAGTATTAAATATGATGGACCATTTGAAATCAAAAAAGTACTGCCTAATGACAGATACGAAATACGTCGAATAAATGGTCGTGGTCGTTTCAGGAAGGTATGTCATGAAAATTTGAGATGTGCGCCTAAATTTGGTATTCAAAACAATGTGGCCATATCGGCAATGAATAGAGATCAATCTGATACAACACTGCAACCATAACAATTTTATAGTTAAGTATTATATTATAATTTTGTGTGTGTGCGATATGTGATACCCATATGAGCGTTGAGGCTTCATGGTTTTATTTAAAGTGAGAAGTGTACCAATATTAGCGCTGAGGCTATGAGGTTTTATTAATTTGTGGCTCAGACAAAATCAGTATAAGAAATTGTGACATGATTAAACGTCAAATATATTTATTTGTTGTTTGATTTGATGAACAGAGTACTGAAGTCTATGGAAGCTTGCTTAGCAAGAGATTTAAATTTTGTTATATGTATTTGAACTCATTACTCTTTATAATTTCAGATAAAAATATTGCAAAATAGACGCAGGGACGCGCCTATATGCAGAATGGCCGTATCGGCGCAAACACAATTATTAACTCTGGCAAACAAATGGCGTCATCTTGCACGTGTTTCAAGCGGCGTAAATAACTGAGTCACAGCTATCTCCCCACTCTCATAGGCCTATAAAAAGGCCGTTCAGTGCAGAGAATGATTCATTCGCTCTTCGATGTTCTCAGTGGTAACATCTACGCTTAGAAATAATTTAATTAATTTAAAAGTAATATTATTTTTATACTTTGCTTGTGATTATTATAGTTGATTTGTTTTAATTAATATAATATTATAATGAGTACTGAAGGTGATTTTAATGATCAAACCCCTCCTCTTACAAATAGTATTCATAAGTAATAGTAGTCATAAGTAACTCTTTATAATATTACTTTCTAATAGTTCACTGTTCACTAATAAGAATCTTAGTCATTCTTTTTTTAATTCCTTTAACATTTATTGCAAAATAATTATTGGTATGGAGATATTGTATATTACAAGCTATGGTTTTCTGTAAGTGTCAATATTATTATTTTTTTGGTTTCAATTATATTTTTATGTGTATCATTAATTGTTGGTAATCCTTAATAAAATAAATAACCTTCCATAACCAAAAACATTCCTTTCATATTCTTATGATTAAATTATAGGAGCTATACTGCTATATGCTAGAATGACTTTTGTACATAAATTATTATCTTGGTATTTCTAAAAGCTGTACTAGCTGACCTTATACCATCCCTTGTAGCAGGCTGCTCACTGTTCTCCTGACGTTGAACTCCAACTACTCTTCCTCTCGCGCCTAGAATTCGAATGCGAATCCCTCTTCATTTTCATGTCGTAGCTTGTTCCAACTCGAACGCTTCGGTCCTCCGCAGACTAAAATCCTCATTGCATTCAACCTCAGTATCACGCACTATTGATACCCTGGTTCTTGCTCTTGTATACAATCTTAGTATCACGCATCTGTGATACCCCTAGTATACAATCTCAGTATCACGCACGTCCGTGATAACCCTGGTCGCTCTGAACATAGCCTCCAGGGACGCATCCCGCGCTTTCTCTCAGACAAGTCACGTCACTTGTCTCTCGGCATCCCGCCCTTCTCGAATCCAGTACTTCACGACCCTCGCCCTCAAACCTGGGTCCTCCTGGGTCTGGACTCAAATACCATAATCTATGTCTCTAGTTTCCTTATGATCCATTTAGCTGAAACTAACAAATATAGCTTAGTTGATCGGCATTTAAAAACTTATCATTTTGAACGTGACCGTTCGCATGGAACACCACAACATTGGTATTTATGCTCACACTTTTGTTTACACCATCAACCTCTAACAATATTGCTCTACTCTATAACACTTACAATATGTAAACACACTTTTGTTTACACCATCAACCTCGAACAATATTGCTCCGCTCTATAACACTTAACAATATGTAAACACACTTTTGTTTACACCATTAACCTCGAACAATATTGCTCCGCTAATTACGAAGGCTACAACCGAAGGATCCAAAAAAATACAAAATCTTTACTAAAAATATTTAATTATAGAGAAATTACAATATAATAATTATTACTAAGTGAGTGACTATTGTCCTCAAGAACGAATACAAAAGTGAGGTTTCACATGGGCCGTGGCAACGGTGTCCGATGAAGCACGTTGTGCTGATGCGGGGCCTCGTGATGGCGCGACGTGATGGCGCGATGCATAATGCTGACTCCGCTCCTTGTGTCGTTGGCTGATGCAATATTGTATTATAATGAGGGAAATGCCAATAAGCGATATTAATGTGTTGTAACTATGTAACACCTCCCCCTTTAGATCAGCAACTATTTCGAAGCCTTGAGAGATAAGGTAGACGAAATATTGCTGTGATCAATCTTGATCTTGCTAGGTTGATCCTCGATCTCCGTGTATATAGATGGAGCTTCTATTTTGCTGGGTGGTTCTTTTGAGATACATCTTCCGTAGTAACGTCGGTATATAAGTGTAATAGTTAACACACTTATAACCAGTACAATTATACCATATACAGGAATAGTGGTATGATATAAACTCCAATCTTCATTCTCATCTAACTTGATTGGCGCTTGTAGTGATAATTTTGTATTGATGCTGTGAAGATTTTCTAGGTTGATAGAGTTCAGCTCAATTGGAGTCAAGTTTGTATTCTCGATACCTTCAAAGGTTGCTGGTTGCATTATTTCTAGAGCATATCCTTTAACATAATCGTTGGTGTTGGCGACAGTGAATTCAGGTGTTTTAATGTAGCAATTAAACGGAATGATAACTAAGTAGCTGCCTTCTAATATTCTATGTTGTTCTTGTCCACAGGATATCTTCACTTTCGTAGGGCGTGGAAAACTCAAAGTATAATGTTTAGCATCAAGTTGTTCAACGGCTTCTTTTTGCAGGATAACAGGGGCGACTTTGCAGGATGATTGGATTTCTTGTTCGAGTATAAGGTGCCGTATACAGTCGGATTCATCTCGTATTTGGTAAGTAGGTTTTACTTCACACAGGTACAATGAATTTAACTTCGGGCATTCAGCCTCCATGTACATAGAGTTTCTACTAGAGATCGCAATAAAAGGTGAGGTAGGTATAAGAATTTGATGGTATTTATTGGGTACAATGGATAACTTATATAGGTCATAAGGTATAGGGT
Source organism: Schrankia costaestrigalis (assembly GCA_905475405.1). Lineage (NCBI taxonomy): Eukaryota > Metazoa > Arthropoda > Insecta > Lepidoptera > Erebidae > Schrankia > Schrankia costaestrigalis. The sequence goes on from FR997827.1 coordinate 10,644,129, forward strand.
AGGCAATCGGTATTTTAAATACTAAAATTATTTCATTTTCAGAGTAATAATAACCTAACTTAATTATATCGTAATAATAACGAACTTCTATATCAAGCAGCTCACTTCTAGAATATAAAAGTTTTAACCTATCTAACATGTTTCTAATTTCACTTATACTAATAACCGAATGAGTCATGCTCGATGCACGAATGAAGGCTAATATATTTTCTAATCTAGATATCTCATCAGCTAACTTATCTATATTATCACTTAAGATTAAAAGGTATTGAGCCAAATGCGCATAGCTCATTAAATCAGCATGATTTTTATTACTAATTTGATTCAAAGTATTACTAATTATCATCTGATTTCTACTGATATTTGATAATAGATTAGTATCCTGTAACATCCATTCTTTAACATAACTAATATGTTGGTTAATTTCAGATTCTAACTTATGATCATTGCTTCGTAGGAGTTTTAAAGCACTGTCATATCTAACTGCGTCACTGTAATCTAAATTTCCAGATATACTCTTTATTACAGATCCGAGTCCGTCAATGAGTCCTCTTTTCCTCCGAGCATGTTCAAATGATTGCAAGTTTTTAAATATTTTATTCAGTTTTGAGTCTAGATAGCGAATATGCGGTCGGAATAGAAGCTGTGTACTATTATTCAAAATTGGACTATAATCAGATAATTGCGATTTAATTAATTTAATTTGAGAGTCGATATTGCTAAGATTTATATTACTAATAAAAGAGTGATAATGAGACACTATCCTCGAATTTCCTAGCTTAAAGGGGAGCAGACCAGGGCCATTTTCCAGTGAATCAATCGTTACTTCTTGTCCTTGAATCAGTTGGAGCAGTAGTAACACTAGTATCCTGTAACAATACGGGGTCTTTAGGGCTTCTCTTCAGTCGAGATTTTGCTACAGGGCCACGTCTTTTACGGGTGTAAATATGAATGGGGAGATCTGCTAGAACAGTGTCTTGCGAAAAGCGTGGGGCAAGCTTTTGTCTGTTAGCTAAAGGGTTACGAATAAACACTTGTTGGTCTGGGGCATATTCCTGTTCTGGTTCCCGGTCTTTGTTTCTATTTTCTGTCAGTATTGTTCGGTCATGTAGGGAAGTATCATTAATCAAGTCATACACTTGCGTCATTCTCTGCTTGTGGTCTATTACATATTGTTGAAGTAAATGTTCAGTAATGTTAATATTTAAGGGATTGCGAGGGTCATAATGTCCGGTGATAAGGTCTATTGGTCGGCATTTCGTGAAACTGTGTATGGAATTATTGTAACCTAGAATTGCGTAAGGCATTAAGTTTATCGCAGGTTCATTACGTTTTTCTAATTTGAGAATTCTTAAGTGTTCGAGTATTGTGGAATGAAAACGTTCCACAACGCCGTTGTCGTTAGGAGTATGAGCAAGAATTTTATGATGTTGTATGTTATGAAGTCTAATAAATTCAGCAAACAAAGTATTGGTAAATTCAGGGCCTTGATCTGTAACTATAGTCTTAGGGACGCCATGATGGGTGCAAAACGTTAGAAACGCCTGGACGACACTTAAGGCTGTACCATCCCTAAGGTGGTATGCTTGTGCATATTTTGAGAAAGCATCAACTAGTGTTAGGAACTTTTCATTTTGTGCTGTAAAAAGATCTAGATGTAATATTTCGAAAGGTTTTGAAGGAGGTGGAACAACAGAGAACTTTTGTTTAATAGGATTACGGTCGTATTTTGCCTGTCCGCATATACTGCACTCGTTGATATACTTAGCTATGTGATCTTTCATTTTAGGCCAGTAATATTTGTGTGACAGTGCAAGGAAACATTCATTAATACCACGGTGGTTTGTTTTTCCTTCGTGATAATTCCTAATGATCTCTTGTTGCCTAAGATAATCTTTTATATTTTCATTCTCCTTTTTTGTTAAAACTAGATTAAAGGCAGAACTTTTAAATGTATTTTGTATTGCAGGAATAATACTATACATAGCGAGAGGCGGGTGAATAATTAAGCCGGTTTTGACTTTCGGATTCACGTATTCTTTGATTGCATTAATTACGTCATTTTCTAAATTAAATTCAGATATTTGTATAGTTGTACGGGTATGGGACTCGAAAGGTTTAGACACAGTGGGACGTTTCTTAATGTCACCTACTACTACAAAACATATTTGACGGTGAAACTTGTTTAGCGGATCGTCTGTAATTGGTACTTCTAAAATTGGGTTCTCAGCGCTAGTGTGAACAGTAATAGTAGAAGAATTGGAACTATTATTATCTATAGGTAAATTTTCAGTAGGTTGAACAGAAATTGAACTAACATCTTCGTTATTAATTTCAATGCGGGACAAAGCGTCAGCATTGGTATTTAATTTGCCTTGCTTATAAACGGTTGTAAAATTGTACTCACTTAATTTAAGTCTCCAACGTGTAAGGCGTGAATTTGGTTCTTTTAAATTCATTACCCATTGGAGAGGCTTATGGTCGGTTACAATTTTAAATATTCTACCAAATAAATAGGGACGGAAGTACTTTGTGGCCCACACGATAGCCAAAAGCTCCTTTTCAATAGTACTATAGTTAATTTCACTGCTATTAAGTGTTCGCGAGGCGTAAGCTATAGGTTTGTCGTTACCAATAGTACCTTGAGAAAGAACGGCACCTATGGCAAGGTTAGAGGCATCTGTTGTCAGTATAAAGTCTTTGCTAAAATCAGGGTACTGTAGTATTGGGTCGTTAGTCAGAAGTGTCTTACATTTTTCAAAACAATTTACATAATTTGGATCATTAATTGAAATTTTGGAACCTTTCTTAAGGCATTGCGTCATTGGCTTAGTTACACGCGCGAAATCCGGGATGAATTTACGATAGTATCCAAGTAGCCCAAGAAATCTCTTTATTTCAGTAGCTGTTTTTGGTATAGGGAATTTCTGTACGGCTGAAATTTTATCTGGATTGGGCTTTATCCCGTCCTTGCTGATAATGTGGCCTAAATAAGCGGTTTCCAATTTTAAGAATTCTGATTTATCCATTTGTATTTTGAAATTGGTCTCTCGGAGTCTTTTAAATACTTTTTCCAAATTGACCATGTGTTCCTGAAGGGAAACTGAAAATATAATAATGTCATCGAGATATACCAGGCAGATAATATTTTGGAGATCCCTAAGCACATTATCCATTACTCGTTGAAATGTAGACGGTGAATTTTTTAAGCCCATTGGCATGCGTAAAAATTCGAAGTGTCCATGTTCAACGGTAAACGCGGTTTTAGAAATGTCGTCTGGATGCATTTCCACCTGATAGAATCCACTAGCAAGGTCGAGTGTCGTGAAATAGTGACAGTTTCCTAATTTGTCAAGTACGTCAGTTATGTTAGGGATGGGATAACGGTCATCGATAGTCTTCTCGTTCAACTTTCTAAAGTCAATAACCATACGCCATTTAATTTTGCCAGATGCGTCACTCTTTTTGGGCACCACCCAAATAGGAGAGCTCCATGCAGATTGTGAAGGCTGGATAATATTTTGCTCTAACATTTTACGTATCTGATTCTGAACTTCCTGTTTATGTACAAATGGATATCTATAACTTTTAGTATAAGTCGGTATTTCGTCGGTTGTAAGTATTCTATGTTTTATTTGATTAGTAAAAGTTAACGGTTCTTCTTCTATATGAAAAACATCGGCGTACTGACTAATTAACGACTCTAAATTAGCCTTTTCCTCGGGATTTAAATGTTCGGTGCGTAATCGAGATAAAACTTTCTTAGTGCGATCTGATTGATAATTAGATTGTGTACATTGGACGTGGAACAATTCAGCATGAACTGGGCGGTCCATAGAAAATACTATGTCATGTCGCGATGAGTTAGTGGCTTCTAAAATACCGCGATTATTTTTTACAGATGTTACACAATTGCCAAGAATGCAGTTTGAAATTAATTGTTCAGGAATAAAAACTTCTCCGTCGTGAAAATTAATTGGTACTCTAATAAGCTTAGACGAGTTTCCCGGAATAATTTCTTCATATAAGTTACAGTTACGCGAATCATACATTAACAGCGGGTTTTCAGAGTTTCTAGTTATTAATAATCTATTTTTCAAATCAATATTGGACTCTAATTTTTCAAGCAGGTCATAACCAATTAAACCGTCAAAATAGTCATGAAATCTGTAAATATAAAATGTTATGTCATGGGTCTCGTTAAATTCTTGAAAACAGGGTATGTTAATAGAATAGTCATTGCGAGTCGTTGCATGAATGTTAGTCACTTCAAAAGGGTCGTAAGTGCATTGTATGTGTGCGAAATAATTCTGTACAGCCTCAGGGCTAATGAAAGATTGATTAGCGCCGGTGTCTATCAGTAGTTTAATAGGAGGATTCAAGATTTGAATATACGGTAACTGTCTTTGGGTTTGTAAATTAATTTCTATTTTAATTTTTCTGATTTCGGGGCCTTCTGAAAATCCTCGGCACCATCGTTATTAGTTTCAGTAGCTTGAGTATTACCGGTTTCGTCAAAAATTTCAATACATTGAGGAGTTTGATAGGAATATTCCTCACTGCATTCGTATACAGGGTACTCGCAATATTCTGGGGTATAGTAGTCATTATATTCATTATAGTAAGGGTCATATTGTACGTTATAAAAGTCATTGTAATTAGCTTCTCTTGACTTAAAATAATTAGTGGGTGGCGGGTTCCCTGTCTTAGTCCAGTCATGTACTGTACGTGTCGGGAACGGCTTAGATACATAGTGACTTACGCCACTCATAGGTTGGGATGAGTTATTGGCTGTCGGTCTTGGTCCAGTCGCTTTAAACACATTACTCTGAGTTCTATAGTTTGGTGGGGGTGCACTAAACATTTGCTGAGTCCTTGAAGGTCCGCGGAATTGTGGCGGATGGAACGGGCGATTGGCCGCTAATTGATGCTGAGACGTGAACGTATGTGAGGGTCCTGGTGCGTTAAAAGGCTTAGCAGGAGGTACATTGAAGGGGCGCGGCAATGGTGAAAACATATTATTATGTGGCACAGTATTAAAGTTAAACTTAGGACTGACCTGGTAATGAGGCTGCACCTTCTTCTCGGCGCCATGTCCATTACGCTGCTGTAAGTACAAGGTATTCATCTCCTCATGCACGAACTCTAATGCTTTTTCAATCGTTTCAGGTCGCATACACCGAATGCGAGAGCCTAGTGGATCGCGTAAGCCACGTGTAAAAGATTGTAAAGTTAACTTCTTGTATAAGTTTCTTTTAGACTCTACGGTACTCGCAATCGTTTCATGCAAACTGACATACGTCATTATTATACTAAAGAGGTTCATACATTTTTCATAAAATTCATGTGGCGTTAATGAGCCTTGAGTCAAAAGCGCTAAGTCATTGTATAAGGAAGTCTCGTCACGATGATCCGCGAAGTTGTTAACTAACGCGCTCCTAATTCCTTCCCAGTTCCCAGGAATACCGTTGGTATTTATAGTCCGGCCCGCCGGACCAACAATCTTATTTAATATGCCATTTAATAATGAAAGATTAATTAACTCATTCCCGGGCTCATTACTTATATACTGCTCAACTAATTGGTCACATATTTTTATAAATCTTGTTAAAACGTTTGAGTTCCCGTCAAACTCGGGCACTAAGCGCAAAGCTTTGTATATCTGGTCGACTGTAACCCTTTCCATTGTTAAACTATTTGAACTAGAACAACTCTCAGATTCCAAAAATCTATTAGCGTCTACAGTATTATATCTACTATTACTATGGTCTAACCTAGGGGTCCGAGATTGCCTTGGATGGAAAATCTTGGAGGTGGTTTAGGACGATTAAAGGAAAGCGACTCTAGTATCAATCTAAAGTACTCACATTCGTTGATTTTGTACCTCTGGCGTATCGATGTCTGGATACTCCTCTGGCTGCGGCACGTGTAGGTTCTGATAGCCGAAGTTCTTTGCTTGATGCACTGACTCTAATTATCGACTATCCTACCGACTGCGCCAATTACGAAGGCTACAACCGAAGGATCCAAAAAAATACAAAATCTTTACTAAAAATATTTAATTATAGAGAAATTACAATATAATAATTATTACTAAGTGAGTGACTATTGTCCTCAAGAACGAATACAAAAGTGAGGTTTCACATGGGCCGTGGCAACGGTGTCCGATGAAGCACGTTGTGCTGATGCGGGGCCTCGTGATGGCGCGACGTGATGGCGCGATGCATAATGCTGACTCCGCTCCTTGTGTCGTTGGCTGATGCAATATTGTATTATAATGAGGGAAATGCCAATAAGCGATATTAATGTGTTGTAACTATGTAACACGCTCTATAACACTTACAATATGTAAACACACTTTTGTTTACACCATCAACCTCGAACAATATTGCTCCGCTCTATAACACTTAACAATATGTAAACACACTTTTGTTTACACCATCAACCTCGAACAATATTGCTCCGCTCTATAACACTTAACAATATGTAAACACACTTTTTCACATAGGGAGGCTAGACTTAAGTTTTTATTTTGGGTTTCTCAGGATAGGCCACAATCCGGTATAGTGTATGAGGAGATGTGTGATAGCCGTAGAAAATTTAAAAATAGTTTAAAATGGTGCCAAAATAATAAAGAACAGATAAAAATGGAAATTATTTCAGAATGTAGAGCATCTAAGAATTCTAGTGACTTTTGGAAAGCGACTAACCACCTAAACCATAAGCCTGGTCTCCCTGTAAGCGTGGGTGGGGTGAGTGATAGCAGAGATATAGCTGAACTGTTTAGAGAACATTTTACTACTAACTCCCCGCTTGGTCCATCATCTGGAGATCCTGGACCCACCATGACTGGTGACTTGTTTAATGTATCTGCTAAACAAATATGTAAAATTGTAAATAGTATGGCTAGGGGCAAGTCGCCAGGTCATGATGGGCTCAGTATTGAGCATTTAAAATACGCTGGCGCTCATCTGCCCCGCGTGCTCGCCATGTTCTTCACATTGTGTCTGAATCACTCGTACCTGCCCATGGAACTTATGAAAACGGTTGTAGTACCTATTGTAAAGAACAGGACCGGTGATTTGTCTGACAAGAATAACTACCGGCCAATATCTTTAGCAACAATTGTGGCTAAGGTGTTGGACAGTGTGCTTGACGCCGAACTTGATAAACACCTTCACATTCATGACGCTCAGTTCGGTTTTCGCGCCGGACTTTCTACTGAAAGTGCAATTCTGAGTCTCAAGCACACTGTTCAATACTATACTGATAGAAGTACACCTGTGGTTGCATGTTTCCTTGACCTCTCCAGGGCTTTTGACCTCGTGTCATATGATGTATTATGGGATAAACTCAAAAAGACTGGAGTGCCTACACAGGTGCAACGTATCTTTCAGTTCTGGTATCGGCACCAGGAAAACTATGTTAGGTGGGCGAATAACTTCTCTGAAGCGTACAGGTTGGAATGTGGAGTGAGACAAGGTGGTTTAAGTTCCCCCAAGCTTTTCAACTTGTACGTGAATGAGCTTATAGTTGGGCTCAGCAGCACTAGAGTAGGATGCTGGATCGACAATGTTTCTATGAATAACTTTAGCTACGCGGATGACATGGTGCTGCTGGCCCCAACTGTGAGTGCAATGAGACAGTTGCTAGCCATATGTGAAAAGTATAGCTATGAGCATGGTTTAATATATAACTGTAAGAAAAGTGAGTACATGGTTTTCAGGGCCTCCGGTAAATGTCCAACAAATGTGCCTGCAATAAAATTAAATGGTACTCAGTTAAAACGAGTCCATCAATTTAAATACCTAGGGCATTATGTTACTGAAGGCCTTGACGACCAGGTAGATATAGAAAGGGAACGTAGGGCATTGGCGGTCAGAAGCAATATGCTGGCTCGCAGGTTTGCACGTTGTAGTGATCAAGTTAAAGTCACACTATTTAAAGCTTACTGTCAGACTTTCTACACGTGCAGCCTGTGGTTCAGGTATACGCAGAGGTCGCTCAGTGCCCTGCGTGTCCAGTACAACAATGGATTTAGGATGTTGTTGGGGCTGCCCCGATTTTGTAGTGCCTCCGGTATGTTTGCGGAAGCCAGGGTGGACGGCTTCCATGCTATCCTACGTAAACGGATCACATCTTTACTCAACAGAGTCAGGAGTAGCACTAACAGCATCCTAAAAGTTATAGCTGATAAACAAGACAGCAACATTTTGAAAACCTTTATTGGTTTACAAATTTTGTAAGTAATGTGTTTTTTGAAAAAAGTTTTGTAATTTTTGTTTTTAATCTTTTGTTTTTATGTGTGTACAAAATGTTTGTAAAATATGGATATTGTCCGAAATAAAGATTTTTTTTTTTTATTTTTTTTTTTTTGTTTAAACCATCAACCTCTATCAATATTGCTCTGCTCTATAACACTTACAATATGTAAACAAAACCAATCAGCATAAAATTGATTATGCACAAGAAGTCAATTGTTACTCAATGTATTTTTCCATTTGCTAGAATACACTGTCGGCACAATTTTGTGCTTCAGTCAAAATCTCATTAATCTTGTAAATTTTTTTCCAATGTTAAATATGTCACTCCCACTTATGTGGCCCACTCAGTAATAATAATACATTTTTCAATTTTATTCGCCTTTTTATTAACTGTCTTTTTTTTTATTCACTTTTTCTTTAATAAAAGAAATAGAACTCTTTTCACATAATGTTGCACCTTCATTTAATTTTCACAACCATTACTAAAGAAAATACAGTAGAAGCAATCTAAGATTCCCAGCCCATTAAATACCTCATACTGAAAAGGTTATGAACTCATAAGAGGCATGCCCAAGATTACTTATTAAATCATTGGCTCTCTCTTCAAAGTGTGAAGGCACCTAATTAGATAAGTACCTAATCCAAATAATTGCTGATTTTATAACGATTCAAACTGTTATAGTAACACCCTTGCAACATTCCTCTTTCAATTATCATTGAATATTGTATTGTTTAAAAAATTAAAATTCCAGCCATTCCAAATGACAGAATAATAAATATAAAATTCATCCAAAGACATGGACTAAACAAAAGGTAATAGTCAACATCACCACTTGTTAAACACATGTAAGAAGTCCAATTGTAAATGGTAAATAACTCTTTAATATTTATTAGGCACTATTGAAGCCCACATACACAGCCCTCACTTATTTCCAATTTTCATTACACACCCATACAACACAAGTGCAAAACAATTATCAATTTTTCTTATAACAATATAAGAAACCAAACCTGTTACCAAACACTCCTTTAAATTAAACCTTTAATTTTTCCACTTTCTTAGTATGAACCCTTCAATCACAGTAGGCATTTACTTGATTTATACTTAATAATTAAGTAATACTATGTAGTAATCTAAGACTAACCAAAAGTAGACTATTATTCTCAAAACATGAAATAATCAATCAACTAGAACAGTTTCTTGAACTTAAAAATTGTAATCATCTTCACCTTGAACTTTTACTGGTAGGTGAGAGTAATAATATAGGAAAAAAAGAATTAATGTACTGTATAGACTGCCTAAGCAGACTGAAAGTTTTTAAAATAATATTATGTGCCTTCCCATATGTGTGTTGCCAGTCTACATCATACAATAAAAACATTTACTATTTGAATAATTTCATTCATACCTTGACATGTCGTCATAGTGACACTTTTACTTTTTTCGACACTAATAATTTTATTAGTAAATATTGTTTTAAGACCAAGGATAGTTATTGCTATCTTACTAAGTCAGACAGATATACAATTGCTACATTGTTAGCAAATAATATTAAGTTTTGGACGAGTTTACATTGTAAACAAATTAATATTAACTCATTACCTACAGTTTTGCTAGGTACTTGTAATAATAGTTATTTAGATTTAAGTAATAGTATTAAAAGTAATACTAATTTAAACTAAATGTTCAGACAATAGGAATGCCAGAGCTAAAGATAGCTCATCAGAACATACAAGGGCTTCCTGGCAAGGAATTAGTTATTGAATTATTCCTTGAAGATTCAAATGTGGATATTTTGTGTTTGACTGAGCATTGGCTCAAAGAGAGTGAGATGATGTTCAGTTTAAACAACTACAATATTGTAAGTTGCTTTAACAGAAAGTCTGCTATTAGAGGTGGCTCCATGGTCTTAATTAAAAATGGTCTCCGCAGCAAAGAGCGGGTTGACATTGTTAGGCTTTCTGTTGAGCGATGTGCTGAGGTGACCTGTGCTGAGCTTGACAATTGTGTAATAGTTTGCGTATACAGTCCACCTAATAGTGACTTTGAGTCTTTTATTCAGGTCATGGACCAAGTTCTTGGAGTTGTATCATGTAATAGGAAAAGTTTAATAGTATGCGGGGACTTTAATGTAAATATCTTAGAACAGTGCAGGAAAACCACTCAATTTCTTAACATATTTAAAAGTTATAATCTTAAGAATATATTTTGTGAACCAACTAGAACTACTGCTACGGCTGCTAATTGCCTGGATAATGTTTTTACTGATAGTGGATACTTAAGCAAGTCCTTAATTAGTTGCTTGCCCTCAGATCACTGTGGACAAATAGTGTCCTTTTCAAATGGTAATAAATATAAACCTGAGGAGAAAATTATGTGTAGGCCCATAACCTCTAATAAAATAAAAAAATTCAAATACCAATTAGAGGATAAACTTAAAGCTATAGATTATACAGGTAATGATCCTGAAGTCCACTATAATTGTTTGTTTAGTACAATATCAAATGCTTTTTCAAATACATTCAAACAACAATATCAAAAGCATAACACTAAATCTAGATTCAGTGAATGGGCTACTGTAGGTATTTATAAAAGTAGGCGAAAGCTGTTTGACTTATATGCACAGAAACAGTACAGATTAGATAGTGGTTTTAGTGAATACGTTAGGAATTACTCTAGGATATTCAGGAAAGTATGTGAGCAGGCAAAGGCCATTCACATCAAAAGGAAAATAATTAGAGCCCCTAATAAAATGAAGGAGACTTGGAAAGTTATTAATAAAGAGTCTGGTAAATGTAAAATGAGGGATAGTGTTACTCGAATTAAATTAGAAAATAAGAATATTACCTCTCCTAAAGATATTGTAAATGCTTTTGAAGATTATTTTGCCAGTATTCCTTTTAAACTGACTTCTTCAATCAATTCTTGCGCTCACAGTGCTGTAGCCCTTCTCGAGAATAATATTAGTTCTGCTTCTAAATTTAACTTTAAACATATAGATTTTGGTGACATCCTAGGAGCATATAAACATCTTAAAATGAAGAAGTCTGAGGATTACTGGGGCATGTCAGTTAGCTTACTTAGTCATGTTATTGATATCATTGCACCTGATTTGGCACTTATATTTAACGAATGTATAGACAATGGTACTTTTCCTGACTTAATGAAACATAGTAGACTTATACCATTATTTAAGAAGGGATCTAAGGCAGAACTTGGAAATTACCGCCCCATCTCTATTTTGCCAGCTTTGAGTAAGGTGTTTGAAAGAGTGATGCTCAATCAAATGCTACTGCACTTTAAGACCAATAATCTTTTCCATAGCCAACAATATGGCTTTACTGGCGGGAAATCTACCACCGATGCGGGAGTGGCTCTAGTTAGCCTAGTTTACGTCGCTTGGGAGGGTTCGCAGGATGCTATTGGAGTATTCTGTGATCTTTCTAAGGCATTTGATTGTGTTGACCATCAAACACTTTTGCTCAAGCTACGTCGTTATGGTTTTGACCAAAAATCAATAGAATTGTTAAAATCATACTTAACAGATAGGCTTCAAACGGTAGATGTAAAAGGCATTAATTCAAATGGATCAAACGTAAAAATAGGCGTACCGCAAGGATCAATTCTAGGGCCTTTTCTCTTCTTAGTTTATGTCAATGACTTGCCTTATATGATAGAAGCACAAGCTGGCATAGTTTTGTTTGCCGATGATACATCGATAATTTTCAAAGTGGCTAGGCGTACTGCAAATGTAGATAAAGTTAACAATATTCTGAATGCCATCTCAAATTGGTTTTCTGCAAACAATCTATTGTTGAATGCTGGAAAGACCAAATGTATAAGGTTTACACTTCCTAATGTAAGGCAAGCACATGTTGATGTCATGCTGGAGGGGCATAGGTTGGAATTTTTACAAAGTACTAATTTTCTAGGAATTACAATAGATTGTAAATTGCAATGGGGTGATCATATCACTGGTTTAGCCAATAAGCTTAGCTCTGCTGCTTTTGCTGTTAGACGGATTAGGCAGTTGACAGATGTAGGAACAGCAAGGTTGGTATACTTTAGTTACTTCCATAGTTTGATGTCCTATGGTATACTACTTTGGGGTAATGCAGCAGATTTAGAAACAATTTTTATATTACAGAAAAGGGCAATACGTGCTATTTATTGTTTAGGCAGGAAAGACTCTCTCAGGGAACGTTTTAAAGACATAAATATTTTAACTGTAGCCTCTCAATATATATTAGAAAACATACTGTATGTCAGGAAGAATATAAATAAATTCACAAAAGTAAGTGATATTACAGACAGAAATTTGCGTAATAAAAATAAACTGCTCCTTCCGAGCTATCGACTTAGTAAGGTTAGTGATTCTTTTAAAGGCGACTGTATACGCTTTTATAATAAGCTGCCTGAGTCGGTCCTTGGTATGCCTGACAATAAATTTAAAACCTATGTTAAGACCACTTTATGTAAAAAGGCATACTACAGGACAGACGATTACCTTAAGGATAAGAGTGTTTGGCTTGGTGCAGGTCTCCCATAATGTGCTATTAATAATAATGGCATAAGTTGTATTAGGTACATTACAATACGTTTTTTTTTCGTATGATATCTTAACTTAATGTTTTGTTTATATACTTATTTTAATTTTACACAAACAAATGTACACTCGTCCACATTTGATTTAAGAGTTAGGAATCGCAGAAATTTACTTTGGTCGATGTTAGGTAAGGGCGTCCCTCTGCTTGTGTTTCCCCAAATTGTATTTATTTTTCTTCTATTACTATTGTCAGGACTTGTCATGCTCACTATAATGTCATTGTTTGTGGTGGCGTGGAGGCCGGGTCAATCCCTTCCCTACGATATGGCGAGGGGGTTGATGGCTGGCCTTTGCGTTATACTCGTGAACGGGTGCTACTTGGGGTGACTGGTCGACCCTGACATTAAGTATTTTTCAATTTTGGTACACCACTTATTTATCTAGGGGATAATTTAGTTGAGCGACGTTTTTATTACTAGAAAACTTTGTAAGTGTGATTTGGTGCTCCCACTTTTGTGTACTACCTACAGGACGAATCTTCTAGTTTAAGATATTTAAAAATTTATATTGATCCTTTAGTGCAATCCTTAGTTTTTATATGGTATACAATGGTTGCAGCGCTTTGTTACGGTTACAAAATTGTTGTAAAATTATAGAGACGTCTAAAAAATGCTGCTTTAGAGTTTGTTACGCCGCTTCTTCTCTACTAGCGCCTTGGAAGCGGTGGTAAAGTTTGGAAAACTTTTAATATGTAAACTTAGACTAAGTAGTTTTAAACTGACGTCAATAAGCTGTTATTTTGTAACATTATGTTGAAAAATAAAGAAACTGAAACTAAAACTAATCCAAAATACCAATAAACTATGAAATCGCATAGTACCTGTGGTACTATGTTATTTTAGATAAAACTTAACGTTGTCATTTTTCCTTTCAGAATTTCAGATAACTTTAGTCTGTACTGATACTTACACAGTTTTTAACTCCTGTCTTTTGGCATAATACAGTTTTAATTTTGAATTTGGAACAAAAATTACATTTATATACACCTTTCATGTTAAAAACTGTGATTAAACAATGAGAAAAAAAAACACTATAGGGAACCAAAATAGTAATAAAAAGTAAATAACTTGCCTTAGCAAGAAGTCGGCCGTTCTTATACCAATAATTACTTATAGAAACTTGTACAATACAAGTACATCGACTCCTTTTTGTCTTCCTTAGGCGTAGATCAAAAAGAATATTCTTTTTGTCGATCCCACTTCTGAACTATGGTCTACTTTAGGCGGGGTGTGGGAATAAAATCCGGTTTACTTTAACATTGTTTAATATCACTTTTCCATAATTATTGCAAAAATACAACTGTCTGTCTTTCCCGCTCAGATTCGGATGTCATGGCCGCCGCCGACGCAGTGACGCGGCCTTGACAATACACTAACCAATTTTACATCTAAATTCCTAACATCATGATTTATCTATTTAAATGAATTCTAAAATACATTTGTAACAAAGTACTATTTATAATAACAGTTTACTACTTGAATAAATACATTAACTATCAATAACTTTCTCTATTGTTTACTTCCTGTTGCTTCGATCAACACAACGTCATCATTGGCAAAAACAATAATTTACGAAGAGTACCTACATACGACATATACACAATAATATTATTAAAAATAATAGGTGAGCTTACACTTCTAAGCGAAAGAGACACGTCTATACCTATCGTTTGCACAAATTCGTGTTAATTTGTGCAAACGATAGGTATAGACGTGTCTGGCCACGTCGCATTTTGGAAATATGGCGCTGGTTAAGTGTAGCTGCATGGTTCATTGTGAGACAGTCGACCCTACTTATAACGGACAGTGACGCTGACCTGGTAGGTAAGGAAGAAACCTAAATTTGGGTCATAAGTACTAGGATTAGGATACCAATTTCTTCGTTGAATTAACAAAGGTTAGAGAATAATGTTTGAAATGGTTGCATGTCCCAGTCTCTATTAAAAAACTAACCGAAAGATACATAAACCACTAAGTCGTACTAGGGAACAAAAGAAATGTTTGTGCCATAGAGTTATGTAGGTACCCACATACTTTTTAAATTATTTTCGTACGTATACCAAATTAGTCGGCGTATGTGTATAACATATTACCTAATCACTATACGGCGCGCTCCCCGCTTTCCCCCGGATCTAGCCTACGGTCATTAATCATTTACATCAAGCTTCCACTTTTCCATATCGTATACGGAGGCAATAAATTAGCAGCTTTCTACCTTTTTCCGTGAGTCACCGTTCAAAGCAAACAAGCGACTTCAGTCAATTCAATTTAAAACCCACTCTGACAACACCAATTTGCCTGCGTCTAAATGGCTACCTTTGCTCCGAAAACCATTTCAAACACAACAATAAATCTTCACTGAAATCACGGTCTAATTTCGTAAAAGCCTCGTCTCGCTTTGCTAATTAATATGAATGGCATTTGCATCCGGCTTTTTCTCGCGTACAACATTTCCAACTATTGTTTTGCAAAGATTCTCACAATTTATTCCTGTTTTTACCCGACTACGCACCGTGACGGAGGGTTATTGAGATTAATAAAACACCGCCTGTCTTATGGCCCCGTTCAAATTACAACTTTTGTACTCTTTTGGTAATTAATTGGGTTGTTTGTCAAAAGTTAGACTTATCTTAATGCTTGCCTACTTTCTTAACTACTTAAGCTTATGGATATGCATTTACTGTCGTGTTTGGCGTACCTACTTAGATAATTAGGTATGTTAGTATTTCACCTTACTTAAAGTTCTCATATACTTACGAATATACTTATTAGAACTTTACGGACTAAAATGTTGTAGACCCGTATTATTGGTCTTAGCGTAATGATATTACATCTTACCTTTAACATTTTAGCTTTCCTCGATAAGTGGACTAATTAACCTACCGCCTCAGTCTTTTCTCTGTCTCCTAGGTGTGTATTTAATATAAAAAAATCAAATATCTGTATGAGATCTTTATATTCCAGTTGTAGTTCATTAGTAAGACGGAAACGGAATGTTTCAAGCTGTCTTGAATACTGTGATCCGATTCTGAAGTCCTTTTATAACCTCCAATTACTCTAGCGCTTGAAATATTCTCAGCAACAAGCTTTATGCAGCGTTTGTTAGTTTCATTTAACTTATACACTTCTCATCAAAAAAATCGAAACAGTCTGCAAGTTTGTGTTTTGTAAGTATTATCTGAAAAATGTGTAGGTATATTTAGGAATATGTGTTATATATCATTTAATAGGGAATTTAATGAGGTTTTTAAATAATGATGTTAATGTTCTAAATTCAAATTAAATTTTCATAGATTCAGTATTTTGTTTAACAAGTCGTTTTTATCCTGTGCGTAGTTTGACGGAAATTGATAAAATTAGGCACGTAAATGAAAAAAAAGCTAGAAAACGTTTATTTAATAACTCGTATCGCGCACCTAGAGTTCCTCACTCCTCTTATTACTGCGTACATGCGGTGTTTACCCGCAAGAACCGCCAAGTGGTGGCTTTGCTGAATTCTGGACTTAGTCAGGTTATTACGACTGAAAGATTGCATCTTAGCCTGTCGTCTTTTCATAGAATCTACAAACGCTATCAAGAGACTGGTTTGTTCACGCGCCTTTAGAGTTTTGGCAGAAAACAGGTAATTTCTGACCGAGTTGATCGATTTATAGTAACACCTCTCTTACAAAATCTACGCCTTAATGTTTTTCAACCGCAGCAGCAGCTTCATGATGAACCTATGGTGGCTGTAAGTGACTTTACAATTAGAAGAAGGTTGAAGAAATGTCGACTAGTACTGTATAAGCCAGCAAATAGGGAGAAATCAACTGCAGATCAACGAAAAGTGCGTCTTAACTTTTCACGTAATTACCTAAATTAGTCATACATCTAGTGGAACGAGTTCCTCCTTTCTGATGAGAGCAAAATTGTATTTTATGGTAACGATGGAAGGACTAAGGTCTACAGAAGTGATGGAGAACACTTTGCACCATGCAGGATTAAAAGAAAAGGCCATCCATGGTGGCGGTTCATGGACTGTTTGAGGAGAAATTAGTGGCAACGACAAGACAGAGTTTGTCTTTGTGATTGGGTCCCGTTTGCCCTTTCTTAACAGTCATAGGTACATCACAGTATCTTTAACCTCTTGTGATGCCCTATGCTCATTTATTTGACCCTGGTTTGACATTTATGTACGAGGATGCTGGGGCAAACACCGCGAGCGTTGTAAGAGATTATGTTACTGAAGTTGATATCTCTATTATTGATTGGCACGCAAGAAGACCGGACATGAATCCGATTAAGCATCTATGGGATGAATAAAAAAGACGAATTAGTGTAAAAGATCATGCCTCAAAAACACTTAGCCAGCTTTAGAATGCAATCCAAGATTATCCAATAGAGCGGGTATTAACCACTATTTTTGACCGTGAATCTCATCCGATCGATGAAAAACCGTACAGAAGCAGTAATGAGAGGTCGAGGATGATATCCAAGTTATCAAATAAACTTTTCCTAGCTTTTTGTTTATTTACGTGCGTAATTTTATCAATTTCCGTCAAACCCTGTACGTAGGGTAAAAACGACTTGTTAAACAAAATACGAAATCTATGAAAATTTAATTCGAATTTAGAACATTAACATCATTATTTAAAAACCTCATTAAATTCCCTATTAAATGATATATAACAAATATTCTTATGTTTGCGGACGATCTTAAGCTGTTTATTTCTATTAAAAATAACACTGACTGCGAAGTATTGCAGCGTGATATTGGAGCTGTTGTTGAATGGAGCAAAGCAAACAGACTGTCTTTTAATGTTTCCAAGTGTAAAGTGATATCCTTCACCCGATCACGCTTCCCTATCACCGCCACATACGAGTTGGCAGGAGAATCTCTTGAGCGAGTTACTACAATACGTGATCTTGGTTTAACGCTTGACTCCAAACTAAATTTTCATGACCATATTAAAAACACCTGTAAAGCCGCAAGTAAATCTTTAGGGTTTGTAATCAGAACATCTTCCCAGTTCAATAGTGTCCTTGTGGTAAAGCTGCTCTATAATGCATATGTGCGTAGCAAATTAGAGTACAACGCTATAGTCTGGAGTCCGCAAGAAAACCTATATACCCTAATGATCGAGAGAGTACAGCGCAAGTTGGCCCGTTACCGTACAAGCGAATTTACGGCTACTACCCATTCCTCTACCCTTCTGTGTTCGTGGGTGGGATGGTCGGTCTGGATACATTGGAGATTAGACGGAAATTTATACACATAATGCATTACTAATTGTTGCTGGCAAACAAGGTAGATAATCCGTCGGTACGTGAAAGTATTCATTTATTTGTACCGGACAAGTATATACGTGCTGGACGGCTGCAACATGAACTTCTTGCTTGTCCACCATCATGGCGCTTGCCTCAGGCTTCTAGTAGCCCCACGGGAAAAGCTGTCGAGCTCATTAACAATTTACTATGCTCAGGCCTGGATGCAGACATATTCTTTGACAAAATAGATCAGATGGCTAGGAAAGTTTCACTGTTTTTAAATATTTCTACAGACTAGATGAATAAAAGTTTCTTGCATTAACATTACTGTTGCAATGGGTTCTGACTTATGTACCTATATTGTTCTTTTTATGATTAAGTATTCTATATATTCTACTGATTGTTTTTTATCCGATTACTTGTTTTAGTTGTTTATGTTTTCATGTCTTGGTAATTTAATGTGTAATGTTAATTTTTTGTTATAATTTGTTTAATTTTATATTGATTTGATCCTGTTTTTCATTATTGTAGCATAACATATAGGCGCTTTGGTTTAACTGTAAGCTTATATTGCTCTTGTGTTAAATAAATAAATAAATAAATTCCTAAATATACCTACACATTTTTCAAAAAATCCTTACAATACACAAACTTGGAGACTGTTTCGATTTTTTTGATGAGAAGTGTATTTTTAAACATATTTTAATGTATTTTTTGCAAACAATGCAATTGGGTTGCATAAAATACATTAAATAAGTACGTGTCATCAATCAATTTCAAAACTTGGTGGGAGCTTCCCAAATCGGTGTTTTTTTTTCTTAATGTCTATTACTGCAGAACTTTCTTAACTTGACCAATTTGATTTTGTTTGCTTGAAAGAGTATTGAACGAAATAATTAAAAATGAATCTAATCAGAGTTTAATTTAAATGACTGAATGTTATTGTACTTAACTGTAATTAATGATTTTATAACTAGCACTGTCTTTAAAAATGTGGCCGAGTTAAGGAAAGACTTCTTTAAAATTAAGTCTACGGCGCGAGGTCGCGAGCCATTCTCAATGTGACACAGCTATTTCTATATTAACATACGCTTTATTATGCTATTTGGAATTATTACGCGTAGACCCTGTATACAAATGAAAAGAGTGCACAGAACTGGACTAAAATAGTGTATTGCTGTCCACAAACTTCAATACATGTATAAAAATAAATTGAAATCGGCTCAACTTTGTAGTCGTAGAAATATAACATACATACGGTACACAGACTTATAGATTTATAAGATTATATTATAGTAAAAAACATCATTCAAAATATGTGAAACGCCTATCAGAAGTACCCACGTGGCCTGTCATGTGGATAGAAACGCAATAAAGCCGCTTACGCACGGTCAACTGAGGTTTGCCTCGATATCGATGGCCTGTTCCGCATCCGCCCCACGTCGTCGCTCGTTAAGCCAATGCACAATCTAATGGATTTTTTATGTTGCCCGAAAACGTCCCGATATGCATAAAATGGAAAATGCACCTTGCCAAAAAGATTTTTCTCGTTCGATATAAATCAGTTTTATTTTTATTGTTTTTATCGAACGGGATGTTTAAAGCCGAGATATAAATTTCAATGTACAGTTGAAATTTTGAGCATGCCCGTTAATGCCATTCTCGCCAGGTTCAATTACAGTTTATTAATCAGATTGTTAAATGGGACATACATTTTGACAGGACAACAATGATAAAAAATATTTTAATCATGCGTAGATTTTTACTATTACTACTTATTTTGTGAAACTGTCTTAGATGTTTTCTTTTTTTTTATCAAATATAGTACATACCTGCGTTCAAATCAGCCCAGCCCTTACCTACTTTACTTCTGATGTTTTTATTAGCTAACATTTTTATTTAATATTATTAATAGGTAATAAACACAATACAAATGAAATTAAGAATACTTAAATGCCTTCTGTAGAAACTTGGCTCTATAGATATATCTGCATTATTTTTTTACGAACAGTGTCTGGTTAACAACAATTTCCCTTATTAGATTTTTATATTCCGTGACCACAAGGACATTGGGTGTTGGGTGGTATATTATTCGAATGATACAAAGATGTTGATAAGTGCTTATTAGAAGCACCTCGGGTCTAACTATTAGGTACGCAGGTATGTAATTACACTCGGCATTCAAAACCAATGTGTCACCTTTTTACAATTACTTAGTAGCTGGGTTATAATCAAACCAGGTCAGAAGCTATTCCTTAATGAAGAGTGTAAATAAGTTTGTGTAAAAGGGAGATTTAATCTATGGAATTGTCGATCTTGATGATACTTAGTCATAATTACTTTATGCCACACAACAGGGATAAGCATCATCTAGTGATGATTTAACCTTGGCTTACTAATAATAGGTTAACCAGACAAAAAGGTATAAGGTTTTATGACAGGTTTTCTTGCTTTTGTTTCCGGGTTGTCACCAACGTAGTATAAAAAAACCTTTAAATAAAAAAGTCTATATTTATCCGTCACCTACTGAAAATGGTCTGTCCAGGCAGCGAAACATTTGGGACTGGTATATAATTACGATGAGTAATGAAAATAACAGTTTTCCCCATCTTTAATAAGCAGAACAAAATAACTAATTAGTAATGAACTTGGTAAAGACAAAATTTAAGTTACATTGAAGTTCAGCTTTAATTAAGCATCATTTGTTTTAAAAGTTCACTAGAAATCAGACCGCAACTCGCTAGTTTGAGCTTAATTTGCGTTTTAAATTAAAGCTACTGTTAGGGACAACATTTTGTTTAATGCTTGCTACCGGGCTAAGAGATAGGGACTTTGAAATGTCGACGGATTAGGGAGGATTAGGCCAGCACTAAGTCGATGCAGCGCCAGGAGACGGGTTTAGAAAATAACTGTCGCCCTTTTGTACGTGTGAATGTCATAAGAGGTGACCAATGGTCTAGAAACGTTGTCTTCGATCTTTTAAATTTGTTGGTAGGTCACATTCACATTTCAAGGATCATCGTTTAGACCTGACCGCAAGACGCATTCGATGAATTTTTATTTATATGTTTTTAAGAATAAATTCGATAATTTTAGGCAAACCTAACACCTAATAGGTCATCTATTTGTAATTTACGGTAACTATTTGACCAAATTAAATTCATATTAGTAAAGAATCAAGAAGTAACCAAATGTAATTTGTGTGCATATATTTATACATGCACATAATCACTATGATTATGACAAGTCTTATTATGTGTTTTGATTGACATTTAATTTCAAAATATTCCATACGCTTATCGTTTTCGAACTACAGTAAATTATATTTTAAAGTTTACTGACATTAGAATCGTGTTCATTGAAAATAATATTTAGAATAGTTAAGTAAAAACGTAAAGTAAATAATTTTGAATGGGCATAAGCTTACTTATTAGCTAAAATGTATGCTTTTTGTGTCACCGACGATGTTGCATTGTTTAGCTAATGGAAAATAGGTAGTTCTACAGATTTAGGCTTGCCTTCTTATCTTCCCCATTAATGTTTGATTGAATTATTATGATAATTTCTTAATTAAGTCAGTAATATAGAAATTATCTAAGTAATTAATTTTTTTCACTCACTTTGTTCACAAAAAGAACACACTATTATTTCTCTGCCACCTATAAACATGCTCGTATATCATATGAAAAAGTTCTGACGTAAGACACCAATATGTTGATATTTATCAATATAAATTACACACAAAAACCAGTTATCTGATATAAATACGTAGAATGTAGATAGTAACGAGATATACTCATATATCTACAGTTGTAGCGCAAACCGTGTACTCTCATTAAAACTTTCCTCAGGCTGGGCTTGCACGTGTTTTTAATTTTTATCGAGAGCACTCGTCGTTAGTCGGCGGGCCGAGCATCGTGTCGTGCTGCGGCTTTGCCTGCTTTGATTGCGGTAATGACGTCTCTCAGACTCGGTCCTCGCCACTTGTCTCTTCTCACTATCTTCAAATGATTATTGCTTTACAAATTAATGATGTCCATATTTTAGCTCGTGATTTTATTTTTTGAACAGAAATGTTATCATTCAGTTATGTTTGTGGGGCGTGAGTTTGTTCATTCCTTTAGAGACTAAATTATTTTATTTACTTTAGTGATTATAATTTTATAATTAATTAAACGATTTCAACCGGAACTTTGAAGTAAATTATTAATAAGTAACATTTAAAAAAGTATTTTGTTAAAAAACCAACTAATAAAACAGTTTTAATATTTTTTTAAAAGACCATCTTGAAAGCCTCGGACCTCGTCAAACAAAATCAGAGTTTACACTGAATCTCATAAATTAATAGCTATAATAGAACGTATAACTAACTCAAAACAACGTTATTATAACAGTTAACTGTTATTATAACGTTATAACAATAAACAATGAGTTTCGAGGTATTCAGAGCAGTTATTCAAAACGGATGTTGCTGAGTGTTTTCGGTGACATTTACTACCAATGGACATAAGGGTCGGAAGACAATCAAACTGCTCTTTCTCGGTACACCCGTTCCGGCGGGAGGTACAATAAATAATACAGACCAATTAACAATTATCTGGTAGAAGTTAACAAGCTTATTAAACGTTTATTACCTTTGCTTATTTTATAGAGTGAGTCTACTAGAAATATTTGAGTCACACTTAATCTATACTCTATACTAACATTTTAACCACTTGAACGTTAACTGCGCGAATCGCTTTCGCGAGTCCAACGTTCAAGTGGCAACGCTCGCAGTTTTTTATGTGTTTATAAAAAACTGCGAGTTTTCCGTCTTGATAAAAACGGCTAACACGAGAAAATTACTGCATCAATTTGAAAATGAAAAACATCGTCGTGTTCGTAAAAGTATAGGGAATAAACTTAAATTAAAATACATTAACCTTATGAATATCTAAATACAATGAATAGTTGATAAACCTGAGAAATTGCGAAAAATTGTTGACATTTTCCGCGATTTTCCGGGAATTATATTATTTGTGAATAAAAATTAGCAACCCAAATTAATGATTTTATTTTTAAAATATAATTAACTATATTACTTTTAAAATAAAATAAATATATTAGTAATTCTGAAGGTTAAAGTATTTTAAATTATTTTTGAAATAAATACCTTTTTTAGCTGACTCGGCCATCTCGGCGTTTTGTAGTGCATACCATATTTTTGTTTAGACAATAAGAACATAAAAATAAGAACGTAGTAGGTTTGTTTTCTAAATTTAATTATTGTTTATTAGTTTATCTTCTAGAATTAAACGATTTCAATAAACTTTAAACGATTTCAAGAAACTTTTATTGAGGAAAGCGTAATTAAACCGCCATTATTGTTAAACTCAAGGCCAAGTTTTAGTCTTTGACTTTTCTTTTATTAAATTTTAAAAGTTACTCAACTTTTATAACATAATATCACGACCATTAGAAAGCACACATTTTCTAGATAATTGTAATATATTACACTTCCAACAATATTTAATTAATCAAATGTATTTAACACATAAATAAACAGTAAATTTCATACAAGGACATACGAAATGAAGCAAACTTCTGTTTGACATTGCGACCACAGATTATTTTTTACAGCTGTTTATTTTGGTGTAATCCGTTCTAAAACTATCGACAATTGTCCCACAGACTTTTTTAAACGTAGATTTTAAGCGGTAGAATCATGTTTTTATAAAATATCGCGCGTTGCAGAACGAATTTTTTTTTGGTACTTTTATACCATATGACGTAAGTCCCGCCATTTTGTCAGTGGATAAATCATACCCATTGACGTTTAAGTGGATAAAGAGGTAAATTTGTGTGTTTGTGAGTTTTTGACGTTGTAGGGGGTTATCTCTAGATCTAATGACCGATTTTATTAACCGATTCTTTCTGTGTTGAATAGTCCATTTATCGGGGAATGCCATAGGATATGTAGTATCACGCTATAACTAATAGGAGTAGAGCAGTAATAAAATATGTTTAAAAAAGGGACGCGTTTTTTTCGCCGCCCAACGAAGTGGACACGGGCCAGCTAGTTACTCATAACGGCAAATCAATCAATTAATATCTGTATTTGGCACAAAAAATAGTCATATAAGAATGACATTATTTTGCGTACAATAATGATTAAACATAAAATAACTATTATATATTTTTATTACTATTTATATCCGTGTGGTGACGGATTAAGAATACAATATGTCACCATCCCATCTCATCCCAAAAGTGTCGTAAAAACAGACTAAGTGAATATTATCTTTACGAAATAAAAAGAAGGAAAACTTGAAATTAAACCCTATATCAATCCGTCTGGCCTGCGTGGTATTAGTTGGCCAAGTATCTCTCCGGGTATATCCGAAAACGTAGGCGGAAACCTAGTACCTACCTACATGTCTACCTAGCAAGGTTTTATTAAGCCAAATTTTCTGCAACCTTTCTAAGAAGGCCTGGAGGCCTCTCTTTAGTGGGACATTATACGATTGATAAGAAGGAAACAATTACTAACATTTGTATTTGAAGGATTACCAGAAATTCTCGTCATGAATTTGTCATAATACTTACGACAAATCGGTTCCGTTATCTCAAAATTCAAAAGTTTCGTACTTACTCCTTGCTCTACATGCGAAGTACGCGCAAACGTGGAAGTTTACTTGTTACCGCGACTCAGCGATAGTACGACGAGTTTGAATATAATAGAAATATTGTAAAAACTTTATACTAATACTAGTAAACAGATTTGCTAGGAAGTTAGCGTGTAGATAAGACCTAATCTTAGCATTCCATGGATTCTCCGTGCGGGTGCCGGGTCCATCGCGTGATAGAGTTTAGAGTTTAATCAATTATTGTACTGCGTAAAACAATTGTAAGTTTTACTACAATAGATTTAGTTTCTCAATATTGATATAAATAATAGTATTTACATCGAGCTTATAGACTGCGCTTGCACAGCTAACAAAAGCAGAGATGCATAATGCAGTCGACAGGCAAGCAACAAATCCTCTTAGGCACGGTCACTGGCGCCGCCTATCGGCCCAGTTGCCGACGCAAATAACTCTAATGGATTTTTCATGTCGATTGAACACAGCATAGGTATAAACGCGTAGAAGATAAACGAATATTCTGTAAAAATCCTATGCCCTTTGTAAGTTACTATTTCATCGGTGAATCAGACATGGACGGGAACGCGGCTTTAAATTTCACGTACTTGTGCGATCAGAAATGATTGACTTGAGTCTCTAAGTAACCTGGTTGAATCATAATGATCAAAGCTACGTTAGTATAAACAGCGTCAACGCTTTTAGAGAAGTAAAGAACATTGAATCCTGTCAGGAGTCAGGCCAAAGTGAACGCTTCATAATACATTATACTTAGGTAATATGACTAACAAAAGAGTAGAAGATTGTCAATTTAGTAGTATTTTTAAACCTTTGATACCTCAGCAGCCAGTCATTTTATCAAAATTTAAAAAGCAATAATTATCTTTGTTTCCATCCCATAAAATTAAAAATACATTAAATAATTTTGTTTTTAGCCAAAAAAAATATGGATTTCTGACCACGAAAACGAAATTGTAAAAATATTATAATTGGTATCATCAGTGTACATACCTAGTTCATTGTAAACAAGCACACCTTTCACATTGGATTGATACTTTTCCATGAAACAGAAACTGCACAGTTCCAAATATGTAGATAAACTTGTATAGATAAGTTAAACGTTATTATAAACGGTATCTTCTAACCATTAATAATCATTAAGTCTAATATCCCCTGGGCGGCTTATAGTGGCCTCCCTGCTACCGAACATGGCAAATTATGACATTAATTTTATAATTATTATTGTGTAAGACACAATAGAGGAGGGTTCACAAAAACACGTAAGCTCCTTCCTATTCATTGTTCAGGGTGAAAACAATGAATGATCGTTTCAAAGTTAGAAAATGACTCGAGAAAAACTGCTGTCACTCATTGAGAAAATTGTATAACAATGATTTTAAGATTTTTACTCGGTATACTTTTAACTGTATCATCATGATAGAGAGTGATTAAGAGAAACTTGGTATACTTATACCAGGGTAGCCATGTGGATTGGTAGAGGCTACTATGTCATGCGGTTTGATTTGTAGAGTTATCATTTACGATAACCTAGGAATAAGATGTGTTTTAACTCCGAAAAGAATTAAGTATACACCAGCTGATCTTTGAATACAAAATGCAAGTGAAAATGATTTAGGAGACTTTTCGATCGAGTACACGGTGATCGCTACAAAGGCGGTTAGCTTTTCTTGCCCTTAAAAATGTATGTAGTTAACATTTATATTTTAAAAAAATACAACGAGATTGAAAACCTTCGGTTCTTTTTATCTTACCAAAAGATACAGAGTCGGCAATACCTGCTAAAAGTTGCGGGCAACATATAACGGAGGGCCATAACAGAAGAAGGGGACGGCTTTTGGACGAGATGATGATGATGATGATTTTTTTCCCATTACAGAGCCCCACAAACTCGTCTAGTCCCAAGAAATCAACCCAGAAACGAAGCAGATTTAAATTTCTCGAAATACTTATAATAATTTTTTTTTTTTTAAATCTTTATTTAGGGAGCTTTGTCACAATTTGACTATGTCGCTCCGTCAATAATATATTTATTATTCAGTTTATTACGATTGTGTCATTAGATATTCTTTATCCGTAGTCACACGGCTAAGTTTCCACACTTGAGTGCAACTAACATTAACAGTAACTAGCAGGCGTTACCTGTATTTAGTTAAATGCTTACTCATTCATACTCATAGTTGGAAAAGTTTCCTGATCATAATTACCGCTTGTAGTCTTACAGTAACGTGTTAATTGCTGACTTTAGTTAATCATCACTTTAGGTAACCTTTGATTTAGTTAATGTGAGGATATAAAGTGATGTGTCTGAGGTGATCGTCTAATGGCGCAGAGGCAGCGGGGCGCTATGTACACTGTGACGCTGCCTGTTTTATTCTTGTTCGTTACTCTTGTTCACGGTGGGAAAGATAGACCAGTGAGTTTTTATTAATTTATCTTATTCGATTAATAATTTGATATTTTATGCGAAATTGTAGGGATTATTAATATATCGTATTCTGACTGTTGCACATCAAGTGTACTGCAGTCACTTTACCATATAACGACAACAAAGGTCTTCGTAACAGTATTGTCAGCGTAGTAAAGAGATTTTCTTTTTGTACATGAAGAAGGCTCGTTCTTTTTAATCGATATTCTTTTACAAATAACTGGGAAGAGACTAAAATAATTTTAAAGTGTATTCGATTCGCCTTAACTTTCAAAACTTTCTCGCGCTATATCTGAAATACAGTAAGTAATTATCTTTTAATTTGATAGGTATATTACAACAAATTAAAATCCTAATTATCGCGCCTATATTAGCTGTTGAATATTAAAAAGGTGTGTGTTCAACAATATGTGAGATGTCCCGTTCTGAAGTGTTTGTTGAGGCGCGGTGATGGATGTGTGGCGCGCAGACCGATACTATTGCTCAATGTCGTACAGCGAATACCTAATGCATCCTCTGTGAATACACCGAGACGTATGAACTTGTTTCCATTGATATACGATATCATAATCATAACTAAGACTTCTTGTGAGGATTGACAGTTTATAGGCCGTATATCCCAGTTGTAATCCTACAGTAAGTTATTACTTGTTATAGTCGTAAGTCTTTTTAAGTATTTTTCGTAGCGTCATATTATGAATGTTGGCCATAAAATGCAACTTGTAGATACTAATGGTAGGTCTTTTCCGCAATATAGGTACCATGTAACCGTTTATACACTTCCAGACGTTTGTAGTGTGCTAATGTTACTGTGTTATGATTGAACAGTACAACAGTTAGTGAAATTACTGACCTCGTAACACAGAAATGTAAGGAAATCTGTGATTCGTAAGTATGGGACGTAGCTAATGATAATATATTATGTATCTTAAGATGACGACCGCAATGCAGAGGCTCTATGAGCTGTATATTAGAAACGTAAAGCATGCCATTAGGCAAAGGATTTGTTACGTCACTATGCTGCATAAACAAAAACACCTAAACAAGGACAAGAGATAAAATTCTCAAATGACAATGGAAACAGTCTCACAACATTTAAATTAATATTTAACATTATGATACAAGTTGATGCGCATCAGGTTGGTCCCCCTGGAATCACGACTTAATATTTTCTTTGAGAATGTTATCTCATTTTTAATATTGAAACGACTTATTTCCCCCAACGTTGTTCACAAAGGCAGTCGTGTAGATCAAGAGGCTGGCAATCTCTTCGCTCACCGGCCGCCCACACTTACTAAATAATGCTTACACAATAAATTAATAAAGAAAGTTTTCTTTACTTTATTCACACTCTTATACTTTGAATCTTCGTATCTGCGTATAGATGTCCCAGTGTAAGCATAGGAGTCTCGGTGATTTAAGGACATAATTAGGCTACTACCACAACTATAATACCAGATGACTTGAAGGGTTTAGTGACAAGTTTTCTATTCTTTTAGAGAAATATGAAAATGAGTGAAAGGGTTGTCTGTCAAATTTTCCATCTTTTCTAGAGTAAATAATAATGTTGATTACTAAAAATTTACAAAATGTGCCAAAAGGAGTTCGGAGATTAAGAAATGCTACGTTCTACTACTCGATTCGTTTAAACAACAGGACAAAAAAGTTATTATGAATACATTACGTTGAACTTTATTTTTTCTCAGGTATTCAGCGCGGAAATCAAAGAAATAATACAAACTGTTCACGACGAGTGTGTTAGCAAAACAGGGGTTCCTGAGGGTGAGTGTTCAAAAGAAAATTTTATTTCTCCTTTGTTCTATGTTAGCATGCGAATGACGCGAAGCAATCGGGACGGCTAAGCTACGCGCCACAGTCTTACCATACAATCAGAGAAGACATTTTTATTATTAAAAATTATTTACAACAACTCAAAGAGAATATAAACAAAACTAACGTATAAATATCAGTCTATCAGTTTGTATAAAATACCTGTGATATTATCTCTTTATAAGAAATAACAAAGGTGTAGCACCTCCATTATTTGTCACTAACATTATTTTGATATATAGTGTCTCATGTTTGCGTACATTAAAGAGTCTTTATTCTTATTTGTCCCCAGAGGATATTCTGAATTGCGAAAAGGGCATATTTAAGGAGGATCCCAAATTGAAGTGCTATATGTTTTGTCTGATGGAGGAAGCGAGTCTTGTGAGTTATCTGCCTTTTGTTTGTTTCTCTCTTCACACAAGCTTATACGGAATTAGATACAAACATGCTTTTAATTTATTTTTAACTCAATTTCTTTGTTTGTGTACAAAGTTAGCGTATGACTTTTGAATTTTAAAATAAATACCCTTTGAAATAAAGAGGTATGTATTTGTTAAACACACAACACTCTTATTGAAATGTATATGTATTGGTTTCCACATTTGGGTAATGCCTAGATCAAACACAAGAGGGTTTTTAAAATTTATTTACTTTTAAATATCTAGATTTGACTTTTGAATTTTTATTGTCTGTTGAGTAACCAAAAATGTTACTAGGTAAACAACAATAAAATGACCCTAGAGTAATTATGAACTACAGAGAAAGTTAAATTTTTTGATAAAGTTAATTACAATAATTGCTATCGAAACGGGTTGTTCTCGAACACATGACGGCAAAGTAATGGCGATGGAGTAAAGAAATATCATGACAACCAACAGCTGCCTTCGTTCCTAGAATGTATTGACGTCATCAGGTGCAGTGCATGCCTGTAGATACAGTCAAATTTCCTTGCCCATTAGCGTGTCCTATTCCGTTTTAAGTGTCTGGTTAAAGCTTTGCTGACAAAGTAAAATACACACTCATTATTATTTTGATTGTTCAGGTAGATGAAGATGACACTGTAGATTACGATATGCTGGTCAGTCTTATACCAGAGAAATACTATGAAAGAACAACAGCAATGATATTTGGCTGCAAACATCTTGGTAGGTATCTTCCTCTTGTTACAAATTATTACTTATTTATTAAGCTTGGCATTGCTAATTATTATTCTCTTTATTTACATTTTTCACATTAATTTACATTTTTAAATATATATATAAAATAAAATCATTTAAAAATATAAAAAAAGGTAGACCCACCGGCATCGGATACAGGGACTAATCTACCGGTGGTTAGGGCTCCAGAGATAGGAACCTCCTCACATAGCGTGCCGTGTCAATGAATACAATAATAAAATAATTCATTTGGGACTTCGTAATCGTGTGAAATGTTTTTTAGTTTTCATTAATTTTGATTGTAATTTTAATTTCAGATACACCGGACAAAGATAAATGTCAAAGAGCTTTTGAAGTACACAAATGTTCCTATGACAAGGATCCAGATGTAAGTTAAAAGTAGTGTTTAAAATAACAATGACATTTTTTTGGGCGTCATAGCTTTGATTGAATTAAAGTATCGTATTGTAGTAAAAGAAGGAAAACTTGAAATTAAATCCTATATTAATACGTGAGAGGGCCGCGTATGTACACCTATTTTTGGAATCTTAAACGTTCAGTTACTTTTAAAAATACTAGGGTTCAGCTACTTTTGTAATAACCGTGTTTAGCGTGTTATGGTCGTTTCGTATGTAAAGCTTATTCTGTACTCTTGTTGCGACACTGACTTATGACATTTTTAGTGTTCAGCAGTTTTGGAATTTAAAATGTGTTCAGCGACTTTTGGGGCTGACTGTAATTATTGGGCTGTTAACATTGTAGTAGTATATTGTTTAATATCATAAAAAAGAAGAAGATAAAAAAGTTAAGTAATCATTTCGCTTACGGTATATTACTGACCAAAGAAATAAATAAATTCTCTCATAATCTTTATTCGTAGATACTTTAGTACCTACATACAATGTATCATCAAAGCTAGTACCACCTGTTGACATTTGATTAATTGTAGGGAAACCGATTACTTAAAGTAGATATCATGTATAGCATTTGATTACAGTAGATGAGCGCTCAAGCCCGTTTTACACATCGACAAGTACAGTACCGAGTTAAGTAGTAAGTTGTTGATTAAGTTGATTTGAATAGATCTCCATCCTATTTTTTGGCGAGTTAACTACGAAGTAGCCCCCTCTTTCGCGTTTGGCCAACTTAACTCGCCCAAAAATTTGATTGGATGAAATTGGATGGAGATCTATTTAAATCAATTTAATCAACAACTTACCTACTACTTAACTCGCTACTGTACTTGTCGACGTGTAAATCGGGCTTTAAGCGCAAACATTTTGCTGTAGGTATCCCACACTTTTTAAGCCACACATACACAGACTGATTTATGCCAATAATAGAAATCATAGGTAGGTACCTAAGTAATTAACTGTGTACGATAATTATTATTCTTTTTTTTTCAGTTGTACTTCTTATTTTAAGTACATATAGCTGACGAGGGGGAAATGTTTTTATGTTAATAAAATAATTATATTTAACTGTTGTGTTTTACCTTTGAAATGAACCCAAAAAGAGCTCTTAAAAAGTAGATAAAATTAAAGCTGATTTAACAAAAGGAATATTTTTTTAGTATCTAGAAGATAAAGATGCTTCTTTGTTTTACAAATTACATTAAAAACATAATTCTTGATCTTCTTTTCAAATACTTATTAGTTATACTTTCGAACCCAAAGTATTCAATTGGATTTCTTAAGGTTTTTTGTCACCAATTGCCCGATGCATTTAAGCTAGTTAAAAATTGTTGAGTAAAAGGAAATAAAAGATAGTGAAATCGTTTTGGTACACTCCTGGCTTGAACCAGGAAACTGTGCGTTTTCATAATGTACTTATACCTATTTTCCAGCGAGAAGAAAATATTTTGGTACTTGTAAATAAAGATGTAATTTGGTGGTAGCCTCGGGCTCTCATCCCATATTTTTTTATAAAAAAAAATCTCGTTAAATTTTATTCAGATCTTGAAAGAAGTATAATGCTAAGGAATTAATTTGCTTCACAAGAAATAATTTCATTCGCGAAAAAATAAATGAGTTGGAATCTTGTAGAATAATTGTGATGTTTAGTGGTCGACCTGAAATTAAATATTAAACGACTTGTTAAAGTTAAAATTTGATTAAGTAAACACATTAATCCACTCTACTTTAATCTTTTTCTTTGATTTGAAATGTGAAAACAGGCATTTGTAATAATATTTTTTTATTGCTTGATGATGGCAAACGAGTACGTGGGGCAGCAAAATACTCGTCTGCCTAAAAATGACTGTTTACATGGGCTTTAAGGCGTCAGCTATGCCAGAATACAGCTAAGCCGCTACCTACTTACCCTAGATAAAAGTACTCCTATAACTCCACTTCCTTCTGTATCTTTCCAACTAAAATACAATATCATTTTTTTTTTCGGAGCATGATTAAACGATCATGTCAGTGTTTTGTTTTGCAAGCTGACAGCTTGGTGCTAGCTGTCGTTTGGAAATCAAACGTGACCTACGTTTTTTGTCTCCTCCAAAGCACGGTAGCGCTAACCTCGTATTCTAATGGCCACGGTGTCGTTGTTTAACCTTGTCTTATAGTTTTCTACTACGAATTATAACATATAGCTGAATGCCAGTAATATTATTAAAACAATATTTAAAACTTCTACACGGTAAGCAAGGTAATTCTACTTTCAAAATTAATATTACATTATTCCACAAAGGTTTTAATGTAGAACGGAGACTTTTCACTTAATAGCTGTGGAATTAAATGAGCATGTACCTCAGTAATTAAGACGTTGTTGCTTTACAAATAAACAAAACAATTTTCTGATGTTCTGTACTTGTTCTTCATTTTAGTACGTGTTGTATTTGTTTTTAATTAGAGATTATTCTAAATGTTGATATTCTTTACGTAATTTTTATGATTTATGATGATTGCGTCGCTGATACCTCTGGTTCGGTTCTAATTCAAATCAAATTTTATATTTTGTACATGAACTATAAAAACTGTGAAATGTTTCCTTATGTAAAGGTCGGATGAATATCTAACGTAATTTTTCTATATTCCTCATTGATTTGATTTGATTTGATTTTTGGTAATAATTATGTAAAGCTTTTATTATAATAACGTATAAGCATTAATGATAATATTAGACATTTTATGAGCACTGACACAAAAATGGAAAAAACTACTGTTTGTCCTAAATAAATATAAGAATCCGTCATTCCATAACCAACGTACCAGTTTTGAGTAACAATACATACTGACTCAAGTAGAAAGTGAACTTATAAATCCCAATTACAATAGAAGAGCAGGTTATTTAACAGCAAAACGACATTCAAAAGACGGAAAAACCGAGGGTTGAAACATCTGCACATAAAGAGGCAATTTGGAGATTGCCGGGGGCGCACAACCGCCACTGAGAATTGTACTCGAATGTATTCAAAATTAAAAAATGAAGAAAATATTGCAAGAAAATTCATTGCGGTAAAATAAACAGTAGTAGCGTGTTACTGTGAACAACCTCTGCAGCGGGACCCTGCGTTATAATGATGGACTATTGAATATCAACCGTATACTTGTGATGCCTATCACACTA
This sequence comes from Schrankia costaestrigalis, assembly GCA_905475405.1. Lineage (NCBI taxonomy): Eukaryota > Metazoa > Arthropoda > Insecta > Lepidoptera > Erebidae > Schrankia > Schrankia costaestrigalis. Next base: position 10,677,872 of record FR997827.1, read on the forward strand.
ACTCTCTTTTAAAATTTTCTTTAATTTTTTTTTAGATAAGTTTATTTTGTATTAACTTAAATGCAACTTTAAGAAACCATATTTTTTAAACGGTGTACCTACTATGTTGTTCTAATTTTAAATTGATTGAGCCAACTTCATGAGAGGAAGATCACGGGTCCACCCCTCTACTTACTCACAGTATCATTTGCTCACTATTCGTTAGAAATATATTAAAGCGTTAGGTGAAACCAGCATTGGCTAGTAAAACTTTCTTATCATAAGTACCATCATTAAAGGAAGCTGTGCGTATTGCATTTATGGGCTAATATAAGTTCCTAAGCACATGTAAAGTTCGCAAGACTTTCTTTCAGCTTAATTGAAAGCTTATTTCTAAAACTTTTAGAGTAATAAAAAAGTTATTCCTGAAATTATAGAATAACTTTTTAAAACGACATAGGTTCTAGTTGTTCTAATTTCAAATTGATTGCACCAACTACCTGGAACATCACGGGGTGAGCGGGTGGCCAACAGCAGAAGGCGGTCAGTCGGCAAAGGCAGCGGATATCGCAATTTGGCGCTGAGCCGCAGTAATGACGGCCTAGCTTGGACGTTGCGGTCGCGTACGTGCACTGGCTACTACGAAATGCTACAATCTATTGAATTCTGTTAGACTTATTTAACGAAATTATTTCCAAATACTAAATTTTATAATAATTTTATGTTTTATTGAACAACATTACAGATTTTTATTTGACTGTAAAACAAAGAAAAATTATGTCTGCAACACTTTTGTGGTATTCTTGTAGTAACGTATTTAGACGTTTTTATAATGTTATAACTTATTTAGTTTGATTATTATTCACACAGCATCAATATACATTATCAAAAGTAGGAGCTACTTAGTAGTAGGAATTAGCTATAAACTTGCTGTTTTTTTTTACAATTACCTTTCCTGGCATTCCGTGGCTTTTGCACATTTACCATGCGCACGGTTCAGTCTCATTCATTCATCATGGGATGCCTAACACATTTATAACTTCGGCGGTTCGCCGCATAAGAGGTCTGTCCACACTGAATGTTGCAGTCGACTACAACGGTTGGTTCACAAACTGCTGTTCAATCTCCAACTAGTTCAGTTTCAGTGATTAGCGCTTGACAAACTAAAATGCAAAATACGAGTATAATATTGTATTATTCTGTAATATTTATATTTTAGAAACATTTTTTATCGATAGGTTACTTCTACCGATCGTTGCACAATATCTATAGACTACCTAAATAAATGTACTATCAAAAACAAGTTTTTCATATCAGAGTATTCAACCAACAAACAAACTCTTCGGTATAAACATATTAGTATAAATTTGTATCTACGAAGAATACAGATAGACTATTACAATCTGGACTATGAATATACACAGACGAATGAACCATTTCAAATAGAGATAGCTCAGTTAGACGGTCTGATAGACTAATACGTCCGAAACCGTACGCTGGACTTACCCCCAAATTATTCTGCTCCCTATTCAGAATATTAATAGCATCGGATTTAATGGTATAGTGATTTGATAATAACGAGCATTGTAGACGTCTAAACAAACAATTTGTAGGTGATTCACTTTATTGTGCAGGGATAAACATTCCAGACGGAATTGTTGATGAGTTTATAAAATATAAAATTTTACTTACGCGTATAGATTAACGTATTAATTGTTACACGGAATTTATGTCGCAGTGACTTGCGAGATTCAATTAATTGTGATTCTCGGTAAAACGGCCCAGGGAATTGTCTCTCCAAAGAGTACAAAAGTGATAGAAAAAGAACTTTAGTTTACTTACGAGTCTAATAACACCTGATTGCTATAGCATCAACTTACCCGAAAATCATCCCACCCTACTCGTTATAGAAAATTCCATAACAAAATGTTGAACATTAAAAAACTTAGCATGTAAATTAATTCTTTAATAATTTTTCCCACATAAATATGGTCCCTCAAGATCAAAAACCTTGTCCAGGAAATCTAATATGAAATAGCATAAGCTTAAGGTATACAAATAAAAATGTAGTAATCACTCTGTTTAAATTAAAACATAACTTTCTTCCTCTATCCAAATTGCTTTGATTCTGGAATTTAGTCACAAAATAACTTTTTCATTAATAACTTTGTTATTAAAAATGATCGTTGCATAGTAAAATAAATAATTTGAGTAGGGAACGTTAGTGAAACAAGCCAATTATCTAAATAAATTGAGTTAGCCGTTCTCCCCGTGTGCGGACGGGCCGCGTCGCTCGCCCCCAGCATAGTTCGCCTCAAAGGAAACGCGTTATGCTCCTTCGGTAAGGTGTTTGTTTCGGAGGCGCGCCGCAAAATGAATATTGATGAATTCATGGGGTCCGGAGATGATTTGCTGAAAAATTAGTTTCTTTTCATCGTTTTATTGCTCCACAATGTATCGGAAGCGTCACTGATGAAGACTAATATAGTCTTTAATTTTGCTTAGTAACGATATATTTAAACAGATTTATTTCAGTCATTAAAATTGTAAGGAATATTTTGGATGATAATGGCTTCGTTTATTTATCATTTATCTTTACTTATCATGAATTAATTTATCAGATTTTGTATTAATTAATTTGCTTTTAATTAAGATGTATCTTTTGAGATTTAAGTAGTACTTTTATGGATGATATAATAAGGTATAAATATGCATTTCTGTGTCGTACACGAGTTCATTGTAGCGCGTATATACCTCATGGACGCGTGTCATCTTGTTCAGTATGACCAGAAGATACAATTTATATGCAAATTCAGCACAAGATACAAGCCACTGATGTCAGTGGGTGTCTCTAGTATGCGGCGCTCGCTCCGGTCTGCAAGGGTCGCCGTCTGTGATAGCCTCCAAAATTACTTTTGCGCATGGAATATTCATGTTGTATTGATAATTTCTATTAGGTATATTACGTGTTGTTTTGAGTAATTTGGATGTTCATTTATGTTTATTATATAGATTTTATATTAGTATTATGTACGAGTGGTTAGAAAACTGGATTTCAAAATTAAACCGGCCGATTAATCGCCGACCTATAATACCATTCCTATTTAATAACTAGCCGAAGAGATAATGAATTTCTCAAGGTTTTACGAATGAATTACTGATTTATTTATTTATTTATTTTTAGTGACGTCTGGAGTGGAGACTGGCCATGAACTCATGGACCAGTCTCCACTCCAGAAACTCCACTCCACTAAACGCAACTGCGTTTAAAAAACATCAAAGCATGTTTATCTAATTGTAGCAAAATTAATTTCAGCCTAGCTCCTATTAAACTGTATTTAAAATATATTACAGTCGAAAAAAAACATTACATTCAAAACTCATTCGCTACGAAGTAACAAATAAGACATTTGCCTCGAGGGCGAGCTTCTTGAATCAACCAAATTAAAAATCTACTCGCAAGTACGAGTATATTGTTTCTTCTTTTAAATACCTCTCTTTATTTTTCTTTCATTCAGGCTTTGTTTACGTAAATCGCTCAAGTACCGCGAAGACGACGACGAAGGTCAAGTGGGTGTGTACAAGGGCTACGCTCCTAGTTACTGTGATTGCATCTTCATTCTGAAGCCACCCTGCACGAACAATACTCATTGAAATTAACTAAACAATGAAATCTGGATGTGGTACAATATCGGGTCAGGAGTAATTTCTTGTTCAAGTGGCTTTGAGTTTCGTACACAATAGAAAATTCTAGGGAATTCTTGTATCCAAATATTGACACAATTAAAATCGATGACGAAACGATAAAAAGTACATTAATTACAATTGCATTTTCCAATGGTAAAAACATTATATTTTTATTTAAAGTCCATTAGTGTCCCACAGAAGTTCAGAACGTCCCTCAATGATCCTTATAATCCTAACTATTGTCTAAGACTTTCTTTTACGTACACACAAACTACTTATAACTTAGTCCCCCGAAAACTTTAATCCTCATAGTAAGTTACATTTTGTAAGAAAATTAAATAACTGACTTTTATTTTGCTACTTATAGAATAGAAATATGATACTTACTTATCGTACAGAAATTGCCTTCTCCGATTTCCCAAAATGCTCAATTTTCTTAATTCAATGTAGGACGCGGTGGCGACCGCTGGCTAAGCCAATTAGTGTCCACTTGGGTAAACACCGGCTCGTTAGCGGACTTGTGTGTTTTATTCAATTCAATTTGCTAGTTCTACTGCCACTTATTGATAGAGCATACTTTCTTTGTTCGTTCCTAATTTTCTGTGACTCGTGACGGTAGCTTTATGTTAAACGATTAGTTTCTGATACTCCTTTCAACGATAATAATGATGATGTTCGTAATGCTTGTTTTACTTATACTGCTTGCTATGTTTTTTCTTGTTATAAAAAATATAATAGTTTTTTTATGTAAAAAGCCATGAATTATATGTTAGTTTTATTTTACAACTTCCAAACAAGGAATACTTACTTACTAATACTTACTACTTAAAGTAATTTTTCGCATGAAAAGTTTACTTTGTAGTAATAAATAATGAAAGTAAACTTTTTCATGCGAAAAATTACTTTAATGTTGTTCAAATTCAGAGATAATAACGAGACTTTGCTAAAGTAAAGACAAAGTGCGGTCTCTGAATCTGGCCCTCAGAGACCGCACTTTGACTTTACTTTAGCAAAGTCTAGTTATTATCTCTGAATTTGAAAAACATTAAAGTAATCTTTCGCATGAAAAGTTTACTTTGGGAAGATTACTTTTGAAAGAAAGTAAAGTCACGACTCTGAATCTGGGCCTTATATCTCGTTTTTGTATCAAAGTCGAACTTTCCTTCAAAGTAAAGTCAAAGTGCGGTCTCTGAATCTGGCCCTTATAGTCTTGTGGTAAAGGTACTATTTTAGGTATGGAATTACTACCATAGCATAGAGACAATCAGGGTTCAGAATAATTATTTGTGGATCACACAAATAATTGTTTTGTCGGAGATTCTAACTTATACGGCTCTCTGTTCTTGAATACTATAGGCGACCGCTGCGCCGTCAATGCATTTTTTCTTTCAAGCTAGCAGAAGAAAATCTGAAGGTCTAATAATTTAACATAATTTATCTGAATAAGTAGATATTAAAATAAAAATACTAAACTTAAACGCAAACCTCTTGACAGCCTCTTTTCTTGACAGTCATGGACCACCATGACGGTTACGTAGAGGTCTCGGGTTTGATTTCTGCTCAACGTAGATCTTTATGAGCTTGAACATGTATGTTTGTATTTTTCTGGGTGTCTTTTTATGTATGTAACTATTTAGCATATTAACGGTTTACTGAATATATAATCACAGGTGTATCTAAGAGAATACTTATTAAAATTAATATTTATTACCTAACTAAAACAAATTTAAATATGCTAATTAAATAGAATAATGGTTTATCAAAAGCTAGTTTACTTGATTAATTAGTGGCACGTCAATAAATTGTATATTGTAGGTGATGTCAGGCTCGGCGATTGGCACATCGAAACGGTTGTCCCGCGGTAATCTAGTCCGTGACTTGCAAGTGGAATGCGTGGTTTTATTACCCTCCCTGTGGTGGGGGAGGGGTGCGGGGTGCTATTGGCTGAGGGAGGCAGGAGCCAGCCACTTCTCGTCGTTAGTTGTACCGCATTGTGTAGGTTATTGTCGCTCACGATGAAGCTCCTGTAGACGAACCTTTCCACGCGTTTTAGTGTCCGTAACATCTCAATTGTACACTTGGAAGTAAATTTGTTATGTGGGTATTTTGTAATTAACATGGAAGCTATTCATAGAAGTGCAAATAAAAAAATACTTACAGGCTTCTTAGAAAAAAAAATATCAAAAATCTGTTAAATACAAAACTGCTACATTTTCTCTTAACAAAGCAGAACCATTTTCATTCTATACCTTGTCCCTGCAGCAGGACCTTAATATGATTTATTTTTGTATCGTTTATAAAAACTTAAACTCTCGTTTTTAATCCACATGGCATAAATTTTAACCTTTTTTCATTCTCTGTCCATAGTAGAACCAAACCGTAACTTTCATTGAGTCGAAAATTATATGCAAAATCACGTAGAAAGTCACGCCTTAAAGGTTGAGCGGAAAATAATTAATATTTGTAAAGTTTCTTTTTTCATAATACCGCAACCATATTTTCTGCAAAACAGATTATCCCAATTTAACGTAACAACATTGTAGTAGAGGATTAATTTGGATCAAGGCTATGCGCAATCCGAAGCCATTTTAAAAACATGGTGCTTCCATAATGATGGCTTGATGAGAGGCGCGTCAGTTTGGTGCACTTGCCGCCCACTCTCGGCCCTCCCTTGTTGCCCTTCGAGCCCACAAACCTTATAACCTTGTACATTTTATGTTATATAAATTACTAACACAACCGCTGTCTAATCAAACTTTTCTCTTAAAAACTCCTTAGAAAAATGTTACGTATTTTAACAAATGTTGGAAGGCTAGAAGTTATCTTCTAGTGATTAAAAGTTATTTTTATTTAACAAAGCAAAGAATGCTGATTCCAGGGATGTCTTGAAAGTATAAAGAAGACATTTCTAAAAGGCCAATACCAATCAATCTGGCTAGGATGTCATTACGTCAATTTTTCTTTTGTCTGCCCCTTCAGTGGAATATTAATTAGCTGTAGGTAATAATTCATTCATTCTTTCCGATGGATGAGGGAGGCACAAGACCGCGCAGAGTGGAAGCTTTTGGAGGAGGCCTATGTCCAGCAGTGGACGTCCATAGGCTGATATGGATGGATGGATGGAATAATTCATTCATAATGCAGAATGTCACAAGTTCTTAACAATCTTGAGCGCGTTATTAAACACTAGCTGATGCCTGCGGCTTCACCCGCGTTGTATAAGTAGCTTTAAATGTTATTCTACATTCTAAACTACCTATATCTATTCCATATTTTATCAAAATCCTTTCAGTAGTTTTTGCGTGAAAGAGTAACAAATATCCATACATCCATCCTCACAAACTTTCGCATTTATAATATTAGTAGGATTCTTGCTTATAAATATTTATTTAATGGACGTACAGAACACCCAGGTAGGTAAAGTATAATCTCTGGTAATCATGCTGCTTAACAGTTCTTATAATAGCTATAAAGATGTTTTAATACGATCCTATTAAACTTAATATCAGTTCCGAATGTGATTCAGTTCTGGTACCTAGCTATTTATCGGGCAACGTTCCAATACGTGGTGAAATTTTGTTGGTTTGAATTTGGTATTGCTATTTTGATTTCAATAACATCAGGTTTTCAAAAAGGGGAGTGTTTTCAAAAAGGGCACTCCCCTTTTTGAAAATACTCCCCTTTCTGATTATAAAGATATCTCTTACATTTATCAATACTCATGAAACTATACTGGGTATACATAACCAAATAAAGTTAATTTACTTTTCGGAGTAATGAGCTTAATACAAAGAAAAATGCATGAGAAATAGAACTAATTAAGCCTATAACCACTTACTTACCAATATTTAAAACTAATACATGTTAAATAATGTATAGCTTAGCTAAAACAGACTCTTGTTAAGCAACGCTAACATGTTTGTCTGAATCAGGAACAAAGTGTGGGACACTTAGAAGTTGAACGTTAGCAACAGCTCCACGCGTTCCCTCTGACACTCACTGAGATGAGAATGTTGTAACAACTGAACTATCCAGACTAACAGATAACTATCTATTTGTGTTTATAAAATGGTGAACAACAATTGTTTTGTTGTTATATTTAGCCTTTTTATATTTTTGCGATGTGGTCTATGTTTTTTTTAATTGTATAAAAAGACAACTCCCACACTAGGGATCATGCACTGTGTCGCGGGGACCTTTTACAAACATCAATTAACGGACACAAAGAACACCCAGACCAGGACAATAATTTGTGGATCTGACAAATTATTGTCCTGCGTGGGGATCGAACCCACAACCTCTTGCACGGCAGCCGCTTGCGCTACCGTCGCGCAACCGAGGTCGTCATGTTTTATTTGACCATTTTTTGTAATAAATGGAATTCTAACTGCTAAGGAACAGGATTGGATGCGCATAGCGTAGGACCGTGTAATATGGCGAGTATTAGGAAATACTTATGTGGATAGCTACAGCCTGTATTGATTAAATAGCTATGTCGCATGTGATAAAAAGTTTGAATATAGTAAAGGACTGAAGAAACAAAATCACCTTGCTGGTCAGGCTATTTTTATGCATCTTTATACAACGCTGTATAATGGCCGTACCTTTCTTGAAGATTTTCTGTGATTCATCTGTAATTTGCCTTTTCATAAGTGATGCTGCGTATGTAAAGTGTAAAATATAGTGCTTTATAAGTTACTTCAACGTTATTATTTACAAAACACTGTTATTACCTAAATGCAAAACACGTGAGTGATGAAAGAACATAATAATTTTAGTTTCCCAACAAAATTTTTATACATACAACATGGTACAAGTTGAACGGAGTTTTTCGAAACTTCCCTTCTTTACTTATTTTGAGGACGGTCGGAGCGAGCGTCGAACTCCCTAACTCGTGTTATTGAATTTAATGTACCCTCCCCGTACCTAGTACTATTCAGTGTCGATAAAATCACTTGGACCTGTTAGACATTACAGTGTGTGCGTTGAGGTCCTACGAGTATATGTGTAGTACAGACGACTCCTGACTAAACAACTGAGTGCCTTGAATTAGTGTTGCTCTAACAAATTGAACGAGTCCTTTTACCCATTTGTTCCTTTTGATGTTATTTACTTATAAATAAAATATATAAAAGACTAACAAACTAGACGTGTTGACTTGTAAATTTTTTTCTCGTTTACCGCAAAAGCTTTCGTTGAGCTAACATTTGCATTTGGCGTCGTCTTCGTTTGTGAGAGACGCACTTTAATCACAGAGAACAGGTGGGAAGAGCCGACGAGCAATTTTAATATTGGAATTTCTTATCAAATCCAGCCCCGCAAATAGTACAAAAATATTTGTTCCATTCGGGCAATTTCACAGAAGACTGGTTTATGTACTTTTTTTCAAACGAATTCAAGATTAATGTTTCGTTTATCAAACTGGTTTGTATTTAAGAACAAAGTTATAATATGAATTTATGAAAGCAGATTTATTTATTTTTTGTTAATACGATAAGTTTTATGTAATAATATTTTATTTCTAAGAAGTTGTTAACTAGATTTTAGATAGGGAGGCCTATTTGCTTTGTAGTGGGACATAAAAATCCCACTCAAATATTAGAAAGAAGCATTGCTACATTAACAAGTTGGTGAGACCTGGTAAGGTACGTTTTAAGATTTGGTATTAAGTATGCTTGCAAAAGTCGACTAGGATTATCGAGCGAATAGGCTGGTGACATATTGATTAATATATCTTTAACACCATTCAGAAATGTCTAGATCCCCAAAAAAACCAAAGTGTCCAACATAGTATTCTGTAAAAGCTTTAATTAAGTAATCGCCCAATTAAAGTTTTTCTGTTAACTAGTAGTATCTGGTTGTATCTGGTTATATTTAATCTCGAAATAAAATGAACACCATGTATTTTTACTCTCTTACCACGTAGGCGACTAAGAATTTAGAAGATCTATATTATACCTATCTGAAAAGAAGAGGCGCAGTATTTGAAATTGAGGTGTGTATAAGAAGATTTTTAGGTATGAAGTTAGATGAAGCAAGCTCCTTTCTGTCTACCTTATGGGAACAAAACACGACTTTATGTATGTGTGTGTATGTATAACTAATACAATTTTCTATAGTGTCTGAATGATGCAAAATACATTTAACTTTCTGTTAATCCATTAGCGCGAACACTTGTTTTTTTGTTACAAATCTAGTAAGTAAAAATATTTAATTAGCACTGAGTCTAAAGTAGAAGTCGAGTTCTGGCAAAGCACACGTAATAACTTTATAAAACTATGGTTATCTAGTGCGAGACTTAAAATAAGATCAGCTTATTTACTTACGTGCCATCGTGTGTTTTATTTATTCAATAAGTTAGACAACGAACTATTTTCTATGTCTTTTTTCATAAAGTTTTATTTTTGAATGCTTTCTGGGATATGAATTGGCAACATTTAATTGATGAACTTGTTAAACTTGAAATTTTTGATGTACTGCATGACATTGCGTGAAATTGATCCTGAATGTTTTAATACGTCATAGTGAGGATACAGAGAAGTCGCCTGAAGGTAGGTAAGTTTAACGCCATAACAGAAGGACAAGAATACTGGGCTTTAAAAAATCAAATCCCAGAGTTCCTCTGCGCTGCACTAGTCACCCTGGGTTCAAGCTTTTGAGTAGGTTCCATAGTGTGTAATTTAACTTATTCTGTGTTGTTTTATCTTAGTTGAAAAAAAAAAGAAAACTTAACACATTACATTATATTATACCAAACCTCCTGGCTGCGCTGTTTATTAACGGTTAAAACAGTTGCTGATTGGACTTACCCTATTTTTGACAATGTTGAAAGTTTAATGGCGGAAAGGGGAAGACGAATCCTTCTGACTAATACATAGTCCATATAAAGAGTTAAAAGAGCGTCTTTTACTACAAAGTAATTCGTGTAAACCATCTTTAGGTACCTCTCTAAAAACCGACTTCTTTTACTGTAGGAATCTATGTATAGCTATTCATTGTATTTATCTTGTGTCTATTTATTAGGTAAGTTAGCGGGAACTTTCTTTAACTCCACTTTCTCCTGATTAAATAACTTCTGGGTAGTATCGAGAATCGGAAGCTTTTTGTAAAAATGTGGTAATGTACTTTTTGTATTTTTAAGTGTTTGATAGCTTCACTGGTGGTGATGAAATAATAACGAATTGTTGATACTTAAATATTTGTAAAAGTTTTAGTTCAACTGTAATAACAAATTGTCTAAAACATTAAATGAGATTTAATTACCCATCAAACTATTTAAATTCTTTCATATTGTTCGATATACGCAAGCTAGTTTGTTGTTTACTATAAAAGCTTTGTAAATTAAACTTTATTTAAATAAATTACGTAACCCATTATTAGTCCATGTATTCACTTAATCACTGTTATTTATGTAATCTAAGAATCAATATTAGCAACTGAAAAGGTATTGAAAACTCTGTGAATACTTGCACGTATTCAATTTTCTCGACAATATTTCACTCTGTTGGCATTCTTCGTTACTCTGCAAGGTCTCCGCAGGAATTTACCAAAACATATTTATTTCGAAACTCAATTACCGAAACCTTGATGTCAGATGTTGGTGGAATATTAGTGAAGTTAGTATATACGTAGGGATCATTAAAGCAGCCGTCAGCAGTGTTTGTTTCGTATCAATATCCGGATTAGGTCGAATCAAATTTGGTTTGTAGGATCAGGATTTATGCAACGCTCTCAATTTCCTGCGACGACAGCGGAACATCCGGCATGCAATACTCCCCCGGTGGTATGCCTCACCCCTCCGGCGCCCTACGCCGCCATCGGTCGTAGCGTAAAATGGAGCGCGGGCATTTGCATAGCGGCACTCGAGGCGAGCGGACCGGCAAATTGTTGTCGCATCAATAACTCGATCAATACACTATATCTATCTTGGACTACTGGTTGTTTTGTAGTTCACTAAATTTGTTAGAGGATTAATATTGGCTGTGTTACACGCTTGTATGGATGTTGATCGTGTTTGAGGAACCCAAAAGCAGACGTGGTAATAATCTTTCTTAACTATTAATATACTTCAAATGGATCTATTTATCTGCGGTTATTGGCTTTTAATTGACCACTTAAACATAGTTCTATTCAAGCAGTTAAGATTCTTTAAGTAAAATAAGGGTAGTGCAAGAATGACAATCAAGCAAAGTCTATTCAATCTATTAAAACTGTACAAATTAACCTTACCAAGAAAGTAAGAGTTACTTTTCTAACGCAGGTGGTGGATGTTAAAATTTAAACCTTAATGTGTAGTAGATTAGACATTCATCATTTTGTTTGATAAAAGGTGTTACCTGTTAACAAATCCAATAAAAAAATAGTTGTAATATACATGGCAGCCATGATACGCTTGCGCATGATGACTTCAAATCACACCCACTCTCATCAATCATATTTATTTTTAAGATTTTCTAAGCTATTGGTAAATTTCGACGAGAACTCGAAAAAATGGCATTGTAATAAAAACATGCAAATTGTAATAATATATGAATGAGATCGGTGAATGGTCGGACGGAAAGGAGCGTGCGAGAAGGGGAGTAGCAGGCGCCGTTGCTCGGGCGATAATCTTTAAGCCTTGTGGGGTTCCTTTTCTGAGATGCAAACTATATCTTTACATAGTGCAGGGATCGAATTCACATTGGAAGCACACTTCAAATTATCACTACACTAGTCAGTTAGTTACTTCTCTTATAATACAACTAGCGACCTGCCCCGATCGGTAACCATGTTTATACTCGACATGCATGTATTTTACACGTACATATAAACCTTCCTCTATAATTACTCTATCTATTTAAGTCAACCGCTTCAAAATCCGTTGCGAAATTTTTTTGGTATAAGGATAAGTATAGAGGGACAGACAGCGTCTTTGTTTTAATAATATATAATTAATACAACACAAACATGTCAAATAACAAATATCGTAACTCGTGTACAGATTCAGAGTCCGATCATGTATTCAATTACAGCGACATATCATTCTTCATTTCGTAGACACATCGTGTGACGTGTATTATCAATTTTCACTAGTTTATTTGGAAAGACAGAACCAACGTGGTAGGTACATGTTAAGTAACTGTGTTATTATTACAGGATATTATTATGTAAGTATATTTTTTTTTATCCATATTTATCTTCAAAAAAATAAAGTAAGTTTGATTGTAATTTTTTATATCTGCTATTATTACTTGATCTATATATTATAACAAAATACCATCGATGAATTTAATACAAACAATTTAATTATTTTATTACTGACGTTTTTATTTAGAAAACTTTTAAGAAAAATGTTTACTTATCGATAGCTTCACAAATAATGCTTGATTCTCATAAAATGTTTTTAAGTAGAATACGTATTTTCACAAAATACGTAAGTACGTAAGCATGATTATCCGTTGTTGTTTGTTGTTGATACCCCTAAAACGTTGCGATTAAAAATATATTTTTTTAAAGATAGTTTATCCTAGATTTTGATCTAGATATAGCAAGGATCTAGGAATCTATCATCCCCAAAAGACCAACGCGAGTCGCTTAACTTATACCTATTTAAATGGTAATAAGTTTGAAGATCTAGGAAGATGAGTTTGAAATAAATGGAGCAATCGATTCAACTAGAAACACAAACTTAAATAAAGACCACTCATAGAATCTAACTAAACTGGACAGCGTTCGTTAAACTACGACACTTCTTAACGTCCGCATTACCGCAGTGTCTTAGTTCAGGTAAGGACTTCTTGCAGTGATTATTATAACTGTTTCTAACATGAAGATACTTGCTTGTTTGCTACCAAAAGTTGTACAAGTCATGGGCATGTTTTTTTGTGGCTAGCCATACGAATTGATGTAGAGTTTTCTGACAAGTATTTCTTGTTATATTTTAGTAGAGATAAAATCTGTACACCTTTTTATAGCTCTTTATTTACCATACCTGCAAACCAGAAGTTCTCAAAGCATTATTCTCTTGAAAAAGAACTAGAAGACAACAAGACTACTCATAAAATAGCATTACGAGTAATTCGTAGAAACTATGAACGGAATAGAATACAATTGTACACGTACAAACTGACGAGGGAAATTTGATTGCGTATAGAATGAATGAATGAGTTTTTAAAATAAATATTTCCTTTACGCCTAAATGAAGAAAGTTATTGGAAAATTGACGGAAATACCACTCCGATAGAGTTTACATTTGATTTCGATTCTGACGTAGAGTTTGTGTGTATTTTGAGAATACAGAATTAGAATAAACAGAGTAAGCAGTGTATTATCGTGTTAATAAGCTTAAATGATAGGCAAACTCCACATGAGTAAACCACGATCGCTGCAATTCAACCAAATATGTAGTTAGAAAATAAAAATAAAGTCAATGTATTTTTAGCATTTTCATCGCGTAACTGACCTATTTGCTTTTTAGCTAAAGCGTTAATCATTAAAAAATATTTGTATAAATAACAAGTTTAACGTCCGCATTTACTTGGACCACACTGGCCTTGACCATGCTAGTTTTATTTCGAGTTTTCGTAAATTACTTATGTTATTGTTTTTGAGTTCCCTTTAGCCGATTAAACGATAAAAAAGGAAGGAAAGACTCGGTGACATTTATTTATTTATTATTTTATTTATTGCTTTATTGTACACCAAAATAAAATACAACAGGTAAGTACACAAATTATCTTAAAAACTAGGTGACACAAATGGCGGTCTTATCACTCGAAGTGATTTCTTCCAGACAACCTTTGGATGGAAAATGTGTAATATGATTTTTATGTTGTGTGGTGTACTGAATAGTATAATTATATTAATTATATATTCTTATAATAGTAGAAACGGAAAAGAAAAATTATAAAGATAAGGTAATAAAAATATTAATACTTACTCATACTGAAAGGAAATAAAATAATAATATATAGAAAGATAAAATAGGATACGGTTCAGTGACGAATTTAACAATAAATAATGATACATAAACATATAGCAAACCAGATACTATAAAAATGTAATAAGCTATCAATTTTGGAAAGAATTAGCTATGTGGGTGAGAAAATGCTCCTTTACACGGTTTTTGAATGTCTGCTGTGTTTGGGATCGTCTTATTGTTTCAGACAAATTGTTCCAGAGTCGTACAGCTTGCACTGAAAAGGATTTGCCGACAAATCGTGTTGTGTGTGAAGGCATTTTTAATTTTAGATTCTCTGATGACCGCAGGGCCCTCGAATGTGTATTGTGAAGAAATTCAAAACGATTTTTAAGGTAAGGAGGAGTATGAGGATTAAAAAGAATATTATAGAGTAGAGATAGAATATGAGTATCCCGACGAAGACGAATGGGAAGCCACTTGAGTTTTTGACGAAATTCTGAGATATGGTCATATTTACGAAGTCCAAATATGAACCTGATGCAAATATTTTGGAGTCTCTCAAGTTTGTTAAGTTGGTCTTCAGTAAGATCGAGGTAGCTGGCATCAGCATAGTCAAGGATGGGAAGTAGAAGGGACTGAGCCAGTGCAATTTTCGTAGTTGTTGGCAAAAAGTTGCGCAGCCTTCTCAACGAACCTAGACAGGCAAACATTTTGCGGCTGACCTCCTGCAATTGAGGAACCCAAGATAAAATTTGATCCATATATATTCCTAAGTTTTTGACTTTTTCAGAGAATGGAACTATCTCTCCATCACAATGAATACTTGGAAGTTGGTCCCATTTAATTCTCGATATAATTTTTGAGCTGCCTATTACAATTAGTTGCGTTTTGGAAGGATTGACACTTAGTCCAAATGATTTACTCCAGTCACAAATATTCATAAAATCTTTATTTATCCTGTCTATGGCATCTGATAGGTTTAATGCAGGAGCTTGCGTATAAATTTGTAAATCATCTGCGTAAAGATGGTAGGAAGAGAGTAATTTATTTGTGATAGAGTTAATAAGAACTGCGAAGAGTAATGGAGACAAAACGCCGCCCTGCGGGACGCCAGCAGATGTGTTACACCAAGAGGAACGTAGCTGATCTACGCAAATTTGCTGCTGACGACCAAACAGGTAACTACGAAACCAGTCAATCGCGCTTGGAGACATTGTGTGTATTTATAATTGATTAAAGCATAAGATATAATAAATATTGTTTCCAGAGAGATTTAGTCATTCATATAGCTGTACAAAAGAATGATTAAATCTACCACTTATAATATACTAGCTGACCCGTGCCCACTTCGTTGGGCGGCGAAAAAAACGAATACCTTTTTTAAACATATTTCGTTACTGCTCCACTCCTATTAGTCATAGCGTGATACTATATAGCCTATGACACTCCCCGATAAATGGAGTATTCAACACAAAAATAATTTAAAAAATCGGTTCAGTAGATCCAGATATTACCCCCTAGAATTCTATGACGTCACAGGTCACGTGACCTATGACGTCACAGGTCACGTGACCTATGACGTCACAGGTCACGTGACACAGCTTTCCCGCCAAAATTCTATGAAATCAAAATATAATATGATTGCTAATAAAAAGTAGCCTATGTTCTTTCTCAGGGTCTAAAGATTGTCTGTACCAAATTTCATCGAAATCCGTTCAGCCGTTTAGGCGTGAAAGAGTAACAGACAGACAGACAGACAGACAGACAGACAGACAGAGCGACAGACAGACAGACAGACAGACAGACAGACAGACAGAGTTACTTTCGCATTTATAATATTAGTATAGATTTAAGTGCTGTTTCAAGAGATGTCAGTTCTCTAATCAGCGTATGTGAACCCCTTTTCATTTTCATAACATTTACACTTGTGCATGAAAGCATCTCAGTTGAGACATGTGTGGTTCGTTATCAGAACAAACATTCAACGTATTTCTGTGAACACAAAAACGAGCAAAACTGTTCTATTTTATTTGTTGGCAAACATTGAAAAAAGTCATTACTTTAGTTATGCTCAGCGGTTTTACTTTTGTTAATTTGAGTAAGAAGTCTAGTGAAACATATTTAGTTTTTCTCCTTACCAGCCTTTGAATGTACCACTACAGAAAGGGAATCTTTACTTAAAATTATCGCGCCGTGTATAGTATGCACGCATGTACTATATAGGTTAAATGTTAAAAAAATAGAATAAAATCTTTATAAGACATTTTATCTAAGTACAACGATATCAGTCGAAGTTATTTTTCTATTAGCAACACCATTTAACCAATTTTTTATAAAAGTAGGCTCTAAGGTATTTGTATTTGTAGCATGTATGACTCTCGCTAGAAGATGAATGTAATACATCAACTTTGAGTTTATATTCCGCATTATTTTTACGAAATTCAGTATATACGTACGTGAGATACGAAGGCCATTTTCGGTTCGTTTAAGTTTGACATCTGTAAGTCAACTGTTTGTGTAGCCAGTCTCTCCGTGTGTGGAGCACGATGACAGAATTTGCAATGAAAATTTACTGTGTCAACGTGCATTGGTTTTGCGAAGTGACATCTGGCTTGAACTATATCTTACCGGTTATAATGTTGGTATGCCGTGTCTATACAATGGATGTATTAAGTGATTTACATATTTAAATAAAGATGGTAAATACGGAATCAATCTCTGGGTTTTATTAAATGTGAATCAAATGTTACCTTAAAATAAGAAGTGTACAATTAGCACGTCTAATTTAGTTTACATTTTATAGGATGTATTCTACTTAAGGGACAGTTTGTCTCGTATCAGAATCACTATCATTCCAGCCAACAGATGCCCACTACTGAACATAGGCCTTCTCCAAATATTTCTACATTTCGTTATACCTCTTAATTAGTCCAGATCCTTTTAACTTTTCACTAACTCTTTAGGCTGTAACTAGAATGAGTTAAGCATAACAAGTCTGTTTACTATGTAAGTTCTAACAGACTACAACACTGAAGTCTTTAATTTGTTTTATATATTTGATTAACAATACTCGTTTAAAACAGTTCTTAAAAGCACCTATTATTGCACGGAGCTAAAAAACACAACAGGACACAGGCCTCCTAATAATGAAGGCAAATTTAGCATGTACTGCCAACCAGATGGGTTATGTTTGGGTTCTGTTATGCTGCATTGTATTCTTGATCATTATCCGCAACAACAAACACCGCAAAAACAGGTATGCTGCATAAAAACAACAAATTACCTTCAGAATATTTTATCAATATTTAAACACACAGTCGTTTAAAACTCTCTTGACGCTAGTAAATATTAAAACAGCTGCCAGAACTTCGTTTATATTCTCATTTCCAAATACAAACCATAATATTTGTTGTCATAAACGCACCAAGGTAAAATTGCTAGCTAAATATTTTAAATCGTAAAATCCGTTATTCCTGGCGGAGTGACGTTGTGTTTGAGCTTTGGTCCTAAGCAAATAACAAGATTTAATGAGGCCAGAGTAGCACCCGAGTGCGGGAAGCCTCCACAACTTTAGTACTGCTTGTTATTGTATAGTACTTACCACAACTGAAATACAAACGTGGGAGTTTTTGTGTCGAAACTACATAGTTTTTTGTCGCAATGTAATGCTTATCTTTTTAAACAAGTCGATGTGGTTTATTTTCATACTGATATCTTATGTGGAAGTTCACTATATTTATTCTTGCGGAAGAAAGATTTTTGTGAATATGTTTTGTGGTTGTATTTGATATGATTTTAGAAGTTGATGTTTGTTTGGTATTAAGTATAAGCCCTATTTTAGAAATATATTGTATTACAAGAAAAACGTACATTTTTATTTATTTAAGAGATGGGGTTTAAAGGAGTAGGTATGTCGCTATATTTATAATCTTAAAGACATCGAAATTAAGTTTATTAATTCATAAATTAACTGAAACGAAATCAATCTAAAAATTTCGAAGGCATTCTTAAAAGCAGACTATGGGCCAAATCTAGATTTTGTTGCTAACGTTCGCAGCAAAATAAAAAGAAACATATTTTCTTAATTACAGAGATTTCTATAATTTCAGCAGTTTATAAATGTTCAGAATGGGTCTATTACATACATATATTACATTGGATAAACTCGTCCTAGAGATACCACGTTTGGCAGTGGGGTTGGTCACGTGTTTTGTGAAAATCGCGTAGGTATGTTTTGAGCGACGATTCATAAGTATAAGTGTAGATGTGATAATTTTATTAAATGTTATTTTGTATTCTTTCTTTATAATATCAGTATCTAGTTATATATTTATGAGAGTCAACAAATTATGATAACAAATGGCAGATGACTTACTAAGCTCAAAGTAATAACACGTTTATACAGATTAAGTTAGTTCAAATCAAATATAACTCTATACGCAATAATATTGGAATAAACAAAGTAAAATTCTTCAAGTATATTTTATTTGTGTAAATATTATTTTAATATTTCTATTTGATATTATATAGGTAAATATATATAAATAATAAGCTAAGTCGTAAATATTTTTTAATAACGTTGTGGTGAAAGCTTGGTTACACAACCACTTTAAAAGTTTTATTTAAAAGGTATAAGAAGGAAAAGGTAAGACATATAAAGAAAAGAAGTATTAAGAAGTTTTGACAGAATATATATTTTTATCCCAAACTCTGAAAATTATGGAAACTTTCGGAATAGTAACATAGTACAGAGGAGTAATTTGTAAGATACAGTACATTATACTGTCCTTAGTTAAAGCAATAAACATTGCTAATCATTTCATTTATTAACTCTCAAAAGAGGAACAGTTTCTCAATTAGATTGTATTTTTTAAATATTCGCTATTAAACTAATGTACAATTCTGTTATTATTTTAACAACACAAATCTTTTAATGTTTAAAAAAGTTTACCTACTCTTCTAAGTTGAAAAGATTAAAAATTAATAAAACAATACGTTAGGTAATTTAGTTTTGTTCTGGTAATTTATTGTTTTACGATTTTTATGAATAATGCTATTGGCTGTCAAGTAAAGACCAATTACTAATAAATAAATAAATAAAATAAATGTTCACGGACATCTGTACACAGCGCCATCTGTTTCCAAAGTAAGCTAGGCTTAACCTGCTTGTGTTATGGGTAACAGAACAACGGATATTAGTACTTATATACTTTTTTTTGTAAGTTAAATACATACATATTATACTTGTAAACTCTCAAACTAATGCAAATAATCATGTTCATGCACACAAATATTTGCATTGAGCGGGAATCGAACCCGAGAACTCTGCGTAGCAGTCATGTTATGTAAGCACCACGCCACAGAGGTCGTCAAATCTGTAAGGTTTTATCTTGTTTTTTTTTATTTCTTTAACACTTTTAAATACAATATATTATTATAATAATCTTCATTGTGAAGGCGGACTTATGTTACATAGTAAATGTCTATATGGCTTGTTTGTTATCGATGACCCAATGGCACAGCGGTGGCGTATGCATCTGCTGATCACGAGGTCGCATGTTCAAACCATACGCAACACAATCATAAGTATGATCCACAAAGAATATGGATGAGCCTGGATATCTTTTGTATTTGCTAACTCCTTTTCTGTTAACGTCCATAGGATACGAAAACTATTTTCTTGTAATAAGTTTAAGAAAATATATACGATATTAATATTTAATTATTGTGTGAGTAATGAGTGTTTTGTTTAATATTTACAGGATGTGGCAATAATGAAGTAAGTTTCGAGAGCGTAAGCGGATCGGTCGGTCTCTTTCACAGAAGGAGAAGTACTTAAAGAAACATCTGTTACGAAGCTTCGTTACGTTGCTGTGGTTTGACCGAGGTTCGGATTAATATAGAGCTGTTAATTACAACCATTAGCATAATTTATTGTTTTGTTTTGTATAAAAATGGCAATAATATAAAATGACATCGTATAGCCGCGTTATTATAATAATGAAGAGTACACATGAATGTACAATTGCCGTTTGGCCAACCGTCAGATCCCTAAATTATTCTGCGAAGTCAAATTTTTCTCTGTGTTGACACTATGAAGACTTCTTTTATTAAACACAAAGAAAAATAGGAAACAATTTGTTGATACTATAAGGGTTATTCTAAGTGGGATTTAAAACAACCACCTCAGCCAGCAACACAAACGCGACAGAGGCAAAATCATTGGACCTGCAAAAATAGAGGAGTTAGAAAAACTTTCTTTCTAGCAATGCGACAAACAAACCTGAGAGAGACTTGAGTCTTCACAATGCTGTGTCATTACAAAATAAAGATAAAACTTAACACGTTCAGGTCGAGGTCGTCTTTGCCATTGAACCATGAACCAGAGAAACAACATAACTCTCTTGTCTTAATTAGCGCAAGTATACTATCTACTCTATATAATTAGTAAGTATGTCAGGCTTTCATTAAAATCTTTCGTTTCCGTATTATATGAACGTAGACTCTGAATACTAATGCACGTAGGATTGCACAACTTTATATTAATTTACTCGACGAGTTTGCGATGTTCGCTTTGATTTATTTGTATTCATTACGAACGATAGGCATACCCTTGGTTATTATAAAGATTGCGGTCAGTTGTGGAGGGACTGATTTATCATACAGATAGAATAATATTTGCTAGAGAGAATCTTGGCTTTTCTTTTAGCCCAGTCAAAATAGACTAAATTATGATGAAAGTTTGCATTAATTCCCAACAAGCTGGATTTTTGTGCAGGCCTTGAATACGTCATTACAAATGATATGTCAAAAGTCCCCATCGATCCCGCTTGTGCGTTGTTTTTTATTCGAGGTCAAAGGTCACAAATTTGCGTTTTTTGCGTATATCTCTGAAACAACGAGAGCTATCGAAAAATAGTTCAGACAAAGTTTGTAGACCATAAAATTATCTACAAAAAATGTCTGAACCCTTTTCTCCTACAAGGCATCGCTTTCGAGATATCGTGACTTTAGAGCGCTGGAAAGTCGTATTTTCGACTACATGCACACACTTGCTTTTTCCCGCGATTTCGCTCGCGTTTATAAGTATTATTAAAAATAAGGCTTATTTCAATATATAGTAGCAATATGCATGCTTGGTCTCAGCCTAATCGGTTTGAAATTGACAAAGTTACATACAAACTTTCATCCCCTATCTTATCCCTTTAGGGTTAAAATTTATCATAATCCTTTCTTAGCGGATGCTTACGTTATATCATCTACCTGTATGCCAAAATTCAGCCAGGTCTGTCCAGTCGTTTGGGCTGTGCGTTGATAGATAACTATGTCAGTCACCTTTGAGTTTTATAAATATAGAAGACTAGCTGTTGCCCGCGGCTTCGCTCGTGTTCAGAAGTATTATGATTAATTAGGCTTATTTTTTGTTTAGCGGTGTAAAAAAAGGGGCCTAATAAACTTCTTTGTACACATATTCTTAATAATTAATATGTCATTAGGCGCTAAAACTATTAAGCTATTGAGAGAAATTACTCGAGAGCAAGCAACATAAAACATGCAGTCCATGAGAGAAGCTAAGTATCATAATAACTGTAATCCCCTATTTTATCCCCTTGGGGGTAGAATTTATCAAAGTCCTTTCTAAGGGGGTACCAACGTCATAGTAACTATATGCATGCAAAGTCTCAGCCCGATTGGATTGAAACTGACAAAGTTTTGTGCTAACTTTCATCCCCTATTTTATCCCCTTGGGGGTAGAATTTATCAAATTACTTCCTAAGGGGGTGCCAACGTCATAGTAGCTATATGCATACAAAGTCTTAGGCCTATCGGTTTAAAATGACAAAGTTTCATACAAACTTTCATCCCCTATTTTATCCCCTTGGGAGTAGAATTCATCATAATCCTTTCTTAGCGGATGCCTACGTTATAACATCTACCTGCATGCCAAATTTTAGCCAGATCATTATCATTATACTTATACATTAGCCACCTCTAAGGTAGGTAAGGCCAATCTTGCACCAACATTGAATCAAATACAACAGTACATTGAATCAAATACAACATTACATTGAATCAAGTACACGGCGCTTTTTTTTAACTTGTTTTCTCCAGTAGGAATACTCCTACCACATAGTGATCTATGAACGCACAGCCCAAACCACTAAACAGATCTGGCTGAATTTTGGCATGCAGGTAGTTGATATAACGTAGGCATCCGTTAAGAAAGGATTTTGATAAATTTTACCCCTAAAGGGATAAGATAGGGGATGAAAGTTTGTATGTAACTTTGTCAATTTTAAACCGATTAGGCTGAGACCAAGCATGCATATTGCTACTATATATTGTAAAAAGCCTTATTTTTAATAATACTTATAAACGCGAGCGAAACTGCGGGAAAAAGCAAGTGTGTGCATGTAGTCGAAAATACGACTTTCCTGCGCTCTAAAGTCACGATATCTCGAAAGCGATGCCTTGTAGGAGAAAAGTGTTCAAACATTTTTTGTAGATAATTTTATGGTCTACAAACTTTGTCTGAACTATTTTTCGATAGCTCTCGTTGTTTCAGAGATATACGCAAAAACACAAATTTGTGACCTTTGACCTCGAATAAAAAACAACGCACAAGCGGGATCGATGGGGACTTTTGACAATGTCATTTGTAATGACGTATTCAAGGCCTGCACAAAAATCCAGCTTGTTGAGAATTAATGCAATCTGGATATCTATTTTGACTGGACAATTTATTTTTGTTTCAAGAAATAATAGGTATAGTCTTTATCAGACAGGAAAGGTACGGTGACATTTGATCTTTTCCATGTTACTTAGTTTACTTTTGTAGAATTTAAAAATAAAAGCTATCAATTTATGAATCCGAACTGATAAAAAATTAAAAATATTATTTAGACGTTTATATATAATTAAATTATATGAAATATTTATTTTATATTCCATCTTCAACCCTAATATGTAAAATAAAAACATATAAATTTTAAAATCGTATGCGCGCGACTCGGAACGAATTTAAATAGAGATTGACACAATAAAATTGTTAAAATCGAATAGTTAATTAAATTAATATAATAATTTCAGTTGTCTTATAACTCAATATTAGTTTTTACGAGGATAGGCCCCCAGGTTTTTTTTTGGCGGGATTCGTACGTCATTGCGATAAAATCTTGATGATGTCATTATTAAAAGAGGCCTGTGACCTGTGACCACATAACTGCCGATGATTGGGAAAAAAAATATATAATTCTTCATGACTGTGAGAGGAAGAGACATCAAATTAGACAATTCAGTAGATTTTCACTTATTATGTCATGTAAGTGACGAATCAAGTAATTCATCAAGCTGTTCATCAGATGAATCACGCATTGATTCGGCATAATTAATAAATATTTAAGAAAAGATTAGTTTCTTATTTTGTACCCATAATCGATTTATTCTTGTTTGCAAATTATATCGGTTAGATATATAATCGCTATTTTTAAAAACGATTTTAGTGTTACTACATCTCTAGTAATGACAAATACTAAAAGTCACCGTACCCATAAGATCTGAAAAATAGTTGTGATTTGTTTAGTAGTAACTACCGTCTTATTAAGAGGAAAAGATCGTTGAAAATCCACAGTATTGTTCTCATGTCTTGTAACAGGATGAATATAATAGGTTCACGAGGTTAGGTCATTTAAAACGATATCTGCCAAACTACCACCACTTAGTTATACAGATGACTAGTATTAAAAATAATAACCAAACTTATATTATTATTTTATATAATAATTTTAGTTTCTTATAGCCTGAAACTTTCAGGTGTTGTCTTATTTAAAAGAAAAAAAAAGGATAAAAAAAAGAAATTGCCTTCCACCACTTACATTCAATATTGTGTATTCTATGCCTATAGCTTGTTTAGTTACACAACTAACTGTACTGTGTAATTGACACTCAGTAATAAAAGTCGCAATTGGAAATTTTAATTAGTTGCAACGGTTTTATATAGAAGTTGTTCATTTTAGAGGTGCTGGTGTAAGGACAGACCGGGAGAAACGATGCGAATCCAATTAAAAGCTACGGAGTCTACTTCCCATTGAAAGGTAGTAGCAAGCACGCAACGTTTGCGGAATACTGTGATGACTCCCTTCACTAGGGTTGTCTAGAATGTGAATGTTTGTCAATGATTCGGTTGTTTTAATAAGATAATAGATAATGATTTTTTAAACCAATTGAGGAACTAAATAAATTTGTAATTAATTTGATTTTTCATTAATGAAGGAAAACTATAACCCACTATTGTCACGTTTGCCAGATATAGGTTTTAGGCAGACAAAGTCTTCTCCATAGTTTTTATTTTGATATCCTAGTCTTGTAATGCAGAATATGGCTCTACTTATACCACGTTGGCTAGATTGATTGGTGATGGATGGAATGGATTATTGTAGAGATGATATTTGAAATTAGTCAACCTTAGCTGCAACTAATGCATCATGTTTTCATTTTTAATCTAATTCAGTTAAAGTTTGACACAAAGCATGCGCCTGTAACGTGCATTGAATAAAGTCAAAATAAGTATTACAATTATTTGAGTTCAGT
Organism: Schrankia costaestrigalis; assembly: GCA_905475405.1. Taxonomy (NCBI): domain Eukaryota; kingdom Metazoa; phylum Arthropoda; class Insecta; order Lepidoptera; family Erebidae; genus Schrankia; species Schrankia costaestrigalis. The sequence continues at coordinate 10,703,028 of FR997827.1, forward strand.
CGTTAAAAACATTTGTTTAAAATAAGTTAATTTGTCAATTCTCTAAAGCAACCAACTTTTTCTTTAGTGCTCCAACCGGTTTGCACTTGCATAGGTATTTGCCAGTCTACCTCGATGACGACAGAGTGAAGCTGTTTAATGGATACCAACCGTTGCCTTTTCTTCTTGGACTATAATCGCACTTTCTATCAATTTCGATACTGTCGTAATGCCGTACCATATATAAATGAAACGCTTTTATTTAGATTCATTTTACGACACCTTTTTAGATGTTCACAACACGTAGGTATATTCATCCGTATATTGGAACGTATCCAACTAAATAAATAATTCTATGTTATAGGCAACTATGACATTTATTGAAAGCCGTTTCCTCTACGTTTAATTACAACGCTATTCTTTTGCTTCCATAAAGCACGGAAGAAGCCAAAATAACGCGTAAATTTTCTTCGACACTATTTCCTCGAAGTGTAGGTTTCCAATCGGCACTAGCGGGTCAGTCGAGAGTCAATGAAAAGCGGTAAAGTGGTGCTGCGGCGCTGATTAAAGCCTGGAGCAATCGCCTCGGAAAGTATTTATAGGTACACCTGTTCGTTAGTGGCGCGAGTCCCGGCCAACTCCTTGATTAGGCGCCGACGGGCGTTACTTCTCTACAAATAAAAGATTTTTACCCCGCACGCCAATTGAAGAATTCACTGTAAGACAAAAAGCTACGAGACTGTACATCACAGGGAATCGATATCTCGATTGTAACCACTTTAGTTTTGTCAATGATGAACGTTTTATGTTGGTAAAAGCTTACTAAATCAATTTACGTGCGTGTAGGAATTGAGATAAGTAAATTTCTAAACTGATTTCTGAAACGTTTCAGTGATTATTCATGTTAGTAAGAAAGAAATCCAATCTTTGAGTATGTAGTTTCGTAAATGGGTGGATTTATGGTATGTTTAACTTTGGTTATGCCGTGTAAGTAGTTGATTTTGCATGTGAATGGGTGTGTATTCGTTGCACGCATGTTGCGTGCGCGCCGAGCCCAGCCATCCCCTCGTACCTCCGCTCCAGTAAGCATCGGTACTCCGGTCACGGAAGCCCTTAATAACATCACGTTTGATGCGCCTCTATTATTATATTTTCATCTTCAGCCGGTCCCATGACAGGGAGTTGCGGCGCGTAGGTAATATAAGTGCCTACAACTTTGAATTTTTGCAACGCGCTTAAATTTTTATTTGAGATTTGTGATCAGACTTGAACATTGTTCTTGGTTAGTTTAGTTTATGTATAGTTTTTGTCACTTTCAAGAACAAAAATGAGAAAAGTTTAATAGTTTGGATATAAACTATATTTTTTACTACTTAGTAAGATAGTATCAGAATACATTTTCTGTGTTATGACGAACAAAAAATTTTGGGTGTTATCACACCATCTTATCACGAGTAGGTCATAAAAAGCAACTAAGAGAAGTCCCTTAAAAATTAAGAAGAAGTCTTCTTAATTTGACAGATGGAAATCCATTCCTGGAGTAGGACATCCGTAAAGTTTTATGGTCGTTATGCTATTACTTTTTTAAAAAGACGAACAGTATTCGAATTCTTTTTTTCACAAGATTTTTTTTACAAGAACTAGGTGGTTATTTAAAAATCGGTATACTAGTGATTTGACTGATTTTTGTAAAATATTACATATTTAATTTATTTTTATTTAAGGCTACAATTTTTCAATATTTTTTTTTTACACAGCAGTCGCTGTTGTTTCAGCTTTTAACTAGTTAACTTATAAATATTAATATTTTAATAGTTCAGAAGATCATAATGTCAGAGGAACGAATCTTAAGAGAATAGAATGTGCTTAAAAGAAGTCGTCATTTAATAAACTAAACAAAAGAGTTAAACACAAATACTTCTTTATTAACCTATTACTCTACCCCGGTACCTACCCCTTAACCTCTAACTTGTTTACAACAATGCGTACAGAATTCTCAAGACGTTCCTTTAAACGTGTATTTTGTTTTCAAAGTAGTCCGTGCCCTCTCATTATGTACCCTTAAACTTTATAACTCATGGTGACAGTTTTTTTTATCTGTCGTGTAAACGGGATGCGCTAGTAAGAAAGTAAGGCATGGTGTATACTGTAGGCAGATCACGTCCCACGAAAGAAGACGCTTACCTGAAACTTTTGCTACCCCTTAGCACATTAACTGAGGAGGTTCGGCTTTAACTGGCCCTGTACGTTAACCTAATGTTAAGTCGTTATTACCTTCATTCAGATTACCGTCAGCGTCAATAGTACCCTATTGTCTTAATTGTTAGTCTTTTATTTTACTTCAATCAGATTGTTCGCTTAATTGTTTGTATTGGTTTAATTAGTCGTTAATTCTTATAGTCTTAGTGGTTAATTATCTAATTTAATGACTAATAAAAGATGTTCACGAAGTCAATATTATTTAATGTAGACGATGGAATATAGGGCATAATATAAGAGGTATTGGGGGCACGTAGCCAACCTTAGGACCAGTAGTATTCGCGTAGGAAGGGGAACTTTATGATGAAAGTTTTTTTTTAAATTCTTTCTTTCTTTAGAGGCTTTTACCTTACAAAGGTATGTCAGCCTCATCGTATCCTAATATTAAATAATCCCACCACCAAATAATCCTAATACTAAATATTATTAATAAAAGAGAGAGCAATGCAAAAACCATTTGCTATTTAATTTTGCTTCATTAGAATCAGGTAAAGATAATGTTTTAACAAATGCTCCTATGTCATATTTGTTAACTTTTAACGCTTGCATTACTTGTTTTCTCTCCCATGATGAAAGTAAGAAATAAGATTTCTGTCAAAGTCACAACTGGCCGAAATGGCAATTAATTGGTGTTAAAAAACGGTTCTTAAAAAATATAGGTATTTGAGTATGTTATTTTGTTATATTAACAGTGGAATTATAATTACTTTTTTATATCGTCCACCATATAAGTACCATATAAAAAAAGTCACATTCAGAGAAAAGGGTGATTCAATAAAGAAAATAATTGAAAAAAACAAACTATCTTCATATTCATAAAGATACTTGAGATTGTATAAGTAAAAATAAAGGACATCACCGGATAATTAAATTCAGACTTCTTTGCCGCAACAGTTTCATTCTTTTTACAATAAGCAGATAATAATATTACGTTCTTGCGAGAGAAAACTCTGACATTTTTATTTAAGTTCGTTTTATTTTATACCAATGTTGTTTAAAAAAAAACGTTAAGTACTTATATTTCAGAACAACGAATGAAATGGTATAACATTTGATGGATTAATTTATGACCAAAATTCGCAGAACAAGCATGTCTACATTATGATTTCTGTTACATTGTACGCTTCTTCTGATTAATGAAAACTACGATGTCTAAATGTATATTATCATCGTAGTAATTATAATATTACAATTTAAACTAATGTATTAAACTGTAAATATATATTTAAGCGCAAGGATGAAATTAAGAGACTATATAAAAACATTGATGTATACTTACCAATATTGTTCATCGGAAACATCGTATTCTGATAAACATTTACTACATGTAAAATCAGAATACAAATACGGAATACAAAAACCACGTTGACAAATGATTACATTCTATATTTAGGTAGGGAAACGATAATGTACTAGTAGCACAAAATGTTAACAGACAAATAACTTCTCTCAACATTTTCCAGTGGAGGAGACTCGACATTACGTCTATTGTATTCGAGTAAAGGAATCTCGTATTTGCATCCGACCGTAGCCAGAAACGAAAGGGAGCCCAAGAACGTACGTCGCGAGACGAAAAAGTAATTTTTCATAAGCATCGAGTCTGGTTTTCAATAACACGCCAACTGAGTGCCGACGCAGGTAAGGATTCTACGCTGCTATGTGGATTCGTAATAATATTAATGGATTACATTATACACTTTGTAACGTCACTTATATTTATTTACTATTAAATATTGTTTATGAAATTTGTATTTTTACTTACCCACAGGTACATGATTTACTTTTATTTGAGTATAGTAAATGTGAATGTGTTTCACACCAATCTATAAAATGCTCTACTCTACGTAACGAGCTTCTTTCCTAATCACTGTACCTTAATTTTTTAATGAAATCGCCTGCTTTTCGTTACAGGTCTGGCTAAAAACTGTCTCCATACTGGACCTGTAATTGAGAAATCACAATTCTTGCTTTTGTAAATTAAATACAACTTGTCCATTTTAACACACGTAACACATTTGACATACTTAATTATTATATATTTTTTTCGAAAATACGACTCATTATAAACGTCACAACGACTCTCTTTAGCGCGTCGCGATGCTTCTCTTTTCAAACTGCTATAACTGTTACACCAAAATCAGAATAGAACAAAGAAAGATCCTAGGCTTATTTTCATGCACCTAAAGTAAATTTATAGTCTTACTTATTAGAATATAACACCAAACTGGACTACCAACGGACACAAGAGCCATTCAAGAACAGTACAATAATTTGTCGCATAGTGTAAGCTTCTAACTTTAGTAGCAGTTCATAACAGTCAAACTTCTTGTTAATTGCATAACACCTCTTTCAATAATAATATTAATTTGTCCGATTTTGGTAAAATATAGAGCTGCAATTATGATACTCAAGTTAATATTCAAGCAAGTATATTATTTTTGTTTTTTTTTTACTCCTTTTACTAAAACATTATTTCTGTACTTAAAGTAAAACCTTTAATGTGAGGGAATTTACATACATTCAAAACAAGAGATAGATAAATAATAATTAACTACAGTGGTTTTGAGATTACACAAATATTTGTAGAATTGATCTACTGCCTCTACACCCCGAGACATATTTAATCAATGTTTTTTTTGCCTGGTATTTGGGTATATCCCTGCTATATCATCTCTTGATCGTGAATACTAATCCTTAGCAGAACAAGTATTTGTGTACCTAATCTAGAAGTCTATGTTAATGAAATATATCGGGGCATCGAGCTGTATTTCTAAAGAAGAATTCTTTTCAAAGAAATTATTAACTAATTTATAATTTTTAAATATCAGATATTTTAAAATAAATATTTTAAATTATTTTATTACTTTCATGGTTGAAGTCAATAATATTTCAACATGAAAAATCAAATTGGAGACAGCAATCAAATTTATCATCTCAGATAACGATATTTTTGAAGAGGTATGCAGTATGCAGCTAGATGATAGATGGAGGTAAATTATAGTCGACTTATTTGTGAGGTGAGAGCGACCCTTGGGTCGTGGGGAGGGAGCCTCAGTCGCCGAGTTCGTTACGCACGCTCCACTGACTCCGCGAGTGACACGACGAGTCTCTCCACAACCGAATATCATCATAAAAAATGTATTAAATAAAAAAACATACCTTTCCAACTTGTCAACGAGTTTTTGAGGACGGTGTTGCAAAGTCAACGCTTCAACTTGTACGAAATTAGAATGACTTACTTGTTAGTATGAAAGTTACATGTATCATAAACTTATATTATACACAGGTAGATAACCTTGGGGTGTTGTTTTGTTTATTTAAACTTTTTGTGACTTTAATCCCACACAGCTTAAAGGCGATGTGATGTGCGAATGTGTGTCGATATCAATAATTATTGCATCATTATTATGTCGGTATTAAATTTTAATATATGTTTCTTTTAAGAGTACATTCTTTTCTTGTCAATTTGCTAGTTCGTGACAATCATGCGTCGTGTTTTCTTAGTCAGTAAAGTCGTAGGTACGTAGTCTACTTTTAATAAAAAACCGGCCAAGTGCGTGTCGGACTCACATTTTTTGCCATTACCCTAAAAATAAGCCTGGGCGATTGTATTAGTTATTCCTTTAAAATTAAAATTAAAACTACATGAACTGACGTAATTCTACGAATTAGGATACAACCAACAAATTATTGTGAATGCAATTGCTTATCACAACAGTTTAGGTACCGAAGCAGTAAAACGTTATGTTACTATTAAATTAGTTTTATATTTGTCATATTCTTTTTATGCCTTATAAAAGCTATTTATTATCTAAAATGACCACGGAATTTATAGTATTTATCTACCTTTATTGGTTGAAATGAATCTTATATATTTGGGCATAAAATATATGAATGTTTGTTATAAGAAGAAACATTTATGATAGCAATAGGAAAATATCGTTTGGGGTTTGTGACCGATGACCGGACGAGACAGTCGTCCCCTCTGTCGTCCAGTTCGTTATCTACCACAATAGTTTAACAGTAGATTAAACTTTTGTACTAGTTTCAAATAAAATGTACTTCGATAAAAATGTACTATACCTTTAGTAGACTTAGTAGTTGCGTTATTCATTATTGAACTAATTATAGTATATAATTAATTCCGCATCCACTCCGACCCAGAAACCTTTATGAGGTCTGTGTTTTTTTGTGTTTTTCCGAGTTCTGTGGCGCGTGTTGGGAGAGGCCTATGTCCAGCATTGGACTGAAATAGGCTAGTTGATTGATTATTTAATTATCATGATATCAGCTTAAAACCGTCTTCTGCTGAACGTAGACCTCCTACAAATATTGGTACCGCTACAAATAATATTGATTATTTGATAGCCTTTTGTTCATTAGATTAAGGGCTGACATAGAATAATTTTAAAATTACTTATATCAATCTTATGACAAAAAGTCACATCGCATGCCTACTGAATCCACCTTAGTTAAAGCTTTATTCAATTAGCATGCAATATCATTGCTAAAGATGGTAACAAAATCTATACTGAACCATCTGTCTATGGTATCCGTATCTATCCGTAATTGAAGTAGGCATGTCCCTACAGTGAGACGTTAGGCCTTACCATGAATCGACAAGCTTGATCTCAAACAGATACAAATCATCATAACAGCCCATCAATGTCCCACTGCAGGGACGGGCCAAATATCCTCCCGTAACGAAAGGATATTTGGCCTACTAATACCACGCTGGCCAGACGGATTGGTACTGGGTTTAATTTCAAGTTTTCCTTCTTTTTATTTCGTTAAGATGATAGTCCCTAAGTCGGTTTTTACAACACCCATGGGATGAGATGGGGTGGCGACATATTGTATTCTCACTCCGTCATCACACGGAGACAGATATAAATAAAGACACACAAAACCATGGAAGCAAAGCCGGTAGTAGGGACAGTAACGTACCCACAATGTATCGGTACGCCTATTATGATATGCCGGTATCTACACGGTATCGATACGATCGCCACTGATATTTAACTTTCCGTCACGTCACGTCAGCTAATTCTCATTTCCAACAAAAACGTCCGGAAATTGGATATAAGGATCTGCGCGCTCGGATCCGGCTACGTGACGTTTGTCGAACACGTCACTACACTATGTGGTAATTTCCGCTCTATGCTCGCGGAAAATTACTTGGCCGCATGGAATTTCCGATGGCATAAAATAAAACCATTAAAAATATAAGATAAACTTCGCCTTAAGAACTTAATACATTTTTTAGGGAATAAAAATGATATTGAAAATTTTTTCGTATATTTTTTTCATTACCTTCTGTCATAATATGACACTCATCGTTATATTACAATTGTGGAAATTTGTACTTTGTAAAATATAATCTATTGCATTTCATTGCAAGGGAGAACGATCAAGAAAACACCCAAACCATTGCAAACATTATTGTTTTTACAAATATTTGTAAGAATAGCAGCCGAGATGTAGAACATAGACTTGAACAATAATAAAAGATGTCACGTATTTTTTGGGTACCTACTAAGTTTTTTTTTTATATTAAACATTTAATTCATATAAATTTAAAAAAAATGGCTGTGTTCTATTGTAAGAAACATTTAAAAAATAATACAACCCAATTGATAATCTTCTTCTCTCCTGTCTTACAAATATTAACATAGCTACGATGGCAATGCTACGGTGCTACGAGGATCGTAGACAACAATAAAATATCGTTAGTTTATTTAAATCAAACACATACAAGCAATATACCACATTTGAAAGCAAGATATGAATTAACCTTGACATGGTCCCCTCGAAATGGGATAGCGGTAGACCCCTTGCCTGTCACTTTTCCAATTTCTTTTAGAGGAGTCCCGATCCTCCAGTTTAACAATTACGTTCTGTTAAGTCTAACTTTGCACATTAATACTCGTAACAATTATATAGTTATCATCAGGCAACAAGTACAATGACATCACAGTAGTGACGTCACACTAACACGTTAGTAATGTTAACCCGACGTTGCCCCATGTCAATGATCACGTCACACATATAACGTGACATGTGGAAATGGTATTGCTTTATTTAATTTCTGTATGTCACTATGGTTGTCACGATTTTCAACTTACGTGTTGTTTGTTAAGCCCTTCAAAATGAAATGGGCCTCCCATTTTCGGTAGTTGATTTAAATTTATTTTATTGTAATATCTGTAGTGTGTATTAAGCATTTTTGTTATAAATTGTATTAAATCTAAAATATACGAGTTATTAGGATCGATATAATATAGCACATTGTTGTAGAGTATAGTGACAAATTAATACTTTGCTTTCAGCGTTTTAGTAAAAAAAGCTGCACTATTCACTCTGTCGTTTTTTTAAAACATGGCTAATACTCTACAACATTTACGCTTAAAATTAGTAATTTAAAGAAGAGGAAAACTAAATTATACTTAGAAATAAGATAATATTTCCCCGAATTAAATAATCCGACAGCACAGGTTCGATACAATCATAGAAGTACTTATTTTGATACAGTAGTAGTTATATTTATATCACAGTAATACTAACACAGGTCGGACTTCCAATGAAATTCGGTATAAGCAAAGCAAAGCAATACGGGTCGGTCGACACGAGGCACAGTGCGCGTCGATGTTTGTCTACCTATTAATATTACTGAAACAGAACAGGTTTCCCAGATTACCATAATTTGCTTCGTTGCATTTGAATAATGAGAACGTGTTCCCGGGCTTCTCCATTCAGCCTTTGTACATCTATCAAAGTTATTCAGTTGTAAAACGTATTATCACTTGATATAATATCGGATAACCGCATTAGTATTGATTTCAATGTAAGAAGGGTCAAGTTATGAAGAAGGTGTAATTTGATTTATATACCTATGTTATGAAGATATTGTTTTATTTTGACAGAAAAATCTTTGTTTTTTTTTTGATATTTTTACTTAATAGTTACTTTTGAATAATGTGGAGACATTTTAATATCGCTGTTCTATCTCAACATAGAAAGGTCATTTGGTAGTTGAAAAAAAACCAAGGAATAAGTAAGAAAATTCGTTAGGTACTAATACTAATTGACAATTTTTCTTTAATGTGAACTGGGTGAATGGTATGAATTCTTCATAAAAACTTACCAATATGAAATAAGAGTCAAGGGAAATGAGACTTTTTAATAATACTACGCTAGTCAGACGTATCTGGTTTTATGCATTTCTTTTTTTTTCTAGAGGCCATATCTGGAAAGGCTTGAATAGCTCTCCTTTTACGAAACCTTATAGGTTGTAACGTGGTATTGAAACCATATATTAATTTTTACATGTCCTTTCTTTGCAACACAGAGAAACTTGGAATGTATTTCCAAATTAATCTAACTCCAAAATAATAAGGCGTTATTGCGAATTACTTTAAGGAGAAAAAGGCTTATAATACGCTATCGTGTCATTATAAAAAGAAAGCTTTTACTTTTACGGACCCAGGAAACTATGCCCTTTCGCTATCAAAGATAATTATGTATATTATAAATTCTCAAACATTAAAACCTCTTTTGTAAGTACCGTTTTCCGCAAACGGTTTTTCCGAGTTTGTATTAACTTTTTTGGAATAACCTCTGGAGAGTCATTATAATAAAGATGTTTTACCTGCATCATTAATGCCGTTTCTGTATTCAGTTTAATATTATAATATTTACACAGTAAGTAAAACACACACACAGCAGAGTTAATAAGTTAAATGAATATGATAGGGTGTAATAATTAAGTTGACATTTGAGAGATTTTGTACAGGTGGCTGATGTCTAAAGCCAGCATTGTATTTATAGACCTAGTTTCCTTTCAACACTGGAAGAGGCCTGTCCGTTTCTTGGTAAACAACTAAGATTTGAATTACTCTATGCAGTGCATCAATATAAACATTTTAATAATACCCTTAAACAATAATACATAAATATAAAACGAATATCCCAGAATAAAAATTTCTAGAATTATAACAGAATGTATTCATAGTAATACAAGTATAATATAATATAATATAATATAATGATAATATAATAATTTCAATTTGAGGCACCGTGTCTGGTGTGTAGCAGCGATGGCGTTGGGGAGGGGTTATTGTGATATTGCGGCGTCTCATATTGCCAACGAGATTTATGTGCAGGCATCGAGCGAACGATGGCCGACATACCCTGATGTCAACGCGTCCGGGACGTATCCGACACGACATATTTTAAGAAAGTAAACTCATATTTTTATTTATTAAAAACGTGAGTTACTTATTTTGACTTTTAAGCTTGCATGCTTATACATATTAAACGTAAAAGATATTACCAATTAGGAAAGATTTCAATGCAAATAGGCTACACCTATATAGCATCAGGAGGCACTACGGATTTAAGAATGTGTTAATCCTTGATCTTTCGTAGCCTTAAGTCCTTCGCCTTTGCGGAAAGCAATAAACTAAAAAAATGGTTTAGACATGGAAAGGAAAGGTAAGGGGCTTTTGGTATTGTTGTCTTAAAACTGGTTAATTAGCGTTAAAAACGGAAAGCTTTTGCAAAAAACTACATTTAAACCAGTATAATTATCTTTAATTTGTTACTAAAACAAGTTTTTCAATAATAAACTTAAAATTCTTTCTTGCATCCTAAAGTGAAGAAAACGCATCAACAAAGGAATTACGAACTCGTTTTAAAACCGAAAAAGGCGAACGTTAACAAATGGGCTAAACATAGCATTATTGCATTGTTCAGTTGGCAGCAACTGCGACTGTATAATTTAAACTAAAAACTCAATTTGAATTCTATGTAAACAAGTTTGTGGCTTTCCAAACATATTCACATAAAATCATAATAAGCAAACTTTATCAATAGCTACGGATACTATTTTGGAAAACTGCGGACTTTAAAAGTAGTTATTGTGTTCAATGTACTAAAACATTACTTATTTAGTAGCTATCATTATTGTAGGAGGTCTTTTTAACTTTTGTTGTATATTATTTAAAAGTTTTTTGAAAATTTAGTAACAACAGTGGAAATAGTTTGCAACATTATACGAGCGGCTCCGCCAATGAGAGCATTTGGCAGCAGTTTTTGAGTTCAAGATGATTCTTGAACCACATTTTGACTTAAATGAATTTGTATATTTTTCCTAACGTAAAAATATATGTGTTAAAATGAGATGTTTTTAGAACAACTCTTAAACATTATGGTGTGCAACAAACGTATTGAGTATTAAGTTTTTTTAAACTCAGAACGCAGATTAAAAGAAAATACTTGTTAGTTAGTCCAGCCCCTACACTTAGGTACTTGCCTGCCTATCAATTAGTAATTACTCATGTTCTTCGTAATCTTCATGAATCGAAGAAAAAAATGGCAAGAGAGAAGGCTTCTTTTGGCAGCCTGACACATCTAGATGAGCTCGACGAGTTGATGGTCTGTAACAGGTTTCCCACTTAAAAATGGCAGATAGTTGTATATTTTGACCTAATAATAAAAACTAAACATTGTTAAAAAGTTGTTTGCTAAAGAAAAGACGCGCACAGGAAACAACCGAGCACCTTATTCAATCAGAATGGAATAAGCAAGTTAAGAAACAGTTAGTAATTGTGAGACAGACTGCAACGTCCTTAGAACGGGGACCATCTCCCAGGAGTCGACTTGTCGTCTGCTCACTATAAACAACTTTCGCAATTAAACTTTTATTCGGTAGATCGATATTCAACTTCACGTTTATATTTACATCATCAACAAAGTAAAACTTGGATTAAATTATGGTATTAGGTACGTGTTATGTTGACGCCAAGATTAGCTTAGGTACTTTGGCAAGACATCCAAATATTTTTTGGAGGAAATTTACATGCCTACGTAAAACATTGTTCTGGTAATGTTAGAAGAAACTTTTTTAACTAGAATGAAAGTATAGTCAAACGAACATAGTCTAAATTTTTAAAATAAAATAAATAAAAAAAGAAAATAAAATTTTATATTAACTGAACTTTAATTACTATAAAACATTGTTAATGTTCAACAGGCAGTCAAGCTAAACATCGATGCTCTCTGTGTGAGTGGTCAATAAATGTTACGTCGACAATATAATGTTATTTAATTTAATTATTTATAAAAAGAGTAAAAGTTTTATGTTTCATTTTAAAAATATCGACAATCTTTTTTTAACCGAATCTTCATTCTTACACTTATCAAAATTGTCAAAGATAAGCACAAACTTTAATAAGTAAACAACAATCAAAAGACAAAAAAAGCACATAGGTAATCCAACGAGATTGAGGCCGTGGATCAAATAGATGTGGCCAATGAAATCTGTGTAGATTTATGTGTCGCGCTGTTGGTTACCGGGAGAGAGTTCTCTGGCTACCCGTGGCCGGGTTTATCTTGTTTACGGTGCGCTACTGACGTCACCACGCGCGCCGCCGACTCGGCCATGTCGTCGAGTCTGCCCACAAGCAATATCGCGCCCCGACATGTTGTGCACGTTGAAAACTTGCCACTTTGTTATCCTTGTTTATACCCCACTGTATATATACAGTTAATTTAATATAAAGATATTGGAGCATGACTAAAGCTGCTACTACTCTTTTTAAAGTAGGTATTTCATTTAGAAATAACTGTTCTGTTTTCTTTATAAACGTTTTGTTGTTCTTTGAAGTATGTCTTTATTGAATTTATGAAAAATGTTGCAACATTTGTAAGCTTTTGCTTATAAAAATTGAGGTCCTACTTTGAGAACCGTAGCTTCCTCCTGTCACGAAGAAAAAAATAGCTTTCTAAGGTTTTGGTTCATATATGTTAAGTTTTGCTTCTTTTGTTTTGGTTGAGATTCCTTATAACAGCCCATTACCACTGCAGGGACGGGCCGCCTCCCGTGACGGAAAGATACTTGGTCTACTAATACCACGCTGGCCAGACGGATTGGTATAGGGTTTAATTTCAAGTTTTCCTTCTTTTTATTACGTAAAGATAATATTCACGGATAGTCCCTTAGTCTGTTTTTACGACACCTATGGGATGAGATGGGGTGGTGACATATTATATTCTTACTCCGTCACCACACGGAGACCTTGGTTGAGACTACCTCTGACAATTTTACTTGGTCAGATTTTATGACAATAAAGCGGTAAGATGCGGTGATAAAGTGTATTATATCCCTGAACATTTTTTTATTTCAGACCGATAAACCTTATAACCTTAGTACACCAACAAAAATAATTTAATAGCTTCAAGCATGACAAGTAGCATGGTAAAGCTAAAACGTCATTGGAAACAAGAAATTAATTTAGAAGAAAAATTAAGTATTTTGACAAATTTCATCATAGTATATTCTATACCTACACTTATACTCGTATATCGGGTACTATCTTGTCTAAGCTACTTTGTCAACTAAAGTTCTGATCTATTTCCGAACGAATGCAACTTCAATAAAATACGAACATCCGTCGCATGTATTCACTCCTTTCATTGGATCATTCAAGCGTAGTGTGAAGAAGTACATAGAAAGATTGCCATGAGGCTGGCGACGACAGAAGCACTTCATTTTATCCTTCTCTTTATCGCGCGTACATTGCAGTCACTATACTCGTACATCATTGCTTTAAAGTGCATAATTATGGAAATACATAGCCCACTATTTATTGCTCTAAACCTTAAAATGACTCGACAACTAATACACAAACTAAGCAAAGTAAATAAAAACAAACAATTAAAGTGTAAAATGAACATAACTAGTAATAATTAATACAAAATAATAGCATAAACAATCGGTGCCTAACTAAATAAAGGTACGCCCCTTGTTTAGCACTTACAGCGTTAGCGGTCGCATTAAGCTAATGTTTATTTCCAACATGAAGCTTATCTAGTCTTCTCAAACGGCACTAAAATTGTTGGTTGCAAGGTAGTTAACCCTTGCGCGGGCCCGGCGAGGGGCGCGGGTCGCGGTCGCCGTAAGCCCCGCAATAGATAAAACAGTGATAGAACATGCACCGCGCCGACGGTATGAATAATTCATTAGTTTCAGTTGCCACTTTTGTTGGTATCGGTAGATTTTCAGCGGTTCACACCGTCAAAAATATGCGTTGAGGGTCTGGTTATTGTTAGTCTTTATTCTTTACTGTCGCGTACATTTTAAATGTGTAGAGTAGAGGTGAGACGTTTTATGAATTACAATTTATACGAATGTTATCTAGAATAAGGTTTTATTTATGTTGCTAGTTTGTTGATAAGGTCTGCAGCTCCGTTTGCATGGATATCTGCGGCAGATATAACTATGTTTCTTAGAATCCAGATCCTAGTTAAGTATACGACTCACCGAGGTATTTTTTTGGTAGGTTAATCTGAAGAGATTCTTAAATCTAAGAGTAAAAAATAAAATGCTACAAAAACAATTTCTTACTTTGGCTGATAAATAGAAAACCTTTAATGGGTTTTTTACTTTACTTATGCAGAAAAAGAAATTGTATGATGTCGACATAAAATACCAGTGAATTCAATATTGACCTATATGAAATTCTTTAAAATAATCACGAGTAAAATTAAATAAATAATTAGTTTTTAGTCTTTGAAGTAAGTAAAAAAGTATTTATCTGAGTGTGAAACGAGCTAGAACGTAAAAACGTCCTCAGGCTAATATGATAGTATTCTTCTGAACTTTTAGTTGCGCAGTATCTCTAACAAAGAAGGAAAACTTGACATAAAACCTTATTGCAATGCGTCTAACCAGCGCGGTATAAATGTATCTGCAGGCCATGTATTCCTCTATATATTGACATCTACGAGACGACCTCTATGGCGTAGTGGTTATATAACATGACTGCTACGCAGAGGTCTCGGGTTCGATTCCCGCTCAATGCGAATCTTTGTGTGCATGAACATGATTGTTTGCATTGGTCTGGGTGTTTTCTATGTATAATATGTATGTATTTACAAAAAAAAGTATTTAAGTATGTTTATCCGTTGTCTAGTATCCATAGTACAAGCTCTGCTAAGTTTGGGACTAGATGGCGTTGTGTGAATGTGTGAGGAATATTTATATTAATATTTTATTTATTGAGTAGGCCGGTCTGCAGTGGGTCATTCATTAATAAGATACTATATTGTATGAATACGTATATGATACTATAATGTAAAAATCGAGGTAAGATCCAGACTGAAATACCACAATAAGGAGGGTGTTTTCAGACTCTCTAGGCTCACGATACCTCTGTCGATACCCCTGGTGGTATCGTGGGTCTTTTAAAAGCAAACGATACCCCCAAGTAATAGTATTAGAAGTACACATTATGCTATGCCATTTGCTGATAATGTTGATAAACAGCCACTTACACACGTAATTGCATTTTTACTTTTTAACTATGTCAAGTGGCCGCTCTCCTTACAAACCTTATCTCTTAGTTTTATTAAAAAGTTGTAGATGAAAGGAAAGTTAACATTTTCTACTAAAAGCTGTTAGCAATGGCAGGGCACGGCGTCGCTCCCGCGTCTCTACTAACCACCCCTGCGAAGCCCGTTATAATTTACGATCATCCCGAAAAATCCCGGGATTATTTTTATTCGATAACGATAAAGGTGCCGCAGAGGGTTACCTTTATTATCACTCAGTGCAGGACGACTCTTTTACAACTTTACACATGTTAGAAGGTTCAAATGGACCGTAGCATTAAGCTATTTTCGCACTACATTCATGTGCTTTGTGAGCCATTGGAATTTCGTGAAATGTATTTTTTGCTAATAAACATTGAACATAAAAATATAATTTTTGTGTGATGGCGGACAAAACATTAATTGTCTTGCCTTCCCAACCTTTACTTAAGGTGTCGTAGAAGCTAAGACAAGGAAAGTTAGATAAGGAATTCAATGCTTCTTTCATTAGCGACAGCGTAAGTTGTTTGCCACTATAATAAGTCTCTAGTGGTTAGTTAAGAAGAAAACTTCACTAATGCAGAACCAAGGAATAAGATTCGTTTATCGATGATTATCAAGTAAACATAACTATGCACAACATCTTATTAAATTTTCTTACAATTTTTTTTGTTAGGGGACTCACAAGTCTGTAAGTTTAGCAAAATATGTAAATATAACAAGATCGGAAGGACAATAATCACCAAATTGATGAAAAATAACACGATATTCAAAGTGGCTATCCTCGTAACAAAAGGATAACAAAACATTTTGATATAATTATAACTTTTAGTATCTCATAGATTTGGTCCACATTCAGCTGATCGAGACGAGGTTGGGGCGTCGCAGGCAGGATTAGACGCGGACGAAAGTGATCCGTTATAATTTGGAGGGTGGACAGTGACGGCTGGTACGCACAGATTAGTCCCTTCGATAAACAATAGCATTAGTATGCGAGGACGCACTGACCGCCGCCGATCAGCCCAACCGTGCTCGGATTAATTTCCCTCCTGCAAAATTATGGAGGCTTCTATGTGGACCGAAACGATCACCGACCCGGAGAATATTGCTTTGTTTTCACTTGTACGCTTACTGAATTTGTCTTCAATCAGGATATACGCGTGCTGTCGATATTTTAGTTTAATCTGTTTTCAAATCTTGTTTGTGCAGGCTACGTAATGTAGATGCTGTTTTAGTTGTTTATGAATAAAATTGATAGTGTTTGGAAAATGGTTTAGGTATTTTTGACTTTCTATGTAATATTATTATACAAAAATCAGTTGACCTATTTAAATCAGCTAAGAATTGAACGATTTTTACTAGGTATAAAACGATTTTTACTACAAATGAAAAAAATTTAGCAATCGAAATTAGAGTTTACTAATTAACATAGAACCGACAATTATTTATGGGTCGCATTACCAATTATCCAGAAATGGATTTAAACACGCGACCTCGCTTAGGTATATTATGTATGTTTTTTAAAATAAAAACAGCGTTAATCGCTAAAGTAAAAATGTAGTGATAAACATCGCCGAAAACAACGCTTCTACACCAAAACACTAGCTACATTTATACAAACAAAATTATAACAGCTCCATAAAGCATTTTATTCAGTTCTATACATCAATCGTTACCACGCAAAAGTATTGTTGACCTCTCCTAAACCACTCTCATAAGTGAGTTAAAAATAAACACAACAACTAAAACTAACTAACAACAAATCTAATAGTAAACTATTCAACCACCTGTTTTATAGTTTGTATCAACAAGGAACTAAACTCCTACATTTCTACAATACAGCTAATTAAGAAAGTAAGGAACATGACTATAGAACCTCGAAGTAAGAATAAATGAAAAGCGAACCTCTTAATTTGGGGGTGCTTTTAGTGAATGGCAACAAGCGTTAATTTTATTTGTACACCGTACGATATCAGGTTTCGACGGAAGCACACGCCTACTGCGCCGCCGCTAAGTAATGAGGCTACTGTTACAAACACTGCACTCTAGATGAAAGGCTATAAATTATCACTTAATGCACAATGCGTTTTCGTCTTTATTGTTAATGTAGTAAGGTTTTTATTAGCCTGTTAATATAAATGCCCTAGACAATAACTATCTACCGAATACTTTACAATTGGAAATCAACAAGATAAATTTTTTCATGTGTTAATACTGTGTAGCCAAACCAATTAGTCTCCTTAATAAGGACTATTGTAGAAAATACTAAGTGTCCAGTATTTTTTTGCGCTAGGGATTACTAGACTTACTTTAGTACGATTACGTTTACGTCAACAGGTTTAATCAAGTGAGTCAGTTTTCCTTTTTACGAAGGATTATTCACAACGAATAGTTAGGATAATATTCATCATAACAGCCTATTTATGTCCCACTGCAAGGACGGGCCTCCTCCCGGGAGGGATACTTGGCCTACTAATACCACGCTGGCCAGACGGATTGGTATAGGGTTTAATTGGGGTGGTGACGTATTAGATTCTTACTCCGTCACCACACGGAGAATAAAAATATTAACGGGTATTAACGCGTATAGGTTGGTGGTATTTACCTCGAGCCGTTTGACGTTTTGGCCAGGTTATACGCGTTAATACCCGTTAATATTATTATAACTATAGGTACTTACAATGAAACGCGAAAGTTTGAAAGTTAATATTCACAACGAATGTGAGATACAATTGTGGCGTTCATTAACTATGATAACTTACCAAAGTGATTGCAATTTACTCGAATTTATGCCAGATTATAGCATAAGAAGGATGAACACGAAGATGGAATTTGTCTTGATGTCCACAACGGCATGCTGGTCTTATCTTAACTCTACACCAATCCATCAGGTCATGGTGATATTAATTGACCAAAATTTCCTGTGTACCTGGTGGAGGCCAGAACCTGCAGTGGGACTTTCAAGGACCCTTATGACTATATGGATAATTAAAAGAAAAAACGTGAATCCTAATTCAATATTCCGTTACGTTGCGTATTTTTAAACTTGTTTTGGTTATTTCATTAATTTGCACAAGAAGAATACTTCAGAGAGGTGGGACACCCGCTATATGCTGCTATCCTGTACGAGGTCACGGCTTTAAATCGTTTAAGAACTGTCTATACGATCCACCAATGAGTAGCGTGTGTCTAGATGTACTTTTTGTCTGTAATATCTTTCTCCGTGTGGTGACGGAGTAAGAATACAATATGTCACCACCCCATCGCATCCCATGAGTGTCGTAAAAACCGACTAAGGTACTATCCCTGAATATTATCTTTAGGAAATAAAAAGAAGGAAAACTTGAAATTAAACCCTATACCAATCCATCTAGCTAGAGTGGTATTAGTAGGCCAAGTATCCCTCCGTCGTCATGGGAGGAGGCCCGTCCCTGCAGTGGGACATTAATAGGCTGTTATGATCTTTCTAAAAGTTTCCGCAACACCAGTCGGAAATAGTTTAAAATGTACCCTTTGCTATGTTCCATTTATATTTTAAGTTGCATGAAGAGTTGGTTCCTGAACGGTATGTGAAGTAGGCGAGACAGTTTATCTCATGGATGTAATCTACGAATGTTTCTGTTTTCCTTCGTTCTATTTTTAAGTAGTTTGTTAAAGATTTATTGTTGTTTATGATGTGAGTTTCGTATGGAAGCATAAGAGTAGGTACGATATATGTTTTGTTAGCTAATTGTAGCTCAATGAATACTTGTTTACTCATTCATTTAAGACAAAGACGTACAATATAAGAAGCAGTTCTTCTCCAAGCCACCAACTCTTTTTACTGTCATGAGCCTCTCTTATGGCCTACGCAGACCCGGACGGCATGGCAAGGGATTTTAATTTTTACTAATGGAAATTCAACCGTACTATTACAGAAATACGACATAAATTGCTATGCTTTAAAATGATCCCGCGGCATTGAAAGGGATTTTATCGCACGGCATTTTTCATTTTAAAGCAAAGCAATTTATGTCGTATTTCTGTAACAGTACGGTTGAATGTCGATTAGTAAAAATTAAAATCCCTTGCCATGCCGTCCGGGTCTGCGTAGGCCATTATCCATCGACGTTCCCCAAAAAAAAGAATTAGGAACAACTGAACTATTACGAGTAGGTATATCAATATTAATATTGATTATTATGCAGTAACTTAAATGAACATACGTACATTTGACGACCACTATGGCGCAGTCGGTATATTACATGGCTGCTACGCAGAGGTCTCGGGTTCGATTCCCGCTCAATGCAAATCTTTGTGTGCATGAACATGATTGTTTGCATTGGTCTGAGTGTTTTCTATGTATAATATGTATGTATTTACAAAAAAAAAAAAGTATTTAAGTATGTTTATCCGTTGTCTAGTACCCATAGTACAAGCTTTGCTTAGTTTGGGACTAAATGGCGTTGTGTGAATGTGTGAAGATTATTATTATTTATTATTATTATACTTGCCTTTTGAAAACAGCAACGAAATAAAGTTGAAGAAACTTTCCTCTGGAGGAGTACCATATTTACTAAACACTTCGTAAAGAAATACTTATTTCGTTGTGGATACGTAAACATAATATTATTATTCATATAATGTAACATGAAGTATACAAACAATAAACAAAGTCGATAAACTTAAAGCTGTGTAAATCAAAAGCTAATTTAGGTTAGTATTGTCGGGCACGATGCGTACCGTAATGTGTTCTTTATATCAAAAACACATTTAAAAGAAGTTAGATTGGCTTACAACTTGGCGTTTGGCCATACGTAGTTGGAGCCTTTTCGGCGCCTTCAAAGCCAGCCCTAATCTTCAAAGATTCGCCGCAGATTGTTTGCAAGCATTTTGGTCCATCAAAATATGACGGAGGGTAAACTTTGTCTACATAAATTATTTCGACACTCTGATACTTTTCAGAAATCTAATTGGATCGATGTTACAATGTAGTTTAAAATTGTGATGTTTGAAATTTCTAAGAATATTTGATTTTTGTTGTAAAATATTAGCATACCTTAGTTTATAGGTAATTAATACTTGTTGCTTTATTTAATACTTTGCACTTTTCACTTCGTTGTATTTTAAGAATATTGAAATTGAAAAATATATTATGTACTTAGTTCTTAGGGTAAGGTTGCGACTATTGGACCACTTAATTTTAAACAGACCTGGTATCTAAAATAGAGCGTGAAATAAAACAAAATCAGTGTAAACGAGTAGTCTGTATATTCAATTATTGGTAACTAACATAATTAAGTTAATTTTATTATGTATATAGTCACAAAAGAAGAAAAAAAAACTTTGTGATGGTTTCCTTGTTTGAACCACCGTCTCTTTCATCGGACCACTTAGTTGCTATAATTGGACTTAGGGCATTATAGGTGGCTGGTCCATTCAAGGTGCATGTAAAAAAATTAATAAAATAAAATAATTTTTTAACAAATTTCTTTTATTTTTGAAAATAAATACATAGTTATATTAATTAGTCGACTCTAATTATATTTCCTTATTTCGCATGCAAAATCACAAAAATATTTCAGGTACGTCAAATATTCTCTTTAACGTCGCTTTTGGCACTCGAAACATTCTGATTACCTCATTCAATCCAACTTCTTTTTTCCCTAAGCTAGTTTTATACTCGCCTCTCTCTCCTCCTCTTTTTGCGATGCTAAAATAAAAAGATTTGGTTTTTAAATAACACACATTATAGAAGTTGCCATGATTGGACTGGTTCAATGAAAGAGCATCGTGCCAGTCCATTGATAGAAACTCACTAACAGCCACTGAAATATTTCAATTTAAAAAAAGGAACACGTTACTCAACAAAAATATACGATAGTATGTATTTTCAATTACTGTACTATCCTAGTAAAAAAAATCAGATGAAAATAATGAATATAACAATACTTACATGCTATTTTTTGCCGCGTAAAAATTATATTCGAGGTCCGAGAAACAAAGCGAAGTACGTCCATCCCTCATGCTGCCTGCTGCGGTACTGGCGGTTGGAGGGTGGTGTGGGGGGATGTAAAGCTATCGTTTCGATGCAAATATTGGGTTCAAATATGAATAGATCGCGAAATATTGAAGTGGTCCAAACAAAGCGCTAGTCCAATGATCGCAACCTTACCCTACTAAGTTGTTTTAAGTGTTTTTGGATAAAAGTATGCGAGCAAAACATGTATAAGTTGAAAGTGAATACAAACTTTTACATGTTGTGGACCTAAAGCCTAAAGTAAAGCCTAATTCTATTATTTTAGATCTGTATTCTAAATGTTGATATTCAGAAACTCTTATTTGTCTTACTACCAAAATTAGCCTTCTCTAGAGATGAAATTTAGTCATTGGTATAGGAGCAGGGTTTGTTTTACTATTTCTTTCTTGTTATGCTTGTCGAATCGCCAAAAATAAAAAATTAAGTACTTAATTGAACGATTAAATGTGCTTTATCTACTTTTTTTAAATATAAGGAAAATCGTAGCGGAAACATAAGTATCACTTGCATTGACTAGTAGCAGTCGCGGATTCGATTGTCACGCAAGACAATTATTTGTAATATCCACAACTAATTGTCTTAAGCTTGTATGTTTATTTATTTCATCTTTGTAAAAGTCCCCAAAATTGATTTTTAAGTAAGTAATTGATATTTCTATAGTTTTCCAATTTTATTCTGGGAAACTGAACACTGTGTTACTAACGTTTTCTTGTCGTGACTACCTAAGTAGCTCATGCTATTTGAAGAATGGCTTGAAGGTCCATAGTGGACTTAATCAATATCGCCACACCAAAAAATATATATGGTTTACTTGATATAAACCCATATTCATCTTATCATATCAGTCGTATAATTTACGTTCACAGCTAGACATAGATCTTCTACAAATAGTTCTACCTTGTGCGGTTCTGTGCCTCCCTTATCCATCATCTTATCACTCTCCTAACTAGGTCATCATGCCTTATAATAATCTTGACTAGTATTAAAAGTTCAAGATTCCTTAAGAGCGTTTTTAGGGCTCACTAGCGCAGCCAATTTAAAAAAAATCAAATAGGATCAATAATGTAAAATGTTGCTTACTAAGTCTTGAGAAAAGGCTATAAAGTATTTGTATAACACACTCTCAACACTTTAAATTTTTTCATTTAGATAAATATTGAATTTAAAACAAAAACGACCTCTTTTTTTCGCCTGTTCTCAAGACTTAGTAAACAACATTTTGCATTATTGATCCTATTTGATTTTTTTTAAATTGGCTGCGCTAGTGAGCCCTAAAAACGCTCTTAAGGAATCTTGAACAAATATACATTTTGCAATAATGCAAAATGTATATTTGCGAATTATGATTTTTTGGCGTCGCTAGTAAGCCACGTAAGGGCGCATAAGGCCAAATTGTACGAGTAGTCGGTACCTACAAGCAAATCAAACATTTTAAATAAAAATAAAATATTTCAGCAGTATTTATAAAAAAAGGTATGTGTTAGTATTAAAAGATTATTGTTTAAAACAAGCTTTATTTAATAATATCCTACTCATTTTAGTATCATTACGTGTACGTCACGTGGTATCCTTACAATAGTCTCGTCCGCAAAGATCAATCATACAGTACACATTTTGTATGTCTAACCAAAGTTTACAATACTATAAACTATAAATTTTATCGAACATCGTCCGTGACTCTGATTGGTGGATCACTCGGTGCGGACCAGTCACAGGGCTAATTGCGATTCGATAAAGTGTATACTTGGTGTAAGTAATGTATACTTGGGTTAGACTGTTATTAATACACACTCAGTGGCTTTTATTTATACAATATATTTACATCATTTCTATCTATGTGGCATATCTTATATTTAGCAATTTGGCAACATGGTTAACTTTAACATTTACATATATGTGTGTTACTATATATAAACTAGGTGTAATTGACAGAAGAAATTTGGATTTGTAAAGGGTCAAATATTTTTAAATGTACAAATCCAAATACGCCGAAAATAAAAATTAGAATATTCTAAATATTAATTACGAAATAAATTTCATCTAAAAGACTTAAAATTTATAATTTCTCATTATTTTTTAAAATATATTATACGTCAAAGGCAGGAGTTGTATAGGAGCATAGACAGGGCCTAATATGACTATAGCACGGTATACAATAACTGTGAACAAAGTTAACGTACATTACGTATAATTTTGTAATTTTGAAGTTTTGTCAATTCAATAAATGTTTATCACAGCAAACATGAGGTTTACATAAGCATAATCAAATAATATTATAATATCATTATCATCTAAAGACACGATTTTATAATTCATTCAGTCTTACGCTATCTAATTCTTATAATCTTATATTTATATTAAAATCAGTAACTATGATAATAGTGCACTTTGTATTATATATTAATAATAATGTGTGTGCAGTGAATTTTCTATTACATACAATCCACGACTGATCAGAATTAACAATTACTTTACAAGTTCAAAATAAACATTTCTATGTACCTTTTTTTGCAATTCTGTTTAGCCGTGGAATTTAGTTCGAGGAACTGTTGTACATACAATACCATTTTGTTTATATAAATAACAACAACGCTTACAGTAATTACGAGTATCATTTTGGTTATGAAACCTAAATCTCTTATAATACTAAACTGGTAACGCATTGTGACGCACGCTCCATATGTTTTGCAAAGACCCCTTTGAAACTAATCGATCACTGACTAAATTCGATGGGGAATTCAATGTCTTGGAAGTTTTTAGCACGATCGCGAAGTATACAATCACTGTTAGAATGTTATACAAAGAGAGAGAGTTACAGCGTACGTTACGATGTGTTTACATTTTTATACCACATAACGACGGCGATGTTTCTACGTTTTAATATTCATTTTATTTCTAATTTACCTGTTTCAAGGACAATAAATTCATAAGTATTACTTAAATATGTCTCATTTTTTATTATAACGGATAGCTGTTAACTCATTGGTCGAAGCTCTAAGCTCGGTTCTTGATTTAATAAAGAAACTTGATTGTCTCTATGAAATTGGTTATCTAAAAATGCGCATTGTACAATTGCATAGAGATTGAAAAACATGTTAGTAGATAAAATATGTAAGTAAACAAACATAAATATATTTTTATTATATCAAAATCAAATTTCCAACATGGCGTATAAACATTAAAGTAGAACAGAATAATCTAGGTCAATATTGGTGCTACGTTGGTGCGGGCATACTACCTGTCGTCGCGTGTGGGCGAGAATATGAACGATATAAAACAATTTCCTTTAATTTGCACTATCTGTGGCGAGCCAAGCTCGGTTAAATGTAACCTACTTGTATAAAATGGACATTGGATTTGGGTAAACAAATAACACAAATTACTACATTAAATATAATATGACGCAGCGATTAATGAAACTAACATCCATATGGAACTTCTCCTCCAATCGGCGTCACCTGAAAATAATATTTTTCCATTAATTTTAAACAATAACTAGTTATAGTTAACTAAAAACTCGCAAATTATGAAAAATAACTTATTTCAAACTACAACAAAGTATAGACACATATTTCCAAGGCCACTTTAGGAACAAATTAATTGAATGTAAAATTTATACTGAACGCACCTGTAACTTGTGATGCACCACCGACCCAATTCAAAGGCGTCTTCCCACCACCCTCGTCCGTTTTCTGTTTCCCCTTATCAATTTCGTTGAGATTCGACTGATACTTAGTACCTGCACAAAACATTATTCAATAAGTGGAAATATTGAAAGAAGTTCTGCACGTTATGATTACTGCAAAAATTTTGGAGAAAAAACTACAGTATACTGATTGGCCAAAGGATTCAATATAGGAGACGGGTCGATGGCAGGCGGTCGGCTAACAGTTATTGAAAAGTTGCGCAATATTGTCGAGTAGCCCGAGCCAACCGTAAATTCGTAATGGTTGCAAAAAATAAAACAGTAACAGAGTAGCGGACTCGAAACGCGCCGCCGCCCGGCCGCCCGCGCCCGACGCCATATCACGCCGCAAAAACAACCAACCGCAAAACTTACACTCGTGCCGTCGCACCCCTAAATGGGTTTTTCAAGTTCGCACGAGCATGTTCAAAATGATATTCTTAACCCTTACTTCTGCTAGATATCTTAAAAGCTACAGGACAATTTTATGGATAACTTAAAATTTAAATTCTCGTTTAATATTCCAGTTACGATCGTTTGAAACTAGAGTTCGAAATTAAAGCCCTCACAAAGGTTATTAAGAGTTTGTAACAAGGAAGACGGAAGCGAACACTTGTCTGTAATAGGTTGTAGCGCAAGATGTTGTCCGGCGCGACCGGCGACCGGCTGGTAACATGTCCGGGGAAAAGCCCAACTTCCCAATAACGGCAGAGTAATGACGCGAGTCAAACAACTTATGAGGCTACGATATTACATCAGGAAGACGCACACATTCATGATCACATCGTGTAGCTAGTAATACACCAAAATATATTTATGAGAACAAGCAAAGAAGCGCTTAACGAGCCTTTATTTTCTTACAATTATTGATCTTTCTTTACCTAACTTTATCGAATTATGATGGACTGTTGGAGTGTCTTTTGATACAACACTGTGCTCAGTCGCTAAAACAACAGTTTTACACCTGATTGCAAGTTCGATTTTCATGATTAAACAATCGTCGTGATGATGTCTTTTCTTTAAATAAACAACTAATTTTAACTATTTTTTTCCTTACCAATGAAGAAAGCCTGTTTAGGCAGTGAGACATTACAAATCTGATAAGAAGAAGAAGTATTATATAATAGCAGGTCATAATAAAACGGTTGGTTTATAAGCGATTTGTCTACATGTTTATGAGGTTTTATAACATTCATAGTCGTTTAACAAAGAGCTGGCTGGCGACAAGCAGATCGTAGTAGCACTTTTATGATCTATAAACAAATATAACGACCACTAATAATAACTGAAACAGCAACATACAATGCAAACAAACCAAACGATCTCGTTTCGACGTACCTCGTAAAGGTAAAATTATCTCTTAATAAACGAAATCGTCGATGTAAAAATGTTTCGATGCTTTTTATTGGTATTAATATCAGAAATTGATGAACCCATTCGACCACGAGGTTTGCTATGGGTGTATTAATTACTATTCCCACGTGCGAATACTACAGAAATATTTACATTACATAAATTTGGTCGAATGATTTTGTAAATTTCGTTATTGAATTTCACGCTGCTTTAGTCGTTGCAATTAAATTGAATCGATAGTCGATGTCTGCTGTACGAATGCAGAGATGATATCATTAAAATATAAAAGATGAAATGATTTACATTTTAAATAATACGGTCTGATGTTAATGATTACGTGGAATTTTATGAAGAACTGAAGATAAAGGGTGAAATAGTACAGATGAGGTTTTTGACCACTTTCCTTTTAAGACAAATCCTACATTAGGGATCAAGGCATGTGCTGCTCACAGACTTGCATTTAATTAACCACAAAAGTTATCCAGTTTCAGTAAAATATTTTTTTATATCGCACATATTGTGTTTTTTGTTAGTGATGGCATTTGTATTAAAGACCAGATCGCCCACTGTGCCTGTTAAAAGTATACTAGAGCTCACTGTAGTTAAGATACAAAATTTTAGAAGTAATTTCAAACATTTAAGCTACACAGTTTAAACGTTTCAAATGTGCAGTTATTATATTTACCTTTGTCTGTAAGAGGAGTATCACGTCGTGGTGGCTTCGAGGCAGGTGGTAAAGTGATGGCACGCGGATCCGGTGTAGTGGTTGGTGGTGATGAAGCTGTATATTACACATATTATATTTAGTGACAGAGTTAGAACACACAATGAAATATCCATTTGAAGACGTAATTAGTAATCTTATTCTAAGCTATAGGTAAGTATAGTTAAAGACGTTGACTAATGGCTAAATGCTATGCTTTAAAATGATGCCGCGGCATTGAAAGGGATTTTTCAATGCCGCGGCATCATTGTAAAGCATAGCAATTTATGTCGTATTTCTGTAACAGTACGGTTGAATTTCCATTAGTAAAAATTAAAATACTTTGCCATGCCGTCCAGGTCTGCGTTAGCCATAAGAGTGAAAAGTTGATGAAAACTTGTCTTCGTGATATTTTCTAAGAATTTCTTCCTTTTCTCTTTTTCTTGTCACAAGCCAAAAATGGGAAAGCTTATAGGTATTATCTCTCCAAAATTAACTTAATAATAAAACTGTATATATATTTGTCTGAGCTGCTGGAATAGTTTTAACTCGTGAAATAAGAAGGTTTTATAAAGTTTTACAAGTTCTATCACAGCTCTGACGAGTTTTTACTGTAAGCAATGAGACCGAACAACATGGAGCACTAACTAACTTATACTTACTGTATAAACGTATAGTGCCATCGGATTCTCCTCTAGGATTCTTCGCTATGCACTTGTAAGTACCGTAGTCTTCAGAATTAATATTCCTTATTAGTAATCTCATGTGTGTCTTGTAAGCTGGTACTCCAACATTGTTGTCCATGTGGTACTTAGGGCTCTCATGGATCATATGCCCGTCGTCTCTCGTCCAGTAATTCAAGGAGGTTGGATGTGCCTCCGTAAAGCATTCTAGAGTTACATTGTAAAATAACGGCGCTCCGACGAGTTGATGAGGAATCCACAGCATTGGAGGAACTAGAAAGATAGTGTATTTATTAATTAAATAATATTAATTAGAAGCTGCTACCAGCGACTTCCAAGACTTTAGACGTTAAGTTCAGAATTAAACGAATAAGATCAATTTCTTTTATATAGTAAAAATACTCTTTTAACATCAAAATAAAAAAATAAATATCTAAACTATCAGCAAAATATTGACGTTAATGTTACGCAAACGTTACTAGGATAGAAAGCATACTTACAATCCACGCTGACTTTGACTCGTTTTGACACAGTTGGTGGCACTCCATTACTAGCAATGCATAAATATGCTCCCATATCCAATCTTGAGATCCTCGCCATCTCCAGAACTTCTCCTTCCCATTCGGAAACTGCCGACAAAATTCTTGGTCAAGTAATAAATCAATAATTCAAAACCATTGGTAATCGTATCAATGCTTTGTTGTTACTTTGTACGTTACAAATATCAAACTTTTTATGTTATATTTTTTTAGACGGCTTCTGTAGTATAATGGTTACCTATATAGGGTGGCTCATTCAAAAGGGTCAGTATGGGAAAGTCTTAAACTATAAGTCATACGAAGATTTGTTGTTAGAAACCATGTCACCGATTTTGATAAAAAGAAAAACTGCATTCATACATTTGAAAAAGATACTGTACCCAGCTGGGGAATCGAACCCGGTTGTTTTGCAAAACTAAACTTATAATTTTTCTATTTAAATATCGATTCTGTAGGTCTTAAGCAGTAAATATCTCTATGAAACATTATGTCTAAAATGAATAAAAGGCATTGTTTTCACATAGTTTAATTTATCATAGTAGGTGTTGGAAGTGACCACCATTACAATATTCAACAAGTTAAGGCATGTAAAATTGTCCCTACGGTTGTTTGTACCCCTCTACTAGTTACACACACCGTGTTACATAATCATGTGGCATTGCATTAAACTTTTAAGGAAGTTTTGTTATCTACAGTAATATTATTATCATGCAACTACTTACTTCTATTAATCAAACACTAACAATCAATTGAAAAGCCCACATAAAGTAAGTATGTAGACATTGTAGATAGGTACAGAGACGCGTTAAGTTAAGCCTCATTTGAAAATGGAACGTTTCAGTGTGACTGGCTGCATGAAAATACAAAATGCAATAAGAAGATCGTTACCTAAACGTGTTAAATATTGTATTGAACAAAACGGTAGCCACTTCGAACACCTACTATAATAAATTTAAGTATGTGAAAAAAATGCATTTTATTCATTTAAGACATAATGTTTCATAGAGATATTTACTGCTTAAGACCTACAGACTCGATATTTAAATAGAAAAATTATAAGTTTATTTTTGCAAAACAACCGGGTTCGATTCCCCAGCTGGGTACAGTATCTTTTTCAAATGTATGAATGCAGTTTTTCTTTTTATCACAATCAGTGACATGGTTCCTAAGAACAAATCTTCGTATGACTTATAGATTAAGACTTTCCCATACTGACCCTTTTGAATGAGTCACCCTGTATACCATGGCGGAGAAGAAATAAAGGTGGGCATGAACATGACTATGCCTTTTGCCAGGGTGTTTTTTCTACTCGTATGTATAAGCAAAAAACGTATATTATGTAGTCCGTCTACCCATAGTACCAGCTGCTTAGCTTAGGGCTAGCGTTACATTAAAAATGTTTTGTCATAAATGTAGCTCGTATCGCAATATCCATCGTATTAACATTATTAATAAGAACGTAAGGAAACATGTCCGTACAACTAAGGCTAATGGACGTTAATATGAAAATTGGTTGATATGTCACCGGAATGTCCTTTGCTGATAGAGATTTTTGAGTTGTCGTCCCGTTTCCACTTGATGGTAGGCTTAGGCGAGCCATTAGCGCGGCACGTCAGCGTCACATTCGCCCCCTCTCGCACTATGACATCGCTCGAACTCAACGAGTCGTCGATTGTCGGCGGCACTGTAAACAAACAACACTCAACTAGACGTCTACTTATTTCTCTAGTTTTTAATTAACTTAATGGAACTTTTCAAACATACTCTTTACTGTTACGGTGAGTCACGAACTCTTTTAGCTACCCTATTTATTAAGGAATGACAAATTAATAAACTGAAATACAGTAAAGAAATTTTTCCAGACTCTTCAAAAACAGCTACAAAGAAACTTTGTAGGACCAGTCGATCTAGGATTTTGTTTTAAGCATTATTTCTATCGCAAAGAACGTGTCTGCTTATTGGTAGTTATTCCATTTCTAGAAGAATAAATTAAAACTTTATTCAATTTAGAGTGCCTAATTAGTTTAAGAAATCTCGCCCGAAGGATCTTGTCTTCTCATAAAGAAGTAGCTTTATGCTGTACTTAACTATTAAAGCATTCATCATTTTCGTTACTAAAAAACTGGCAAAGTAATAGCAATGTTGCCGCAAGTTTATGCTAAGTAACACAATTGTGTCCTACGTTTAAAGTAAAATCTGTAAATAAGCGAAAATTCAATACAATACACAACTTTTTTGTTAATTGTTGTTTAAAAGAAGAATGGGCATTTTTGTATGGAAGCCGTCCCCACCCTTGTAACACTTACACCTATACATCAAATGAAAGCCCTTGAAAAGTGAAGAATTTTACTGTATGAAACTAATCTGTCAGTCATGGGAGAACAGAGTTATTGAGGAAAAGTGAATAAAAATAATAAACGATAATATTTCATACTTTATGTTAATATTTACTATATAAGCACGATAAAGTCACAGGCTATCTTACTAGTAAACGGTCTATACATCTAGCTCATCCTACATCATCCAGAAAATCATCCACAGCATTTTCCTGACTTTCGAATAGCTAGCTTTGCTAAACTAAACAGGCTATCTTACTAGTAGACGGACTATACATCTAGCTCATTCTACATCATCCAGAAAATCATCTACAGCATTTTCCTGACTTTCGGATAGCTAGCTTTGCTAATATAAACATTTAGAGAACCATTACGACATGTTCTTTATTCAGCAACCATTGCAGAAATAGTAAACGACAGAATTTTGTTCCTCAGGCTCGGAAACGGCTCGACTCAGACTAACAGGTCGGAATTTTTTTGTCGGGTTTCGGTATTCCGATAACCACGGCGTCTTTCCACTGTTGTGGGAAGACACAATTTGATATTGCGACATTGCAGATGCATGTCAAGGACCAAAAGACGTTCGGGGAATAAATTAATGACTATTTTTGTTATTCTTTCTGAGCCTGGTGCCTTTTTAGGGGCGAGAAGTTTATTTAACGGTTCCACTCGGTAGGTGTGACTAACTGTATATCGTCGTTGTCTGCCTTGAGCGGTGACTCCTGGAGAGAAGTTCACCGTTTTACTTCGCTGTTGACAAATATTTGAAATTGGTGTATGTGATTGATATTATATCGTGATTGTTACCCTGAAGAGAACTGCGTATTGGGCCTCGAGGTTCTTGGCCAGGCATTCGGCCTTGTGATCATACTCGAACGCTAGCCTCCTATCAGGCCTACCAAAGGAGGCATAGTAGAGTATACGTCCTTCTTTAATGAACGGGATAACTGCTAGAAAGCGAGATAAAAAGGTTCGATCTCACTCAATTGCGCATACCATCGTGACTGACGAAACTCATTTATGCGTACTTTAACAGGCCATTGAAGCTGTCTAATTCTAACCCTATTGGACTCGCTGAGGGCCCTGTCGTAGGCACGTGTGGCAGGGATCTTGCGGCTCAACAGGTCACGCAGTTCTCCAGGTAATTGCATGCGGAGGTCTTCCAGCATAGCCACTGTCTAAGAGCAATTGTTAATTAATGACACGACCTGTCAGGGCACCGATCGCCGCCTCAGTGTCCACTACAGTATCCGAACTGTAGGGACTACTATCTAGTTGGGCGGATTCGACAGACGCGAGTTTCTCCTCGAGCCTCTTCCAATCAGTGATCACCTTTGTGGGGATATGACCGGAGTCGGTGTCGGAGTGGTAGTATGAATGCATCAGTTTCATGCAATAAATAATAAATAGGTGCGTGGTTTTCATTAATGATTAGCATTAGCTCGTTATTGTTGCATTGGAAGTAGTAGCTGCGTCAGGTCCAGTTATCTTTCTAATATACCCAACTGTGCATATGAACATAGCGCTCAGAATTGACCGGTTAAAGTGGCGGTGGGCAGGGGACATAGCGCGGAGAACCGACAGCCGTTGGGGTTGAAAGGTTCTGGAATGGCGACCGCCTATCAGAAAGCGCAGGGTGGAGAGACCCCTCACACGGTGGTCCCACGACCTAGTTAGGACGGCGGGAAACCGATGGAAAAGGATGGCAATGTTTGGAGGAGGCCTATGTTCAGCAGTGGACATCAATTGGCTGATATGATATACGAGTTTCTATATTTATGAAAGCTGTATGTTTTTTATTTGAAAAGCGAAATTCATGGTTTTCTGGATGATGTAGGATGTTCTACATGTATGGTCTCTCTACTAGTAAGATAGCCTTTGACTCTATCGTGCTTACATAGGAAACATTAGCATAAATTATGTAATATTATCGTTCATTATTTTTATTTTCTTCTCCTCAATAACTCTGTTCTCCCATGACTGACAGATTTGCTGTCATACAATAAAATGCTTCACTTTTCAAGGGCTTTCATTTGATGTATAGCTGAAAGTGTTACAAGGGTGGGGACGTTTTGCCCATTGTTCTTTGACATATTAATTACTAAATTCCAAATAGAATATGTTTTCATTTAAATTGATTTTTTTGAGTTGGCAGCATCAATTCAAAGTTTTTGGGTTAATTGTTAGTAGATAACTAAACGTTTACGTCATCGCTTTGTAGTAAATATGGTTTCGATATTTGATTAATCGTTCTGATGGCTGTTAACAATTTGAAACTGCAATATTTCCTATTGAAGCATTATTTATTAATAAATTTTGATTTTATGCTGATGGTATGATTAAATATAGAAGTAATAATATAATAATACAATTTATAGTCTTGGTCTACGTCTTATCTCAACACAACAACCCTACTAAGAAATAGGGTAAGAAGATTTTACTCCATCGGTCCACCACGCTTGTGGCTGCCCCTGTATTGCACAAAACGTTACGTGCCCTTATACCAATTGACTTAATTTTAATTGCTGTGTCTAATCTTTCGTGGGCAGATCTAGGTATAACTTCTTAGTGATGCTGTTGGGTCCTGTTAGATTGCGACCTTAAGTTTGAGTTTAACGACATGAACTAAGTTAACGATACGTAGTACTTACCTACCAATAAATCATAGTACAAGTTCTAATAAAATATCTAGAAAATGCTGTCAAATATTATTCAATCTCATTTTAATTTCTAAGGCGACGCGACGAGAACACCGCGAGAAGTCAGAAGTTATGCTGTATATCAATCCATCTGGATCTTGTAGTAGATCATCCCTCCTTTAGAGGTGCCCAGCCAACGTTAGATCTTTTTGTTTTACTGAATTAAATCATTTTCTCCTTACCAACGACGTGTAGATAACCGAATTGAGTCTTCGCAGTGACTGTGTTGATTTGACACATGTATCTGCCTCGGTCTTCTTCCCTTACGTCCGATATATGCAAGAACCATGTTCGGTGTTTGTCGTGTGTTACACTCACACGAGGGTTTCGTGTGATCACGTGGTTGTGGACCGTCAGAATAGCTGACTGCTCGAAGTGCATCCACGCCACCTGGGGGAAAGAAATAATGTGAGATATTTAAAAATAGAAGAGATTATAGGTGGTAATTAATATATATACTGGCTGAAAATATAGACAACACTCAACAATTTGTCTATTTGTTTTGTATAAATTGGTTTCTGTCCAAAAATATTAAAAAGCTAAATAAATATTTTTTGTTAAAATGTTAAACGTAAATAAAACTAGGGTTTGGAGAATGCCTCGGTGATTTCCAATCGTCCTCCCAATTGGACGAGTGACGTAACGGAAATTAAAGACTTCTCGGGAGAAACTTTTTTTTAAAATAAATGTTCGAATATCTTGAATGTAATTCAGCTGTCAAAATACGCATTAAAGATTTAGGTACTTATTCTGTTTCATAAGGGGATATTTTTATAAGTAAAATCCTCAAGAGTATCGGAAAAGGTATCCAAGGGACTATTTAACTTTCAATGAAATGAAATGAAATGAAATGAAATATTTGAAATGAAATATTTATTATTATCAAATCAATATCTTTGGTAAAGTAGAAAAACTTAACCCAATAGCAGAATTTTTCGCTATGAGGAGGTAATTCTACTAGTAGCAAAGAAGGAAAATGAAACATATTCGGATACTAACCCTCTTAAAACGGAGAATGTATGAGTCATTTCTGCCCTTCATATAAAGAGAAGAGCTGTTCCTGTAGTGGGGCATTCAAGGGCTGCTATGATTGAATATTTGACATTACGAGTTCTAGTTAAGCCAACCATAAATGTATGATAATTGAATATTGATTGAGTAAAGTAGTACATTCGAGCAATCATTGTTACTAACCATTTTCCCAGAACGGCTAAATTATATTCTGTTGTATAGAGCAAGCTTAGATTATACTCATTATGATTTCGTAGAAACGCAATTGTGTAGGTATAACGTATTCATCATATTTTATTGTTAACCCGGCGTCATTGGGGTTGGGTCTGTGCGACCCGCCACATTTTATTTCGCTTGTAGTTAGGTTACTATACGTGTGACGTTGCTGCTCTTCTCAATAGCTGGAGCTGTTGAGTTATCCTACACGTCACAAGCAACACGTAAGTCGTGCCACGGCTGCAGTAGGAGAAACAGGTGCACAAAGTTAAAAAAGGTACGTGAGACCCATCCCCGCAGTCGGTGTAACAATTTCGCGCCATTTTGTGTAGATATTGTTTTACTTATTATCTGTGTTTTTATCATTTTTATGTTTGATTTTTCGTTGTTATTTACAATATTATAGCTGGTTAAATAAAGTTCAATGTATTTTATTTGTATTTTTGTAGGTACAGTCAGCCCCAAAAGTCGCTGAACACATTCTAAATTCCAAAACTGCTGAACACTAAAAGTGGCATAAGTCAGTGTCGCAACAAGAGTACAAAATAAGCTAAACGTACAAAACGACCATAACACGCTGCACACGGTTATTCCAAAAGTAGCTGCACACGGGTATTTCAGAAGTATCTGTAAGTACAATTATCTCGTTGGAATAG
This sequence comes from Schrankia costaestrigalis, assembly GCA_905475405.1. Classification (NCBI taxonomy): domain Eukaryota; kingdom Metazoa; phylum Arthropoda; class Insecta; order Lepidoptera; family Erebidae; genus Schrankia; species Schrankia costaestrigalis. The sequence goes on from FR997827.1 coordinate 10,738,537, forward strand.
ATACATAATTTCAACACAATTCACTGAGATTCGATAGCCTAGGGTATAGAACACTCGACTTTGATGAAGTAGACGTGCGTTCGAAACCGGGTTGTGCCAAGTATTTTTTTTGGGTTTTTTATTTTTTATTTATTGTATTTTATCTCAAAAAAAAAACAAGTAACTTAAATTCACCGTCACTGTTCACAGGTATTTTAATAAAGTTAAAATATTATTTTTAATTTTTAATTGAAAATAAATAGTATTTTTATTTAATTTTTAATTTAATGAAGAATGATCATTATGACTTTAAATTGTATGAGAAACATTTTCGGAGATTCGATGATATGAGTTGAAATGTTATGTAAGAAGAAGCGCTCCCTGTTGTGCGACATTGAACTTAATAGTTTTATGACATGCAACTAAAATTAACTCTAGAGGTGATAAAGCCATTTAATTAATTAAATTATTTAATTTAATTGTCGAATATACATTTTTTTCGTAAACGAAGTCGCGGGTTACAGCTTGTATTGAATAATAATAGTAGAAAACAAAATAAGAAAAAATAAAAAACACAAAAAGTAATCCGTTCCTCAGGATCGAACCAGAGCTGTTTTCTTTTCACCCAAGCTCTATACAAAAAGCAAAGCTATCGTGTTGACAACTGATTTCATGAAATTGTTAATGTAGTATTCCGCTTTGAAATTGGCTTGACTTTTGTCTACTGTCAAAATCACTCACTACAACTACACTGAAACTCGACCGCAAATATGAGCGATGCAGCGGGCGACGTTGCCGTTCAGACATGCGCGGCTCCCGTACACTGCACGAGTTGGCAACATCGATACTTCTGAAATACCCGTGTGCTGATACTTTTGAAATACTAGTGTTCAGATACTTCTGAAATACCCATGTGCAGCTACTTTTGGAATAACCGTGTGCAGCGTGTTATGGTCGTTTTGTACGTTTAGCTTATTTTGTACTCTTGTTGCAACACTGACTTATGCCACTTTTAGTGTTCAGCAGTTTTGGAATTTAAAATGTGTTCAGCGACTTTTGGGGCTGACTGTACTTAGTAATAAATAGACCAGCGTTTTCTGCTGACTGTACCAAAAATAAAATTTCAAATGATTATTTTTTTCTATTAAATTTATTTAGCTACCTACCAAAAAGTGCCAATAAAACGTTAAAACTGATTGTTTATTAATAATATATAACATTTAAGTAGAAGAGAAAAAAATTGTTGAAAAATTTAGATCTTTTTTTAAAATTTTATTGTACATAATTGAAACATAATATAACCCAGAATTTGTGTTTTATTTAATCATGTAAATACCCAACAATATAAACGTAAATAAATATAATCTTTATTATTTATAAAGTATTAAAATAATTTCGAAATTATGAACGGGTCGTTGAGACCCACCCCAACGTCCGTGTAACACTTTTCCACCCCCATGACGCCGGGTTAATTTATAAAGATAGTAACTCTATCAGAACAGACATTTTTTTGTGCTTTTTGCGCTTTTTAAATAATTGCCCTGAGTCTAGAAGTGCTTTTTGTGCATTGTTAACATGTTTATGCAACAAAAATACTTATTACAAAAATAATACCAAGTGTTGAAAATAGACTAAAGTTAATCGATTATCAGGTTTTACAGCTAATATTCATAACTATTTATAGCACTAGCTGACCCGTGCCCACTTCGTTGTGCGGCGAAAAAAAACGCGTCACTTTTTTAAACATATATCATTTCTGCTCCGCTCCTATTTGTCATAGCGTGATACTATATAGCCTATGACACTCCCCGATAAATGGACTATTCAACACAGAAAGAATTTTTAAAATCGGTTTATTAGATCCAGAACTTTACCTCTTTATAATATTAGTATAGATTAAGTACAGTTAAGTATTTCTTGAAACAATATGTAAAAGTCAGAGAAATCAATGGGCTAAAAATAATAAAACAGTCTGTTTTTATTTTATCTTACTTAATTTAAAATACAGTAGAACAATGTAGTGTTAGAAATCGCTCATTACAAAGCACCTAGAGTGCGAAACATTTCCGCGACATTTGTGTGCAAGAAGCTGCCATCGTGTCCTCGCTTCACACTAATTTCCACGACATTAAGCGCTTAAAATGCATTTTACCGAGATTGTTATACTTACAGCGAGCAATCTTCATGTTTCTAATCTTTGCACAAAAAATAAATATACTTGCGTATACTATGAGACTAAAATACTATTTCCCTTTGTCAGATATATTTCCAATGGTAGCTGTATCAATGTCCGCTAACACGAACTCTAAAATATTACTTTGTTTTTTAGACAATTCACCCCTGAAGGTAAACAATCAGAGTAAAAGGACATGGGAGTTCACAACTCCATACATTTATTTTATTGAAACGTGTTTCAACTTTCGAACAGTAAAATTTTCACAAGTTTACCTATAGGTATATATTGTACGTAGTTTGAAGTAAAATGTAAAATGAACAGTTTCCATGAAATTAATTAAAGTCTGGTAATCTGTAGAAAAATTAAGTAGTTAGGTGTTCTTTGAGCTTCGGAAGTTCGACGTGCATCCTTTATCTCTTAATCCTTCTTTAAGTTTGAATCATGGGTAGTTCTTTTTATCAAGATTGCGGAGGCAATATAGGGAGAAGTTTGGTAGCTAAAACTCGTGCCGGGTCACATCTTACCTATCTTAAGTGATGCGGCTCTCAGCCGCTGTCTAATTTATAATGGACTTGAGGAAACTTCGCCCATTTTATTATGCAATGGGACGGTAACCCCTCTAATGACGGCGACCTGACTTGTCGGCGTAACCTGGGGCTCAAAGATATTAAACAGGCTTAGTAATATTTCAAAAGGTTTGCTTGAAAATAATTTCAGCGAAAGTTATAATTAGGCTTAGTATAAAAACAATAATATTCGTAGATGTAATGTCAAATATAAAAAATGAATATTATGTTAATGAGATAGAATCTAGATGCAGTTTTATGCGGAGTAATAGCGCGGCGCGGTTGACGACGGCGACGGTAGATGTAAATCTGATCTGCGTAATTGTGGCCGGCGCGTCTAATCTAATCAGAACGGTGTGTCCCTCTGCACCACACTGATTGAATTACGAGCCTCAGCCCTGCGCGTCATCGCCATCTGGCTGAACAGTCTACCGACTGCAACGCTACCAACGATATTATTAAATACATTATTACTAAACGCGTTTAACTTATGCATTAGTAGATATTTCATCTTGAACCACAGATTAAAGTCGTTATCTTAAGTTGGTTATAACAGAAAGAGATATTGCTCAAACTTCTCTTTTACTGTTCGAACAATTAAGATAAAATTAAATATGAATCAAAATTTTATAAGCGGTCGGAGATAAGCGTTGAGTGTTGAACTTGACGAACTTCAATAATCGTATGGCGGATTTTGGGAGCGTTTCTGTGGGATATAAGTTGGTTTGAGATTCATTAAAGACTTGCAGGTTTTATGGTTGACGTATATATGCTTAATAAAATTGAGACTTTGTTTTTGAATACTATTCTACAATTTAGTGTTTGATGAAAGAGTAATTCTAGAACCAAAATTAGAATTTTTTTGAATGACACTTAATTCTAATTTCTTTCCTCGCCAGAATCGTGATCAGCGCCACAGACAACGAGTATAATGTTAGTCGTCGTTAACGGTTAGTCCCGGGGTAGAAATCGAGCAATTAGACAAACTCCCCAACTGCGAGTCCTAAATTCTCAGATTCTATATTAATAAATAGAAATTAAATAGATACTTATTTGAAAAAGTTGTAAACGTAGAAACTGGAGCTGCCTTATATTTTTTATACCCTGAGTAAAAAAAGGTATAATAATTGAAAAGCCGTAAAGCCGGTCGAGCTAAATAATTGGTAACAGCTTCAGTGACTAATGGAACAGTGAGAAGTGGCAGATGAAAATATGATATTCGTAATGACGGCAGCGGCTAACTAATTTAATTCGTCTGCGGATCCTAAACGAGTTAGGTCACGACGTCGTTACGCGAGTTGTTGCCTGCCGGCACTCTCGCCCATTACTACGAATATCTAACCGCATATTTTACCTATACTTGCCATTGCATTTTTAACTTTATTAGCAACTAATAGGATCTTTTTTGTATTTCTTACAATTTATGTAAAATTTCAAATTGATATTTTTCTATTCATGTACGTGTATCTTCTTGTGGTGAAGGACTTAATACAAGATGTTGCCACTCCTTCTCCTCACGTGGTTGTAGTAAAAGCCAACTAGAGAAGAGGTCGGTGAAAACTAATTCATCAGACCAATGGCATATAGAAGTAGTAATAGGTTCTCCCCGCTACCAAATGAGATGATTGTCCTTGTTCTATAAATAAATAATTGGCTGTTATGAAAATGATGACAGCTATTAAGTATTATTATAGCAAGAAATAGGACATTCAAGAAATTTAATTTCTGTTTTCACTTGTACTCAATGAAGTTCAAGGACATTACTTGAGAAGGCCCCTCTCAAGTAACAGGGGAAAGTTGGTTCACTTGTACCACTTTGGTCTAATTAATAGAAAATGTTTGTAATGTTCATTTACTTTTACTCGAATGTTATAACACATAAAGATATGTTTCTATGTTTGTTTTACTTGTGGTAATTTAAAACATTTTAAATATGTAAAAAAATCAACCAATCTAACTTTCTGATTTGGTTTTATTCAAAACATACAGGAATGCCTCCTGAGCATAAATAGAATACATAATCAACGAGTGGAGTTAGAATTTTTTTTTCAATTAGAAAATTATTAGACTTAGTAGATATATCTATACATTTAATAGCTCACAAAATCCCTGCCTCAACGCTTTACTTGTAAAGTTAGAGCGGCCTATTAACTCGTTATCTTTTAACCACCTTTAATTTAGGCCCTTCTTTCTTTTTATCTTAATTGTTGAGGCATTAAGGAGGCAAAGTTGAAGTTCGGAGGCTCGGCGGGAGACGTTCTCGTCCCTCAGGACATGCCTTGAAGGCATCGTTTGATTTATAATGGACTCGTTGCAAACTTTGCCCATTCCACCGCGCACCACACCGAACCTCTTTAACGACGGACCCTATCGCCGCAGGAGATGATTCGTAGACGTGTTTAATAATATTACGACAGATTTAATTATGGAACGTTTAAAGAGCCTCATCTTATGCTATTACCCTAACTTTGTTTGTTATAACTTGTTCGACGGTTTAACGTTTTTTTTTTTATTATATTGTTATTTCTGGTAGTCATACTATTGCTAGGAGTTTGTGTTAATTAATAAAGTTTTTTAAACATTTATGTTGTTCATAAATATTGACGTAGCGGCTGCGTATGTGGATGCGGTCGTATTCCAGGTAAGTCAATAACTTGTGTAATAAATTAACGTACACACCTTTGTGTACGTCGATTTCATGTTTGTTGAAGTACGCGTGTGCAACTTGCACAAACCAGGTTCGTAAGAGAGACTAGACATCACAATATATTTATGCGATCCAATCTGTGAAAGTTGACTTAATATCATCATAACAGCACATTAATGTCCTACTGCAGGGATGGACCTTCTCCCGTGACGGAGGGATACTTGGCCTACTATAATACCATGCTGGCCAGACAGATGGGTATAGGGTTTAATTTCAAGTTTTCTTTCTTTTTACTTCGTAAAGATAATATTCACGGATAATCCCTTAGTCGGTTTTTACAACACCCTTGGGGTGAGATGGGGTGGTGACATATTGTATTCTTAATCCGTCACCACACGGAGTAAGAATACAATATTTCATAATATAATCTCACCCTTAATCATTTACCAAACAGTATATCTAATCAACTGTCTTGTAGATTGACTATTAACGTTGTTCTACATTATGGTATACTAAGTATACCTACACTACCTACCTACTAAGTATAAGTACATAATATCAAACAATATGCTAAACCTTAACATTGATCCACGAAGTCTCTCATTTCAGGAATATCTTATCAAAGTGAAGATATATGAAAGCTCTCTAAACTACTTACGATACTTTTTACTTGCCTTTGGAGAGATTTGGCCAATAGTAGGTAGCTTTTGATACGACCTTCATAAATATGATAAATATCTGTGTGTTACCTATTCGTAAAAGAAATATATTTTACATACGATACATAAGTAAGATGTAACTCATTCTCACAGGACTTTTAAAACTATAGGTATTTACAAGTCACCGCCGAACTGGCATACCTACATTATATTACATATTTGTCAAGAAGTCAAAATTATATCTGAATACTTTTATTTAAGTAATTGATTTAAAATTAATCAGTGTGTTAATATTTTCAAATCAAATGTGGCTTAAAGTACAAAATTATTGTTCCTCACATTATTAAATGGAAGACACCATGGACCGTTGCTTAATTTAATTCACTAATGTTACAAGTTCCTGTGTAACTTATATTCATACTCAGATTCTTTAGACACACGTAGTAGTTTATGGTATTTATTAAATTTACAGTTAAATATTAGTAGTTTATAAAAACTAGTAATAATAAATAGTTTATAAATAGTACATATTAATTTATATTTTTGTATGAGTAACAAAGTATTTAAAGGCTCGTTATTAATAATCATCTTTTTAGTGTTAATAAAGTGATATTTAATCGTTGATATATATAAATAATATTTGAAAAAAATAGCTACAAGTCTGATACTATAGGAAGATAAAACCAATTAATATTCATAAATAGAAAATCAAAAGCTAAAAACATCCCTCAGAGGGACGTAATTGTTATTGTTAACATAAATGTACTTTAGACAAAACAAAATAAGGAAAAAGCTAAAAGGTTAAACACAAACGTCAGAAAATAAATTGTAAACTTACAAATGGTAGCAAAACAACAATTTTATAGTTAAGCTATTTGTTGTTTGTCGAATTTCTCTCTCTCATGTCAGATAACGTTAGTACGGTTGACACACTAATGCAATAGTGTAGACAGAAATGACCGAACATCTTGCAAGAGACGGCTTAGCTTAGTTCTGCTAAAAGCCCACTTAGATATCTCTTCAGCTAAGGATTTGTACGGGCGGGCTCTCAAACTTTCGCACAATCTTTGCCCAATAAGTTATTTTTGGGTTCACGTAAGTAGTAAAGATCTAAAACATTTTACCAACTAAAAAACTGGTAAGCTCATGCCTGTCAATTCCGAACTGTGATTTATGGAGTTAAATAAGGAATATTATGAAAATAAAAAAGAAATTTGTATTTAAGCCACGTAGATTTTTAAAAGTGAGTATTCTGTGATAGTGTTCTAAAGTAACATTTCAACTACTTCTGTACTAGGGATTTAGAACAAACATACATTAAACATCCAAGCTCAACGTAAATAGTTATCGACCGATTTTACATGATTACTTAACAAACAACTTTAAAAATGGAGTAATTTACATAAATATATAATAAAGATCAGACATTTATTTTTAATTAAAACCCGAATAGAGATATCTGGTGGCTGTATCAGAGTGTACACGATCATTATGCAGTTGTGCGGTCGTAGGAACAAGTGCTCTCGGCTTCCTCATCTTGAGCTCAGTTTGCTCATGCGAGCGCCAGTATTATGGCACGAGAAATATTCGAGAATTTGAACAGTCGACGCTCGCATGCGGCGCGTGTGTAACATTGCTGCGACTCGTTGTGGCATGTTATTGCAAACCCACATACGTGCTACTGCCGACTATCTGACATTTCATGCCGATGAACCGGCTACGTGCGCATACTTACATTTCGCATCAAATAGAAAATCTTTCGTCGAATTGTTGTGAATAAAATTTGACTTTATGAACATTTTACTTGAGCATCACTGAAACCATGAAAGGTGAAAACATTTAGGGGTTTATTTATTACCATTTCATTTGATGAAAAGCAAAATAGATTAGAGTTCTTTGTTTCATATGTTTAAAGAAAGATTACTAGCAATATCAATTAGCTATATGTGAAAGTAGTGATATCGGTTTGTTGAGAGAGTTCATGTCTAATGCGAGTCATGCTGTGTCAAATACGACTGCTTAATTGTTTTCTCCACCAATTAAATTTCCGAATTTTAATATCATAGCATCAGGACAGACAATATTAGAACCTCTTCTTTTTTTCTAATATCAGTAAAAAAATATTTGCATAAGTTTCGTACGATAATAATTTTACGAAAGTTTAAGCGTTTTACAAAATTGCCAACTTCACTTGGCTTTATATGATCATTATTCGCAATATCATCATTTGCAAAAATAATTACTACAAGTCTTTCAGTCCTTTAGTCGACTTTTACGACAAACTTATGAAACGATATTATGGTGACACCGTGCTTTCTTGCTCCGTCAGCACAAAAAATCTATTACAAAATAATAATAATCCATACTTTAATAAATCACATAGGTACGAATATGAACGTCTAAAATGTGCATAGTAATGTGACGTAGCTAAAGAGAATGTTTCCTCTTTCTTCGCAATATTTCGCATGAGTCAATAATTCGAAAAAAATAAGGACGAAAAGGCAAATCTTTTTAACCGATGCGGGAAACTAATGGCACAGGCGAGGCTTTTGCGAAAATCCGCTTCTTGTTGTCAATACAGGGCAACTCTGATGGCTCCCCCAGTTAAGCCTTTATTTCAGAAGTAAGAGAAACACTATCTCGACTTTTATTGCGCTCGCACCGCAGACAGCTTCAGATGTAAGTAAATGCAATAAATAGAAAAGAAAATGTCGGCCAAACGAAAATCAATAGGAACTGTGTACATGTTTTAGTTTAAATGTGTTTTGTTTCGTAGCAATGTGCTCTTTGAAAGTAGGTTACATTTTGACATCGACACATTTACCTACGGTTTGGCTTTCACTAACTAATCTACATTTCTGGTTAACAGTGGGTGCATGGGGAGTTTTAGTAGAAACCAAATGAAGCGGGCTCTCCAGGGGTGTGAGTCCGGGAGTGTGCGGTGCGGGCAGTTAGCCGGCGCGGCGTCACCTTGCGGCTTATCGGTCGTCCGGTCATGGCGCCTGTCGCCGCTCATCGGACCTACGCTAACTCTCTACTTACTAAACTGCAGGAGAACTATATAGAAATTGCTTTCCTTAATTACTCTCGATAAAACTAACTATGTAATTTCTTAAATAGAAAAGTTAAATAACTTTAAGCAAAATGTTATTCTAATTACTATACCTATATGCCTGCATGTTGACGGTTTTATAAAATTGCTACATCATTTAAAATCGAAATTGTCGTAAAAATGCCAAAAAAAGGCATACGTTTGAAATAAGACTGCACTCGGTCTAATCAGTGGAATAGAGCAAACTGTGTAGTATATTACACTCCTTTATTAGACAAGGTATGTTCCTAGGTTTGCGGATGTGTTAAATGAAAATTATTATTATTATTATTAACTTAGTCACAGTTAAAGTTCCCAATTTATGTTCTTTGTGTGATAATCTTAACCTTCACGTACAACTTTAACAGTGTTTGTTGTAAAATAAGTAGCAGCGTTTCTTTTACTTAAAACAAATGTGTCAATAAATCAAACGACTCAAATCGAGATGCAAATTTGTAAAAACTTTTGAAAGAGATAAGAGTAAATAGCTCAGTTGAAGTTTAAAGAATAAAATATTTTAGTTTTTAAACCTTCTCTCGTGAAGAGGTAAGGTGAAAACTCGGCGTAGAGGTTGTAAATCATATCTTCTTCCATTTATATGGACACTTTATTACGACGGCGCGTTCTAAATCAAATGATAAAATGCTTCTTATTTTATGTTTCCTTTCGCCGCTCCACGCATATTGTGTCTTTCGAATGTAGTGGCGCCGTACGTTGTATCTTGCTGAAGCTCATTCAGAAATGTGATTTTGTACTTGCGTTATAGATAAACAATATGTTATTTGGTATCATTTTACTGAAATAAGGTAGACGTTGATACTTTTTGAGTGTGAAATTGCGTTTCTGTGACTGGTTTATAATACTTGGAACGTCTTTAAGGTAATCGTGAAAATAAACAAACTGCTACTTGAATTCTACTAAATAGTAATTATGTTAGGAATTAGGTGATCACTTTGGTTACTTTTAGAACATAGTTGTTTTACAAAAGTACTAGTTAGGTACTAAGTTTTAATGTGTAGTTTTATGTTTTTGCTACTTTTGTAAAACAGGCAAAACGTGGTTTCGGGTTGTTTTTGTTTTAAAGAGTTTACAATGTTTTTTGCGTATTATTAACATTTCATTATTCAAATATTTAACTATGGTATTTTAAGATCACACCACAAAGTTGAGGTTTAAGATAACAAAAAAAGGATTACTTACTTTCTGCTAGTTAATACAATAAGAAAAAACATTATAAAAGATGAGCTTAAAATAGTGAAATCAAGACTTATCAAATAATGAAATCCTTAAGCAGCAGCGCTTAAGCCATGTATGTATGCATAAAGATATAATATGTAAATAGTGTAATATATAAAGTACCTTATATGAGCCGAGGTTCTTGACGGAGCAGGCGAGGCGCACGCTTCGTCCGGCCGGCACCGTCACGTTCTGTATCACATCCGTGAATTCTGGCTCCTCCACAACTGTAACAATAACAACATTCATTTTATACGTGTTTGTGTGTGAGAATTACATGAAAATTCAATTTGTGTAGAATTAGAAGGCTAATTGGTGTAATGTTGTTAAGTTATTGCAAATTAAATTTTCAGTGTTTTACAATGGTAGAGGGATAGTGTTTTTATTACAATTATAACAATTAGCCTAGCTATAATAGGTGATATCCCATTTAATATCTCGAAATAAGAAGAATTAAGATATCATTAGTTTTCTCTGTTTATTTATTTTCGCTATCAAAGTTCAGTAGTTATGCTTAGAACATTTACAAATTATTATTTACTGAGTGATGACTTTTAACTTTCATTAACAGTTTTTGCTATAAATTCTTTTTAATAAATCCTATTGTTTGTACTCGTACTGAGTACTTATCCTGATTAGGAATAAAACAGTTTTTTAGTAGGTTTAGAAAAGTTAAAAAAACGGTGGAAAATAATAAAAAAATATTACAAATGACAGCCTCCTTTTGTTTGGAATGGGTTACAAATTGCTTTTTTGTCTACTCCTCGCTCAATCCAAAAATTTGCATACATTGACATTGTCTTAATGAAAGTGTAAAGATATTGCAACTTTACATTTTTATGTCAAGTGGTACGATTTGTAATTCTCAAATTATCAAAGCAGAACGCTTTTAAACAAATTGAGTGGGCGATAAGGAATAATGTCGTCGTTTATCAAGCTCCAAGATAGATGGCCCTTGCTCTGCTCTGCCCATTTTAAATGCGTTTGTCTTCGACTTGCCAAATTGGCGTTCTTTGTTTTCTTCTTAAGTTCTTACTTTTATGTTGCTACACAAGGTACGGAATCATTAAGTATTTGTTCGCTTTGTTACAAATGTTCATATTCTTTTTCCGCAACGGTTTTATTAGCTTGGTTTAATATGTTGCTTGTGTTTTGTCACGTGTTTCAATTTATTTTGTTGATTCTTTATGTAAGCTCTGCTGTTTTGCTGTACGTTTGCTGTAGATTGCGTGATATTCATTAATATTGATTACGTGGTGACAGAATAGTTTCTATCACCACCCCATCTTATCTTGCAGAGAGCGTAGAAGTCAATTAAGGAGAGGCTACTAATCTTTTGGCGTTCACTAATAATTAATTTAATTGATCAAGAAATAACTGAATTCTGGGGTACTAAATAAAAAAAAACAACCAAAAATATCTCTACTTTTAGGCTTATGAAAAAGCTAACATTTACCCCTAATACTACCGTCAATAGATAAATATTAAAACAGTGTACCAACTAAAACAGTAACTACTATGTAAGAGTTAAACCCCAGAGTACAAGGAAGTTGAATAAGCAAGCAAACATTTGTCATTCAGTGAACGAGATAGGGATCTACAACTCTGTAAAGAAAGGCGAGATGTCGTCTGCGACAACAGTTGATATTAACTCAAAGAATAGTCAGACCTCTCCCGGTATTGTTGTTTGACTAATGATTTTAATGCTTAATGTTGCGAGTGTAAAATTTTGAGAGGTTTATAAGGCGATTTGAATTATTACTGGAAACATTCGTCATGTAGACGACGACCTTTGTGTTACGAGTACACTAGATGACCCGTGATGAACTGTTATATGTTAATTATTTACAACTTTTGTGCGTAGCTGTTGCAGTACAAGACTGCTACGCAGAGGTATTTAATTCGATTCCCCTTTAATATTAATTTTCTCAGTGTAAATGTGACTTTTACATAGCACGAGCTCTCGCTAGCTTAGGACAAGATAATTTTGCAGAAATAATACTGTATGATAATATAAGTATGTTGAAAAATTGCAATGCAATGTTATGAAAATCCTGAAAATTTTAAGAGTAATCAATACTCACACCTTACATCAAAACTGACGACATTGTTATTCAGTCGTATATCACCTTAACCCGTCAACGCATAGAGCGTCGTATTTGTGTTTAAACACGGATCGACGAGACGGTCCGATTGCACATGCCCCTCGACTCCGACGCGTACCTATATTTGTGTTTGTGGAATAAAGTTGTTCTGTGGCCGTAGTTAGTCTAGTTCACATTTGTTTACATATTCACATCACAGACATATTCACTGACAATATATTTGTTCTGTCTTTGCTTTATGATATGTTTTTTACATCTGAAAAGTACCTAATCATTAAAACCAGTTTTTTAATTCAGTAAAAAAAAATCAGTATAACTACTCAAAATTGAAAAAGCGTGTAGTACTTATTGAGCTCACGGTACCGTGGGAAACTAACATCCCTAAAGACCACGCAATTAAGACAAATAAATACTTTGACTTGACAAATGAGATAACCAGAAATGGCTATAGGGTTACTCTGTACGCCGTGGAAATAGGTGCGAGGGGTACACCAGCTAAATCCCTATACAATCTATTAAAAGAACTAGGACTGCCGAGAACTTCAGTAAGCTCTCTACTATCACGAATGTCCAAAACGGAGTTGTTAGGTTCCTACCAAATTTGGATAGGTAGGGGACGGAACATAGCAGACAGTGAAGGTGACCGCTAACGCGTTGTAAGGGGGCCTCCTTAAACCTACATCTGGGTCGTAAGTCCCAGACGCTGTTACGCCAGTGTTCCGTCCTCTATCACGCGATGGACCCCGGCACCCGCACGGAGAATCCATGGAATGCTAAGATTAGGTCTTATCACTCTCTGTCCTTTTTTCACGGATGTTGCTAAAATCAAATCGAGAGATTGGCAACATAACAAATTAAAGAGAACTCCAAAAATCAGAACCATGTTTTAAAGATCAAGTTTACGTGTGTTAATTGTAAGTGTCAATTAATTAGGGGTTATTGATAAAAACGCTTGTCTATTTAAAAAAAAATATGACAGTTTCGTCAAATCGCATTTTCTACGGGTAGAGTTTTGTATTAGCTATGTTATATGTATGTTTTGTACAGTAAAAATGTGTTTTATGCAATGTTTTATACTCCATTATAAACTTCCAATTAAAAGTCTTATTCCAACATGAGCATTACGACCGACTATATTACGTTTACTTGGAAATATAGTACTGCCTTTCAAAAGACAACATGTTTAAAATTAAAACAAGAAATAATTGATTCCGAGATATCAAAAACTAAAAAAATAACACTAATAACATCACTGCATTAAGAACCTCGTCATATTTTTGGAGTCAAACTTAAGTGGTAAAAATATGAATGGTCCTTAAAAATGCGCTGTCTCAGTATTAGGACTTCTATTAGTAGTGCTACTTCTCAATCTTGTCCTACAATAACCTACACCGTATTCCGATACAAAGTTTTATACTTTACTAAAGAAGAACATACTAGAATCTTCACAATGGCAACATTCAAGTGTACTTATTCAAGTATATTTGTATTTACGAACATGGTTCTAAGAGATACCCGACTGAAGATGAAAGCTACTACTGTTGCGTGTTTGCCCACCTGATCGTATTAGGTATAAGCACGACGCTCGATTTTCTAGCCGAGTGCTTCTGACTCAAGCGATGTAAATCGCGTATTAACATCTATGACGCACCCTATTAGCTGTGCATGCGTTTATATATTAACTATGAATGTTAAATTATTAGTTATATCCGTATCCTTCTATTCGGTAAATGTTCGTATAGACCTACACATTTAGCGTGATAGGCATAATTAAATCTGAGTATGTTAAATCGTTGCTTAGTACCCACATTACTAGCTTTGCTTAGTTTTAGAGAGGGCCATATTTTTACGTGTCCAGAATCTGTTGTTATTATAAGAAAGCGACAGTGGCGATGTAAAGGTTTTGATGTAAATAATTAGCAAACAAAAGTCACAGATCGCCAATAATTTAAGTATGAAGGGTAGGCCTTTGACTTGCAATCGGACAATTAAGGGTTTTTAATAAACAAAAATATATTATTAAATTTACAAAAAACAGTAATCATGGTCAATAGAAAATGACCACGTATATACCTAAGTAATTACTCAGAATACTTTTATTGATGTTCTACTACATATAAAGTAGAATTAGATTTAAGTGTTAAATTGGTACAATTCTTCAACGGCTACACTCTACTCAAATGTGATTGAGTAAAGTAACGAACACAAAATGAACGACGTGTTTGGAATATGTTCGCTTTATGTGAGGGGACTTCACATATTACCTCAAGCTTCGCGACAATATTAAGCCGTAGCTAAAGATATCTAAAATAAAAGGCAATAAAGGTAATAGTAAAAATTGTTGTTTATAAGATGATTTTAGAGTACTTAGACTAAAAAAATAATGGAGATATTTTTAGAACTATGTTGACTTAAAGTGTCTCGATGAAGCGGTCAAAAATTCATCTGCTGTGGTCGAGGTTGGGTATTTGAGTGTCTGAGGTAATGTCTGTAATATGCCCGGTACCCATGTCTCGATCCCTAGTGCCAAAGTTATTTTTTTCGAAATTTATGAGTTTTATTTTTTTAATTTATCACCTCATAATAATAGAAGTATTAAAAGATTTATTCTTACGACAATTTATTCTTTATGACAATTCGCTCTACCTACGTAAAGTCATCCCGTAATATCTATTTAGATAAGCATCAGATACAAACAACATTCCTGTTATAATATTAGCTCAGTATATCACCAACAGTCAACGACCCAAACTAAGATTATAGCTCACGAGACAACATAAACAATAACAGGCAGAACAAAACACGACATAGGTACGAGTAATTCATATAACATAACCTCGTACTTACATACGTACGTTTAACTTAATAGGACTCTCATAGAGAAGAGGACTTCTATTTGTTTCAATAATACCTTACATTAAAATTAACAGGGGTAATGTTGGCAATAATCTTACATACCACACGAGGCAGCACGGCGCGTGCAAGGGTATTTAGGGGTTAATTAAGAAGCCGCAGACAGCGGTGCGGGGGAGGGTTAATCCCTTTGTCACCGATGGGAAGACGCTCTCTTCGCTACGGCTGTGCCATACGTAGGATTGTTGTAATTACAATGTAGCAACGGTCTCGATTAAATTGCTACATGTGTAATGCTTTATTGTTGATTCAGATACCATCTTAATATTATTGACGTGGTATCATTATTTATATATATTTTAACATGTTGTATTATAATATGTAATCTTCCTGTATAAGGAAATGTAACTCAACTTTAAAATTATCTGGTTGTCAGATGAAAAACGTCCACGTTAATTAGAGGTGTTTTTACGGGACTTTCTTTTCATTCAACCAACAGGACGTAGTTCTTTGACAAAGACGGTGTGTAAAGAAGTGGGTTGTAAATAGGTCAATTTCAGTACTCGAAATCTACAACCAATAACACAGTGTAATAAAGCCTACGATGTAATGAACAGATCTGGTGTGTTCATTATTGAAAGAGACTTTCTCTAATCTTTGGGTAGAGAAATTGTATAAAAGAACTGAAATGACTTACTCAATATTGTTTTATCTGATCAATTGAGTTAACGTTCACGGTGCCTCCGAAAGCCACTGCAGTCTAAACGCTTGCCGTTTTTCTCTGATTGTTACTGCTCTACACGGTGTACCGCATCAAAAGAAACTTTTTGTAGTAGGTATTCTCTTAATTCATAACTAAATAAGCCTGAGGTTTTTATTACCATCCTCGTAAAAACAAAAAAAAATGAACAGCAACTTGTGTCTAACGGCTAAATAATGAAAAAGCGATTTAAAAAGAGCCCTAAAGGTTAGGTTAGGTTAGGTTAAGGAGGTTTTGCACATATTGGCATATTAAGACTGAGACACTAAATACCTTTTTAAGTTGTGAAGATCCTATTTTACTAGTTACAATCAATAAATTTATTTCATATATTTACCTTAAATAAATAAATATGTGATACTACAAATTAAATTTAGATTACACCAAAGAAATATTTAAACCAGTTGATGAAAATGCAATTTGCCAACAAGCGTGTCAAATACGAGTGGCCATTCAAATAATTACATCCGGGATTGGGTCGACTAAATATTCCAAAACTATTAATGAATGGGGTCGCTTTGGTCAGCCTTAACTCGAGAATAATCTCGTATTAGAGTTAGCCCTTATGCAAATCAAGAGCGGTCAGTCGGAAGTCATCAGGCGCGGACGGGACGGACGCAGCGGGCGAGCGATGCGAAGGCGATGTAGGGCCCGTACTTGGGCCACGCCGCAAATTGACAGGGCCCAAACGCCGCCAAATTGATTGCGGCTACGCAGACACCTCGTTATAATACCCGTGACACGAAACAGTGACAAATAACCTATCGTTCTAGTTCCATCTGTATAGAAACTATTGCTGCAATAATAATATTGCATGGATTTATTGTGACTATGCATTTTATAATGCTTTTATGGGTTTATAAAGATTGTTTAGTTTAGATAAATAAGATTTTATGCTTTTTTTATTTTGCCTAATTAAAATATCGGCACGTTTTATTAACTTTTTAATTAGATTTATAAATACTTGATTAAATTATGAAACAAATAACCTAGTACGAGTATAAAAATTGTTATAAGATTTATGAAAATATGGTTTTTGACATGAGCAATAATTATTTCCAATTTTAGTTACTGTTGTATTACTTCTACTACAGCCGAAATGGATGTTTCTAATATAAAATATTTATTTATTCAGTTATTAATTAATTAATTTAGGAAACAATAAAAGCTAGTACTATGGGTCAACACATAAACAAACTTGTAATCCTTTCATAAAATACACACATATTATTTACAAGTTAGCAAGGTTTACTTTGAACTACAAGCAGTTTTTACTTTTAACTACAAGTTACTTTGACATAACCGCAGACCGAAGAACGATGGATGCGTTCTTCGGTCTGCGATGTAGCAAGTCGTTAATAGTAAAAACATATAGTTCTATTAAAAGTACGCAAAGGTTTTCTTAATTCATTTTTAACCGTGGTATATTACGTTCGTAATGTTCAGTAATAAGCTGTACAAAATCAATAATAAAGTTATGTTATGGTAAGTGCGGTTGTGTAGCCAAATATTTAAGTTTATACGTCCCTTGTCACAGATGTTGCTCGTAATATTCTCATATACGATCAAATTCTTTTAAGAGATCCTTAGATAAAGAACGTTGCGTCGGATGTTTGAGCGGTTTCGGACTTTCACTTATTTGTATGCTTTACCCTTCGCCGGGACGGGGACGTGACTATTCGAGATACATAAACCCTGAGTGAATACAGAAAATAGAAATAAAGTTACATACATAATATTAGTTTTAGTAGACGGATTGTGGAAAAAATGACGTAGGTACGATTGGCGCCATTTGTTTTTATTGTTATTCAGAATGTTACGCTTTTATGATTTATACTGGGGACTGTTTTGTATGGAGATGTTACGTATTATTTACTAGTTATAGGTGGTTAAGCTATAATAGCTGTGTGTTAATTATTTAACACACAACTATTATAGCAGAACTCAATGTTTATTTGCAAAATAAATATTCTATTCCATACACAGCTTAACCATTTATGTAGTAAAAGTTATAAAAGTTTTCAGTTTCGCCGTAGTAACACATAAAGATTATCGGTTAGTTATGGATCTTGTTCACCTCGACAGTGGCACCACAGTAGTCTAACCAGTTGGTAATTGGTTTTGTATTTCAATGGAACTGCATGAGTGGTAAGGGTTTTAAGCTAGCTAAAATGTAAGAAAGCTGCTAACCAGGCGGCCATTATTTAACATACGATAAACCTCAAAAGACGAAGGTAAGTTGTATTCTGAAAACCACGCATAACGGATTTTTCCCTGAAAGTTGGTAAAATATAGAACACTTTGGAAGAAATATTTTCTATTGAAACTTAATGCATAACTATGCATGAAGTATTTAATATACATATATTTGAAGGTCACATAGTAGAGAATTGTGAAAATCAATAAGTAAAATCGAGGTAGAAGATTCATTTATAATTTCCACAAAGTTAAAACTCCACGGTAGTTAAGCTAAAGTTAATTAATTTTTTCATAGGTTTAAAAAATAAAAATGAAATAGTACTTACTTAGTAATGAGTTACAACAACTTAGTCAGCTTTTACGATTCTCATGGAGTGTGTTTGGCGGTGACTAGGGATTGCAATCCAGCGACGTTTTCAATCCAGCGGAATTTTTGCTGGATTGACCTGAATCCAGCTGGATCCAGCGCGGATTCAGCAAAACGTGGAACGAAAATAAAAAGACGACATTTTTAAGACTTTTTTTATTAATTTGTACTTCTTACGATAATCTTTGAAATCTTCCACTCATTTGGTGATATCTTATATTAATTTGCTTTGGTTTTTTAATAATTTGAGATCAAAATAATTAACATAAAATAAATAACAAACATATAACCTTATACCTATTTAACATTTAAGATAATGTTTCTAAGTAAGCACTATCTTATTAATTACGCTTATTTTTAATGATAGGACGGCTAATCAGAAACAATTAGTCTCACAAATTCTTTTAAAATTAACTTAATTAACATTCTTTTAAAAAAGGACCGCAACAATAACACTATTTTCATTTTCAATAGTATTTTTGTATCAAACAAAAAAAGCTTTGAAATAATCTTCTCTCAGCTCGTAAATCCTTAATAATTAAGCAGTTTAAAGTCTGACGATAAGAAACTCCTTCTTTTTTTGAATTCTCTGAAAGTAAGACCTTAGAAAACATATCTATAGTCTTATCTCCCAACCTGCTTCGCACAGAACTGCATATGTAGCCGGCTGCTGAGAATGCCCTTTCGGCCTCTACACTGTTCGGTTTTAAGGTCATTAAATACTCATAAACCATTGATAAATGTTGAGTTGCAGCGCCGATTCGAAAATGGCGGCAACTCAAATCTAAACAATAGAAATTGATACGTTTGCGGATCCGCATCGCTGGATCAAGATGTATGCTGGATCCAGCATGTTTAAAAAGGCGCTGGATCCAGCTGGATTGCTGTATGCTGGATCCAGCAATTGCAATCCCTAGCGGTGACTGCGTGTTTATTCTAATTCCTTCACCACAAACATAATAATTAATTTTACTACTAACAAATTAGAAAGTAACTCAAATAAAACCGCCTTGTACTTCTACAACGTAGTATTTGTGTTTAATCTAAACATTAGCAAGAGACACTCACATCTCTAACGACGTAGGATGACTCACATATGATACAGTTGATAATATATGATGCATGAAAGCATTGTCCCCTTTTATAAGACTTTGTTGACATAATCTCGGGGGAGGCGAACCGTTCAACGAGCTAACTTAAACTCCCATTTCATTCAAAGAGAATTGTTAGTAAGCATGTTTATTTATTTTTTTAACCTAATAAGTCATTTTAATATGTTTACATGTGCGAGAGAGGCATTTGCCCAGCTGTGGGATGATAAACACAAACACTAACTTATTCATCTTCTTCTTCTATACTATAAAGAGGTAAAGTTTGTGTGTTTGTGACTTTGTAGGGGGTAATCTCTGGATCTACTAAACCGATTTTAGAAATTCTTTTTGTGTTGAATACCTAGTCCATTTATTGTGGAGTGCCATAGGCTATATAGTATCACGCTATGACTAATAGGAGTGGAGCAGTAATGGAATATGTTAAAAAAAGGGACGCGTTTTTTTCGCCGCCCAACGAAGTGGGCACGGGTCAGCTAGTGTTAATATAAAGATAGAGAATATTTTTATTTTTGTGAAGGTGTGTCCAAACATACAGCAGTTATCTCCTGTCGCGCTCGAATATATTTAATTGCTTCAGCAAGAAAGTAATCGTGTAAAAATACCATCAAAATTAGTTAAGTAAGTGGTTCAGTTTTTTCACAAAAAGTACTGAATTATTGTTTGATAAATCAAGCAAGTAAATGAGATGGCGAATTATAATCTGCTAAAATTGATATAGAATCTCATGACCATTCGAAGATTCAATTTTAATTTCAGCAGTCTCTTATGTTTCAACTAAGATATTTTAGTTTTAATATTAAGCTGTTGATAGCTCCTAAAAGTAGATAAATTGTTACCGCTTTTATACAAGAGAAAACCTTGATTGTTGCCTACAAAATAAAGTGGCAGCAAGACTGGCTCGAAGCAAGAACAAAAAAGCTTTTACACCCATTAACTATTTCTATTTAAAACAACATCTAAAAGCGGGGATTTTTAAAATTGTAGTAGTTTTATATTCGACGTATTTTAGATATTGCGTTTATACGTGCAGATAAATCAATAAATTTTCATTGGAAAATGTGTCTTATTTCAATGCAATAACAGTTTAGGATGTACAGGTATCAACCTATACATCCTAAACTGTGTGGCCGTATGTACAAGTATTGACGAAACATATTTGTAGGGTCATTGAGGCCGGGTCATGTCGCGGTCAGTAAAGCGGAAGTACGGAAGCAGATGTTGACAGTTCGCGGGAAGCCGCCCCTCCCCAAACCCCCTTATCGTCTCCTGCCTCGCATGTCAACGGCTCTTACAAGTGATGCCCGGAACACCCATTCAATCTTGTTGCCCAATCATAAATATATACTCGAGATTTTATACGTCGTAAATCATAACCGTATATGTCTTCGAATAGAAATATAATATAATATTCGTGTTCGGAAGGAAAATATTGATGTAATGCATATGACTCTAATACTATCTTATACATACTTTCGCATCGCTGTCGTTAGTAAATTTTTCAAAGTGTTTTTTATTACAAAGGATTAAGGTGTATTAGTAGCTGTGGGTGTAGACTAACCGCTAACGTCCCAAAACAGAGCAGGGGTTTGTTTGGCAACCTCAAGTTACATAATGTGTCTACGCCAATTTATCCCGAAGATTTCGCAGTAGTCTGGTATTCTTAGGAGACGTGATAAACCTTTTTGTTTTCTAACGTGCTACTTCTACTTTCAGTTTTGTAAGGCTACGACTACAACTGCTATAGACTAGATCTGAGAATACTACGCTAAGCAAGTTAAACGGATTAAATACTATTTCCAAATTTCAGGAAGCTTATGTTCTACTATAAAATAGAGAAGGATATTTCACTGTAAGGATATTTCATTACATGTAATGTATTTGTTTAAAATTTATTTCAAACTATCTTGTTTATTAAGAACTTGTTCGGGAAAACTGCTTGAAGTTACCAAGTACTTTTACTTAAAGTAGTGAAGTAGTTTTTCAATTGCGATGCGATCGAATTGTAAAAATTTCCACCGTCCAATCCTTGGTACAGATCAACGTAGTAGATTTTACTAAAAGTTTTTTTTTAGGAGAAATTGCTAGAGATTTTTTATCTACCTAGAATTAGGTTTATCTTATGGTACCTATGTTACAGTGTAGTAAACCACCCCCAACCTAAAAAGAAGTTCGACGACCTCTGTGGTGTAGTGGTTATATTACATGACTGCTACGCTGAGATCTCGGGTTTGATTCTAGCTCAATGCAAATTTTTGTGTGCATGAACATGATTGTTTGCATTGGTCTGGGTGTTTTCTATGTAGTGTTTTTTTTTTTTTTTTTTTTTTTTTTTTTTTTTTAATTGGCTTATCAACAATTGTTTACACTTATTCTAGTTTATAAAAAGCATAGAAAAAAAAACATGATCTGGTGTAACAATTAATTACTGGTAAGCGCCACATGCACTAAAAACAGTTAAGCAATTAAAATACTACAAAACAAATTATAATACATACAGGTAAATATAACGGTTAAAACTATAAAGCTTATATAACTAGAAACTAAGAACTTAATCTATATATTGTATTTATCTATTTAAAAAAAAAAAAATTAAAACATGACTCAAACTAAAAAAAAACAGGGAATAATAATTCAGTATACATTATGATTGAGAAAAACTTAATTACAATTAAAAACATAAAAGGGTTGAAATATTGTGAGCAACAATGAGGTACCATTTACTCAGGCATCGCGTATGGCTTTACGAAACTTGGCAAGCGAATCAGCATGTAAGTCTATCAAATCACTGCAACCATTAATCAACTTACACATCCGAGGGATAGTGGAGCTCGCACCGAGCACTGTCCTACGCAGTGGGGGATGGAGGGGTGTAATGGCAGAGCGGGGATATCTTGCTGGAGCCTGAAACTTTACTTTGCTAAGCAAATAGGGGCAGTCTATTTCTTATCTAATTAACTTAAACAGGAATAGGCAGTCAGTCAAGTTTAGTCGCTTCTCCAGAGAAGGTAAATTAAAGCAAGCTAATCTTGCTTCGTATGATTTTTCTTTCTTAGCCAAACCACACGAGTATGCCAAATGCCACAAAAATCTTTTCTGTATGCGTTCCAGTCTCAGTTTGTGTGTAGAATAATGTGGTCGCCATACTGGACTACAATATTCCAATGTGGATCGAACGAGACAGCTGTATAAGATGATTTTAATTTTACGAGACCGAAAGCAAGCAATGTTCCTAGTGACAAAACCCATCATTTTGGATGCTTTTTTAATTGTTGTATTTAGATGGGGAACAAATGTAAGTTTGCTGTCAAACAAAACACCCAGGTCCCTAATCTCATCTACCTGCTGGATGATGTTCGTACCTATACTGTATGTAAATGCCAAGGATGATGAAATTTTTCTGGAGAATTTGACGTGGTAGCATTTTTTTACATTTAAGCTCATACCATTATTGTCACACCAATCAACCAAAGTGTTAATATCATTTTGCAACAACACATTGTCATTTCTAGATTCAACTATTCTGCAGAACTTAAGGTCGTCAGCATATAAAAAACTATCCGAGTTAAGGCTGAATGGGAGGTCATTGACAAATATATTAAACAAGATTGGCCCGATATGAGAGCCTTGTGGTACACCAGATGTGATCTTGTACACGCTGGATTGGAAGCCGTTCACCACGACAAAAAAGTGACGGCGCTCGAGATACGACTTCAGCCATTCAAAAAGCGAACCAGTGATACCGTACGCGGATAATTTCTCTAACAGAATGGAATGTGGGACACGGTCAAATGCTTTGCTAAAGTCCGTATATATCACGTCCACCTCCTTGCCGCGGTCCACGGCCTCGACCAGCGCCTCACTAAATGACACCAAATTCGTACAGGTTGATCTAGAACTTGTAAAACCATGTTGCGAGTTGGATAAATAAAGTTTTAAATGCGCTTGTATGTGTGGGCAAATCAGAGATTCGAATACCTTTGCCAGACTAGATAGGATGGATATGGGCCTATAGTTAGACACGTGATCACATTCGTTACCTTTATGAATAGGAACCACTTTTGCGTTCTTCCACACGTCTGGGAATATGCCTGTAGAGAGAGATTTATTATAGATCAATAGCAGTGGAGTGACTAATTGGCTGGCGCATTTTTTTATGAAAATTGGCGGTATTCCATCTGGTCCAGCACCTTTACGAACATCTAGAGATTTTAGTTTACTTAGTAAGGTCTCTTTTTTTACTATTGGAGCAGTTAAAGGTAAGCTATTTGACTTTAATTTATCTAGGCTTGTTGAATTAAAAGTAGCACACTGAGTCATTTGGTAATCGAGATGAATGGAGGAGAATTCAGCAGCAAACATTTCGCAGATTTCATTACCATCAGACGACGTAATGCTGCTGTTTGTCATAATAAGGGGAAATGAGCTTGTACCACCTCGCTTTTGTTTGATGTATGTCCAAAATAATTTTGGATTTATAGACATTTGTGTTTCTAGGGTTTTTAGGTATTCATTATAACAGCTGGTTGACATTACTGAGCATCTTTTACTTAATAATTTTAATTCCAGGGCGTCCATAGGATTTTTGTATAATTTATAACGTTTTCTAACACTTTCCTTTTCTCTCAAAGTCTGTATTAATTTTTTGTTAAACCAAGGAGGTTGTTTTTTACTTGCTGTTCTTTTTGTAGGTATATGTGTTCTAATAATTTCATTAACTGTGTCGTAAAAAGTACGAGCCATTTCATTGACGTTAACTAAATCGTTAAATAATAGAGACCAGTCCACTGCATTAAGGCATTTACAAACAGTTTCGTAGTTGAGTTTGTAGAAGTTAGGTTTTACGTTTTGATTATTGTATGGAAGTGTGCTGTTCTTGTCTGATTTTATAAGGAGTTCGAGGGGCGGGTGTAAGGAATCAATAATACATAAAGGATTAGAAGCAATATCTACGCTGCAAGGAGAAGGCAAGTTACTCAGTGCCAGATCCAATATCCGCCCGGACTTGTTGCTAACATTATTAAGTTGATCCAACCGATTTATGGCCGTGAAGTCAGTCAGTATCTGACTAATGCCAGGGGGAGTGTAACTATTATCTAAGTCACTTACCAAGTTCCAATCGATACAGCCCAAGTTAAAGTCGCCAATTATGCATACGTGCAGAGTTGATTGTTCGAACACAGCGTTACAACAGTCTAGAAAATATTCTAAAGTCACACGAACGACTGGCGGCGGCAAATAAACAGCACACAGAGCTACCTGACGAACAGTTGTTGAGATGGGTACCTCAGCGGTGATCCATAGGTCCTCACATTGACTTTCCCAGTGTAGCATGCGTTTTGATTTTATTTTCTTCAAGACGGCTATCAATACCCCTCCCCCATCCTTTTTTCTATCGTCTCTGTCCCTCCTGTACACTACATACCTATCGTCAAATAGCTCTGCGCTGAGAACAGTATTATTTAACCAAGTTTCGGTAAGGATTACAATGTCATAGTTTTCACAACACAATTGACGATAAAAGTGATGAGTTTTAGTACGCAAACCGCGTGTGTTTTGATAATATATCTTAAATATATCGAATTTTAAGGTTTTATAGCCCAAAAATGAATTATTAAAGAGGATAACTTTATTCTAATTTATTTAAAGTCTCAAAATTTTTTACTAGGATATGTTCGGACTCTTGATCCTTCCGCATAAATATTCGTCCACCTCTTACCCATACATATTGGTATCCAATTTCTTTAGATTTGAGCCTAGCTGCCGTGTGTAGTGCCCTATTGGAGGCGGACAAGTGTTCCATGATGAAGATAGGAGTCTTTGGTCCAGAGTATCCCAAGTGAGAAGTGTTCAATTTATTCTTCGGATTCGCTTTATTGAAGGTTATTGTGGCTGCCAACAAGTGATCGCGGACGCGCGGAGAAGAAAGCTGAAGCACGATGGACCTAGGCCGGGGGTTCTTAGGATTGAGCTTGGCCACCCTAGTACAATGCATGATATCTCGGCCCTCCAGATTAAATCCAACCACCTTTGTAAGCTCTGTCACAACTTCGATAAGATTTTCTTGTTTTTTTTCTGGTAGACATTGTATTTCTATATTATTCGCACGAGTTTGCTGCTCCATTTGATTCAGCCGTATGTTTAGTTCGCCAACAGTATGCTTCAAACTAGAATTTTCAGACTGAAGTTCCTTCATGATCTCTTTACAGGCTGTATGTTCCTTTAAGAGGTCCTCATACTGGCTGTTCATAAAAGCCATTGAGTCATTTATTTGTTCCATATTGTCTTTGATAGGCTGCAGTTTCATGTTTAATGTTTCATTTAAATTATCGTTAAATATCGATAGTTGCGCATTCAGTTGATTCTTCAGAACGTCCTCGATCGTCCTACGAACATCCTCCGAAGACATCAAGGAGTCCATAGCAATCTGAGGAGGAGAGTTAAGTGCTGGCCTTTTATTGCCTCTGGTTGTGGAGACGTTACGTGATATTGACCTGTCAAGATTAGCACATTCAGCACAAAGCCATGTTTGAGGTAATACATAGCTTTCAATAAAAGATAAGCAGACATAATGATATTGTGTCATACATTTGTTGCATTTAGCGTATTTCGCATCATCCAACTTGCGTGAACAACATCCCCATAATGGTGTAGGATTTTTCCCTGAAGATGATCTGTTTATTGTCGCCATAGTGTTTTTTTTTTTTTTTTTGGTCAAAAATGCGCTTCACACAATATTTATTCCCTTTATGATATTGTAACAAATCAAAAGATGAAAGATGCGTAAAATGGAACGTTTTTGATAGTAGACGTTTGTTATGTTGGTAGCACTACAGATGTGTCAAATGTCAATCGGACCTGTATGCAATATGGAGCTAACTTCACACTTGTTTACGTGATTTGCAATAATTTTTCTAACCTTTAAAATTGATGTTATTGTGTTCCTTCGATAAACTGGATGCAATCCAAGGTGCATTTGTCGACTGCTACTGATTTCGTACAGGTTTGCTTGATTTTAGTTATTATTTGCTGCACTATTTAATTAAGTTTCGGGAGCTCGTTTGACACACAGTTTTTCGTTTTAAAGTTTTTGAAGGTTGTATGTGTAGTATTTAAGTATGTTTATCCGTTGTCTAGCACCCATAGTATCAAGCTTTGCGTAGTTTGGGATTAGATGGCGTTGTGTGAATGTGTGAGGAATATTATATTTATTTATTTAAGTATTAAATCGGCACATTTACCTTTTTAACATATGACATTATGTTATGATGTTAAGTTTTGGAGTAATATTATAGCTTGAGTGTCGTAAAACCAAAACTAAAGAAGAAATACTGGATGTTACGTTCTATACCAATTTGTCTAGCCACCGTGGTACTGAGCTTAGCTCGGCAGCGAGCTGTAATCATGAATGTCATTAAAACTCTACTATTCAGAAATATTACCTTTATATAAACTAATGCAGGTTTACAAGTTGCTATTAAGTAGCGTATTAGTAGTAACAATGTAAACAACAAGTTTCTAGAGGCTAATCACTAATTAAACAAGTGTTTTGGGGCTGAAGGCGTAAGTCGTGGGATCTAATTAAAGCACCTACCGCGGTGCGCCGCTCAACCCCAGTCGGAGCCTATTATCACGCCTCCGCCTCCTATTAGCATTGTCTCCTCGAGGGCGATACTTATCTTTATTTAAATTCACTTCTTGGTAATTGGGTTGACGAGTCGACAACGTGATTTGCATTGATGAAAATTGGCCAGTGTACCGAGCCCTCGTAACTTACTTCGACGGCTAATTTGTTTTATTACGTTTGTAAAACCAACGACGATTTTATCTGGAACACTTACATTCATGTAATTTGTTTGTGTTTAGTTATTTTTTGTGAGAAACACATAACCGTTTACTTATCTACCTACCTGGTTAAATAAAACAGATTTTAACAGTTACAATTGCGAATTAATGTTATATTATTATCTCTGTACTTCCATGAAAAATCTTTTATGAAACAACTTTCGGAAAATCAATATAATGAAATCATATAATTAAATATCGTCTTAATATATTCACTTTGTTATTTGCTGTACCTTCTTAATCTATCAGTTTTTTTGCCATCCTTAACAGTTGTTTCAAATATATCGGCTAATTAAATTATTTTCATAAATGTAGAAGGTAAAAAAACACTAATTCAATTGTTTGGAAAATAAGGAATTACCTGGTAGTATAAAATTTGATGATTTAAAATTGAACCTAAACTTAGGAAAATATAAAAGAAAATATATTATTAGTAGATTAGCCGAGACACACACAAGAATTCTTGTAAATTATTAAAATCAAAGTTTATGAAGAAAAATACAGACACTAATTCGTACTAAAAAAGTTTAAAACAATGAGTAACGGCGCTTGTACACGGTAAGAAAAATCGCCGGGCCTACGCAAGAATTCGTGTCGTTTCTAATGCCCGATTTACACATCGACAAGTACAGTAGCGAGTTAAGTAGTATTTTAAGATTAAGTTGATTTAAATAGATCTCCATCCTATTTTTTGGCAAGTTAAGTTGGCGAGACGCGAGAGAGGGGGCTACTTCGTACTTAACTCGCCAAAAAATAGGATGGAACTCTATTTAAATCAACTTAATCTTAAAATACTACTTAACTCGCTACTGTACTTGTCGATGTGTAAATCGGGCATAAGCACGACCTGTGTACACAGCGCCGGCGATGCATAAGAAAATTTTCTTGTCTGCGCAAGACAAGACACGGCGAACGTTGTTGCGGAGGGGCGGGGAGCGGTATAGTAGGGTATCATACTTGTTTGCTTTCTAGTTAACATTTTTACTAAAGGAAACTCACACTGATTATCACACTTGTTATTACTTGCGCGCCCTACGCCCGTCTGACGACTGTACGAAAAAAATCCTGGCGTGTACACGTTTCTTAGCGTGTACAAGCGCCGTAAAATATAATGATGCTGAAGTGAACGAAGCTCGAACAAAGCGTTAATTAATTAATACTGTTATTGTTTTTATAACATAATTGGATTGTAAATCTTCTAGTATTATGTAAATAAAATAATATTTATTTTACACATACATTCAGTTGGAAGTACAACTTATGAAACTCCCTTTTAATGTTTCAACGTGAACAGTTTGTCAACTATCTGACGTTCATACGAGAATGTTTGCATTCGTAATAAATTAGGAGGCACAGACGTCACTTGTAGCATTTTTCCTGACAGGTGGCATATGAACGCAGTCAAAGAG
Organism: Schrankia costaestrigalis; assembly: GCA_905475405.1. Taxonomy (NCBI): domain Eukaryota; kingdom Metazoa; phylum Arthropoda; class Insecta; order Lepidoptera; family Erebidae; genus Schrankia; species Schrankia costaestrigalis. The sequence continues at coordinate 10,767,538 of FR997827.1, forward strand.
GATGCGCTTGGTTATTTCTCATTACAGCACACGCGATAAAATCACACAGAGTCGTTGCCTCATTAAAATCTTCTGGGGCGCGCATCTGTAAGCCTTTTGTGAAGGTTGGAGCGCGCCGCTCTTGACGCCTTTCGCGTGTCATTTCGGGCACAATGCCGCGGGAGGGACGCCACGACGACGCCTGGCAATTTTTGCTCTGACAAGCCAGCGTGTGCTTTTTATCAGTTTATCGAAAAATATTTTATGCGGATACACTGTTATTATATTCTCCTCACGTTAGATTCGAATTCTGTACATGAATGACGTGTTCATATTACCAACCAAGATGTTGGGTGAGTATTACATAATACAAGCGTACACATGGATTATCGTACATAGTTTTAACATTAAGCATACGTGATCTAATTTATATGTGATACGTTTTCTATTTTTCGTTCTTGTTCACGAGTCCTTTATCTGATAATGGAAAGTATTGTATGCGTTCTATTTTCTCAGTTATTTTATTTAGAAGCGTTGAGTAAAAATACTAAAATAACAATTTTGTTCTTGTCTTTAGTAGTTAGTGCATTTTATGCTTTTCTATTGTGCTAGGGACAAGCTAAAAACATTTTTTTTTATTCTTTATCGACTTTAAGCTCAACTTATAAAATACCTAATGTTTCCTTTTTGCAGCAGGTAGGAGAATTGGCAGAAGGTTTGTTTTGAGTTTTACATAATTGGCTCTAGTAAGTAATTGAACTTTTTCGTAGACGACTTTTTACGAGAAGAGAGCGATTCTAATCCATCACCACACATTAACACCACAACGAAATTATTGTATTGATTTTCTTAATTGTAAAATTAGTAATTAGCATTAGGAAATCATTATTAGAAACAAGTGTCGAATATGGTTTCGGCCGTTAAAAAGGCACAATTGTGCACGATACGTAGTTCAATATTTAACGTGTTTCACTTTGCATATTCAGAAGGCGGTCGGGTGGGTTACCGCTCGCCGCTCACCTACAGACTCCGAATGGTAATGCTGCCCATTAAGCGTGCACTGTACGCTGCGCCCTTCTAACCACAACTTATTACTTTATTTTTGAATACCAAATATTCGATCATTGGCTAGAGGATATCCTGACTTTTCTTGAATTTCAAATTTAAAAAGTCTAATTCAGATAACCGAAGACGACTTTTAAATTATGTTCGATTTAACTTTGTAAGTTACGTTCTTTGAATTCGAATTCTTACGTTTATGACATGTTATTGTACGTAGTGATGAAAAGTAGGTAACATCTTCATAACAGCTAATTCATGAGCAACTGCCAACACAGCAAACTTTCCTCTAGTGATGAAGAGAAACTACGACAATGCTAGCCAGGTGAATTACTGTAAAGATTTATGTCGAGTTAGAGATAGTATCAAGTTGTAGAGAGATGATCTCTATAACTTGATAGTCTGCAAACTTGACCCTAGTTGGCTTTTACAACCATGGGATGAGATCTTTCTTCCTTTCTTTAGTTTGGATTATCTTAGGCAATTTCCTTTCCCTTTCTAGGTTTCCTGACCTTTCATGCAGATTATAACATTACAATTATAACTTAGGATTTGTTTGGACAGGTCCTGGTTTTCAACGCTATGCAGAATTATCCCTATTCTTTTTACTACAAAATTAAATTGAGTTAAATGACCTAATTCTTATTAATTTAACATGATTAGCCACCATATTAGGCATGAGCACATAAATGGAATACGGTATGTTTACAAATTGGCAATACAATATAGCCGAAAGGAACGCACGTCGTATATCGGCGAGGCAATGGATGCAGGTCACGAGCGCGCCACGACGCCGATGGGCGCCTGCCGGTCCACGCACCCGGTGTGCACTAGTTATTATATATGTGTGTAATATTATATACACACACATACATAACTTACTATGGACACTAAATATAAAAGAGTTCAGAAGCTTTTCCCCTAATTTGATTTCTTAAAATTAAATTTTAATAATGTTGTCATAAATAATATTATTTTATTTTATAAACCGGAAATTTTATTTAGTCTGTATTGTAGTATAATATATCATGTCACTACTTCCTGATGTAGAAAAGTAAGCTTCCTCTTCCAATGTTCAAACCTAATAAAATTAAGTTGGATCCAAAAAAAAATTGTCTATCACATGATAAAATATATAGAAAAGTACCTAACTAATAAATTTAAAAAAAACCATTTAAATAAAAAGCGTCCTAAAAAAATATCTAAGTTAAGTATAATAGATATGTATTATGGTTTTATGTTTACACCTTTACACAGCTAACATTTCTTCATCCGTAACTAGTTTACACAAAATAAATGTGGGAGCAAAAGTAAGTTACCTAATACGTATGTAAGCAGTTCAATACAACTGTTTCTCCCATAGTCACTAATCACTAAGTCCGCGAAACATTATGAATGTGACAAATATCCTGCGTAAATAAAACGGACATCAATGTTAGCATACTATAAGCGATCACGTCTGAAACAAATTTCATACAAAACATTTTTTATTACTATTTGATTTGAAAATCCTGCGGACATTCTGAATTTTACATTGCAATGTAGTGCACGGATGTATGACGTAGCGTCTCTTAGGAATCAATGATCCTTCCTAGTCTAGTGTATTTGTTTATTTTTTGTGATTTTGTTTAGTCAATGTGGTTTTACTGATGGTGCAGTGGTGAAATGTTGCCCTTAGATCTAGTATTTTTAATATTGATCAACAAATGAAGGTCAAGTATTATGCAAAGGCATGTTTGCATAATACTTGACCTTCATTGACAACACGTGGTTTTTGAGCAATTATAACAATGTATTTACTTAGTATTCATAAGAAAATATAATTGCCTCATTATATTATTTACAATATGAATCGAACTAATTGGTAGGTAAGTTTGTTTATACAAATGAACGCATGAATGAAGCTTAATATCATCTGAACGTAGCACTGACTGAGCACTTTCTCCCTGCTCAATAAACTGAATCTGTTGTGTGAGATACCTTTGATAGGCAAGTATTCCGTTAGTATGTAGATATATGCTTAGTGAATGCAGTTACGTATTCTGTCGTCGGCAGCGGATCGTTATCTGTTTCCACTAAAGGAAACTGGCTTTTCCACGAAAGAACCACCCCAATGGTTTCAGCGTCCCCCTTCGCTCGACGCGACTTCTCCTTTTTGCGTTATTTCATTTTTCTTTGCTAACGTGCACCTGTTAGTTAGCTGCCTCAGGCACTTATTGCCTCACCAATGTTGGCTAACCGCTTTCTCGAATATAAAGACGTTACAAATTGCTTAGAATTATTCTAGAAGATATTTCAGAGAAAAATGTGTATAAAGTTTTAAGAATTGCAACGATGGGGAAAGAAATTGTAAATCGGCTCATATTATTATCAATGCCTCCGTTATAGAGTATAAAGTTTATAGTAGCCGTTGTAATATGAAACACAGAGTTGTCCATGAAGTTTAATGTTAGATGTCAGTACAAAGGATGGCGTTCTGAACACAGTTTCCTTGATACATTTGTATTCCTTACAGACAAGTAATCAATATGCGTTGAACGCCGAGAGCACGGACAGAGCTGTCCTATGTTCAACTATTTTTCTTTCAATATCTTACTAGTTTAGCAGAAAACATTACTGAAATAAATGTAACAACTGTATTCATCACGATAAATTTTTATCTATATTGTACTCTTTATAGATTTGAATACCTTACTCTACAGCTACATCATACTGCTACGTTTATATTCTCCGCGTGGTGATAGAGTAGAACACACGGTGTCATCACCCAAACTCATATTGTGATTATCAAAACATAAAACGAAACCTTGACGCACAACCTTCATCTCGACAGTATGGTATAATTAGGACAAGTTTCTCTCCCTCACTGTGATATTAATGGCACACACCATGACATAATGGATAATACAGACGTATGTTTTATATATGCAAAATTTATCGGCTATCCATAATACTATCAATTATTGTATCAAATATTTTTTTATCATCGTTAATGCCATTACCGGTTTTGGTCGGCGCTAAAATATCTGTCGAGCGACCGGGACAATATCATATTCTCGTATCGCGAAAAAATAAAGCTGGTAGGTATCGTCACGCGTGCGAAATAAAATAACAACGGCAACATGGTGCGGATGGGGCTTGATACATATTTGAATACATTACTGAACACGAAGATAATGCCACCAACACGCCATACTTATTCATAACGCCTTCTCAAACTGTGAATGAATACAAATACGCCATCTCTCCACAGTCGAGTCAACTTCTGTGCTCAAATCACGGCACATACATACTTTCAAAACATTAGATGTATTGTAATATTTATTCACCTAACTAATATATTTTAGTATTATTGATACATATATGGCTTGGCGGAGTTCATGCATACTTAGTTGTAGGTTGTAGCCGTAATAATAATACGTCTTAATAGGGCATGCTTAATGAAACGTTGTCTTTTAAAAATCAGCTTTTAGCAATTAGCAACCATCGATATGCCAAGTTGAAAAAAAAGATATGGCATTTTAAATTATCCGTCAAAACGGAATGAAAGTAGCTTGGCTATTTGGTGAACACAGCCTATAAAAATGTCTAATCATAATAAAAATAGTGGAATAGCTATTACAGTATTATAATTGGAACAGTTTTCGTTTACGCGGTAATATTGTAGCTTGTCTAGTCAATACTAATGTATATAAGCACAGAATGCTTTCAGAGAAACCTGTAGTTATCGAAGCAATTTGAGCTCGCGATCATTTCAATGTTCAACGGTACGCTATTGGTGATGCGCCAAACGTCTTCAATTACATCGGGAATGAATGGTCGCTACTTGTTGGTTTCTCTCAAATCAGAACTACATACTTCTAGCTAGCTTTACATAGACAAATTTAATTAACCAACTCGATAGCGAAGGAGACATCCTGCAAAATGTAAATTCTAACTTTGTACATTTTGTACGGAAATTGATACTGGAATGGTGAGATTATTACCTACTCAGAAATAATTCATTTCTCTGCAAGTAACGTCTTTGCTATTTAACTTTCTAATGCAGTCTCTATAAATTGGTATTGTAACTTGTTTTAGTGTGTTTTTGAGTGATTATATTTTTATAAATCCATTGTAAGTTTATGAAGAATATAATATACTACATATGACATGTATGTATAATTAAAAGTGAACAATGATTCCCATTTATACAAACACGTTTCAATTGTAGTCTTGTTTGCTTGCAAATCCACTTAATTTTAAGATGATGATGGTATGAAATCAACTTTTCGTTGTAAGAATCTAATTTAATGTATCGCGGTGTTCTACGTGGGCGACGAATGCGACACGACGCGATGCTACACGCGACAAGTGTCCTAGATGATTCCGTCGCGTCTCGTCACAGACTGCGACATAGGACAGAAGTAGGGTACGCCGTTGATCGCGTACGTCGCGTCGGTTTTGTCGCCTATGTAAGACACCGCGTAAGTATAGAAAATATTAACAGTACCAGTTTAAATTTTTAAATAAATACATATTTTCACAAACCCGCATCTTTAAAACTTCACTTAAATAAAAAGTATCATAGAATGAATAAATATCTTTTTGTTGCTCTAAACGAAATGTTTACGTATGTGGCGATCCCGGCCGAAAGCTCGTTCACGGTTCAAGCTGATTTCCTGTAAACACATCTATTGTGTCGCCGACGTGTTCCCGACACTCACACCCTTCACATGAGAAAATGTTGAGAATAATTATTTGTGTTTATTTTGTTATGCCTGCTTAACTGTTCAACGGACGAGAAAACGACAATATATTCATGTCTGCTTATCTTTAATCATGTTATTAGAGCTTTCTGTGATGTTTGTTTGTTTTTAATTTCTTGTGGTGAACAGCTTTTTTTGTTAATGTGGCTTCACGTGCAATTAACTGTTTTTTACTACCCCAAATTATGCCAGGTGTATCGAGAAGGTGATTACGAGTAATGGACTAAAACTAAGCAGTCAGTACCTCAAGAAGTAAGGTTGACTAAAATGCTATGCCGATTCATCTGGGCAAAGTAGTTCATGTATCAAATTCTAAACTCAAGAGCTGCTCTAAAAATAGCCAGTAAGTTTTATAACGCCGTTTTAAACGTTACATTATACTTGTTGGAGGTAATTATAACATTATCAAATATGCGCTATTAATTACTGACATGTAATGAGGGACGAATCAATTATCTCATGCAGTTAATTTGAAAGCGTTAAATAAAATCGTTTATAAAATACTCGTGAGTTGTATCAATATAGTATGATAAATTAATTAAGCGTATAATAATGTTTCCGTTTATTAAGGCATGAGACAAATAAAATTAGTTTTTTTATTTTACAATGGTGTTAATTGCTTCCGGGGGGAAACACGCATCTACTGTGTACTTTGAAGCACTAAGGCTCAAGGTGTTATTTGTATAATTCATTATTATAATTACTCTTCCGTGTGGTGACGGAGTAAGAATACAATATGTCCACCACCCCGTCTCATCCTAGGGGTGTCGTAAAAACCGACAAAGGGACTATCCGTAAATTATCTTTACGAAATAAAAAGAAGGAACTTGTAATTAAACCCTATACCAATCCGTCTGGCCAGCGTGGTATAAGTAGGCCAAGTAACCCTCCGTCACGGGAGGAGGCCCGTCCCTGCAGCGGGACATTAATGCGCTGCTATGATGATGATTCTAATTACTAACATTACTGTTTTTTTAAATCTTATTTTAAACACTTCTATTTTTACAAAATTACCGTCTGTTGAACACGATGTCATAAATTCGTGCCTTCAACTTACATATTTCTAATACCTAGTAAAAAAATGATTTAAAAAAACTGGCTAAGTATAGACTAAAACTTTCTTTTGTGGAAATGAGTTTAGTATATTTACAGATATTTGAAAGTATGCGAGCCTGACCAGTCGATTTTCAAATGGACTATGTTTAAATAATTCCCTAACGGCTCTATTTGAAGAATATCTCAAAACAATTAAATTAAAAATTGTGTATTGTACGTGGTTTCCATTTTCACATGTAGCAAATATTATCAATAATTGCAACGATTTAATCATGCCTGTTAATTAGTTCCTGTGAATTTGTTGACAAATTGTGTTTAAATTAAAATTACGTGTATTCATAACAAACAGTATTATTGGACAATAAAAATAATGGGTAAAATTTATCAAAGGTTAAGCTTCCGATAGTCCAATCATCATAATGTATTAAAATTAAATTTGATTTCTTTTGCTGCATCACGATTAAAAATACATGCTTTCCCCAATGTGATCAATGTGGTGTTACTTGGCCAAAGGTAGCTTGAGAAAACAAGGCTATGAGGGCTAGCACATTGTGCCTGAAGGTCGGATTCTTGGTTCTTTATATGTATTTGTAAAACATTGAGTCCTTCTGTATCTGGTATAAACAAGATTGGAATGACTTGTTCTTTTTATCACCACCATAATAAAACCTGTAAGTCGACGAACCAGCTGAATAAGCTTCTACAGTATAGTTCTAAAAAACAACGCCTCAATAATAACATCTCATTGAAATCTCTTTAATAATGTAACAGTAAGTCTGGCAGCAATAGATCAGTGAATTATCACTGGAAGTGGTTCAAGTGTATCAATGAGATAAAATTGAAGCCGTAGAGGAGATTAGACAGCGGCTGTCACCTAGCGAGCGCCCTCGTCGAACTCGAGGGCCACTCGAGACGAGCCCCACTTCCCCCGACTTCCTGCGACATTTGTGAGCAAACACGCCTCTCACAAAATATGCAGAACGCGCCCTCAAATTAAGCTTTACCTTGCTCACTATAGTTATGTTACACGCAAATTAAGGTGAAGACGAAAACCTGCTTGCTTAGTTTTTAATAGTTTTGCAAACGTTTATGAACTCAAATGTTATTCTACTGGTTATTTTAAGTAAACTTATGAGTGAAATTGATAATGGTAAGTTAATGAACTTTTTTAGAATAAACATACTGATGAATGTTCAAGGATTAATAAAACCAATTTTAGTTATTTGTACTAGTTGGACGATAGTCGAATAATTAACGATAAAAGTTTAAGGAAATTAATTTTATTACATTACTTAAAAGCTGACTCCGATCCAACAAATAGTCGAAATCTATATTCAAATCCATTGAGGACATGTGGTTTCTAGAAACTACCTATTTTACTTTCACTGTATGTCTCTGGAGTTATTTGTTCTAAGTAATGAATGACTGGAAGAAAACCGAACATGAGACGAGGCTTTCTACTGAGGCCACCTCTCTGAAGTGCGAAATAGTCAATACAACAAGAGGATAGAATACAATAAAATCTGTAATTTAATAATTTGTAATGTAATTCAAACAATATCCATTTGTATTTTAAAATAAAGACAGATAAAGGTGTGAATGTGTAATTTGAAAATTTTGAGCCATTCAAAGCGAGGCGAATAATTAGAAATGTTCAGGCGCAGCGTCCGCGAGTGATTGATGTAGTGGAAGTCGGTGGTATTGCCGTGCCCGCGTTACAACATAGCACAACCTCTCCCCCACTCCCCTCCCCTCACCGCGGCGTGAGACTACAGCCCCCTCCTGTTGCGACAACTTGGAGACATTAAGAATATTTAAATTGTAAATTGCTCCCCTGCACTGAATACCTATTTACAGAAAGTTTGGCCTTTTATACAATCGCCGCTCAAAGTTACCACAACAGTTAACATACATTTTATTCAAATAACAATATCGTAATGCACGACTGTTTGTAAGTAAACAAAACAAGATTTAAAGTATCATTTTGTGCATCCAAGTCAGCCCTTACATAAGCTAATACAGATTGTATACCTCTGAAAATATAATATTAGCTATGGCTGAAAGCAGAAAGATTCTGGAAAAAAAACGCAAAAGTAATCAGGCCTTTTACGAAAAAGTTAGTGCAGCATATGGATGAGGACACAAAATAGACACATCGATTTTATTAATGTCTTTATGGTGAAATGTAGACATTGTATTTTTAATAAAGAATTAGATGTTTATTTTAACCCCATTCATAACTAAAATAAGATACATGTTAGTTTCAACACAAACATTTATAAGCTCAAACAATAACAAAACATTAATTTCTCGTGACAACCCTGACTTCAAAGGTTGACCGCAACATTGTCTAGACAATTCATACGTTTATCGCAGTAAAAATCTTCTGCCGTAACAAAACTATTATTCATTCCTAGACCACCTTAAAAAAATAACATGAACAAATAACTTATGAAAAATAAATCTTAGCATGTCTGCAGTAAAACACTAACACAAACTAATTTGGAAAAACATCTCTCAACCTCTTTCTGTTGATTAAAATGCAAAAAAATAATAACAAAATCTGAACTCGCTTTAGACAAATAAAAAAGATTTTAAGAAGAGAAATGGGTAAATGGAGCAAAATGGCAACGTTGTGATAACAATAAGACTCGTAGATGGGCTACTGTAACATGAATATAACAAACTAAAGAACCGGCTTGATTGAATCATCCGCTGTTCTTTGTCATAAATCCGACAACGGGCGGCCGTCTAACAATGCGTCCTGAAATCGTTCCATTTCTCATTTTGTTACTCTCCCCTTTAATCTCGCATCCGTAGAAAAGTGGATCAGCGTTGCAAAAGGGCATTGCAATGCAGAAAGCCAACATGTTTCTGATTAATCTATTGTGACAGTATTAGCCGATTCTATTTTCTCAAGTTAATTAAAAGGAGATTTTTCGCTGTACAGGGCTTTTAGGTCTTTTCATGGATAATTAAATTCTTATGTCCATTTTTCTTTTTATTTAGAATTCCAGACATTAAAAACCACTGCACCGCTCGCTCATTTAGCCTTACATCCATTTGATCAAATTAAGTATCTGCTTCGCTTTTACCTTTAATACGATTTCCTTAGGTATTATAGGTTATTGTCAACTGTAATTGTAAGCTTCTTATTTACTTTGATCAACTTCAAGTGATTAAATTTGCGTTCGTAAGATAAATTAAAAGTTTGAATAATAATAAAAATGAAACAAAATGTTTAGTATCCGTTTTCATGAATATGTGCTCACTTTCAATATCAATGTCTGTCCTTTCATCCGCATAACCAGAGCGCGTTTTAATATTTCCTGAAGGCCGTCATGGTATGCATGGGAGAATTCATCCTCGACACGGGCTTTCCAAATATTTGGAAACACCTCACGTCATATTTAATAAAACAGTTTATAGCAGATAAACCAAATATTATACTTTTTTGTATATTATATGTATATTTCGATAGTAGAGAATAATATTTGGAATAAAAGATATTTTCCTAACAACATTACATTTCCAATTTGATTGATTGATTGATTGAATTGAATTATATCTTTCAATAAAAAGACAGTCAATAATTAGGTCTTATTATATCATATCAATTTGTGTATCAAACACAAAACTATTCTGTGTTGTTTTCTACTTCATACTACTAATCAAACTTTACTGGATTTTTTTCTTTTCTGCTTAAGAAGAAGATGTGTGTAAGAAGAAATGTATCATCGTGTGATGAAAGGTGTCCTGGCATCATGGGTGTGAGTTCGAGTTTAGAGGTGGTAATAATTACAAGGTTAGGTGCTAGCTGGGAAATGTAAAGAGGTTAAGGCATACTAAAGTTTTAATTACAGAAATAAAACGGGCCCAAAACATGTAAAATCTCAGGAACAAACAATTAATATTTAAATTTTACCTCGGTGTCAAATAGTTTACTGACGTAGGTTTGGTGTACATATACTATGAAATACTGAATGGTGTTGAAGTGGAGACCGTCGAACCCTGTGTTAAAGGGTTTATGGTTAGGGTTATGAAAACCTTTGAGTGATAGAATGTGACGTAAACAAAATCCGATAAAGAAAGATGCTTTAATGTCTTCTAAAAACATACGTTCATAATTAACATGTAAAAATAGGTGTTGTATTAGTAGTGGTGTGACTAACAAGAAAAAAATTCTGATAATCACACTGCCTAGTGTGACAACCTGGTGTGACCACGAGTCCGGAGGGTTATATCAGATAAATTTTAAACCAATTAAAATCTTTAGCTATGACTATAGTTGCCTGTCTTTTCAAATTCATGTCGATAATGGAACTAACACCATTGAACTTGCAACTGTGAAAACTTCACCATTCAGCCATAGCTGCTATAACTTTATAAGTCGCTCTACTATCTTACTGATGTAGATTGTAGACCCCTTTGTTCTCTCTGCAGTTTATTCGCTTATCTTGTGACACTCTATAAAAAAAGGATAGTGTAAATATATTCTAGATCTGTCAACATAGATGTAAAAAAATAAAATACTACTTCAGTTTATTTATAATTAAATGAATTCCCCAGATAATGAAAGCACTTGAAGACCAACTGTTATTGTTAATGTGCGTTAGGCCGAGCTATTGTGACAACGACTTCGCTCAAGTGCATTATTCAACGTGTACCAAGTCTCATAAAATTTCAAGAGTGTTTTCCACGACATAATGAGAGCAGATGGGCGGCAGTGACCAAAACAGTGCTCCCTTTGCGGGCACTTGAGGCGCGCCCCTGTCAGTGTGGGAGGAAACAGGGGGTTTTATTTTCTCGGGCTAATTTGAGGTTACTTTTCGCCCGACGCGCCGTGGTCCGTCGGATTTCCTGGGGCAATCTACCGCTTACTCAACTGAATCTATAAACGATGCAATAAGAAAAATTCAAGCAATGTCCCGTAATTGAATAGTTGTATTATCAAAAACGTTTTATATTTCGCCTCATTTTCCTTAAAGGCCTTATAATATTTGTAGCATTTTTTCTTGTTGCAGAAAGAGTTTAATTTATTTAAGGATAAAAATTAAATTCTATAGAATAACAACAAAAATACTGAAGGGATACATGACACATAGAGGTGACAATTAGAGGTATAATTAGTGGCATTTTTCCTTCACAAGAATACAGTAAAACTTTAGTTGAAAATCATGATTATTTTATGACTACATATTTCACATTTTATTCCTTCACATTTAAATAGTCGTTACGATAAGCGACTACTACATTTGTATAGTACCCACGCAAGGTAAAACATGTAAGTTTTACAATTTTCTCCGGTCCTCGGATATTCAAAGAGATCAATTCCATGTTAGAGATTAACTTATTATTTCACAATTAACTCTGTCACTAGGTATTTGAAACAATAATGTTTTACAAAATATAACATTTTAAATCTTTATATTTGCCATAATTCTTCGAGCACAGAAATATAAAATGTGAAGTCAGGTCATAAATAAAAATGAGAGTAAGAAGCACGTGAAAGGCACATAATTGTATAATTCCTGTTACCAGAGAGCAGAAAATCCGAGACAGCCGAGATTACAACCGTTAACCAACTGATCCCGGGACGGAAGAAAACAGAATGTCTCGCGACTTGGATAATGTTAAATTTATTGCAGCGCTAAAATGTTTACGGATATCGCGCGGAAACGAAACGCCCCGAGGACGGGCGAGCTCTACTCACCCTTGTAAACACGTTTTATTGGCTTTATAATATGTTTTACGCGTGACGTTTTACAAACGATCCCGGAGGAGCGTCGAATTATTTTTACGGCACGTACTCGTACACCGCGCGAAAACACCGGAAAATTCAGTACACGAGGGATTTTGTAATTACACCTTTTAAACAAACACTTTTTGTTCCACGTTTATGAACGAAACCAGAATATGGGATTTTAAACATTCTAATTGTAACAGAATGTGGTCTAAACTGTTTCAAATGTTCACAGAATACGTATTATAAAGAAATGATTAGATTTTTCAAGGATTCGAGTCATCCGAGACATGGGTGCTAATTTGTGAAATCACAGAGTGAAATATGTGTTGTATAGAGTGTGGAATGCGACGCAGTGGAACAATTGCACGCCCTAATACCAGTCAACCGCTTGATGAAGGTCCAGCCACACCCGCCCGCCTCCTCGCACCACTTCCTGTCAAACTCACATACACACGTACCTACACCGTGCATACCCACATGTTACTCTCATGAAATGTGAACCGGACCCACTTTACACTCTTGCATAATTATAGCAGTTTGGGTTACAAAGAAACACGTATTTACTCTTATAAGCTCTATGTTTATTCCTTTTTATTAGGAAACAATCTGATATCTGGGATTACGATAATTATTAACCGCTGAGTTTTATTCGAGTTTCTCTGTGCTTCGAAGGACACAAAAAGTGGGTCCTGGCTGTCGTAGTGACACAGTCTTAAGACCAAGTACGAGGTCAAGGGCGGCTTAAACAACTCTCAACACCAGGTTGACCACTTTCCAAACGAAAATAAGTATGAAATAATCTTTAAATATTAAATATCGATTTAGTTAAAATCATCCATCAGCTTGATAATATATCCCCATTAATGTTCCACCACAGGAAACGAGACAATGGCTAAAGGAAACCTGGCTTACTAATACCGCGCTGACAAGACGGAAGATCGGAATTGGAACGGAATATCTTTCGTTTTCCTTGTTTTTTTTTTCGTAAAAGAGATTGGGCAAAATTAACCCAGAACCAACAGGAACAAAATATATGCCGGGTGATTACTCTTGCTATGAGAAACATTTTAATAAAAAAAAATCTCCCCTAGGTGCTGTCCAACTGTAATTACACACAATTAACAAATAGTTTTTTTCTATTTCATAACTCCAATAAAAACAAAGAAATACATGTAACGTTATATAATTGATATTAACAGACCGACCCAACCATTCTATCGTCTTTACTCGCTACAAAACAATACATAAGCCTGCGTCATGCGCAGATTCAGGTATTATTTTACTTTTTCACTCTTACACCACATGTATTACGGGGTGTCCTACATGGGCGAGGAAAGCGACACGATGCGACGCGATGCTACACACGACAAGTGTTCTACATGATTACGTCACGTCTTGTCGCAGACCGTCACATAGGACACAAGTAGGGTACACCGTTGATTTGATGGCGTACGTCGCGTTCGTCGACCACGTAGGACACCGCGTTAGACAGAGATGACAATTTGTTAAATTAAATCATTTAGGAGATTATGTCGTACAGAATCGTATATCCACGGTATGCGTATGTTAGGGAGCTGTTCTCATATGATAAGTGTAATATATTATTTAGGTCACGCTAGACATGTAGGCATAGAACAGCATGCAATTCCAATTTTTCTTATTATAAAGACAACTCCCGCACTAGGGCGCATGCTTTGTGTCGCAGGGACTGTTTACAAACATCAATTAACGGACACAAAGAACACCCAGACTCAGGACAATAATTTGTAGATCTCACAAATAATTGTCCTGCGTGGGGATCGAACCCACAACCTCGTGCACGGCAGCCGCTTGCGCTACCGTCGCGCCACCCAGGTCGTTGGTCGATTTCGTGATTGTTGACTTATAGATGATTATCCGCGTGGTGAGGGAGTAAGTATACAATATGGGGTGGTGACCCCATCTCATCCCATGGGTGTCGTAAAACCCGACAAAGGGACTATCCGTGAATATTATCTTTACGAAATAAAAAGAAGTTAAACTTTAAATTACCCTATACCAATCCGTCAGGCCAGCGTGGAATTAGTAGGCCAAGTATCCCTCCGTCACGGGAGGAGGCCCGTCCCTGCAGCGGGACAAAAATGATGTATTATTAAACATTAAAACACATAACGTAGTTTTCATTCATAGCTGTTATCGTACCCTCAGTGGAAAATAAGCATAAGAGTGATGTTACGTTGAATCATCGATTTTATCATATTCGGAAAGTACGTCTAAAGATACGTATGCTAGATTTTTTTCATATTTTTATTGTTAAATTTGAGGAATTTATACAAGAAATTAGTTTTGAGAATTTTTATTCCATCACATTTTCTCTAAGGGATTAGTAGATTAAGTGATATTACGCAAAGAAAAAATTGAGAAATATGGCATATTACTTAATATTACATTTATCCCTTTATTTAAATGTAGAAAATAAATAGTAACAAATATTATGATTTAAATGCGTTTGGTTTTTTTACATCGTTAGTTTTGTATACACGATTACTGCTTTCTTCCACTAAAAACTTTTCTTTACGCATAAACATAAGACTAACATACTGCAGCGAGGCTGTAAAATAAGAATGATTACTTTTTTCTTCCACTAGAATATTTTCATTGCACCGAGACGTTAGATTTGATACAGCGGCGCGTGAGTAAGCAGAGGGGACATAAGTGTGAATATGTCGATGCGATAATTTATTAGTATTTTTTTTTCGTTGATTATTTTAAAACAAAACGTACTGGCAATAAGTAATCAATCAATTAGCCCCTATCGCAGTTCAGTGATGAACATAGGCCTCTCCCAACCCGCGCCACAGAACACTGTCCTGCATCTTTCGCATCCATTCTGACCCAGAGACCTATCTTAGGTCGTCGGTCCACCTAGCTGGGGGGAGTCCTACACTACGTTTTCCGAGTCGCGGTCTCCACTCTAGGATACCTTTGTTCTGACGACCATCGGTCCTTCGACAGATACGATCAGCCTATTGCCACTTCAGGTTGCTAATTCTACGAGTTATGTCGGTAACTTTGGTTCTTTGTCGGATAACCTCGTTCCAAACTTTATCCTTTAAGGAGACGCCGAGCATAGCCCTCTCCATAGCTCGCTGCGCGATTTTAAGCTTATGGACTAGGCCTACTCGCAAGTGTCCAGGTCTCGGCACCATACTTCATTACTGGTAGGACGCATTGGTCTTCAGGCATTGCGGTAAAGGCCCGACGTAGCTTGCTGAATCCTGTCCAACTGGATCCTGCGATCGATTTATTTCTTGAAGTTGTTTCTACCAAGTTGAACAACTTGTAAACATACTGTTGAACAACTTCGAGCATCAATCGTTCGACATTAGATCGACCTCGGTGTGACATGATTGTGTAACATGATCTTTGTTTTGTTTAGATTTATACCGGGTTCAACCCATCAACAGGCTGCAAATTTAGGCTTTGTGGCTTTCTGTCAAGCTGTTCCAGTGACTCTGCCACGATGACGATGTCGTCAGTAAACCGAAGGTGTGAGATGTACTCGTACTTGCCGTTAATGTTGATGTCCCGTCTAGTCTACTACAACGTCTTAAAGACGTCTTCGAGCGCGTTGGTGAAGAGTTTTGGAGAAATTACATCCCCTTGCCTGAACCCGTGACATGACGCTACTCACTAAGTGGGGTAGTTTTGTCCTGGAGCTGGACAGTTATAGTGGCAGTTTCATATAAAGATCTACACACATTGATGTATGCCAATCGATGCCACATCATTGCAGAGCATCCAGAACCACCCAGGTTTCAATTGAGTCGAAGGTTTTTACGTAATCCACGAATGCTATGCACAGCGGCTGATTGTACTCTTCAGTATTCTGTACAATCTACCGAACAAGATAGATGTGGCTCAGGAGTGATACGGGCCTATAGTTCTTCAGCGAGAATTTGTCACCTTTTTTGAAGAACAGGGCAACGGCACTCCCGCCTGAGGCGTTAGGGCCTGGTGGATGACGGAGCTAAAAACACCTCACAAGTTTTTAGCTCTTTTTGATTATGTGTTCCGCCAGTTTTAATAGCTCTGTGGTGATTCCGTCATGCCCTGGACACTTATTGTTCTTTAGTTGCTCGAGAGCAACTCTGACCTCGCCCCGGTTGACATCGGGGATGTCCTCCGTGTAATGCGGCGTGAGTGGGGCTATGTGGTCATCTTTCTTAGGTCCTATGTCATCCGTGATGCGTGCAAGTATTTCTAGAAACTCTCTATTTCCTCGAGTATCTCGAGCTCGGAGGTCACAGTTCTGCGGTCCGCAGTATTGAGTTTCGTTAGATGGGTTCTATCAAGCTTGCGCGCGAATACTTTGGTGCCTCTATTCTGTTCGATCGCAGTCGCAACGGTGGGGGTGTTGGAATATCTGAGGTCACGTCGCACCAGTTTCTGGATCTTCCGGTTAAGGTATCTCCCATTTGTCTAAGAGTAGATTAGTCTGCTTCGAACAAGTCGTTGATCACTCCTAGTACCTATTAAACGTCTTAATTTATTTAGTTATTTGTTATTAATGCACACAAATAAACTGATCTACAATGGTAAGCTTAATGCCTTAAGGCATTATCTTCCAGCTAACCTTTGAGTGAAGCAGAGAAAAGTAAGTTGGTAGGTGCAATAAAGACAATTATCACAGAGACATCTCTGAACACGTATCTTCTATCGGTCATGATAAAGTCTATCTCGTTCCTCGTCACAGTATTGGGGCTTTGCCAGGTCCCCTTTCTATGTGGCTTCTTCTTAAAGAAGGAGTTTATTAAGAAGAGCCCCTGCGTCTCCAGTAAGTTGACCAGCATCTGCCCCCTGTGGTTTCGGCGCCCCACACCGTAGTATTCAATTTTTTTTTTGCCGTTTTCTTGTACTTCCACTTTGGTATTGCAGTCTCCCATAACAATGTTGTAGTAAGCCTCGGTAGTGCCATGTAGTGCCTTAGCGATGTCTTCGTACATGGCATCAGCTATTTTATCGCTGTATGTCGAGGTCGGAGTCTCTTGTATCACCGGCAATATGTAAAGTGCCTTTAATTTTAATTTGTTAATTGTAATTTTTGTTTGTTACTTTAGATTTTTATTGAGAGAACGTAATGTTTTGTTGTATGGAGCCGAGAAAAACCCTATTCTGTTAATTGTTACAAGCATTTACAAATTATCTACTGATTATTAAAAAAAATATAAAAAAATAATTAGTGGTAGTAATCTTTACCGAAATTCCACATGTCTGAATTTTTATCGTACAATATCATTGTTAATAGTACGAACTTTAATTGTATCCAAAAATCTAATTAGTATTTTGTCTAAATTAATAAATATTAAATACAAAAAATGCATTTGCTTTTTTTCCCTATAGACATAAGCAATAACTTAAAGTAATATGTGTTAATATGCAGCAAACATTTCTATAACATATAATGGAATAAGTAATTACTATTGTTTACTTCTGGTTTCTAATCAAGTCCCTAAATTGAAAAAAGGCGTAAGTACTGCTTAATCATAATTTTAATAAAGGAAATAATGCGGTAATCTTACTTATACAACCATAAATGTTCATACTTACAAGTTCATAACTGCTTTAAAACAACATACTTTTTAAATACATTTTACTTTTCTGACAAAGCCTGTCATAAATTTTGATACTTAAAATGCATTATTTTTTTACATTCTGAAAAATAGCATAATAGTTTATTTTTACAATTCCTAATAAACTATAAACATTAGCACTAACGTAAATACAACACGCAGTACACGTTTTTTTTCCCTTTTTTTTGATATAACAATAATTGTTCCACGTTTGAAAATAAAGTAAATAAACCCATAAATTCAGTTTTTTCGCCCTACTGAAAAATCAGCATTTTCGTCTTATGCCTTTTTTCCACTGAGGGTGCGTTATGAGCCTTATATCTCTCAAACCCCATACATATTCAATAAACAAATAATGAAAATTATATAAGTTTAACATGTGTAATAATGAGGGATATATATTAGTTCTGTTGGTCCTGGGTTTTTTTTGTATGAAATTTGCCCAATGTCCTTTGTGTAAACTTACTGTCTATTCTTACGATCCATGGGGTGGTGAAACTATAATATATTCTTACTCCGTCACCACATATAGAATTTATACAAAGCGATTTACAATAGAAGTAAGCTTTTATAATAACCAAGAAAGTTTTTAAACTGTAGCTAGTTTTCATTTCCTACAATGTCGTAGTTTGTAACTTAACAGTCTGGATGTCAGCCAACATTTTTCGCATATTATGACAGCCCTAAATACTAGCACATTACCATTATATAACAAATCCTATCCCGTGACGTAGTTATCTCAAGTTGGGGAAGGAACGTCCCTGAATTAAAGGTAAAAAGCTGTTTATATAAATGCAAAACAGATCGGCAGCTTGTCAGATCGGATCAGAGCAGATCCTACTGATCGAATATGGATTTAGTCGTCCCTATTCCGTCTGTTCGGTGACGCACCCTCCTGCCCTATCGACGCAGTCGGACAGCCGAAAAATAATCTTTCCTCTAATACAAGCGCGACAAATCTTTGAATGTGACTGTTATTGACGTTTTGTAATTGAAGTCGCTAAAATGTTCAACTTAAATATACCACTGTGGTTATAATTACAAAATAATCAAAATTTTAAATTATGTTTTTTTAAGGATTTAGAAATAGACGGTCCCCTTTGAAAACTGATTTTATATAGGAGTAATAATGTAATATGTTATTTACTATTTGAAACTGGAATATTTTATATTCCGTTCGCCGAAAAAATATTTTGATTTATTTAAGAGTGGGAAGTCAAGTTTATTCCAAATGCATATTACGTTTGAATATTTTGCCTTATTACATTAATTTAATAATTCTTGTGAAACAATGCTTAAGTTACTGAACTGTATTTGACAGCAGAGGACAACAGTAAAAGCTTAAAAGCTTTTTTAATTTTTATAAGTAATATCGATCCAATAACATATTACGTAAGTATATTAGTTATAGTATAAATGGTGTATTATCCTGTCTGGTACTGTCAAAATATATTTTAATTGTGTATATGATTTATATTAAAAGAAATATTGTAAACAACCGAATTTTAAAAGAGTTGCCATGTGTTTCTTTGCCAGGTTTCTTCTCATTGGCCCAACCATTTGGAAACTGGAATTTATGGATCAACACAGACAGACAAGTAGATTTGAGTAGTAGATTGGTTTTATTTTTCTTCTCTAATTTACATTGGACAATACAACGCGGTTTTTTTAGTGCTGTGGCGTTTGTCTGTGTCGATCTATAATTTTAACTATAGCTTCAATTTCAAGTAAATTCTAAAAGACGATTTCAAACAATTTGTGATAAATTTTATGAAATAAAGCATTTTGAAGTTTGAAGTTTGATATTTATGTTTTAAAACCACTTCAAAACATTTTTTATTTATTCCAGTCGATTTTCTTCATTCAAATCTAATTTCACTCCTATTTTATTTAGAATACCAAATACACAATAAAGATGCCCAAGCAAGAAATCCAATCTTGAAACATAATTATTTTTTTCACAATGTCTGCTACCTTTATAATGTCTATAGAAACCAAAACATCTTGGTCGATTTCCCTATCATTCGTCGTACGTATTAGTGTTCAATGAGAATTTCCTTTCAATACTACCCTACCTTCGTCCTCGGTTGCGGCTGAATCCAATAGGAGGGATATTAAAACTTTTCGTTCGCAGTACTTGGCCCTTTGTACTTGCGGAGAGCTTGGAAGTCCGACCCGTCGGCTGATCTCATCTACTTCTTTAAAAAGATATTGAACTAATTTGACTATCCAGATTCTTAAAGGATAAAAAGAGTTTCATTTTTTATTTCGAATTGTTTACTAAAGAGCTAAATTTCAGCAACAATTTGATAGTCTTCTTGGTTTAACAGTACGATGCGGTGACTGCAAGGTATCGAGGATAGTTATATGTTTGACCCAAAGGTCTATTAATATTTAAATATGAGATGATACATCGATCTCTAGAACTAAAGAAAAATGTAAAAATATGTAATGTCTGTAAAGTTTTAACAATAGAAAACGTAGTTAGATCTTCGTATTGTATTCACACAAGGAGTGAGTACTTTTCCTTGTAACTATCTAAATGTAACGAGTTATTTTTCGTTAGTCTTAATTTGGCGCAGTGAAGCAAATGTGTTCCTTATTCAGCCTGCAGCGCATAAATAATTAAGAAAGCGTTCGACGCAGCCCGCCCGGAGTTCTCCCAACTGAGTACTAATTAGAACTTTTTATTCATTTCTTAAATTTAAATTTGAATGAAGTAAGCAATACCTATAGACAAAACGAGAAAATAAAGTTATATTTAAGTTGAGTGTATTGATTTTAAAAAACATTTAAACTTTGTGTCATAACTTTTCGACTGTTAAAAAACCATGATCCCTTAGCTTAATTCGGATGATGCCGTAAAATTCTTCAAAAAAAGAACTGAAGAAGCATACCTAATTGCCGGAGAAAACAGTGGTCAAAGTAACTATATCTATAACAACAGCTACTTTCCGAAAAGGTACAGAAATAAAGTTATCCAAAGGTGACGTAACAAATAATTGCAAATTTTCCAAAATAGCATTTACGTGAGTTAACTCGTCAATATTATAAATAAATAAACACTACAAGCTTAAATTCAAAAACTTTATATATTGACGAGCACAAGTTAACAACATAAAGTGAATGATTAGCTTTCCTAGATAGTCGCTTTGCTTTTAGAACTATCTCAAATCCAGACGTTGCACACATTAACTAGTTTTGCGAGAACGAAGTCTGCCTCTTAATTTGTATTCGGCCCTCGGACCGCCCGCGCTCGGGAGAGGCACCCGTGTGCTCCTTTTGTAGCTTCAGAAACCAATTTGTATACTTACCAGTAAGAAAATTAAAAACTTTCAGAATGTTTTTGCTGTTACCTTCTTAAGCCAATAAAACCTTTTTAACTAATTTATAAAAATTTAGCGTTAGTTTAAGTATTTCAACTCATTCGTTGTTTTAGTGTGAGTTTTGCACAGGTTTTATTAAAAATTCTAACTACTTAATGATAAATATATTTGGATTTAATTTCCTCTAATTCTACAACATTTTGTCTACAAACCACAAATAAGTATAAACGTACAAATATTTAATTAAAGATATACCTTTAATAAACCGATTCTCTTTCGTAATAATTAAGATTTTAGACTAAGAAATTAACATTTATAACATATCTAAAGCCAAAGAATTTTGGAATTAAACAGAAAGTGACATTAAGACAGATGTTAAGAGCCGGAACAATAATTAAGAGGCTGTCGGTTTGAAACCGCGTCGTCGTCGGCGAGATTTAATTAGTGAGAGAACAATCCACGGCGCGGGTGCGAGCGGTGCTTCATGCGACCCGAACAACCGTACTTTTGGATGCCGCGGCGTAAAACTGCCCTGCGCCATACTGCCCTGCGCCATACGGGACTATGCTATTAAATTATAATATGTTTTACTTTATAGTAGTGGTAGAGTTGTTGTTATTCACTTAATTTTTAAAATATATGTCTAATTACTTCAATCGCATTATTAATGTAAAAAAAATTAACATTAAAAAACCCTAAAATAATTTAATTAACTCAGCCTTTCCAGAAAAGTGGAATAAGATAGAGAAAATTAACTTGTAACAAAAAACTTCATTCGCGGCTTTCCTTGGATAGAAGTGTGAAAAATGAAGATCTTATCTATTGAATCTGAACGCTAAAAGGTTCAAAAAGAGGGTGACAGACTAAAGGTCACCCTCAAAAGACAGAACAGGGAAGGGAAGGTTTCTTAAAAATAAGAACTCAGTTTTTGTTCTAGCTTACTATTTAGAAAATTACAGTTTAAAAACTTGCGTAAATTGTAAATGGCTGGAAGTTTTGATAAGTAGGTACTTACATTTGTTGATAACCTACTGTATTTTAACACAGGTACACATATTCTACTCTGAAATCATTACCTTACCATGTAAGAAAATTTAAGAACATTTTGTTTTTAAATTACTTTGAAATCTCTATAACTACCAATCTGCGTAGCCAGCAAAGTAATACTAGGCGAAATTTCCCCCGATCAGGAGCAGAGTTGGATAAAAGAAACAAGAATAAATTAAACGCCAAATTCGGGGAGGGCATAACATCTCTAATACTTTCACAGTGATTCTAAAATAATATGTCCCTTCATTTCGTATTCGTACGCGTCCTTACGATACTATAATCCTTTTTTTGTGGACAAGATATCGCGGTTATGAAATACGTCTTATTGGAAGCTTGTCTTATTAAAATGTGATATGTATCACAAAAAGAGTCCGATAATACGACACGTCTGGGACTACTGGCAAATCCGATTTCCCTATCTCCCCATATTTGTATTCGAAGCCCGATCCATCTAATATTTCCTTCCAACTCCGCCGACGCTATCTGCGTTCCTTCCTGACACTGAATCTAATCGGAATAGATATTAAAACTTTTCTTGCAAGTAACTCGTACTTTCAGTTATATTAACAAAATTATACGATTCCAAGTTTCGTGTTAACATATTATTATATTGTAATTTCTTTTTATAATATTTTTGAAAGGATTTAGTTTAGTAAAAGTATGAATGTTTGTTATTATTGTGGAATTATGATATTGTATGGCAAAGGACTAAAAACTGTCAAGTCACATTAAGCGTTCATATTTATATGGGGGACCTGCATTGGGACGTTTATGTGCTAGTGTTAATTTTTCAAATAACACACCCTAACTTTTTTCTTAACTTATGTTACTACTACAAGGCATGGGCCAGTCAGTCAATAGTCTGTTAGCAGCGTGACTGTAAACAGCACCAAAAACTAATATGACGAATATTCTCCTCAAATATACTCCTTAGCCATAAAAGAAAACTCTTGTACTTTTACATTAATGGATTACTACGTACCAAATGGAAAACTAGGAAGCAGTTTGTAGATACTTTTGTCAAATAAACACTCAAAGACGAGGTTTTGATTAAATGAAGCGTCCGAGCTTAGAAATGCGAGGCAAGCAGACAATATTCCAAGTAGTTCCCAGTGCACCGAGTGCGGTGGTTGCTTCAGCCTTGTGAGTTTCTTTCGACGTGAAAGTAAAAAAGAAAAAATATTGGTTTGATTTCCTGATTTATGCAAGGCTGTGTTAAAGGAGGATTTTACGGGATGTTTTATTTGAGTAATGGCTTTTTAGTTCGCATATTAATAACTTTTGATTTTATTTGTTCTTCTTCTCTATTCTCTATAGAATTCTAAAAGGTTTATCTATATAAACCTTTTTTTTATATAAAAAAACCCAATTCATACCCAACATAGTTTACTTGGATGATTTGTAAACAATATTTCCGTATTTTCCCGCAGAATTAATTACTAAAAATACCATAGAAGTTTTTTACGATAACCACTGAGTGTGATATAATATACTTTACACGTCACCAAATAGAACAAAACGGAATCTTAATGTGTACTAAGTACTTTTACACTAAAATTAATTTTACTAAGCAATAGTTGCGAAATCAGATTGTATAGTGAGTCTGTATCAGCCTAATTGGTCTACTAAATACACATATAAAACTGTTGACAACGCAGAAAGTTGCTAAGTGCTTCCGTCAGCGTGTATACAGTCTTATCTAATTTATTTAACAGTTACACATCGAAAACAAGTTTAGTTAGTATTAGAACATTGCTACATAAGTAATGTATCGAAAACTCTTAGAAACTTTCACTACATTTATTTTAACTGTTTATGCGAAAATGTCGATATCGTACGGTTTTGTGCAAGTAACTTGTAGCCACCCTCTCCACAAATTCCAACCGCACGTTTTTTCTGCCCGGACTTCTTTGAAACGGGCCCTTCTCTTTTTGTAATCTCCCCGCCCTTTCAAAACAACTTCGCAAAAATTACAACACTGTAAACCGGGATTAGTATAGCCATAGGACTTAGTTTAGAAACGAAAATTCTACGAATAAATCTGATATTACATTTTAAATGTTCAAAAGATCTTTCTAACATGGATGGAACAAAGTGAATATCAATGAGACACGTCTGAAAGGAAAGAAAATAAACTATTTTAATCTAAACAGAAAGAAAATATAGCAAGTTATGTGTAGTAGAGTAGCGAGGAGCATAAAATATTTATCAAAAAAGACCCGGCTGCGTCGGGGTCTCAAGAGACACCACGTCGTCGACGACTCCACTGTACTCCCCACTACTTAACACCTTTGAATAACGATTTACTCACTTGCTGTTTATGACGACTCTTTGTTATAGTTTTCTAAAGTTTAGCATCTTATTATTTTCTGTATAAATTAACATTTCAAATATTTTGAGAATAAATCTATAGAAGCGCTGAAAGTACTTAAAAAATGCTTCTAAATAGGTTTCTTGTCATAATATACCTATTGTCAAGCAATTTGGTCCATAGATGCCATAGTGACAATATTTTAAGTACTTAGTTGAGTTGGAGCCAAATGCACCATAGATTTTAGTTAGTAAGCTCATCAACCTTCAACAGTATCAGTTTTTGATTAAAAGTTCCTAATAATTCGTCCTCTTCTAAGCTTTGAAAGAAGTGTAGGTGTAAATACCATGCCACTAATGAGGACGTTTTATCGAGTTCTGCTTTTCTATTTTTCTGCTCTCAAAAGATTCCTTCTTATTCTAATTTTATGTCACCTTAGGGATAAGATAATGTTCCCCACCCCATGCATTCGTATAGTATAAGTACTTTAACATATATTAATCTCTGTACAGAAAAATCGTATAAGGTGCGTCTTCGGGGATGAACTTTTTCCATTGATAGCGGGTAACCTAATAACATCCTGCTGGTCAACCGGATTAGTATGGGGTTTACTTCAAATTTTCCTATCTTTGCTGCGGTATATGCTTGAGGAGTCTCTCGTCTAGCCTACTTTTACCACATCCACGGTATGCTAATATGAATGTATTGTAAGTCCGTCATCGTGCGGGCAGAACATGAAATCATGTGCGTGTCTACAGTAAATTTTACTTTATTTATAGGGTATAGTCTATTTTTACTACAACAGGACTAACTTTACGTTACTTTACATATAGACGTAAACTCAGAGCTTTCCCGAAGGGGTAGGTAGAGACTATTGAGTGCAATGTACTTGCTCCTTAATGCTTTACTTCGCCTACTTTGATACACATCTTTATACATGCAGTCGGTCCCGAGTGCTACGCACTTGCCCTTTCTGTAGGATGTCACTAATTACATCCTTCCAGTCATTCTAGGGGTCCCCTACTTACGTCACTTGCTACTTTACTTAGGTTGCAATTACATATACCATGATTCAAGTCACATTTTTAGTGTGATTTGATTATATAAAATTTAAAAAGTTCACGTAAAGACAGATTTTATAGTAGTATAAAAGGTAAATACAATGTTTACTTAGATATACATAATTGAAACCGCTTTTCCAAATTCCGATTAAAATTGACAAAGCGTTTAAAACGCGGTAATAAAATGCTTATATAATTTTAATTCAGGTGAATAAAGGCATAAATTTAACTTTGTATACGATTTTGTTTCAATTTAAAGGTTGAGAGGCGGAAAAACGGTGCACCGGAGCGGGTGAATGGCCGCTGCTCTTGCTTTGTACGCAACTGTTTGGCTGAGTGAATCGCCCATGTTTCACCCTGTTCAAACACGTGACAACTGTACCTAAAATAAATTATTCAACCTCTATTTCTGTCTTCAATTGTTGCACCGCTACACCTAGCCCATGGGAATAGAAAAGTGCAAAGTTCATGTTCCTATCCATTAAAAGTATCGATGAACGAAACGATTGCGGTAAAATAAAACTAGCTGAGACCGAGTTAGGGGTCATAAAGTTTCGGCGCTACAGACAAGATCTAAATGGTACTAGTAGTTGTGTTTCCAGCTTTCCTTTCGTATTACATTTAAAATATTACTATTACAGTTTGCTATCATTTTTGTCATATGTGTTAACTTTGACACAAGGTTCCACCCATCTCTTACTTCCACTCAGGTTGGTAAGGTTCATTTGACATCGCGGATATTCATAGGGTATTATGGGGTAAAGATTAACTGTTTTTAGTTCGATCAATGATTAACTACATACACACTTTACTCATAACTTACATATCTACTTAGTGAATCGTAGATTTCAGAATAACCAATTTTAAGGACACCACGAACATCTAGCTCATAATTGTGGAGCGCGCAAACTATTGGCTACCTGGGTTTGAACCTAACAAACGCTGCCGCATACTGGCCCTGTAATAACACAGTTAAGTTTACAAGTTCGTTCAGATTAACCAACACCATATTTTTTTTTCTTGTGCACACTGTACCCAACTAAAAAGATGACGTGATAACGAACTTATAAGCGCTACAGATAAAAAAAAACAAAATTACTGGCCGATGCCCGTGTCTGCAAGCTATTCTCCAATCTAATGTGATAATAACTAAATTACCTAAGTGTATAAGAATATGAATATAATTTCTTTTGCCACACTATGTGTCTAGTACACTCAATCTCTGTATACTCGTATATCTAAACCAATGTTAATACTTTATTCATTAATACATTTAATTTACTACCTGAGTGGGTACTGTCAGTGCAATGTATAATGTCACCCACTTTTGAAATTCGCCCTGATGCCCGATTTACACATCGACAAGTACAGTAGCGAGTTAAGTAGTAAGTTGCTGATTAAGTTGATTTAAATAGATCTCCATCCTATTTTTTGGCAAGTTAAGTTGGCGAGACGCGAGAGAGGGGGCTAATTCAACAATGGTGTCGGTAACGTAAGAGTTTCGTTTTTACTACTCACATAGGTGAGTAGTAAACTAATAAATACTTTTTGTAAAGCCATCCTGTCATGGCGGAAAAAAGTAACAGAGCTTGTATCATAATGTGAAGTTAAACCTTGCGAATTTAAACATACAAACAAACTAGGTTAACAATAAATTGGACAATAATATTTATTAAGTTTGTACAAAAACCCCTAAATCGTCAGTGTATAAGTCCAAAGGTAGCAAACAAGAGATAATACACGCCAGTTATTGTTTATAGTACACGTACAGAGAAGCGGGCTATTTCATAAATTTATGTGTGGTGCTAAGGGCAGCGGGCCGTCGGACGATGTCGGTGTGTCCGCGAATGAATGGCCATTGAAAAGTCATCAGTTATGTAGGGCGTATAGCCGCGCCATGTGGCCGGCGCGCTTCGGTCGCTTCTCTACGTAATTTTTCCGCGGGCAATTTTCCACAATTTCCCAAACAACCATCAGCTACGATTTACCCCTCGCATTTTATTTAACCATATGCTATAGAAACTTTTAAAAGAACGTTTATTAGAACGAAAAGAAGTTATAAGAAAATTATTTAAATATTTTATATGCATTTTTTATATATTTTAGATCTGTATGAAGAATTGAAATAAATAATACCGTCTTATTATAATTTCCTAGAAATAATTATCCTATGACAAGTAGTAAGTACATATATATTATATATTCCTACATATACAAAATAAAGAATTGTGTACATTTTTATATTTATTTAAATTCAATATTGTAAGATTACAATAATAATTCTTTAATCAAATAAACAAAACAATGTTAACTGCAATAAAAATTTGATAGTAGTAAAAAACCAGATATAAAGTCGCTAGTTCTAAAAGGTAGCGACAAAAGTGGGTAAAAGCACTCTACAGTGGACGAAAATTCATGCAAATTGAATGAAATGTATTGATGGCACTTTGAAAATATTTTTCGTTTCAAAGTGATATACCTCATAGTCTCACTGCATTATTTATATCATGCACACGAAATCAACGTACTAATATGAATGTATAATATGTACATAGGTACAATACCACCGAATATTATCCGCACAATCGAATCGAATTTTCATCGACACAATTTATCAAACGCAATTATATTTCCCGGGATTCATAAAACAATGACAATTATCATTATGATAAATACAAAACAGGAAATAAATAAAATCTATTTAATATTTTAGCGGGTTTACTGCGCACACATGAGGTTGTATTTACAATGTGTCTGAGGACTCTAAAAATTTTAAAATGACTTCGTTGGAATTGATGAGGAGTATCGTACAAAGTTTTATAAGACGATTTTATAAGACGAACTAAACTAGTCTACCTGGCGTTTCGTGATCCCCTTATTTTACATATATACATGTAAAGACAATAAACAAATTAAAAGGTATGATATTCTTAACTTATACTGTGGTTACCGTACCTAAGAGAAACGGCCATTACAGCAGAAGTCTAACACATGTCATCTCTACAGTATAAAACCTCTAAACCCATCCATCTGATCATCTAAGAAAGAAGATAATCTTAGCCTTTGACACAAAAGGAAGTCGTTCCTTAGTAGCACCATCAAATACTTGTGTAATAAATGCCTCCGTCTCATTTCTATAAGTGAATATCTAAATGAAGTAGACGGTTGTAGTTACATAAGGCTTGTTGTTACCGTAACAGTACATCCCATATCCGCAGATAAAGTTGAGTGGCCACATATATTAGAAGAGTTCGTAACAAAAAGCCTCATAAAAAGTTATGCTCAATTTAGTTTCATCCAAGCCAGTTATAGTTTAGGGAACTGATGCAACATATTGCAAAAGAAAATTAATATAACAGGCAAATTGGATGGCGGTCTTGTTATAACGGTGCAACATGTGCTATAAATAAACTCTGTCTCAATAATATTATATAATCTTTATACAAAACTATAGATACCTATTTTTTTACTGGAGAAGAAGTAAAGAGAACATGTTTGGGTATTGTGCTTGACGATATTTATGACAGCCACGATAAGGGAGTCTACGAGTTCTAAAACTGTAACCACACTGTCATCATCATGGTCAGACTCATTCAAGCTCTGTGTGGGATTCAAACCCGAGTCCTCAAGCAGGCCAGCTACATGTGTGACTATCGCACATCGGAGGCAGTCGCAATAGCCTAATGGTTTAACTTAGTAAGATTTTTATTAAGTATCATATCATTTTAATTTCATATTGTTTACCGAACGATCTACTCAACTAATTATCCAAATAAAAAAAGAAAAGCAACAATAATACAAAATTAATCACAATCAAGTTAATAGGTATTGTAGTATAATTAATGTTAATAAATTAATCTCCAGTTACCGGAGACAAATTAGACACAGCCTGCTCGACTAACGACAGACTATTTGGATTAAATGGAGGGTTGATGTTTATGATTTACGGAGGTTTGTGTAATTGTGGCGCCAGGCAGTCGCGGCTTGGAACACTATGCTATTAGAGTACCGACGTGCACAGCCACCTTACCAGTTAGCTCGTCAACATCACGAAAACTAATGTTCTAATTACAACGCTTCAACACCAATTAATTATCACTTAGCGCTGTGTTGTTAACATTTTGTTTGAGTCTTTATTATTAAAACTATTAAAATTTTATTATGATTACGTAGTCGTGATAATTAAGAAGAGACATGGCATTACGTAATGTTAGTATCTCAAGATGAGATTAATTAAGTGTCAATAAAAAACAAAAACTGCTTACTATTGTATCGACTCAAATTAAAATTTAGATTCAAGTTCTCCGCACCTCACACTCTACATAGTACATAGCCACATTATGATTCGACTCTATAAGCTTTTCTTTTAAGGCATCTTCTAACGTTTTCTAAAAGGATTTAATTGAAATAGCGCATAAAAACTTTATGATACAAAAAAGTACTTAATATTCTTGTTTAATAATATTGCTGTCCGTTGCTCGATACACGATGTTCGCGCTAATAAAACAAATGACTATCAGTGTTCATATTGCGATGCAACGTTGTCGGCGTGTTTACTATTCATTAAAGCATCTCACCGTAAGACAAACAATCCTGTTATGTTATTAGATTTCCTGCATAGTTGGAGCGATTCAGATAGAGGCAGATAATTATGTGGTTAATTAATTTACAACTTCGCAGTAAAATATACCTGAACTTTGTTAATTAATGTTATAAATGAGCTGTTCAAATATTCATGTGGTTGATTCATCGATAAATCACCTAAAATAAACGAGAAAACCGAGGCAGTTATCCTATTTGCGAAGACAAGTAGGTACGTAGACACTCTGTATCGGAGGAACTGAGAGACACAGCTTGTTTGTCCTCGCAGACTAATTAAAAAGTTTGTTTCTAGAAGTTCGGGATGGAAGTAACGTCGAAGTGAATAGGCGTTGATTCAGTGAAGAAATAGGTTCAGAGATACGAGAATACTCGTCGCTTAATTTAATACAATTTGGTTAGGATAGAAATGGTAATAAAAAAAGTGTGGATATAACGACAGTGATTTAGCCGTGGAGGCGAGTGTTACTGCTGCTCGCGTATGAATATGTATGGCGGTGGACACGATCCTACAGATAATGGAATCTGCACACGGAAGCGGATCCGATTAGTCCCTACCACAATTAGCAGATACGGTGTAAAAAGGCTGAAAAGTTTAAAATTGTATATTTGCCTTGGTAACTGTCATAGATATTATCTCACACCTACGTTATTTTGTACAAATAAGAAATAATTTATTTATTGCTAGCTTTTGGTACAGTCCTAATTAATTCTTCACTCTTATGAATTGTACAGCCAGTTTGTAATAATTTTAATTAACCGGATCCAAAAAACAGAAAGACAAATTGTTTTATGATCCCAGCATTCAGTTTCTGACCTGCTATAGGAACTAAGTTACCGGTCTTATAGAGAGCAAGAATTTGACCAACATTTTCGCATTTATCACGCAATTATTTTTTGTCATCGGTAATGTATTAGGTAAGTGTGATTACATACGTAAACTGATTATTAAGTCGATTTTGCCAGCTCTTTGTGTCGGTTTTTAGATTAACAACGTTTTATACCAGATAGCTTACTTTTACCAAAAAATATACCCAAAATGAATTTTACCAAAAATATAATCTAAGACCCTAAAACGTTTACATGTCCATGTTGATACTGCTTCAATGATTCAAATTGAAAGTATGTTAAAATATTCCGGACAGCACTCCCTGCACGCTGCAAGTAAATATGGGGCATGAATAAAGATTTGTGAATGAGCCTGTAGATGCGTGATAGTACAACCGCGACATAAGCACGTGCCACAACACTCCGGTGCAAGTGCACACTTATTTAGATTATATTAGCTTACATTATGTTTAGGAAAGCAAAAAATGTCATAAAAAAATAATTTTGGCTTGTGTTATTGTCAATTATTGCGGAACATGTTGGATGGTGGAGGTATTTATTTATTTACTTAGCACAATCACAACATAATATATAACCGATTCAACCCCTTAAAGACACAGGTTTGCGCGTTTACCAAAAAAATCTCCCTTCGTCATAAGTATTGACTTCGAAGGCGCTCCTATTGTTGCCAAGCCGTCTATTGAAATCCTGGGTGTCAGCATTTCCAGCGAAGTTCAGTTTCGCGATCATTTGGAAGGTAAAGCTAAATTAGCTTCGCAAAAGCTGGGTGTGCTCAATAGAGCAGCTCAGTATTTTACGCCGAACCATCGCCTACAACTCTACAAGGCTCAGGTTCGGCCACATATGGAATACTGTTCCCATCTCTGGGCTGGAGCACCCCAGTATCAACTCCTTCTATTTGACCGCATACAACGAAGAGCGGTTCGAGTTGTTGACGATCAGGTGCTCTCTAGTCGGCTCGATTCTTTGGCTTTGCGGAGAGATGTAGGGTCTCTTTGCATTCTCTACCGCATCTATCACGGGGAGTGCTCTGAGGAGTTGTTCCAGACATTACCCGCTGCTGAATTCCTCCACAGAACCACTCGCAATCGACTGTCTTACCATCGTCATCATCTTGATGGTTGGCGGTCATCCACTGTGCGATTTTCGGGAAACTTCCTGCCGCGAACAACTGTTTTGTGGAACAAGCTCGCTGCGACGATATTTCGGGACCGTTACGACTTGGGGAGCTTCAAGAAACGAGCGTACTCCCTTTTAAAAGGTCGGCAACGCATCTGTGATTCCTCTGGTGTTGCGGGTATCCATGGGCAGCGGTGATCACTTACCATCAGGTGACCTGCTGGCTCGTTTGCCTTCTATTACATAAATATATATATATACATATATTAAAAAACTTATAGAAAAAAACGTTAATTAAGTATGGCCAGGTATGGCCATTATGTATCATGATGCATCATGATGTAACTCGGTTTGTTTTAGAAAATACTAATTTCCAACTATTTATTTTATCCTTTTCCTTTTAATATATTTTTGCCGTTTCTAACATCGTTTTATTTTTAGAAGTCAATTGTAATTGCCCTAATTGTATGGGCCAATAAAAACTAATTATTGAATTCAGATAAGTTAAAATTTTGTATTTTTGTGTAAGTTGTATGTTTTTTTCTTAAAATACTTTAGGGTACTGTTTAAATTATCAGCCTTTGCCTCTCTGGAAGGTTTCTTCCTAAAATATATTTAACAGTATTTAACTAAATCTGAAATAGAATGTTTAATTCTTTTATTAACTATTTAAGGAGTGAAAAATAATCCCTACGCATATTATCTTCGTGTATCTACTATAGCTACCAGGTCAAATCAGATCTAATATTAAAGTCGGACGGAGGCAGTTAGGAATCGTTACGCGCATCGGGCAGTGCTAAGTCCAATGGTACGCCCTAATAAATTGCGATTTAACTTGTCTCCCGGATAACGCCAACTTTTCCGCGTTTGTTCCAAGCCCGACACTTTTTTCCGCCTCTTCATTTCCTATCTCTTACTTTTGTATTTTCCGTTCTTTCCTCGCCGAGATAAACAGGCGAGAAACGCTGAAAGGGGCTTTACAAATTCAAATTGAACTTATCACACAACTTTTTACATTTGTTTCTGGTCTCGAGTTCGAGGGAAAAGAGCGAAGAGGCATTTAATAGTACAATCTCGGGAAAGATTGATGATTTTGTATCACACCTCGCTTCGGGCGGCTCGTAACGAGTCGGATGGCTCTCGACGTGGGTCGTGCTGCGTCTTATCTCGAATGGGATGCCGCTTTATCTTAAATTACATATTTTACTTGAGACGTTCCTGGAATTGCATACTTTTTTCGACGTATTAGTAGATTTTTAAAGAAATTGTTACATCCGACGCTTACCTGCGACCGATAAAAGGAATTGCGCTGTTGAAACGTAACGTTCACATAAAAGGAATGTCTATTCTCTTATGTTGAAATACAATAAATATGAGACAAATTTCTTATGATATTTGAGGCCATAATAATGTTAATTTTAAAGCTACTTTGTTGTTTATTACTCTGCCTTATACAACAATGTACTGTATGTATGCTGTAATGTAA
The DNA here is from genome assembly GCA_905475405.1 of Schrankia costaestrigalis. NCBI lineage: Eukaryota > Metazoa > Arthropoda > Insecta > Lepidoptera > Erebidae > Schrankia > Schrankia costaestrigalis. Next base: position 10,801,539 of record FR997827.1, read on the forward strand.
TGTACTTAGAAAAAGGTAATTATTTAATATCGTTACACAATCTGCCTACAAAAAATAATCTCATTTGATGAATGCAGATATATCACAGGAAATGCTAATTAATTAGCGTTCCTGATATGATGGCACAGTTGAATTGAAACATACATTTTGTTTATAATAAAATAGAAATAGGATTGTTGTTAATGGTGGCACCTGGTTACCTTAATTATATTTTTAACTCAGGCCGAACCATGAAACCTGCTCTTGTTTTCCACACCGCCGTGTAATACCTAAAAGTAGGAAGCAACTTACAGTCACGCGTGTGCTGCGCAGGTCGCATCGCTAGCAAACATCTTGCAACATAATAACGTAGTAAAAGTAAACAAGATCAAGTTAATCAAGGAGGTAAAGAAGTTTCACCGCGTGCACTAAATAGCGTATAGTTAATTTGAGGGCCATGTGGGCACATAACCGCAGCATATTTATCCCATTATGCACGGCACGGCGTGTAGCCACGGTGATGCGAGTCACGTCGCCTGAAACGAATCGCATGTGACATTATTTGTGAAGATCGTGCTCTATCTTCGTCGGCGACATGGCTGGGACGTGGAGGGATTACTCACAAAGAAGTACGATTTCAACGGTACGATAAAGGAGCGCGAAGTTACACACTGGCTATATTCTCTCCGGGATTAACGCACGGTTAGGCACATTTCTTTTATGTGCTTATTTTGAAGCGATATTGATTTAGACCGGAATACTCTGAACCGATTATCGAGAGCTTGTAAATAATATTAAAATAAATTTTCTAGGGTTTTTATTAATCTTAATATGACCACAAAGTAAAGAAGACTGTAGATTGTAAGGTTTAGATAAAACTGCAACTTTTACTTATGCTGGTACCTTGGGTTCCATCTGCAGTAAAATATGCCCACGTAGCTATCGCTACAACTAGCATTCAGGTCATTAAATTTATCACTCCTGGGATGCCATTTTTTCTTTATTAATATATATTCCTAAGACTTGGTCATAAAACAACATTGTATAATTAATTATAGTGTAACAATCTTTTCTTTTATTGCACTTGCCGACTTATATAATAGAAAAGTGTAACTTTACTAAACAAATACTTTTTAAACCTCTAAACTAATTTCAGAATACGAGACATAATTAAAGAAATACACCTTAACACAACATCACGTTTAATTATCCGAATTCCCCTGGCTGTTATGATACTTGAAACACAAACACACATAAAGCCATGTCTAACATTGTTTTCATTTATGTTACGTAGATATGTGGTGTGCGATGCAATAACAACCAAGTCATGCGACACATCTCCATTCATATCTACAGACAATGTTATTACTGAACGCGTCAAATGCATTCAGTTATAATGACATAATTTGGGTATCAAAACAAGCTCTATAATATCAGGCAGGTAGGTAAACGATGTTCTATTTGAATACCATTTCAAATTCTAATTGCAAACTTGATCGAACGTCTATATCATCAATTCGTAGGTGTGGTTATTGGAATTTATTTCTCTTGTGTATAACGAAATAGCATTAAAGTCGGTATACTGTCGAATATTTGAATTGCATTCATAGTCACATTTAATCAATAGAAAATGCAAGCTATGATATTGATGGTATGAAAGTAACAAATGCCATTCAGTTTGCTTGATAGTTGTTAAATAGACAGCGATATAATACCACATTGGAACTCCGTGAGGTATTAAGATTACTCATCGGCTATCGTTTTTACATATATAGTACATATGTTTGTTGCTACTTTAATCGGGAAATACTATACACCATATTGTGTCACCTCCAAGGTTATGGTAGACGAATGGATAAGGAAGGCATAGACCACGCGCGATGAAAACAGAAGAAGAAGACCTATGAGCAGCTGCTGATCTGAAAATGTAGATGTATTTTGACTCTTTAATTGCACTTTTTTGTAATGAATTAAAGAAGTGAGACCACAGTACCTCACATCACGTTATGAGCAATGAAACATGATTGCAACTAGTATTATTACCAGTCTCAATCAATAACAAACGTATTGGTATGCAGGCAGCCAAACTTCTATGTTTGTGTAATATAGTAGATAATAAAAACTTTATAGACAGTAATACTATTAAGTCGCCGTCTAATGTCTACGTGCATTTCAATAGTATAAGGTAATAGGTAAGTATTAGCTAAATATATCGCCAATGAGCTGCCTATATACTTCACTAATAGTTACCATAATTACCTTTTGATTTTATTAAGGAGTTATAATAATTTTTTTATAAGAAACCGGCTCCAAATGCAGATGTTAGATTAATACTAAATTGTAATAGGCAATTGCGTTTACTTGGATTATTTTTACATAGTATTTTATTATTTTTGATGTAATAACTAAATTTACTGATATTTTTTGATGAGATTCTATGGGACCAACTTAGGAAAATATGTTTTTAATATCGTCCACCTGTATCAGGATTCTGGAATCAGTACCTTATACTCCAGTTCTTTGGCATGTTGTTCTTTTATTCCTTATTCCCAACAAGATTACTGAGCGCAAGACGTATAACATGCTTTCAAGCCTATTAAATATATTCCTTCCTCCTAGAATTTTCACAATGTCGCTTTGGACATACACGCTATCAAAGAGCTTACTGACTTAGTTCTCGGCAGTCCTAATTCTTTTAGTAGGTTACAGAGAGATTTAGCTAGTGTACCTCTTCGCATCTACTTCCACGCCAGAAGTAAGTATTTCTTTGCATAAAGCGGTCTTCAGTTTTTTTCTTTTAATATAAAAGTTAAAATTAATGAATTTATAAAAAAATGTATTAAATATTATTAAACATTTGAATTCCTTGATTATTACACAGTTAAAACAAAAAAATAATATTTACCAGACTTTTATAATACCATTAATTAAATATACATCTAATAGAATAATAAATAAATAAATATTGCTCACACATTCACACAACGCCATCTAGTCCCAAACTAAGCAAAGCTTGTTCTATGAGTGACAACGGATAAACATACTGTAATACTTTTTTTTTGTAAATACATAATTATACATAGAAAACACCCAGATCAATGCAAACAATCATGTTCATGCACACAAAGATTTGCATTGAACGGGAATCGAAACCGACACCTCTGCGTAGCAGTCATGTTATAATAACCACTACGCCACAGAGGTCGTCAAAAAAACAACCAACCAAGGTCCTTAGCATTACAATTTCACTTCAAAAACTTCCTTAACTGAAACTAATTAAGAGAATAACCACACGTCAATGTCAACCTAAAAAGAAAATAAAACGATAAAGCGTGTACATTAGTAAAAGGTATGTTGAGTCAGCACAATATTAGCTAAGGCCTGCAGAGGAAGAGAAGCGACTGTTTTGTATTCGTCGCGCGATCCCGTGTCCGCCCTCGTACCACGTTAGTTAGCTACCGAATACTAGTTGCAATAACACACTGCGATCACCGCCACGAAAAATATGTAATTAAAAACTATCTCTAAGGGAATACGTTGTATCCTTTATCACGTACGAATATAAGTTTAAGGAAAACAAAGAATAAAGTGTACGGTATCGACAGTCGTTTCTATAAATGTGTTTGTTTGCTTAACTAAAACATTCTCTTCAGTTATATTGACCGTCTACGATCTGGTTGTATTTTCTGCTCTTTATATAGATAGTATTGTCCTCTACTCCTTTGTGAGAAAGTAAAGAGTTATTACTTAGGGTAAATGTTGTTTTCCGTGTAGCGGTCAGCTAAGAAGGAAGAGCCCATTTTCATCACTAACCAATTTAGCCTCAATTAAAAGGTTAATTGATTACATACTTACATAAATAGTCGGACTAAATAAAATAACTACATTTAAGGATACAAATTTTTCGCTTCAATGTGCGATACAGTTTAAAAATTTAATTTCAGGACTTCATTCGCGATCTCTCCTTAGCAAGAATAGTAATTTCCTCAGTACTTAGTAGTTACATGAGTTACATATTCAAAATGCAAAGTAATTAATTGAGAATATCCTCCGCTTTTTCGAATAGGTACACTTATTCAATTGTTTTCAAAACAACTAAATCAACCTTCTCTTTTTTCAAATTATTTAAAATTCTGCTCATTCTTTTCACAATAATTAAAGAATGATAATTTAAAATCATGAACCATTAAATAAATACCTAGTTAGTAGGAACTTTATGCAACGACAATTATTAATATTTCCATTGAAGGTTGGTACAGTAAACATGTATTGTCAGTCTGAGGTCGCCATTATAACAAAAATATCCATTCATTTTTCCGTCGGCTCGTGGCGCGCTCAACCATGCGTGATTTTGTTTTTGTGCGTTTGTTCAGTGTCTGTGAGCTTGCGGTTATTTGAATATTTCCAAAACCATTTGTCGTGAAATAAAACAGTCGAATGATATTTGATTAGTCTTTATAATAACACGTTCGTATCTTTTTGTTGTTCAATTTATCACGTGTTTCGATTACTTTTGGTGTGCATTTGCTTTGTTTTTTTATAAAATTTTTAGACATTAAGTAATATTTTTTTAGTACAATTTTAGATTGGTTAGATATGAACATAACAAAATTTTCTCTTGCTGATGCAATCTGATTCTGTATCGTAACGGAGTAAGTATACATGGTGTGTTGCCTGCCCATCTTAGGACTCGTAAAAGGCGACTAAGGGAAGGCTTACTTAGTTTATTGCTTTGGCAAAATAAAGAAGCGACGATTCTTTATATTTTAATCACAAACCGGCGCCAACATAGTACATTTAAAAAAATATTATATAAAGATTAAAAGACATAAGGATTATGAATCATTTTAGACTATAAAGTGAACTAAGGGTAAATTAGGTAATTTTAGTTTCTTATATGCCTGTTTAATTAAACAACGTCTTACAACAGAACCAAGAAAAGCATTTAACCAATCCAATCTTTATTTATAACAAACAATTCTAATATAATGACAATGATTACAAGGTAAAATAAATGTGTGCGGAATGAGGCGGCGATAAAAAGATTGCACGATTCAATAAATCCGATAGAGCAGATCCCTAAGTCCCAAATTAAATCATGAAACATCTTTGCACCTGGTAGGAGCCTCACGAGGCGCGTTTCCTTGTACTTACACTGGCGATGCTTAAACGTTAATCTTTTTCTTATTTCATAAATCTCCTAGATATGTATGACTGGCCAGTTTTGTGCAAATAGTTTTATGATTACGTCTATGCTATAAAATTTTAGATGCCCATAGAAAATATATAAATACTAATTGCTAGTACCTTTCTTGTCATCAGTAACCTATGATTTTCAGACAAAATTGTTAAAATATTTGAGAAACAGAAAGTGTAAAAAAATAGCTGATTTTATTTGTATGAGATGGCAAGGTCTAAAAACAAACCCTTAGTCCATCCGCCAAACCAGCGTACTATCATGATATCAAATTTTCTCGATTACAGGAGCCCTATTCTGTAGTAAGATTATTAAGGCCTAATAAATATTTGAGCATATCGTATCGTACTGGATGGAGACGTCTCGCTCGGTTGAATAACTCTCGTAATCACGATCCTTAGCAATGATGGACCGATTAGAGAGAGAGATCGTACAACATCACAACTTTTAGAGTCGCTTAGCGATAAGCTTCTTATTTGGTAATTATTTAAACAATTATTACGGACATATCATAATCATACGATCATAAGATTAATAGTTTTGTCTCCGCAATAGGACATTAAAATGTACCAATAATGTTTAAAGCAAACATCAATATACTTAACTCACAAATCGACTTCTTTCAGCAAAAAAAAAACAAAGCAAATAAAATGATAGTAAGGTTTTTATTAGAGCACTTTAGTAAACATTGAAAGATACGAAAAGTGTTGCAAGTCACAGTGTAGTTGAGTGTTAAGGATTTAGTGTGGGCATTCGTTGTAAGGGACGACTATCTCTATCTGTCCATCGAATGTGAGAGAAAAAAATCTGCGGCTTTATACCGACAAATACGTTTAGATTCAGTCACGTAGTCTGAGCCTCTTTGCTGATTTACTAAATGTATGTTTACTTGTAGACGAATTGTTTATGCTTTTTTTTTACTTTAGTGTTTCATCGATTTTTTTTTGGGTTTTTTTATACAACTGATATGAAAGCGAAGTAATATTTTTACGTTATTATCTGTTTGTATTCTATTCCATGCTAGCTACACTCTATTTTTTCCCGTATATATACTCGTATTAAAAAACCGAAAAAAGCATCGCTGGTATATTATCTTTAGTTTTCCTTATACGATCACAAAAGACTTGAGTAACAAAAATTAAAATAATTTGGCCACACTATTAGCAATGCGAAAGTAGTTGCCAACAGAATGTAGGTACAAACAAACAAGATAACTGTGTACGTCATTTGTACAGTAATTGCAACGCACATCTGACGCCTCGTACTATCTGACACGTGCTACGGTGCTACGCCACCGCTACGAGAACTATTATGTCGTAGAGCGTAGTGCTACATAACTTTTAAACGTTCCAAAATTTAAAATAAATGCTGCAATCGAAAAAACAGAACTGGGGTAACTGTATTGATTTTTATTCTAAGTTTTATTTCTTTTAATAAATATAATACCTGCAGTGCTGCAGGAACTGCTTTCTTCTCTTGCCATTTCCACGGTGTAAGACATTTTAGGCCAAAAATTTTCAATAATTGTATAGTGACATAGATTAATAAAAACAGAGTACCAACTCCCCTCACTTCGAAGGTGTCGTAAAGCATGACTCGATCCCTATTTACTAACTTATATCATACATAGAAGTGATACATCTCTGTTGCCTTATTCAAGAAGTGCTAATCCTGATAAATCCTAATTTTTAGTCTAGACAATCCACATGCTATTGCAAACAGATCTTAATTGTACGTGGAAATAGTTTTAGTATTAGAAGTAGGTTGTATAAGCATACAATTCTGTTGTTTGCGAGTAACGACATAAGGGTGAATTTCGCGAAACACACGCAATACTGTTAGACAACATAGCAAATACTTACAGAAGTTATTTTTATGTACAAGCTTGAATCGTCTCTTGCTATCGTCGAACGTGCTGACGTGGTCAACTTTGCTTCAGCGGTAGTGCTAAAATTCTGCCAAATAGACCAACAATGTGAATAGTGTGGCCGAGATGAGACGGACTAAGGACAGAAAGGAATGGCGTCAACTAAGGAAGGCCTATGTCCAGTAGTGTATCGTTTCGCCGAATCATATAAACTTCTTTATTAGTAAATATATACTCACGGACATCTCTACACAGCGCCATCTGTTCCCAAAGTAAGCCAGGCTTAACCTGCTTGTGTTATGGGTAACGGATATTAGTACTTATATACTTTTTTATTTTGTAAATACCTACATATTATACATAGAAATACTCAGACCAATTCAAATAATCATGTTCATGCATACAAGTATTTGCATTGAGCGGGAAACGAACCCGAGACCTCTGCGTAGCAGTCATGTTATATAACCATTACGCCACAGAGGTCGTCACTATTAATATAATGAAATGTGCTGTCTACGAAAACTGACTTTCTATTAGCTGTTGCTTTAATATGTTAACATATTATTTAATATTTACATATCGTACAAGCCTGTTTCTGTTTCACGTTTAAGTTGCGTGGACCGCTCATTGAGAGAAATGTAAATTGAGTTCTGGACTATGTCTGTTTAGTGGTGTATTCGCTACGTAGTCGTGTCCACAGAAAATTGCTGTCGTGCTAACCAAACAGCACAAAAAGTTATTGCGCCATGTTGTTTGTCTCTTTATATTTTAATGCGTGTGTTAATTGTGTTAACATTTCATCATGTTTTCCAATAGCAATTTAGTTCTTAAATAAACATAGATTTATTTATAATGTGATTCGTTTTTGTTGAACTCTTTGTTGTACTTTTTATGTCTAAACGAATATAGGGATTACTAAAGTATGTAGAGTTAATACGGTAATCGTTAAAAATAGTAATTTAGTGATTTGATTTAAAAAAAGAACTTTTTTTTAATTTTTTTTAGCTAGAAAAGGGCTTGATCACTTTGTGAACATGTCGCCTCAAAAAAGGGACTTATGTTAGCTACATTTTCTAAAAAGACCCAGATTTCTTTGCCTTCAACCCCTGAACTTAATAATAGTATTTTTTTTAATAAAAATTATGGCATTATTAACCAGATGGCAACAAGACAAAAATCTCACTCGTCTAGTAGTGCTTTACAAGATTAAACTATCTTTGCACAATGGACGACTCTCAGAGAAACAAAAAGTTCTATAGCCCTATATCACTACCTACCTACCTAACTGCCATTCGACCTAAACATAGTAATAACTTAGACGCAGCTGCTTAGAGAATTAGTACGAACAGCAATAGTAGAACTTAGATGGAATCATTCAGCACAAAACTACCAATATTTACCTTGTAATATAAATTTCAGAAAGGATAATTTAAATATATTATTTATAACAAAAAAATATTTCATGGTGTTTAAAATAACAGACAACGTATGAAACTTTTCGTCGACGACGTACAAACACAGATAATTAAGGAGCGTGAAACCATTTTGAATATTTTATGAATGAGTATTTCATATGTATGAGAACGTGGCTACTAGAAGGAAATTATATAAATTTGCATTCATAATGAATACATTTATCATGTCATACCGACATGTTCAATTTTTGTCGAAATACTAAAACGAGCAGATTATTATTATAAGAAAGAATGACAACACAATCGGCAATGTTACTTTTTAAATACAATAAGATTGCGCATGTAAAAAGTTCATGTCTTGTATCCTTATTTATTTGTTTATGTACAGTTATTATCTGTTTATATTCTACTCCATGCTAGCTATACTCCATCTTTTTTCCCGTAGATATTAAAAACAGACAACTATGCGTTCTCTGTTTTTAAGTTATGGTCATAACAATTTTAATAATACTAAACATTCTCGTCATATTTAAACTGTGTTTTTAAGACAACATACTTGCAGTTATACTACGTCAGAGGTAACGGGTTGATTTATACCCAAGTCAAAGAAGTCTTCGTTATTTTAAATACAATACCAGGTAGAAAATTTATACAAGTTAATTTTATTGAACATTATTTAATGCAACAACATTTAGTCAAACAAAATACTTATAACAACCCAGAGATATAGTCACGCTCCAGTGAACACGGTACACAAATTCGCGGTATCGGTGTCGGCAACGTCATTTCGGTGACGTTCATTCGTCTGATGAACGCAACAAAACCATGATGCGAACACGGTCCCTGCCACATTGCGCGTGTAATTGCCGAGAGCGTGCGACGAGCCGCCATTAATCTCGCCAACACTCGATAAAACGCACAAGTCATGCTACAATTTTACACTCACACCCCACAACATTCTGTTATGTAATGTTATTGTAAACTCTACTATTAACGCGCGCGACAAAATTGTTAAAATAATTAATGAAATTGCATAACAACAAACGTTTTGTATAGCTGTGAATTGTTTAATAGTCATGGTATTTTAACCACTTTTTACTATTATCTTAATTAAATTTACAGCTTTAAACGAAATGACTAAATTACTTGGTTGTAAATTTGAAAACGCTGTATGATTATTGTTATTAAACTAAGTCGACTTTTACAAACATCAAATTAACGGCAAGAAGGAAACTAACTCAACCACCTTACCACTGGACCAGGTAGAAAAGTTTTTATTCTTACCCATGATAAAGCAGTGATCAGCTGAAAAGTACTTGTATATACTTCGCAACATTCATCTAATAAGGCTTATTAATATCTACAGAGTTACAAGTAAATACTTGTTCTAAATATAACAATAAGTTTACTGTCCAAGTGTCCACCCTCTTTCATTGGAATTAAGGAAGCTAGCAAAATAAGATGAAATCATAAAGAAAACTTATTCGTATAAATCTACTGTAATCTAGGCAAAGGCCACGTTGTTTCTGATTCTATCTTTATAGCTGATCGTAATTTAGCTACTTACGTGTGTGTATAGACAAATAGTGTGACAGTAATGGAAGGGAGCGTGTAGGGTGACCAAGCCTCGGACGGTACGGTCCGCGCCGCTCTTACTGCGCTCGACACTCTGAACATTCGAGACAAATTCAATTTGCGCGAACGCCGACGACGAGCCAGTTTGCGCTGCTAACTAGCTGCGACGTGAATTCTGCCACCCTTGTCTTTATTATTATATCTATAAATGTAACGATTTAAGTATCTGCCTTCTATTGTATTCAATGAACCAGATGTATTCATTTCGGAAATATTCTAAAGTATAATTTTATATTATCCTATTCTTTTTTAAAGGATTTGTATTCATGAATATAAGAAAGAGCTGTAAAGATTTACTAACGAATGAAAACTAGTTAAGTATATGGAAATTCTTTACTAAACATGTGTGTCAACGTGGAATATGGATGCACCACTAGAGGCCTGTTTTAAAATGCAATTTTCATTGTTGATGATTTTAATTTTGGCTTCGTCATATTCTTCGTAACGTTGTGATTTTTTTTTGTATACTAATAATCCAATGGAACAATGGAAAACAACCAAATTTCGGTTTTCTCTATAAAACCCAATTTATATTTTTCCACAAACACAAAATTCATCAATGGACAAAAAGTTTACGGGAATGTAAGCCGTAAACGTTACGTAAGCACAAAAGCCAAATAACACCACAAAACCAAACAACATCTTCTAAAAATCCAATAATAAGCTACCGTTTTCAATCAAGATCCAGGGGGCGCATGAGAGTGGAGCAAGCGGAAAGCTTCTAATAGCAAGCGAGAGAAAACACATTTGTCTTGTCCCGGGCCGTTAGCGTATATTATGTCGGGCTGAGACATCGCCCGCTGCGTACTTCTAACTCAGTTACACTATGTTAACTTGAGCGTTTTTCATCGTTACGTAAAAATTAGCCTTTATTCCTTAGATAACACTAGACTTGTGTACAAAAACAATATTCCTCTCACGGCACACAATGCCTTGTAGTCTCAAAACTTCAACAATGGGTAGGCAGATACACTAAACACTCGCCAACTAGTCGTTAAGGTGTTAACGACCATTTCGCTGGGCCTTTTAATATCGGGCCAGTAATAGAACGAAGTTTGGACTAATTTTGAAGTCTCTGGTGGGTCTAATAGACCCGTTACGTAAAGGAATTACCAATTTTAACTATACACTTTAATAACTTTTTACTTACATAAAACATCTGTTACTTGATATTGCAATAACGTACAAATTGCATTTAATGTTGGGTTCAAAAACCCACGAGGCGTTCCGTGTAACTTTTATCTACCAAGCACCCCAAGTATTAATTGACTTGTACGACACCCAGGACTAGGAGACAAGAAAGGGTAATGACATTATGTATTATTAAACTGTTATCACTGGTTGTGTTGTCATAAAGTTTCTTTTTCTGATTATGCTTTTAAAATAATACAAAAGATTCGTAATAAACCAAAATGGTTTTTGCACTGACTTTTTCAATCAATACACAACATTTTTTCTATACTTTTTGCATACATTGGAAGATTATGATCCTCAATATAGATTTGGTTTCGTATAACATTCATTTTGTTTATCATTAAATAAATGTTTCTGTTTAATGTGTGGAATTTATTCTCGTACTTATACAAGCTTTTTTAGATGAGTATTCAACATGACATTAGTGATAATTATGTGGTTAAAGTAATGTGAAAAAAAAATGGAAATAACCTCGATTGAAGGAAAACTATCCTATACCATTCTTATTAACTAAAAAATCTAGAAGTACTTAAACTAAGTAAATAAACAGTAGCAAATCTATAGATATTCATAGCAATAAATGAATACATAAGAAATCTAGGCTCAATTATAATCCAGCGTAAGATTCGAAGCTGTAAACTTTTTCACAGTAGTAGCTACACGAACCCAACTCTACTAAAGCTATGAACAACTATAGAGCACTTTAAAATAACATTTGAAATCAAAGTACCTACTAATTTAAAATCTATCTACTTAATGTTTCCAAAGTCTTAAACAAAGCATGTTACGTCGACAGGGCTTATTAAAAGTTTATTTTTCAAATAGAGGATGTACGTACTAGTTAACTTTATGACAACAACCTGCAACTAAAGGTCCTCGTCGTAATAACTGAGCGAGGGAAGTTTTGTTACCGACTTAGTGAACAACACTCTTTACTAACACTTTATCGTTCGATATATACTTTATACTATTTTCTAAAGATAACACGATTTAAGATAACAGCATGACATTTAGCGTAAAGGTAAAATATTTGATAGCTACTGCCCTGGTGTCGGTTCGATTCCTGTTCAAGGCAAATTATTACATATTTGAACTTGTTTGTTTACAGTGGTCTGTTTTTTTTTGGCCTGCAATATAATAAGCTGTCCAGGTTTAAAGTAATGCTTACGCACAAAATACTTATGTATTTTTAAAGTAAGCATTACTTAAGACAAACAAAAAATTAAACAGTAAGTAATAAATCTTCCTACACTCGATTAATAATTGCGTAATTATGAAGATAACAAATGAAACATCTAAATGAACGCGAGGTATGTTATCCGGTAGACATTAGAACACTTAGAGATTGCGGTAGTTATGATGTAGTAGGCAACGTATTTGGCGCCAGGGCGTCTCCTCACTTGTGTCCCCTCTAAATCTTATAACACGGTGTCATAATGCAAGCAAGACACAAACATGTCTACGTGCGCCAAGCTTGTTAAGTGGTTTGGAAGAAAAACATCACAAAAACTTTTTTATTGTCGTAAGCCATTTAAGCCGTATGTGTTTCTTTTGTATAGGTAACAGTTTGCCGCTCTCTTGTTAAGGAACATAAAATATGTTACTGTTGTTCCGTGTATTGTAAAATATTGGTCGGTGATTTTGTAAAAAGGTCTTCCCGCTTGTCTTTTTCTCAATCAGCTTTCGGATCGGGACAAACTTATTGGTTATAACAAACGATACGTTATTGTGATGCTTCGAGTTTCTTGCTTTTTGCGACAGTTTGTTTTGACTATTTTGTTAAAATATTATCGTGTGGACTAGCAGGAAGTGCCTATTTAGATTCAGACAACTTTTTTATTGCAGTTGTTTTCATAATAGACATCAGTCATTATGTTATTGTTGTAAATACATATAAATATACTCGTAATGCAGATAATTCTGAATCGATACATCGAATTAAATAGCAGCAACATAATATCAGGAAATAGCTCTTCTGACAAAAATCGAGGTAATTAAATGCTATTCCTTTAATGAAGATTAGAGAGGTTGATAAAACCCAAATTACAAAAACATAAAGTGGAAATCAACTCCCAAATAAAAAAAATCAACTCACTACAAACTTACTATTAAACCTAAATAATAGAGAAATGTCGGCGTAACTTAGAATGCAATAACCTTTTCCGGATATGGAATGCAATAAAAATTTACGATTGTCGAATAGTCGTAAAAAGATCACCACATAGTGTGCGCATTCCCTTATCCTCGCTTACTATACGAGTAATCTTACACGAATAGATTTTACTGATACTGACACCTTTTTTTAAAAAAAAAAACATTAAGAGCCAAAGATTATTATCATGGTACCTACTATAAAATGACGACTTACTACGAGTCATGATAAGAAAATCTATGTTTTTGTATTTTGAATACTTTGCACTTAAGAACTGCAGCACAATAACGGATAATAAAACGGTTTATGTATGATTTTTAAGTATTGCTTTCTGATTTATACTTATACTTAGTGTAATTGTGTCCGCGTGTTGACGGAGTAAAAATGCATGATGTCATTACCCCATCTCGTCCCGTGGGATTTTTCAAAACCTCAGCCTATCACCACATGGACTTGTATAAATCTAAAATATTGTTTTAATAGGTGACAACAACCAGAATAAATATTTAAAACAAGAGCTTATCCTAAACCAAAAATTCATTATTTATTTGTGTCAATGGGTTCCTGTCAGTAATGAAACGGATGGAGTAAGAAACCAATAAGGGCAACAATGTTCTTTCAAACTAATCTATTGTAATATAAATATACCAAGACCTAAGAAAGTTTCACGTTATGAAGAAAATTGATGTCGTTTGAAACAACAAGTTTACTTAACTTCTGGTTATGAAGGTATCTTTCTTATTTAATTTAGTGAGTTTCATTCCCCTTTCTAACCAATTAACTAATTGTAACAGATTCAACAAACAAAAACAATCTTATTATAAGTAAGTAAAGTTTACTATTTATAAAGTTTACTATATAAAATAAAGATACTATTGGGCTAATAGGATTAATAGCTAATTAACAAAAAAAAATCGCACTAGCATTCCTATTCCGTGCTAGTTTTATAAAATCCTTTTAGTTACAAAAAATATGAACAAGAACGTTCAAAACAATTAATTTATTATAAACAAAACAAGGTGTCGCTGCCGCACAAAACGTCTGCTCCCCTCGAACACCGCTGTGGGACTGTTTCGGTAAGTCCTGCACCCCTATGCCCGACCCCGCGACACGGCGAACATTTTTTGCGGGGACATCATAATAATAGCTCTGTATTACTTCAGGAGAAATTCCAAGAAGTTTATAACTCGAGATGAGTTTCGTGTTCCTTGTCATAAATAATAAAGCGGTCGTCGACTACAACGTTGTGCAGATTTTAAGTGAAGTAAAAATTCAAGAAATAATTTTTCATTTTGGGTCTCGGAGTCAAAAGGAAATTGTTGGAAGTTTAATAAATGAATGAAGATTTCATAGCGAACAAGATGTCGCCAAATTTCGAAGGCTACTTAACCAGCCGACACGAAAAGTATTCTACAATATTATGACAAAAAGTCATTGAATATTTTAAATGAGCGTGCAATATTTAACAAGGAATATATTAACAATTTGAAACAGTTCCGCTTGATCGGGCACCCCGTGACAACCGCATAATATAAAGGGTGACTTGTGATTCTCTCCTGCAATATATTCCTATACGTAGGTATCTACAATTTATGTTATAAAGATGATATGATAAATCGTTACTTAAATTACGTGTAGTAATTAGGGTGTATTTAAAAGAACTTTAGTTTTAAAGAATATTATAAGAAAAGTATAGAAAAGGATTGACATAAATATAAAATCTCATAACGCAATACAAAACAAACATAATAAGCTGTCTAGCACGTAATAGTATGGTCAGACTGAATTCCTGTCCGGCAGCAGAGGCTGTCTGAGCTATTATTGAATATAAGTTTATCTTTTATTGGCAAATAACAAATGATTGTATGTATGTAACAAGTGAAATTATTCATACTAATCATAACGATTACGTAATTTATGGCTTTGCTAACTTTATTTTTTATATAGGGCGATGTTTTATTTCCCAGGCAACGCCATCTAGCTCATCTTGTGGTAAACGTTAACATTGTGTTTAAATTATTTGATTAACTTACAATAGGTATATTTCTACCATAAAACTACTTTTTAATCGTTTTTAATACAACTCAATTCTGTAAAATATATAACAACTAGCTGACCCGTGCCCACTACGTTAGACTGCGAAAAAAACGCGTCACTTTTTTAAACATATTTCATTACTGCTCCAATTCTATTAGTCATATAATAATATTCATTAACAACATAACATAACATTCAACACAGAAAAATAAATTAAAATCGGTTCATTATTAGATCCAGAGATTAACCCCCTACAACGTTACAAACACACAAACTTTACCTCTTTATAATATTAGAATAGATAGAGAAACTCATAGTCAAGCGTAAAAGACTATTTTCAAGAAGCCATTTTGAATAGCAGTTAAATAAAATAAAAGCCACGTCATTCTCTTCTAATCAATCTAAATATCATAAATTTGGTTTAACGTTCAAACTATCTCTAACACGACGGAGCCTGTGGAGGCAATGTTCTCTATGCTGTCTACAGATTCTACTTAAGTTAATGGATAAGTTGCGAAGGCACGGAGTTTACTTTGTGTTTTCAGGTATACGGACTTGATCGAGAAGTTTTCTTCGTTAATTTGAACAAGGCAAGAGCTTTACAAAACTGTCAGGATAGTTTTAAGTACATGGTACTTTGATTGTTGAGTTTATAATTATCTTGACAGCAATAAGTTACCTCGGAATCTTGACTACTTTCTACTATTACTTTTACATAAATTAGTAATTTAATAATGTATGTAGTTATTCTGGTTTATAATAATATTCCACACAATATACATAGAACCAAACACATCAATCAGTGATGAGAACTAAAGACATTAATTGTGAATCGCCCAATTAAGTGTCTTGTCCGGGATACGAAACCACGACCTAGTGGTCAGCCTGAAACAACTATACCAACGAAGCAGATAATCTTAATTAATATTAAGCTGTACCTGATCAACATACAGACAGGTATATATGATACGCAAAATATAAAAAATGTACCTACCAAACAAAATACGATAAATGCAAAAAGATATTGTAAAACCTGTGCGTTTTAACTTTATTCGAATAAGTAAACATTCAACGGCGTAACAAATTACGACTGAATTACAAGTTATTTTCAAAAAAGTAAGTTCCCCAAACTTCCTCCGCCCAAAGAATTATGAAGATTAGCATAACAAAGTAACCTGAAACTGTGTTCATGGAATGCGTCGTCTTTTACAACTTACAAATATTGTGACTGCCATTTTTATTAGGTACAAAAAGGTTAAGGTTTATAATTGAACACTTTAGTTATGATTCTTTCAAATTGTAGTGCTTCAAACTGTAGTCCTATTCTTTGAAATGAGTTTAATCAATCTCAGTTAATTGCTGGAGGAGGGCCGTCCCTGCAGTGGGACATTAATGGGCTGTAATGATGATGATAAATCTTACTTAATTTAGAGGACGCAAAGAACATCTAGACTCAGATGATTTGTGAATCATACAAACCCGCCAATTGTAAAACTTTTTTCATAAGAAACAAAAGTTTAGGTCTCACCAATTTCGTTCTTAATTCCGAAATCATAAATACATTTATTTCTATTTTTGTACTGACGAATAACACCTTTTGATCTGTAACGTACCACTTTCAGTACTGGACCTGGCCTAGAACTTTCTTCGGTCTTAAACCTATCATCGCCCAGTACAATCCTTGTAAGTATAACCGTTTGCCTATGCCGTGGTAGCAAACAAAATGTGCATACACGCAGGTACATAAGAAAGTTATTGTATCAACAATATTTTGTTTGTATCAAAATTTATAACTGTTAGTAACTACTAACAAATGAAAAAACCCGATCCAGACGTAGGGTACGGGACGAGACACGCGGGCCTACAATTCGCTATTGCTACCAATTACGCTAATGGAATTTATTTCATTTCAAACCTACGAGTACTACGTTCTCTGTGAACTCCACGTTGCTGGCACTCGCAGAGTTTTATTGCAACTTAAAAAGGTTTCATAAGCCAATGTTGTTGTGAATCATTTTACTGGTGATTGATTGATTCTGATAATATTAAAGAGGTCAAGGTTTGTGTGTTTGTATGTTGCGTTAGGAATCGGGTGCATAAAGATGTGGATCTAGCTGATTCTGGATAACTTAAGCTAATTTTTATACAAAGAACAGGACGCCACTACTTAAAAGAAATATTTAAAATGAGTTATATTATTTTAAATGCAACATTAAAATTTTACTACTAGTTGCCAAGATGCCCCAACAAATAAAATATCAACATGTATAATTAATCCACAAAGAAATAAAAGTAGAGAAAGTATAATTCTTATTTATTTTATCCCCATTCATCTCTAAGATGTCGTAAAATTAGAATGGGAAGCATCTTTAATACATAACAACGACTAGATTTCACCCTGTAGTAGAAAGCTTAAAAGCTTTCGTAAGAAATAGAACATAACAGCTTGTAGAAAATACAAACGGAATTAACAATTGAATTTTCTATAAGCGAAACTCTTTGTTGTTTTACACTTAGTTGTAGCTTGTAGGTCAAATGTAAGAAAATGAGTGTAAAACAAGATTTTTTAATTGTATTTAGTTGCACATAAAATTACACACACAAAGAAAATAATACCTTAAAAGCATAGCATAGGGTTTATTCTTAAATGCTTGACTACGTTAACTCTGACTAGCTTCGGCAAGTGTCTCGTATTAAGCCCCCGCCGTTGGACCCATTTGACTTAACTGTTGTTATGAAAGACAACAACCGTTAACTCCTTTGCATCCCTAAATTAAGTTTAGCGTCGTGCTGTTGTCTATAAAAAGGTCGTCAAATCTTTAAATGGTGCTTGGTGCATGTTACGACAAAATGATAAAGAAGGGGAATTTGAAATGACAAATAAATAATGAGTTCTTGACTGTCAACCTGTCTTGTCCCCAATCTGGTATCAGTAGGCCAAGTTTACCTCTTTATGGAGTCCGGAGATGAGTTTGTGAAAAAATCGAAAACTGATTGATTTTACAAGGATGCATTGATAAATTACCTTCATAAGTTTTTAGCTTTTGGGACAATGCAAACAGAGCTCAAACAAGTTGTCGCTTAACAACCCTCCAAGAAGTCGAAAGCTGAATAGGATGATTGATGTATAACGTATTAATAGTTAAAAATTATTCTATACAAGAACCGTACATGTTCTTTGTCTCAAGTTTTGTACTCACCTCTAAGGAAGTTTCCCCACGGAACAACTAATATTAGTCAATTAGGTATTCAGGCCGCGCTCAGAGCACGCCGTTCGCTCCTGCGTCGAGATACTGCGGCCCACACGTTCTCAGTTCTATTCCGTACTGCAACGCCAATTAAAAAAATACCATAGCGTATTAGCTTGGAAGAATTGTGGAACCACCTATGTTTCTTACTAAGCGAATTTAACAAATAGAATTAAATACCGCAGTAAATTTTCTTTTACTAATAATATTACTTCGTAAACGTGTTAAGTTGTTTTATAAAGGCAGTTTATGTTGCGTTTTGCAACTGCATATTTACTGTTATTCTACTACAATGTTATGTTTTTCAAAAAGGGCGGTTATAGCACTTGGCATCAGTTAGGCCGCTAGCTCATCTGCCTTTTCAAAGCAAAAAAAAACTCTACCGTAACTCTGAATTTCTGGTTTTAACACTTAAACCATTTAGTACCTAAGGTACTTGCGGTAAATAAGGGCCACCTTAATCTAAACCTAAATAATTTCTATAAATAAAGGAATATAATAAAATATTTAATATCATGGTAATGTTTATTTCAATATCTGCATCAGAAAGTACTTTTACAAGTATTTTCATCTCAATTAGGCATAGTAATCATGTTTTTAAAAAACCCTCTCTTTGGCCCTTAATAAACGTCTGTAGTTTTATATGGGCCAAATTTTATTTCAAATATTAAAAGAGTAATCCATTGAAAAAATATTGTTTTCGGTTTCATTTTACTTTAATTATGATTTGGCATTAAATCACGCTTTTAACATTACTTAATCAAAGGAAAAACTAGCAATGGCTCTTAATAAACTAACATAGCAAAAACATGTCATAAAAACCTTTATCTCGTCAAAATAATCACAGACGTAAACAATGAGTTTGTAACTGTTTAAATATTATCTATGGAAATTACAAAACTAAAACATTTTTTTTTTATAAATAAGTAGTACGGTATAAGACAGGCCACGTACGTGGCCCGTCTTATCCTTACTATAAAATCTATTGTAATTGAGATCAACAAGTTGGACACTTTTAAGTTAATTAAAGATATTAGGGATGATTTATGATACAAAAATAATAACAAATACATGCTTAATAATAATAACTATGGTAGGTATTAAAATAACGAAGTCTATTGAATTTTTTTTAAATTAATTTACATTCTTTATGTATAATAAGGGCCGGCCTATGTACCCGCCTCGAGCGTGGCCCGTATTAGCCCCTGATAATAGCATAATTGAAAGCGGTAAAAAGTATTGTATTTATTAACTAAAATTTATAACTTATCTCACCTAGTACACACTATTTGTATAACATTCACAATTAATTAACAAGATTTGACAAACGGCTGTATATTAGGTAAAAAAAAAATAGTTTTGGCAAGATAAAATTATAGTGGAGCTGCGTTGTCTATCACTCTCAACTGACTCGTGGCTACTGGTAAGATTGATGATCTTGCGACGACGCGAGCTCGGATCTTAGCTTTCCTATTGGTCATTTTTAAGCATGTGTAAATGTAGGGTGCTGTGATCATTAAAAGTGTCATTTTCAAGCAACGGCTCTTGATACCCACCGGCTCTTGTTACCCGCAGGTACCTTAGTTGAAGTAACGTTAAACGCTTAGTAAGTAAGTAGTTATTTAAGATATATTTCTTACAAGACTAAGAAACATAATTTTAAATATTTTACGTCCATACCCCTTATCATATTCTAAGAGTTCTTTTAGAACACTCTTGGGTGTTACGACTTTTATCGCAGGAAATCTCTCTCCTTTCTGCATAATTCATCGCTATGAAGTTGAAACCGAAGTCGTAAAAGAAATCGCTCTATGATTTCATGTCTTCGGCGGGAAACTTTCTACTTGTCTTTCTTTTGAATCAACGGTCGTTGCGGGCAGCCTTATCTATGAGTATATGTATAAAGGATTGCACTCTGGCCCTTTATGTCTGGCGGTTAAATAAATCTTCATGTTATTCATTCTACAAACTAGGTTTTCTTTTTTTACTGACTCTTTTATCGATGCTCTACAGAATACTTTAAGACTGTGATACGATTTCATTACTTTAAAACTTTTAGATTTGAAAAAAGGCGAGTCAGTTGCGTAGACTTTTTAATAGATAATAAATATCTGATACAACCAGTGTGGTTTTTAAAGAGCAAATTGCCCTCGACACATATTTAGAGAGCCTACAGACAGGTATATATGATACGCAAAATATAAAAAATGTACCTACCAAACAAAATACGATAAATGCAAAAAGATATTGTAAAACCTGTGCGTTTTAACTTTATTCGAATAAGTAAACATTCAACGGCGTAACAAATTACGACTGAATTACAAGTTATTTTCAAAAAAGTAAGTTCCCCAAACTTCCTCCGCCCAAAGAATTATGAAGATTAGCATAACAAAGTAACCTGAAACTGTGTTCATGGAATGCGTCGTCTTTTAAAACTTACAAATATTGTGACTGCCATTTTTATTAGGTACAAAAAGGTTAAGGTTTATAATTGAACACTTTAGTTATGATTCTTTCAAATTGTAGTGCTTCAAACTGTAGTCCTATTCTTTGAAATGAGTTTAATCAATCTCAGTTAATTGCTGGAGGAGGGCCGTCCCTGCAGTGGGACATTAATGGGCTGTAATGATGATGATAAATCTTACTTAATTTAGAGGACGCAAAGAACATCTAGACTCAGATGATTTGTGAATCATACAAACCCGCCAATTGTAAAACTTTTTTCATAAGAAACAAAAGTTTAGGTCTCACCAATTTCGTTCTTAATTCCGAAATCATAAATACATTTATTTCTATTTTTGTACTGACGAATAACACCTTTTGATCTGTAACGTACCACTTTCAGTACTGGACCTGGCCTAGAACTTTCTTCGGTCTTAAACCTATCATCGCCCAGTACAATCCTTGTAAGTATAACCGTTTGCCTATGCCGTGGTAGCAAACAAAATGTGCATACACGCAGGTACATAAGAAAGTTATTGTATCAACAATATTTTGTTTGTATCAAAATTTATAACTGTTAGTAACTACTAACAAATGAAAAAACCCGATCCAGACGTAGGGTACGGGACGAGACACGCGGGCCTACAATTCGCTATTGCTACCAATTACGCTAATGGAATTTATTTCATTTCAAACCTACGAGTACTACGTTCTCTGTGAACTCCACGTTGCTGGCACTCGCAGAGTTTTATTGCAACTTAAAAAGGTTTCATAAGCCAATGTTGTTGTGAATCATTTTACTGGTGATTGATTGATTCTGATAATATTAAAGAGGTCAAGGTTTGTGTGTTTGTATGTTGCGTTAGGAATCGGGTGCATAAAGATGTGGATCTAGCTGATTCTGGATAACTTAAGCTAATTTTTATACAAAGAACAGGACGCCACTACTTAAAAGAAATATTTAAAATGAGTTATATTATTTTAAATGCAACATTAAAATTTTACTACTAGTTGCCAAGATGCCCCAACAAATAAAATATCAACATGTATAATTAATCCACAAAGAAATAAAAGTAGAGAAAGTATAATTCTTATTTATTTTATCCCCATTCATCTCTAAGATGTCGTAAAATTAGAATGGGAAGCATCTTTAATACATAACAACGACTAGATTTCACCCTGTAGTAGAAAGCTTAAAAGCTTTCGTAAGAAATAGAACATAACAGCTTGTAGAAAATACAAACGGAATTAACAATTGAATTTTCTATAAGCGAAACTCTTTGTTGTTTTACACTTAGTTGTAGCTTGTAGGTCAAATGTAAGAAAATGAGTGTAAAACAAGATTTTTTAATTGTATTTAGTTGCACATAAAATTACACACACAAAGAAAATAATACCTTAAAAGCATAGCATAGGGTTTATTCTTAAATGCTTGACTACGTTAACTCTGACTAGCTTCGGCAAGTGTCTCGTATTAAGCCCCCGCCGTTGGACCCATTTGACTTAACTGTTGTTATGAAAGACAACAACCGTTAACTCCTTTGCATCCCTAAATTAAGTTTAGCGTCGTGCTGTTGTCTATAAAAAGGTCGTCAAATCTTTAAATGGTGCTTGGTGCATGTTACGACAAAATGATAAAGAAGGGGAATTTGAAATGACAAATAAATAATGAGTTCTTGACTGTCAACCTGTCTTGTCCCCAATCTGGTATCAGTAGGCCAAGTTTACCTCTTTATGGAGTCCGGAGATGAGTTTGTGAAAAAATCGAAAACTGATTGATTTTACAAGGATGCATTGATAAATTACCTTCATAAGTTTTTAGCTTTTGGGACAATGCAAACAGAGCTCAAACAAGTTGTCGCTTAACAACCCTCCAAGAAGTCGAAAGCTGAATAGGATGATTGATGTATAACGTATTAATAGTTAAAAATTATTCTATACAAGAACCGTACATGTTCTTTGTCTCAAGTTTTGTACTCACCTCTAAGGAAGTTTCCCCACGGAACAACTAATATTAGTCAATTAGGTATTCAGGCCGCGCTCAGAGCACGCCGTTCGCTCCTGCGTCGAGATACTGCGGCCCACACGTTCTCAGTTCTATTCCGTACTGCAACGCCAATTAAAAAAATACCATAGCGTATTAGCTTGGAAGAATTGTGGAACCACCTATGTTTCTTACTAAGCGAATTTAACAAATAGAATTAAATACCGCAGTAAATTTTCTTTTACTAATAATATTACTTCGTAAACGTGTTAAGTTGTTTTATAAAGGCAGTTTATGTTGCGTTTTGCAACTGCATATTTACTGTTATTCTACTACAATGTTATGTTTTTCAAAAAGGGCGGTTATAGCACTTGGCATCAGTTAGGCCGCTAGCTCATCTGCCTTTTCAAAGCAAAAAAAAACTCTACCGTAACTCTGAATTTCTGGTTTTAACACTTAAACCATTTAGTACCTAAGGTACTTGCGGTAAATAAGGGCCACCTTAATCTAAACCTAAATAATTTCTATAAATAAAGGAATATAATAAAATATTTAATATCATGGTAATGTTTATTTCAATATCTGCATCAGAAAGTACTTTTACAAGTATTTTCATCTCAATTAGGCATAGTAATCATGTTTTTAAAAAACCCTCTCTTTGGCCCTTAATAAACGTCTGTAGTTTTATATGGGCCAAATTTTATTTCAAATATTAAAAGAGTAATCCATTGAAAAAATATTGTTTTCGGTTTCATTTTACTTTAATTATGATTTGGCATTAAATCACGCTTTTAACATTACTTAATCAAAGGAAAAACTAGCAATGGCTCTTAATAAACTAACATAGCAAAAACATGTCATAAAAACCTTTATCTCGTCAAAATAATCACAGACGTAAACAATGAGTTTGTAACTGTTTAAATATTATCTATGGAAATTACAAAACTAAAACATTTTTTTTTTATAAATAAGTAGTACGGTATAAGACAGGCCACGTACGTGGCCCGTCTTATCCTTACTATAAAATCTATTGTAATTGAGATCAACAAGTTGGACACTTTTAAGTTAATTAAAGATATTAGGGATGATTTATGATACAAAAATAATAACAAATACATGCTTAATAATAATAACTATGGTAGGTATTAAAATAACGAAGTCTATTGAATTTTTTTTAAATTAATTTACATTCTTTATGTATAATAAGGGCCGGCCTATGTACCCGCCTCGAGCGTGGCCCGTATTAGCCCCTGATAATAGCATAATTGAAAGCGGTAAAAAGTATTGTATTTATTAACTAAAATTTATAACTTATCTCACCTAGTACACACTATTTGTATAACATTCACAATTAATTAACAAGATTTGACAAACGGCTGTATATTAGGTAAAAAAAAAATAGTTTTGGCAAGATAAAATTATAGTGGAGCTGCGTTGTCTATCACTCTCAACTGACTCGTGGCTACTGGTAAGATTGATGATCTTGCGACGACGCGAGCTCGGATCTTAGCTTTCCTATTGGTCATTTTTAAGCATGTGTAAATGTAGGGTGCTGTGATCATTAAAAGTGTCATTTTCAAGCAACGGCTCTTGATACCCACCGGCTCTTGTTACCCGCAGGTACCTTAGTTGAAGTAACGTTAAACGCTTAGTAAGTAAGTAGTTATTTAAGATATATTTCTTACAAGACTAAGAAACATAATTTTAAATATTTTACGTCCATACCCCTTATCATATTCTAAGAGTTCTTTTAGAACACTCTTGGGTGTTACGACTTTTATCGCAGGAAATCTCTCTCCTTTCTGCATAATTCATCGCTATGAAGTTGAAACCGAAGTCGTAAAAGAAATCGCTCTATGATTTCATGTCTTCGGCGGGAAACTTTCTACTTGTCTTTCTTTTGAATCAACGGTCGTTGCGGGCAGCCTTATCTATGAGTATATGTATAAAGGATTGCACTCTGGCCCTTTATGTCTGGCGGTTAAATAAATCTTCATGTTATTCATTCTACAAACTAGGTTTTCTTTTTTTACTGACTCTTTTATCGATGCTCTACAGAATACTTTAAGACTGTGATACGATTTCATTACTTTAAAACTTTTAGATTTGAAAAAAGGCGAGTCAGTTGCGTAGACTTTTTAATAGATAATAAATATCTGATACAACCAGTGTGGTTTTTAAAGAGCAAATTGCCCTCGACACATATTTAGAGAGCCTACGACTTAGTTTTATTTATTCTCAGTAGATGTTGTATCAACATAAAGTAAACTGAAGTTACTTAATTTTAGAACACTGAATAAAAAAGTAGATGGTCACATCATATACAAGTTGAGCTTGTACTAAGTTTATTATTTGTAGTCTGATATTTTACTTCCAGCATGTTGAGGCCCGTCTAACTCCGACCGACGTCGGAAGCTTTCTCGCAAGAAATGTTTTAAGACGAATTCCGAAAATTTCCCCTCAACATTGCGATTCAAAGAAACAAACTTATATTAAAGTAAGTAATTTAAAAGGAGTCTTTGTTATTCTTTACCCAAAGTTAGAAGTTATGCATTTTGTATTACTGTGTACAGACAAAATAGAAGACATGATTATTATTGTAGCTTCAACGAATCGATATAGCTATAAAAATGGCTCTAAATGACTGAAAAACGTTAATTGTTGACATTAATCATACATACATTAATAGTGACTTTTAGAAATACAGATTGTCACCATTCTATGTTATCCTAATGACGTTACTGTCAATATGTTTTTACTAATAAGGGATATCTACTAGCCATTTTATGTCTCTGATTGGCAAACAATCTGTAATGACTAATGAAACTTTGTTTTAGTTCACTCGGCCAAACACCTTCATTGTGATGGGTAAGTTTGACTTGAAGGACTACTTACGGGCACTCTAGGAGAGCTCTTGAGCCAAGTGTCTCCCAATAACCATTAATCGCCTAAATGCCACTGTGGTCCCGTCACCGAAGTAGTGCATCTATAGGGGCCTACATGTGAATACGTTCTGTAAGTGTCTATGCGTAATGTTTGAAATACATACAGTTATTACAGAGCTACTAAAAACTTCCTTTTTAATAACTCTAAAAGGAAGTTTTCAATGAATAAAACTGCTATTGTTTGTATTTGTATATCCAATACCCAGAGAATGTCGCGGTTATCAGTTACTAAAACATAAAAATTAAGTAACAACACAAATTCATATCAAATTTCATAAGAAATCACTGTAAACAAAATTTTATTCGCAAATTAAAGGTATTGTGCCGTTATGTCCCCTACAGCCGAGGTTAATTTGAAATTATAATTTGATTAGCTTTGTCTTGACTACAAGCGGGCGGATGTCTTTTGCAATAATTGTTATTTACTACACTGCCCGCAACAAGGGACAATATTCTTCTGTAATCTCGGCCCACATTTTTCATGAAATCATAATTTGATTATCTCGTACTTATAAATTATGGTTACAAAAAAGAAAACAAACGTTTCATTTCAACAAGCTGATGCCAATATTACATTCTTAAATCTTGGAAAGATGGTTTATTAAATTACTTTTTTTTCAGCAAAATATTAAATTTGTAATTATTTATTGTCTTATAAATTAGATGAAGCCAACCTGTAATCTATTCACTGGCTAAAAAAAACAATTTATATTACTCATTTTTGGTTCATCTCCTCTTTCAACAAGTCATAAGAAGACAGT
The DNA here is from genome assembly GCA_905475405.1 of Schrankia costaestrigalis. Lineage (NCBI taxonomy): Eukaryota > Metazoa > Arthropoda > Insecta > Lepidoptera > Erebidae > Schrankia > Schrankia costaestrigalis. Next base: position 10,828,395 of record FR997827.1, read on the forward strand.
GAGATTGTGTAATTTGTAAAACGTATGTAGAGACGAAAGGTCGACGAAACTGACAGATACAATATGTTCCCCTAATAAACCTAATTAGAAGGCCTAAGGTCGCATAAGGCAACGAACAGGATAAACCAGGATATAACCGACTACCGAAATTAACAGGTTAACGTGGCAATAGATGGGTATGTGATGGGAACCCTACCGGGGCGTAGTACTAGCCAAGGACTGGAAGATACAAGCTGGCAGGACCTAACACTTTAGCCACGCTAGACTAAGTGTCTACTAAAGTAAAAACATTTTAAGGAATACCCTACGGAAAGATTTTTTAAGGTAATTAATACATACAACAACTAGGTATCTCATATTTTCAGCGTTTTCGTTTTTGTCATCCATCTAGCATCACAGGTAAGATGTGGTGGCAACATATATTTTGAAACCAAAAAAAAATTAAAAACACATCTTTCAAAATAAGTAAAAAAGCCTAACAACACCATTAAAAGCAACACGCTGATTAATATTCAACAAAGCCGATTTCTTGCTGATTTAATGTGAGGATCGTATTATAATATAAATAAAGCAAATCTCCCCACAAAATGGACCGCGTGCCTGACTAATCCTCTAATAAATCATCATTTAGATCGAATAATCATCATAAACCTTACGTCGCTCGTCCTGTGAATAAGCGGTGCCCACGATCCGTTCAATACATCATGTGGTGATTACTTGTATCAAATAAACATTATGGGACTTTGCTTTCTCATATTACGTCGCACTCGCCAAACGTCTATGGATTTTCGAATAACGATATATTTATCCACAAATATATTAATAATTACTTTCGTCAGACTACATGAGTCATATTTGTTAGAGGTCACAAAATTTTTAATTTGTAAGCATTACTTACTAATTAATAATAAGTATTTTTATTGAAATCTTAAGTTACACTTTTATTATTTCACGTTAATTAATTAATAATGGAAGAAAAATTTGAATGATGTTATGATTTATTTTCAAGGTTCTAAGGCAATAAAAAAAAATTTAAGTATGCGATTTTACTTTATTTTGAATTAGCATTTTTTATCTACCTGTGTATGTACTCGTAATTTTACTCTTACTCGTTTTAGCATTACTTTAATCATTAATAAAACTATAGATTTAATAATAACTAATTATACTTAATACTTTTATTTGATTATCTTCGACCATCTAATACAGCATCTTCAATAAAGACGAATATTATTATCAGTTCGAAGAATAGGGAATAATAATTATATTTTAGGGTATGTGCCCGCCACATTAGAGGTCGCTGCTTTAATATCGAATAAGAGTTTCTATTTTGTACATACATTCTTACAAAAAAAAGTATCTCGATTATCGTTTGCGTATTGTTTGTCTAGAGGGCATAGACAAGGTCTGCTTAATTTAAGGCGTTTGATGGATAATTAAATGTCACCTAACTATATATTTTGCAGCAAAAGCCTGAAATGTAAATGTAGCTTTTAAGTTGCTTATCAGAAATACCCATAAAATAATTTTGTGCTTATGATTTTTCCTCATTGCTGAAAATTTTGTCAAAATAAGTCCACCCGTTTGTTTATAGTTTTAACAACAATTATAGACATGTCAAAGCACAGAACATTTATACTCAAAGGAGTGTCAAAGCCGTTATCGTCATAACTCAATGACGTAAGCATTTTTTTTAGAATCAGCTGTGATAGCAGAAAGAGAAAACTCATTTACGGTTGCAGAATGATATGAATTTTAAATTGAGGGGGTATGGTGCAACGCAGAGTCTCCGCAGAGAGCCCCCGGGGCACTGCCGCGCCAGACAAACGACATCAACGGTTGCCTATTAAAAATTCGACAGGGGGAAGCACGCCTTATGTTATCGGATCCTAACAGTTAAAATACACTAAAGAAAATTATTTATTTCTTTTACAATAACAAACGTCTTTATAGATAGCAGCATAGATAGCAGGTTAGTTGCTTCTATTACAAGAGTATCCTTTGTACTATAATAGGGATATCTATAAAGTTTATAGCTAGCCCTATAAGTTGATTGTAAGAGTAGGTACTAGATACAATATATCAAGGAACTATCGAAAGCTTTTTCCGAATTCAAATCTGGTGACTCCTGGGTCACCAGATTTTAATATACAGATATCACATCTCCATTACATATGTAAAGTGAACAATACGGTTTACTAGAAAATCTACTATGCTTTTCTGTCAGCTTTAAAAGGCCTGGACGACGAAAAGGATTACTGGAGTCCCGGTGCGCAGAATAATATTTTGAGTGTTGGTAATTTTTGACAAAATAATGTTCTCCCTTTCTAAAAAAAATTATTTAATACAATTGTAAATATCCCTAGTGACATATTATTCCCCACAAATGTGTAGCTAAACGTGTAATATAATAAAACAACATAAGACAAATATGGTAGTAACATGGATTGTTTATTAGCTGTTGACGCAGGAAAAGCGAATTGTTTTGGTGTTTGCGCTGTTTATATTTATGTTCTAAATATGTCACATTCTCTTCGAGATTATCAAGATTACTGGGTTCTCTAATATATGTTAACATAGTTTTCGTCTTTAAGTTCTAAAGGATATTCGCAAATTTTGAAATAAAACGCTGAGCTCTAAGGCTATCGTAGTGTAACTATTTATTTATTTAATTAAAGTTCACCTAGTATGGCAATAAAGCTCTGATTTGTAGCCGTTTTACTACTGATGCGCTATTTAGTAGTTTTGAACGCTCTCTTTTTATATGAAGATCCCTTCGAAACATTAAGGCACACTCCGATGAGGTTAAGATAACCAGTAAAAATAGCTTATCTACGTAAACCTACGGCATCCCCCTAAATGCGAAAAACTAACATTACTCGAGCTATGTTAGCAGTTGATAGTCCGTTTGAGCAATCCCTCATGACTTTTGAGAGAGTCATGTATACATTTAAAATCTAAGGATAGGTAAGTTAGGTTGTTTAAAGCATTTTATTTTAATTATCACAAACACTGTCTTTTAACTTTAAATTAGTCTAGGTAATAATTGTAGAATTCTATGTTTGTACCATGTTGCCCTGTATAAATCAAAATTCAAAAGCATTAATTAACATATAAACATAAATTAAAAAATATATAGATTATAAAGCTTATGAAAAGCCCTGTATAATGAGCTCATTACTCATCACGTTCATACTTCATTAATTTACTAAACAAAGGTGTAAATTAACAATATTTACTTGTTCTCTTTGCATTACCAACTAGGCGTGCAAAAACATCTACTGTGGTTTTACTACTTAGTATTGAAAAACGCTTCTTTAGGCTATTATTGTAATCATTTTTATAATTAACAAATGAGATAATGAAAATCTTTAATATTTTCTCATCTTAAAAAATGTAATTTAAAAAAATATTTTATGAAGCACGGTTGCGATGCAGGGTACACCCCTAATACTGCAAATTAAAAAGCCCTGTAGTCTCGAGGGACGGCTATTTGGAAGCGGTAAAGATTTGCGGAGGGTGCGGACCATTCTCTATGGTCGAGACTTGGGTTGCAATCAATCATTAATTACGTTTAGTCACATTTACGCGCCACATGTTGCTATAAGCAGTCGTGTAATGTCCTTGTAGAGATCCCACTTACATTAAACAATAAATGTTTACTTATGTATTTTCTGTTTAGTGCTCATTTATTGAAGAAGGTATTAATTAAACAAGCAATAATACAATACAATGTATTGGTCTTAAGATTATATTAATTCGTTTCAAAGATGTGCGGTAACAAACAGACAGACAGACATTAATTCTAAAAATTGTGGTTTCGTGCTTTTTGACTTTTTTCTAGATTTTATAGATAATTTTTATCTGAATTCTCGAAAAGAACAGACATTTCGACCTCTACAGTTTTATTATAGTATAGATATAAGCAGGTATTTACTGAGAAATAAAGCAAGAAACTTACTCATTAGTTAGTTAGCTCATAGAGTTATATAAACAAGGATAGACCCTAGATAACACAAAATATTACAATTAGAGTACGTACGTGTATTGAAAATAAAAGTGAGTGAAGTAATCAAAACATAATATTTACTGTAACATCGTGGGCTCGTAGACACAGAATGTCGTCGCAGAAGCGCGCGTGTAGATAAGCATCTGCTGAGTGGTCCCCTTGTGTTTTCCGATCGACACACGCTCTGTGTTGCTATTAATTTCTGTACCCAGTCACAAAGCTTGGACATAATGTGATTATATTTGCAAGTAAAATGAGTATAACACTATAATTTTATGCATTCCTATTATCATCTCAGAGGAAAAATCTTTGCGTGAACGTTGATGAACGCTTCTGATAAAAATAAGGGAGACATAAAAACACAATCTGTAATACACTTTCTTGATCTAAACGTAAGCTTTGTATCAGCACAATTATTCAATTCATAACATTCGCAGTACTTGATTAATGACAAGAGCAAGTTATCCACAGCTGTTATAACTAATTGTTCGAATTACAGTCGCGTGTATCTAACTATTACTGGTTAATAGTACACACACACAGACCTCAACGAGTCAACAGGTTAACCGCAAACTACGCACTACCAGCCCTGTGGTCATCGATCTATTTACTATTCTATAATCTCCGTGTCGATGTGCTCGAGGGAAATATAAAAACACAAAGGAAGAGAACTTTCTCTTCACCTTGACTTGCCAATAAGGAACACGTCCCTAAAAATGTAAAGTGAGGGGAGACGTTAATAAAAATTCCACGCTGAAACAACAAATTAAACGAAGCCGAGCCACTCGAAAAGCCATAAGTACTCATCTCAATTGCTACCGATAAGAAATCCAAGCCTTGGCAATGTATTCGAGGCACGTTTCGGCTCACGGTTTTTTCTCGCTATGCTACTGTGGCGTTTAAAACGAATTGACTCTTAAATTCTTCAGAATGAAATGCTGTCGGAGTTTTATTAAATCGAGTGTAACCATTCCTGACATTACGCAAATGGCGGGCCCTCCCCTACATCTGTCGCAGGGATGCACCCCCTTAATAAGTGTTAACGCTCGCCGGCTGCGATGAACACTCCGTCCCGGCTCAAGCTAAATCTCTACAAATTCTTGATACAAATTAATGCTCTGGGATGACTACACCAGCTACTCTTGTCATTTCAATTTGTATAAGCAATATTCTCTTTATTATATTGAAAACATGACATCACAACTTTTCATCTTATTAATTACTCAATCTAGCTTTAAGCTTAAGTAGACAGATGGTAACTATACAGCAATAATGGAATATTTTCTGCTATTAGAAAAAAACGTTTGAAGAATTCTGTTTTAAGTATTTCTTTTAAGTAATTGCATTGATGTTCCCTTGGCTTATTGTATATCCTTACATTTTACCAGCGGATAGTAAAGTCTAACACACGACTAAAAATTGTCTAAAAACTGTTTTTAAGAAAAAAAATAACGTAAGGCATATGGTACGAATTTGTTTCCAAAGCAATAAATACTGTACAATTCGAAATGTATTCGTAAAAGAAGCATCATAATTCATAATGTACTGTTAAATTAAGTTATTATAGTTATAAGTTTGGTACAACAATAACATGATACAAATAGCGAATCATTTCTATTTTTCAGACCATTAACTCGGAACAATAACACGGCAGCGGAACGGGCGAGAGTAAAATAAACGCCGAGCGAAATAGTTCGGAACTGGTATCATCGTTGCAAATGTAAATGAACAATTAAAGCGCTCGCCGTGGCCAGGGACAATGATGATAATTATTTTAGTTTGCTGTCGGCGCGGTTGTCACTCGCCGCCCGCTCCCGCGCTGGAATGCTCCTTGGACCCCTATTTTCGCCATTAAACAGCGACACTTCTGCTGTTCGTAAATTATTATCAGCTAGCGCTTTCATTACTCGGTTCCGTAACAAAGGAACTCTCCGAATGTACGTAGTGATTCAACTTCGGATCGAGTGCGCCTCCACCTCCATTGTTCGCCACCAGAAATCATGACTCATATTAGGCCCCGAGGTGAAATTTTGATTAATTCGTTACACTATTCTCGGTTATCGGTAGTTCAGGCGGAGGAACTTCAGTGAATAGAGCTTAACTGTGGAATAATTGCATCGTGTATATCCAACTGTCGTACGCTGCATGATGTATTTATAAATGAACAGAGAACCGAAGGCCTTTTTACACATCGACGATCATTCATTCCGTTTGGTTGGAACTTCTACCTGTAACTTTACTTGAAATTACTATACCTATTTATTAAAGTCTATCAACTAAATACAGTGGGCTTATACTGACAACGCCATCTAGTCCTAAACATAGACGAACGTGTGCTACTATTCATATTTTTTGTAAAACCTACATTATTTACTAAACACCTAGACCAAACCAATAAGTTCTATGTTCATGGCGTGTCGAGCATATACCCTAAACACTGTGTCAAGTGGTAAAAATGTTTACTTTTTAACTTTTTGGACAAGGTCTTTCCAATCTGATTGAAATCAGACCAAAATATTTTAGGCGGACATCTTATCTTTAGTTACATTAATTTATTCACCCAATTAATTAATTTAGCTTAAAAAATCACCCTTGACCTATCAAGCAAGTTCATTACATTCAGCATACAAAAGCGACACGGGCCAACTGCCGACTGATCTCTGCATTTTAATTAATAGGGAGAGTAGTCCAAGGTTAAAGCTCTCGTTTTTATACCAAATGTAATTTAAAAGGAAAAGTATTTTTATTAAAAAAATACTTTTGAAACCACTAATTTGTTAATTATACATATTGGAGTAGTGAGTAGATACTAAAGTGATGCTAAAGTGACGAAAACATTGAAATCGTGGCTAGGGTTAGCTCAATCTGCAGACTCTTCCGCTCTGTATCGAGACACAAATAACTTTGGGATGAAACTAAAAAAACCATCGGAACTCTACAAACATCTAAGAGTTACTAAAATGCAAGTCTTATCAACATCTAAAGACGAAATTGTAAAAACCATTCCAACTGATAAAAAATCATCTGCGCTCGAGTCACGATTGCAATTCCACAGAAAGTTCATGATAGGCGGAACCTAGAAATGCAAAATGAATGGGTTACTCTAGGGGACTACTGTATACCTTTAGCCTTGAAGTGGCGTACTTTGCTTTACGACTGGTCACCAGCATTACTTAAATTCTACCTCAACGCCTTCCAATTGACTCTTCCCGATCAAAGCAATCTTGTAAGATGGGGAAAAGCCACGGACAAAAAATGCACGGAATGTGGCAAATAAATTGGTACGGCAAGACACTTATTGGTAGTCTGCAAAGTGCTTTTGGATAGGGGTCATTACTCGCAACGTCACGACAAAGTACTAGGGATTATATGCGAGGCAGTGAGTCTGTCGATTGCCAGAGCTAGAAAAGGACTGACTACGAATGAAAGACTAAACATCCAATTTGTTAAGGAAGGCACTACTAAAAAGACCACCTACAAGCCTTTTTCGGTCCTGAGTCCGGCAGACGATTGGACTCTACTGGTTGACACTTATGAAACACACTACAAAATCCCGGAGGATATCTGCGTGTCGCCGTTGAGACCAGACATATTCCTCTACTCAAAATTGAAAAAGCGTGTAGTACTTATTGAGCTCACGGTACCGTGGGAAACTAACATCCCTAAAGACCACGCAATTAAGACAAATAAATACTTTGACTTGACAAATGAGATAACCAGAAATGGCTATAGGGTTACTCTGTATGCCGTGGAAATAGGTGCGAGGGGTACACCAGCTAAATCCCTCTACAATCTATTAAAAGAACTAGGACTGCCGAGAACTTCAGTAAGCTCTCTACTATCACGAATGTCCAAAACGGCATTGTTAGGTTCCTACCAAATTTGGATAGGTAGGGGACGGAACATAGCAGACAGTGAAGGTGACCGCTAACGCGTTGTAAGGGGGCCTCCTTAAACCTACATCTGGGTCGTAAGTCCCAGACGCTGTTATGCAAGTGTTCCGTCCTCTATCACGCGATGGACCCGGAGGATGGATGGCACGGAGAATCCATGGAATGCTAAGATTAGGTCTTATTTGATCCTTCTTATTTTCTTTAGGATCATCTTATCTAGCGCTTACCTGGAGTCTGCGACACATTATAACGGGAAGTATACCATGTAAGGTTTGTCGATATGAGAGCGACATGTCAATGCCGCTGAAAGCTAAGTGCTTTCAGAAAATAAAAGTTCATTCGGCAATTTCGGGAAAAAACTACCTACTTATTTAAGTTTATATATTCCATTATTTTTCCAGAATTAATATCGGGGAGGTGATTTTAATACATAGGCAACATTCCAAGAACATAGAAGGAAAAAATGTGAATCGCTGTAAGGATCAAGAGGAATTTACCTAAATTGGGCTATTTTTATATCAAGATAGGCGTTTGTAGCTGGTACTAAAGTTTTTCTAAGCTAAAGTTATTAAAATGTAATAGGTAAGAACATCTTGAAATGATTTTTGTATATAAAATGAAGATCGACAAACTCTATTAAAACTTTGTCTCAAAGCGATCGTTCCGTGGTCAAGCTCAAGCGTCAAGCTTCATAACGTAGTCTTCTTGGAATACATTATAAATACATAGCAAGATTGTGTGTGTGTATATGTTTTTGAGTGTAGATGTTTTTAAAACCAATTTTAATATTGCATTATTAAGGTATGATAATTAGATAAACAGAACAGAGAATTCTTTTAGGCAAAGGTTACAAAACGGAAGTTACCAAATCCGTCAAGTTAGCCACTAAAATACTGCTCTTCTGTTTACTAATGTTCGCCATGATTTTAAATGCCATAATTGCATTTGCCATACTGATTTCAATAGACATAACGCTAAATAAGTTTGATGGAGCACTGCTTCGCCGTTCTCCTACTCTAACCTAACCTATCCAAGTCGGATTGTTAACGGTAAGTATATTATAACCGTGGACAATGATGCCGCAAACAATATTTTTGTACAAATAAAACTATGGAAAACGAGAGAATACCCTGCTCTTCGTGGCTCGTTCGTGTACCCGTAGCGTAGGTGCTAATCGAAGACTTAGGTAGGTACATTGCATACATTAAGCGAATACATTTAGGTATCCGATTCTGAGTCAAAGAAATTTCTTCTTATTGTTGTACTTTTTAATTAACCAATAACTTTTGCTGGTGTTTCCAGAATATCTTTAGACGTTTTTGTACAGTTTTCGTCGAAAAGGTACCTAGCCATAACATATTCTTAAAAAAAGATTTATTTACATAGAGAATGTTGAACTGGTGCAAATCTGATCTTTTTCTCACCATAATATTTAGCTACAACTTGAATTTTCCATATGTACGCGTACGTAATGTATATTCCAACAGCACCAGTACTAAGATTAACCCGTTATTGAAATCAAATGACTCGCAAACGTAATATCATTGATCCAATCCTCATTTGTGAAGTGCGACGTATGCCTGCATATCAGTGGTCGCGCGAGAGTTACATGCGAATGGAAATGGTTCGTATTTGGCACTAGTGGAATGCTTTCAACTCGCGTAATTTAGTTAAACGAGTAATTTATGACTGGCCAAATTACTGGCATCACTATGCCTGGACTATCTGTCACAGAAATAGCAAAACGATTTTATGTTGCGATAATTATTGTGTTATTGAAAAAGGGAATTTATTATTATGTTAATTCTGAAAGTGCTAGTCCGTATCAATTTCATATCAGCTCAAATGTTGCACACAACATTTTGATTCTGTGGAAAGAAGAGAAGATGGTCTATGGAAGTCTTATACACTAGAACAGAGGATTTTATTCTTATTTGATCTCCGTTACATAAATATGATCTTCTAATCATTTGAGATGCTAATTATACAGGGTGTTTGGTACATCGTTTGCCAAATTGAAATAGCTGATAGAAGAGGTCATTACCAGTCTTTCCTCACTCACCTAGCTGGTTTTAACCTTAACATATTTTAGATATCGATGTAAAGCTATTTTTAAAAGAAAAACCCAATATTTACCATGAACACTTAAATTTTTAAAAAAAATTCTTTTTTGTCACTGCAGTGGGTCTACCTTATCACATTAGAGTTAATTTTAATATAATAAAAGAATAAAAAATTTCATCATTTACTATAGCGTCAATAATTATAATTATTATAAATGTTATGCATCAAACGTGTTTTCTTTACTTCGAATTATGTATTACACATGTTTTGTAGAAAAACTATTTACTATTTTATAACACGTTGTATACAAATGGAAAGAGGATAAAGTAAGGCATTTATTTAGAAAATGGAAGAACTTTCTCTCTTTTATTTATTTTTTTATTGTACTGTGAAAGTTGATCATATCTTTAAATTTTACCTGTCTCTATAGTTATAATAAGTCAATAAACAAAAAGTTGACGTTTTTGGTGAGCTATTATGAATTTATTTGATGCTCCTAGTATTAAACTTTAAAAAAAAACATAATTATGAGGACTCACGGAAGAATTTTTTTTTTAAATTTAAGTGTTCATGGTAAATATTGGGTTTTTCTTTTAAAAATAGCTTTACATCGATATCTAAAATATGTTGAGGTTAAAACCAGCTAGGTGAGTGAGGAAAGACGGATAATGACCTCTTCTATCAGCTACTTCAATTTGGCAAACGATGTACCAAACACCCTGTATGTATTAGAAAATACTTATCATGACTAATGTACCTATCATAACATTTATATAATTAATACAAATTATTAAATTAATACGACTATGTCATAAATTAAAGAAATAAATTACCTAGCATTGTTAATTAACAGTGCTATCCACATAACAGATATAAATTATACTACTGCAGATAACACTTCAGTAGGGTTTTCTCGATCACTTATTATTATTATTACGGATTAAAAGGTAGTAGCATTTCTTGAAAGAAAAATTGACTGATTGTTAGATATTTTTGTACTCGTTGAATAATGTTATATTTTATTTCTTAATCATCCTCGTTTACGTATCTGTATGCGCGTCAGCGTAAGCGGTTATAGGATAGGTATAGGTCGGTATTGAAAGCAGGCCTCTCTTTCGTCTACAAACAACAACGCGTACAGGTAGTCGAAAGTTGTGGTTGTGGTGAAATATGACAGAATCCTTGAAAATTTTAGAGTACATTCTTAATCTAAAATCAATTGATCTTATTTAATTTCACTTAATTCTTTTATTTGAATCAATATTTCATTTTACAGCATGTTGGCAAATAACTCACTTTTTGCTACTCACTGCCATTAAGGCAAATACCTGAGAATTACATTGTCATATTAGTCTCTTGACTGATTACACAAAAAATAAGAAATTACAAATCACGATGAGTGGCCGGATATCTCACAAGACAGACTGAGGACCTGATAAGAATAACCTATCTGCATAATGAAACTGAAGGTTAGATATTTAAGATTTTAAAACAAATCTAAGAGTATGATTCTGGAGTTGCTACTGCTCTCGGGATTTAATATGCATGTTAAATAGTACAAATTTGTAGGAATTACTCTTTATTACTAGGGATTGTGTATTGGAAGTCGTAAATTAAGCCTGCAGGTGCCCTTGCGGTCACACGGTGGCCGGGCGATCAACATGGCAGAGGATCGCACAAAAAAATATATTTCCGCTATGATGTTGCCCATGGAAGCTGACCCATGCACACTTCGTTGGGCGGCGAAAAAAACGCGTCCGTTTTTTAAACATATTTCATTACTGCTCCATTTCTATTAGTCATAGCGTGATACTAACTATACATTACTACTATAGCCTATGACACTCCCCGATAAATGTACTATTCAACACAGAAGGAATTTTAAAATCGGTTCATTAGATCCAGAGATTACCCCCTACAACGTCACAAACACACAAACTTTACGTCTTTATAATATGAGTATAGATTACAATATGAATAGTCATTTTGATTAAATTACAATACTCTAAACTAAAATCTGTATTTTTATACTTTATTGAAATAAACCAAAAAACAATAGGGTAAATGCGAGGCCGTATGCATCCTACTCGTACAATATTCTTAATATATAATTAAACGACAAACTCTAAACATTATTCAATAGCTAACGACATTTAGAATATTAAATAGTTAACTTTAATAATGCAATGGATAAAATAATTAAAATGGAAACAGGTATATTTCAACCGTAAATAAACGCATGGGTAACTATTTAGTACTACGAGTAAGTATGCTACTTTATATTTACAAATCTATGACGTAATTATGATTATGGATAATCCACAAACCTCATATTTAATTGTAACTAATGTCACAGTCTGAAACATTTTTATGTGACAAAATATAATAAACTTACGTTCATAAATTCTTTAGGCTCAAGACATGTCAAGTTATACTAAAAGGCCTATTTATTTTTCAATCTCAGTCTAAAGCTAGTGGAAAAAATACGTAAAAACTCGTTGATTTTTACGTCAATCAACATTTGTTTGATAACGAAGACGTACATAAATAAGGAGTACCTACACAGTAGGTGTTGTTCTATTTAGTAACCGCCCACCGTCTCTTTGAATAACGGAATGGTTACCGTCTAAGCTATATAAGTAGAAAGAAAATTGTGAACAAATATTTTATTATAAAATATTTGTCTTCATCTGTTATACCTGACGTTCTATGTAATACGTTCTTAAAGCTCTTATTATTCTTGGAATAAAACATATCAGCTTACATAAAACAAGTATTCCAGCTAGATATAGATAGATATGAAGTATTATTCATCTTAAATTATGCTCTTAATAAATTATACTTATTAAGAGCTGTATTCTAATTTAGGTGATTTTGTAAGTTTTGATGTTTGGAGTAATCTTAGAAACTACTGAACCTATTAAAAGTATTTGCTTGATGTCAATGTTTTGAAAAAAATATAGTTGTCATTTGAAAATAAAAAATACTTACTATTATTATTGAAAGTTACAAAATGTTACCCCTACTTATTTCCCTGGAGCTGTCGTAAAAACCAATGAAGGTTAATTTAATTAGCATAACTATTCTCTTGCATCTTTGACAGAGTAAAAACCCGAACCAAATAATATACCATTTTGGCTAGCCAGCGAGGAATTTGTATGCCAAGGTTTTCTACGTCACTGGAGGAGGCATCGAGGGGTGGTAATGATTGGATAAATAAAATATTTAGACATTTAGGTTCACAATGTTATAAGTTACTAAAATGATGTCTTAGTTGCAAGTCAGGACATAATCCCTAGTGCAGAATTTGTCGTTTTAGGAAAGAAATAAAACTAAATAAATAAAAATATGAAAATAAAAAAACAACAAGATACTGATTATAAATAAAAAATAATATGTCACTTTTAAAATCTAACAACGGAGAGCTATTTTAATATTGTAAATTACAATTAAAATAAATATTTGTTAGGTAAGTATATTATGTTTTATAAATTAAATATTTTTATAAATTAATTATTTATATAACGGTTATTAAAAAATATAAAGTCTACATTTAATTGCTAGCGGTTTTTAAACATTCCTCTAAACAGCATAATTATAATTATCCAGCGCAAAATATATCCCCGTAAAGATAAATATAATTGTCACCCTCGCTATCTCTTTTTATCTCTGCACATCTACTTAATTAATAAGGGACATTTTAAAAATAATCGACGTAGCAAAGGAAAAACGTCGAAAAAAAGTACTATTCCACTTCACCAAAACATTAGGGTTTTTTGAAAAATAGTTTTTGTAGAATTTATTTTAAGTTCCAAGTATAAGTACAACACTTTAAATATTTCAGATAATATATTAAGAAAGTTTTAAATTAATACAAATGTAATTTTATATCGTTGGTAGTAGAGTACAATATTAATTATAATCACTCTTTCCAACACCCTTACCGGGGATACTACACCCGCGGCTACGCTGTTTTTCCCGTTGGGTTTTCTGAATTAATTTCTTTGAAATCATAATATAGTTCACTTCTATTTAAAAATATCAATACCGAAGTATCAATTTATGTTATAATATGAAGACCAATCGCGAAATTCATAACTATCTTATGAGGCGATAATTGGTGAGGAAAAATATATTATATCACTTTTTTGGATCTAGTAGAGGATACCACCTCTAAGATGTAACAACTTATAATTTAAACTCTTTACGTCATTTTTTTTTTTAATTAAAACATTTTACCACAGTAACAATTATTGTTTAAACCCTTTGATTATGCGGTCAGACTACAATAAGATTTGTACTCATTTTATTTACGGGCTCAAAATACGCCTTTTCTACGTACTTACCTATCTAGAAGTCGATAAATATGTTTCTTATTAAACGAAATTCTATCAAAATTCATCTTTTCGGTATAGCAAATTTTTCTTCAAGAAAAAAAACCCTACAGTTTTATTAGGTTCCTAATCTAAATAACGCTATGCTAACTTGAAAAGATCTCTACAAATTAATTCTATTGTATTTTATTATTTCAATAATACATAATAAGTACCATATATATACCTTATAAATTAAATAATACTGAACTATAAAAATAACCGAAAACAACAGAAAATACAGTTTATTGCATTCTTATTTTTCATTAAGACATAACGATGGTATCAACCAAAAGATTGATGATAACGGACATTACAGTTCTTATTTGAAAATATAACCCCTAGTAGAACCCAAAAAGATCACTAATTTACTACTTACTAATTAAGTATATCTATACTAATATTATAAAGAGGAAAGGTTTGATTTTTTGTTTGTTTGTTTGATTTGAATAGGCTCCGAAACTACTGAACAGATTTAAATAATTATTTCACTGTTGGAAAGCTACATTTTTCCTGAATGACATAGGCTGTATTTCATTTTTTTTAAATGGGGATCCTTACTTAAGTTACGAGAAAGTGTAAAAAAATATCAAAAAACAACGTGAATGCCCGTAGTATAAAATAGTATCAAGTAACTATTCAAAAATGTTTATCAAAATGTAAGTATAAAGTATAATTTGAATAAATTCAAAGAACTCACTGTTTAAAACTTATCATAGTCACTATTTTATACTTTTTAGTAGAAAACATGCAATATGTATGCGTGGTTCGTACGATAGAAAGTTAAAACGCCAGGAATGTCCTAATCAATTTTACTAATAACTGCAGCAATTGTCAATCTGCAGGATTCACTAGATTAAATATATTTCCAACAACTTCAATCAAACTTGACCCATGCAGTTCATTTAATATCAGTAGGTACGGTATGATCTAGCAAATATTCTACATAAATATAATTAGGTATGTAGTGTATGTAGCATAATGTCAAATAGAAAAATCATGTAAAAGTTTAAGCTTGTAAAATTATTATAAAAGTAGATTTTGTCAGATTAATCATTAATTATAGACGTTTAAAAATAACTACAGCATAAACTACTTTATATAGAACTAGCTGACCCGTGCCTTCCTCGTTGGGCGGCGAAAAAAACGCGTCCCTTTTTTAAACATATTTCACTACTGCTCCACTCCTTTTAGCCATAGCGTGATACTATATCATAGGCTATATAGTATCACGCTATCGCATCACACTCCCCGATAAATGGACTATTCAAGACAGAAAGAATTTTTAAAATCGGTTCCTTAGATCCAGAAATTACCCCTACAGCATCACAAACACACAAACTTTACCTCTTTATAATATTAGTAGATGTAGAGTATAAGTCCGACGAACTAAGATTAACTTTCAGAATCCAGTAGAAGTTAAGAAACAAAAATTTCTAAATTTCTATTCTAGTTCAGTCTAAATCAAATTTATAAAATGGTAGAAAACCTAAATTTTCCAACAAGCATACATCTATTGAATTTTCATCTCAAGTTACACAATTACAAGTTTGAAAAAAACATATTTTAGTTTGATATACGAGTACTTCATTTATTACATAAATGTTATGAGAAAAAAGTAATATAAATACTTAATTAAAATCATTAAAATTATACCCATTAAATAATACAATTATAGTATTTTACAATAAGTATAAAAAATATTACAGAATATCATATAGAAAACTCTACTTAGCTTCTCTTACAGTACTTATTAAGCTACTTTTATTTGTTATTTATTCTAAATCCACAAGTTAATATTTTAATTTACATATAACTTGAGGTTTTTTTTACTTGAGAAAATATGAAAGTTACATAATGCAACGCGTAGAGTTTATGCAAAGTAAGTAAAGAAGGCTTTAACATTAAAACGGTCCCACGCATAATTTTCATTTGGCTTATTATAGGCGGTATAAAATAATAAACCCCTACAAACTAACCGCAACATAAAACTTTAAACATTCTATACAGGTGCCTATACTTTTAACAATAATAGTTTGTAGTTAATTTAAAACGAAAGAATGATGTTTGGTGATGATGCCCATTTTCTTTAAAAATAATCTATGGGGTGATAATAGAAAATCTAAAATACCTGAATTAGTAAGTGTATTATCACCGAGGCCAGTGGACGTATCAACATCAGCATGAGCCTCGGCAGCTACAGGAGCAACGAGCGCGCATGCCCACGCGCATGCTGCCAGTACAGGCCAGGCGCGGTGCACCCCTACGTAACTTTTATGAAGTCGCTGCCTAGCCATATCACATCACCAATTAAACCTCGGAGTACTTACTAACACTTAAGAAACTTTTTCTAAAGTTTTATAAAGCTAATAAAATATCAAAGATTACAGTTTGAAATTCGAAAGTTACTTTAAAGTCTTTTATAATTGAAGAAAACGCAAAATATAGTTCGTGGAAAAAGGTAAATGTACGAACGCGTCGGCAACGCGACGCCGGCGATAACCTGTGTGTGGTGAGCGACGGCAACGTAGCGACGTGGTCGCGACAGAACTGCCCGCGGGTGCACATCACGGTCGCGACCGGCTCCTTCGGAGTCGCAGCATCTCACACCCGGTTGCGAGGAGGGCCGCTGCGCGCGCACCCACCCAGCCAACCAATCGCACCTCGGGGGTGGGACCGCGCGTAAGACGCACGGAAGTATATGCGAAGGCCTATGTACAGATGATAGCGGACAGGTGGTTTCGCGGCCGTAATTAGGCTTCTGATAACTTATTGCTACATAAATATGCTTAAACGCTGGACGATTAAGATAGCGCCCGAAACCATGTCGAAGTACCGACCTTACTTCGGGCTATTTAGCCTACTAATTTACCTTTCTGCAATGTTATGTACTTTTCGGGTAAATTGTAATATTACAGAATAAATTTTACGATACTGTTATAAGAGTCAGCTTAACTTGTAAAATATAGGTCAGGGATGTTCGGTACTTTATCTTACCCAACTTTATCGTAACTTTGATAATCATAACTTAAGTTTATGTTTTGTTTAAAATTAGTAATGGAACTTACATTTAGCGATGGAAGTAAATGAGAGGAGAAAATTTATTAATAGATTTCAATCTCCTTCCTTTGCCACTGTTATAGATAAGTATTTTAATCAAACTTGATTTGAAAAATGTAAGCAAAACCGGTAATTTTTAAATTAAAGTCGCTTGATAAGAATACCTCAAACGTCTTTTAGTGAATTTAGGTCAACAGTAGACTTTTGATTGATATACAAGGAAAATGGTGAGTCATCTAATCCAATGTACTATTACGAGCCTTTGAGACTAACCTGTTGAGTTCAAAGATAGAGATAAGTTTTAATAATTACTTAGTGTTATTGTGTATTATATTATGTAAACACACATCGAACTGAATAATTATATTCTTATGAAGGATAAGTCAAGGTTAGTCTCTTTTGTGATTAAATTAATTATGACTGAACTGGTTGGTCAAAAGTGGTTAGGGCTGAAAATCATTCAATGCTAGTGGTTGATTTTACAAAAAAAAATGCTAGAGAAATTTTTGGTAGCTAATTTTACTGCGAACATTTTGTTAATGACACATTTTAAACTTCAAGCACTATATCGCGAGATATTTTTGCGAAAAATTGTATTTCGTGGCCTTTTGACTTTTATAGCTGCATAATATGGATTTCTATTTTTTACATCTTCATTACAACACCATAATAAACATTACCTATACAAAAACTCAGATCACTAGAATTTTTTCCGCTGATTGGGGTTTACAACGCCTAAAATTATTGGATTATTAGGTATTAGTTGTAGAAAGCTTCGGTTAACTTTTGACTGTTAAGAGTTTTGACTGTAACAAAGGTATACTTACATAATTGTCTACTAATACTGTAATAAATGGACTAATTAGACATGATCTGGTCTATTTATTTATTTATTTATTTATTTATTTATTTATTATCTATGGAAGACTTACAGCTATTAGTACAGTATAATTAACAATTTAGTTCAACATTAAGCCAATTACAAGTCCTCACGTATAGGATCAAGTATTTTAAAAATTAAACATTGTGAACATTTGGTCAAAAACAATCAGCTTATTAATTAATATATAAAGTGTTTGCACATAAAAAGAAATCGCAACTTAAGCACTTTCTCACCTGAGACACACTTGATGTAAAAACGTCTAAGTCAAACTGTTTACACGTCTTGTTCACACATTTGCTCGCACGCACTATAAATGAATTTTGCCTGTAGTTTGTTGAAGAAGATGGCACATTAAGCGGTGGGTTAAACCGCATTAGCTTACGTGGTGCATTGAAGGTAATGGACGATAACAAGTCAGGACTATTTACTTCATTATTGCATATTTTTATAATTAATGAAATATCTGTGATCTCACGTCTACAAACTAGTGGCAATAAGTGGAATTTCCTACACAGATTGAGATAGTCTTCTGAATGATACGGAATCTTTTGATGATAACAGAGAAAAGAAATGAATCGTTTTTGGACACTCTCGATACGATCAATGTACCTTTGGTATCGTGGATTCCAAATTTCTGATGCGTATTCCAGATGACTTCTTACAAATGTGCAGTAAAGTATTTTTATAGTTTTAGCTTGAGTGAAGCACCTGGATATACGCATGATAAAACCTAATGATTTAGATGCCTTAGAGACAATAGCATCCACATGATTTTCGAAAGTGAGTTTACTGTCGTGATACACCCCTAGGTCACGTATAGTATTTGATCTAGGCAGTAGTTGGTTACCAATGGTGTATACGGTGGGTATTATAGTTCGTTTACGGGAATATGTAACAACTGAGCACTTTTCAGGATTAAGATCTAATTTGTTGATTTGACAATATTCCTGGAGGCTTAGCAAGTCTTTCTGTAGTGCGATCACATCTTGCTGAGAAGATATTGCCGCGTAAATTTTCATATCGTCAGCAAAACAAAGTAGATTAGATGAAGTGATGCAGGAGCTGATGTCGTTTACATAAATAATAAATAGCAAGGGGCCGAGTAAGGAGCCTTGGGGGACGCCACTTGGTACTGCATGCCAATGAGATGTGTAGTTGTTAAGCACTACAGCTTGTGTCCTATTCTCAATATAAGAGGAGAACCACCTGTGTAGATCCCCATGTATTCCCATACTAAATAGCTTCTGTAGCAGTATATTATGATCGATCCGGTCGAATGCCTTGCTATAATCCGTGTAAACGACATCAACCTGCTTGCCGTCGTCCATGGAAGCCGTAATATACTCATTTAAGAGAGCAAGGTTCGTCACAGTTGATTTTCCCTTTAAAAACCCATGTTGGTAAGGGCTAAATGAGTTCCTAAATGCCGAGTAAATCTGATTGTATACTAATTTTTCAAAGACTTTAGCTATTATACATAGTTTTGATATCGGCCTGTAGTTGGTTATGTCTGTTTTTGACCCCTTTTTGTGAATAGGCGTTATAAAGGCCGATTTCCACAGGTTGGGGACAATACAAGTATTTATGGAGTTTTTAAATAATATAGCTATTGGCCGTGCTATAGTTGAGGCACATTTAGTTAAAAGTTTGGGTGAGATGTGGTCCGGTCCGGCTGCCTTTGACGTATCTAGTTGAGCTAGATGGTCGGCTACAATTTTTATGTTTATGTTTACACTAGATAATTCAAACGATACCGGCGCCGTTTCTGTATAGGATGAAGGGTAAGTATTTGCACAGGGATGGTCAAGAAAAGTAGAGTGAAAGTAGTCGGAAAAAGCATTGCATATGGAATTGCCATCATAAAAGGTTGAATTATTGTAAGTTAAAGTACTAGGAATAGAGTTAGTGTTATACCGTTTTTTTACAAAAGTCCAGAAATTTTTAGGGTTATTTGTGATCGAGTTTTCTGTAAGGGTTATATATTGAGTATAGCATTGAGATTCTAGTAACTTCACCCTGTCACGGAGAAGCTTAAAAGTACATTCGTCAGCTTTGTTACCATACGTCTTAAATTTGCGGAAATATTTATGTTTTTCTTTTATTAATCTTATGAGTGCCGCACTGTACCATACTGGATATTTATTGTTACGAAAAGTTTTTTGAGGAATATATTTTAATTGAAAGTCAGATACCAAAGTATTAAAGTGAGTCACTGAATCATCAATTGACCGTATCGAGAACTCATAATCCCAATCAATGCTATTAATTTCCCTATTAATGGAATCGTAATCACCGGCGTCATCCATAAATTGTATTCTAGGTGCAGTGTCAAGAAAAGGAGTAGTTAAGATATGCAAGTTAATTATCAGAGCCGGATGGTAAGCATCTATAGGAACTAACGGGCATAAACATTCGGTCACGTTCACGTCCTTGTTAGAAAGGACTAAATCAAGAATTTTTCCATACCTATTCACCACACCATTATATTGACCAAGGTCGAGGGTTGCTAATTCATCGGCTAATAAAATCTCATCCGCACTAGATAAATTACTTGGTTTAAGTAATTTATTGTCGTATGGGACCCACGTAATACCACTCATGTTAAAATCGCCAATAATGAGAAAACTATCCAACGCATTATTTAGTAATGTATTGTTCAACGTAGATAGAAAATTGGATAACTGAGAGGAAAAAGAATAACCTAAATTTTGATTACATAAATAGATGACACAAATAAATAACCTTACATAACCATGAGTCCTTGAATCTAGCATGCGAATACTTATCCAGAGATCCTCAGCTGTGGAATAAAGTGTAGGTTGACATAAAACTGATAATTCCCTACGAGCAGCTATAAGAACCCCTCCGCCGCGCGACTGCCTGGTCACTGCGCAGTCACGATCACGACGCCAGACTATATATCTATCATCAAAAAATTCCGAGTTCCGAATACCATCCACTAACCACGTCTCTGTGAGAATAATTATGTCATACGTGTTTGTTAACATTTGTCGATAAAAAGTATCAGTTTTCGTTCGTAAACCGCGAACGTTTTGATAAAATATGTTAAGTTCATGATTGTTACCCATTGTATTTAAAGGCGTGTAACAGAATAAATATCGTAATTATATTATATAGAAACAGAACGTGGTAAAATTCATTATTAGTTACAATGAAATAAATAAAAAATGCCAAAAAGTAAAAACAATGTAGGTAGAATATAAGTGTATACACAAAGTAGTCATCGCGCTCGACGGTGTTTATCTGGACATTTATTATCGTATCACAATAACTTAATTGTAGGTAATAATACTTCCGATACGTTAAACTTAAATAGAATAAAACTTGTATTATGAATAAACCGTTTAAGTAGATTATAGTTAGTTCCATATACACACAGAAGTCATCGCGCCAGATATTTATTAAGACATAATAAAATATCATAACAATAGAACCTGGTGATAGGTAATAATACTTCAGATATGTTAAAATTAAATTAAATAAGGTTACCATTTTGTTTAAGCTGTGTAGGAATGTTATAAGCAATTTTAAATATACACAGGTATCGTCCGGTAGTAAGTAGCTAATAAATATAATGAGAGTGAGTAAGCAATAATAGGCATGTTTATTATTAAACACAGTATGAGAAGGTGCGAGCGAACAAGACGTATAGTTGTATTTTGCGGCTTTATGACTATTTGTTAGACAAAAGAAAGGTGTCCGGTAAGCAAGTGCGACAGCGGAGAAAAACATTTTGTTACAATCTATAATAAAGATGTTGAAATGAAACTTTGACCTTTTAAGAAATATTAAAAGCACACATATAGGTAATAAGAAAATTAGTAATAGAAGTAGATAACATATTAAATGATCTTGTTTAAATCGGATTCTCTTCGTATTATAAATGATTTACAGTTGACGTTTTTTAATACATGAATTTTCCCATGTTTTACCCATACGTACTGATAGTTTTTTCCTTTTGCCGCTACTTTAACTTTAGATAACAGTTTTTTGTATTCAACGCTTAGGTGATCATTTACATATACCCGCTGGGATGTACCCTGGAAACCAATGTCAGCTGTAGATAAGTTCTTCTCGGTGCGCGCGGATGCAATAAAATCTTCCTTAATATATCTGTTTACAAAACTTACTATAATTAGTTTCTCGTTGGAATTAAATATAGGCACTCTTGAGATGTTAGTTGATTTGACTCCTCGGGCAGTTAAAGTTTAGTTTGTGGGCAATCGCTTCAACAATCGTGAATAAGTTCTCTTCTTTTTTTGTAGGAACACCTTTTATCTCCACGTTGTTTAGACGAGAGCGTTGTTCACACGCTGAGAGTTCAAGCTTTGTTTTTTCCAAGTTAGTTTGGAGACAGTTTACGGTATCTTGAAGCTTTTCAAGCTCGGATACTCTCGTTTCAATCCCCGATATCCTTGTACCGTATTCGTCCAATTTGTTGCTGGAGTACTCGCAAGTGGATTTGAGTTCAAGTAAATCGTCCTTGATCACCTTCATGTCTTGAACCAGTTTTGGCAGGGTGAGCAGCTGTCGATTCATCTTGCGAATTTCGGTCAGAACAGTTTCAATAGAAGCTGGCTGCGATGATGAGGCAGCGGCGGGAGCAGGCGATGGAATCTGACAGGTTGAGCACTTCCACAAAGCTTGCCTGTTGGCGCCTAATCTTCTCCATCCAGTTTCGGAAATACCACCACAGCCAAAGTCCAAGTTCTTCTTGCAGCTACTGCATTGAACTCCGTCACTGTATTGTATATTACAAACTTCGCAGGTTTGCATATTGAAATAATCGTAAGTATAGTAGTTTAGAAAAGGAACAAAAGGTTGACGATCTCTTATTACGACTGACACGTACTATTCAAACGGCTGTTCACAAGTGAATGTTATTACAGTATTAGATCCTGTTCTCATTAAAAATCAATTTTAAATGATATTAAATTAGGTAAGTTAAATAAATGGCGTTCTGTCGTCTCTGCCGACCCCGGACGGGATAGGGTGTGAGTTTATATATGTACCTATGTAAATTAGGTACCTACTACCTATTCAACGTAGCTTTTTTTTTCTAATTTAGAAAATCGTAGCATTTAATTTATAATTATTGTCCAAAAATGTCACAATTCTCTATTGCTATAAGCTAAACACAAATATAGAAAATCCGCTAAGCGAAAAAATTAATTTAAAATACCTCATGAAAATTCTTAATGATAGATTTCAGTATTAGATAATGATTATTTTATTTAGATGACTTCAGAATGCAACGCAAACTGCGAACCAATATCAGATTTAAATGTTATAAAAGGTTAGTAAACATTTTCTATTAGCGTAGGAGCACTTATAATATGTAACAGTTCCTAACAAAATGTAACAATTGACAACATTTGTTAGAAAGAAAAATGCTTGTAAACCTTTTTTTTAATTAAAAAACATTTACTAACAAATGTTGTCTAATAACGACTGGCATGTAATATGGCGACTTATATTACATGGCTACTACGCAGAGGTCTCGGGTTCGATTCCCGGTCAATGCAAATATTTGTGTGCATGAACATGATTGTTTGCATTAGTCTGGGTTTTTTTATTTATAATATGTTGGTATTTACAAAAAAAAAGTTAGGTATTTGTATCCGTTGTTCTGCTACCCATAACCCAAGCAGGTTAAGCCTAGCTTACTTTTAAAACAGAAAGCGCTGTGTAGAAGTGTCCGGGAATATTTATTTATAGGTTTACAGGTATCTAAACAATCCGCACCACTCATCGCTCTGACACTGTTTTTTTGTGCCCTAAAAGCTCTCAGTAGCTTTACAGAGTTATCCCATATAACTATTTATTATCGTAAAACGGAGAAAGCACATCCATGGTGAGCACATAGAGATGCATAAAGCGTGGTTACTTGTCTCGTTCTATTTAGTACATAGACATATCGATCTAATTTAGAATAGACTTGATCGATGTGCTGTTTCCAATTGCAGTAGGTACTTGTCTACTTATGCACAGGCGTAAGCGTAACCTTTTGCCAGTACAGTTTCCAAATACGTTTATTGTTTTGCATTTACTATTGTAAGTTTGGTACTGAACTATTTTGGTATTTTGAAGGTTAATATTATTTAATATAGGCCATTTGTTTAGGTAGCTACATCATTAAAATTATTATGTACCTATATCATTCTCACATGTACCTATCTCATATCAAGTTTTTAATAAAAATCCCCTGAAGCATACGAGAATTCCCTATCATACATATAGCTCACTTAATAAACCGTTAAGTCTACCGTTAGTAAGTAAATCTACCTAGTAATCAATATTAATTTACAACTAAAATATTGTAGACTAATGAGAAAAATATATTGTACCTAAATGTAGTAATGTATTAATTAAAATCTATTTTGGATAGAATGATGTTGTTGGATTATGAATGATATTTTATATTTAATTGATCGATCGGAATAATTCTTTACTTAGGTATCTACATAAAAATATTGGCTGCGCCAAAGTTCACCTAAATTTTCAACTCCTATAATTGGAAATCCGAAAATGTTCTTCCTAACATTTTACATCTTAACAATCACTACTCTGTCTCTAATGTTAGAATTCCGAACTATTCAACTTTATAATGTCGGTAGCAATAATAGTTCAGTAAATTAGTGCTCAAAATAGGTGTGTCTTGATGGAAAAGTCGAAAACAGAAAGTTTGACTTTTTTTGACTAGTTAGGAGACAAACACACTTAGGGCCAGATTCAGAGACCGCACTTTGTCTTTACTTTAGCAAAGTCTAGTTATTATCTCTGAATTTGAACAACATTAAAGTAATTTTTCGCATGAAAAAGTTTACTTTCATTATTTATTACTACAAGGTAAACTTTTCATGCAAAAAGATTACTTTAATGTTGTTCAAATTCAGAGATAATAACTAGACTTTGCTAAAGTAAAGACAAAGTGCGGTCTCTGAATCTGGCCCTTAAAGTCCCCGCCCCTCGGACTTGAGCCCGATGCATGGGGGCGGGGGGAGAAGGTCCCGTTTTTTGGTTTTTGACCTAAATCTCGAAAACCGAGGTAAGTCGTACGAAGTTTTGTTGTACTAAGTAAATAAAGAAACGTAATAAAATTCTCTACAACTTTGTTTTTATAGTTTTTCTATCCCCAATCGTTGCTCAAAAATATGTTCTACACTTACGTTTTCTGTCATACATGATGACCGCATTTTGATGACCATAAAGTAAGTATGAGTTATGGAGGACCCAGCGGACAAAATACGTTTTCTCAAGTCAGCTTTAATGCTCCCGTGTATTCTTTTCGACATGATATGTGAACCCTCAGCGACATACGCCAGAAAGCATCATGATAGTTAATTTAAGAGTTGTAGGGAGTTTAAAAGTAAACTGTCTCTGCTTTCACCACCAGGAGGTAATACTTTTTTGAAAATTTTGATTTGAGATAGAGAAAATATATCAGAAAAAAAGTTGTAGAGATATTTTTTAGGTTTCCTTACCTAGTATAACAAAAATACGTACGACGCACCGTTTCCGAGATTTAAGCCAAAACCAAAAACGGGTCCTTCTTACCCCAACTCGGGCTCGAGTTAGAAGGACTTTTAGTATGTTTGTCTCCTAACTAGTCCAAACAAAGTTCCTAAGTCAAACTTTCTGCTTTCGACTTTTCTATCTAGAATTATTCGTTGCCTGGACTACCTATAAACATTTAACTAGTATACTATTATTGGTTTTCCTTTATTTTCTCATCTTTTACACTGTTATTCAAAGTCATATCGTTTTTGTTTCACTTTTGACTGTAAAAAGCAGTCTTTTGACCGACGTTTTTAGTAAACTAATTTTTACTGTTAAAAGTGGTTTTAACCAGCGATGTTAGTCAAATCCACCTGTAACTGTATAAATCAGTCAAAAGTGGTTTGGACAGATTTCAAATGCATACGTTCAATAGTTACAGAGTTATGCAGATTCACATCAGGGAATTATTTGGTTAGGTTATGTTAGAACAGTGACCATTAAAGCGCGAAGGCGAGCGTGCAAAGCGAGCATGCCGCGGTAGCGGCCGCGGCCGCGCATTAGGTAATAAAGAGGAATAAACCCCGCCACGTAATACTTGACAATAATCAAAAAACACAATGAAACAAACAAAATTAAATAATACCCCTAAATAATATTCATATCCTCAAATTAAAACTATAAATTAAATCAAGTTTTTCCAATATAAAAAATAATATTATTTTAGGGATAAAGGCGTTATGATAAAAAAACTTAGGAGTTTAAATATATTTACAATAACGATATTACTAATTACGATTTTCGGAATCATGAGTGTTATGAATAACGCCGTTAGCAAAAAAAATAGCATGAATGAAAACTTTAGGATGAACAATTTTAGGAAGAGAGAGAGATCATTCGGGTTACAAATCATTAGGAAGCACAATTTCGGGTAAATAACTTTAGGTGAGCCAATAAGGACCCAACACTATATGCAGCGGCGCGTCTAGAACAGCGTTATCGGCAATGGCATCTGAAGTGGCCTTCGGATTGTATTGTATAATATATTTGCGTTAGCTTATGGTGGCACGTTCTACGATAGATCGGTCATCTCGAAGTAACACTTTTACTACATTCGAAATAAAACTTAGTTTGCACTCTACACATTTTACTATGGTAGTCTAATAACAATTAACTTAAAAATAAGCTGTCCTAGCTCGGATCTAGACAGATTACATTGGAACGTGGTGAAGTCAGTACTTGGATGACAACACGACCGCACGGCTCGGTGTCTCGTTAACAAGTGTCCTCTTATTCTTATCTATGAAGTGCCCTGCCAAAGTGCCAATACTGCTTACTCACTGACAAAAACCGCTTTGACAGTTGACACCGACTGACGTCTATGATATGCTATATATGACAAGTGTTGCCAGTCCAATAACGAATGCACCCAAGCCCGTTTGTGCTTGACGTTCCGTTTAACAATCCACGGCATATACTTAGTATAACTTTATTTTATTTCATACATAATATTATTTAACAAGCATGTCATTCGGTTAAGTTAACTTTAGTTGTCAAATTGTCATACAATTGACAACTAAAGTTAACTTAACCGAATTTTTTACGATTATAAGGTACGAAAATTGACATGGTGGTTATACTTTTTAGTGACGTCAATTTTAGGTTACTTAATCTAACTTTTAAACTATCGCGTTTCATTATTATATCACTTGCAGCTTGCGACCACGGCCAGTGCAACCTGTGCCGAAACGTCAAGTAAAATGAAGGTAAATAAAATACGCGTTAATATCCCGTTTATATAATATTTATACGTTACACTACGTTAGTAGAGAAGAAACGAAGTAACAAACTCTACAGGAGCATTTTTTAGACGATTGGCGTCTGGGGAGTGGCGTTGGAACGGCGCGCGGTGAGCCAGCGTGTGTAACAGCACCTGTAAAATAAAAGTTCACTCATTTTAAAAAAATAACAACAAATTCACTTTTTTCGTCACTGCTTTTTCCGTCATTGATTGTTGGCTATTAAAAAAAGTAAAAAATGTAATTTAACAAGGAAATGAGTGGTACTTTTGCTTAATTTTTTTGTTTTTCTAAATGAGAACTCGCCCACTCTACAAAGTTTTTTGATCAAGAGGTCTTAATCAAACAGGATTTTTTTCCTCGTTGTCAGATCAGTTTGATGAAATAGTTAGTCCATCTGGCATTAATATATTTCCCAAAGGTCTAGTAACTAAGCCGAGAAAATTTAAAAAAAACTAAATGTGAACTGTCAAAATTGTCAAATGTCAGTGACTCTGACTCAGAACGTCAGAACTTTTTGTACACATAGCTCAAATAATTTATGTGTTAAGTAAACAGTTAAATTAAAACACACCAGATGTTGCTTCTTTTTTGTATTAATTCGTAATCGTCTAGTTATTTATTATAATGGATCAAAATAATCGCCAAAGAAGAAATGATTTAGATATAGATAGTTTCCGAAGTGACGAACCAACATATGACAGAGCTCGTATGCGAAGGCAGTCCGGTGGTTTCGTAGATTTAGGCAATGAATCACAATACGGAACAGGAGGACATCAAGCATCAGGAGCTAATGAAATCTTTGCTGACATACAGGTCTGTCTATAAATACGTATTGCAAATAGTTAACATAAAGTTCATGCTTTGTTTCAATGCTCTTGTTCTTGTTCTCAATTCTAACTGTAAATATTTCCCTGAATAGGTTCACATTGTTCTCATGATTACGTTCGATGTACCTATGAATACTAATTACATTTAAGTATAATATTACATTGAAATTGATATCTAATCAGTATTGTAGTTAGATAGCTAATATTTATTGTCATGATAAAATATAGTTTTCAATTGATCATTAAAATTATTTCATTTTCTATTTCAGGGTGATGTACCATGGTGGAAATCAAACTTCTTTATATCACAACCTGTACTATTTGGTACCTGGGATGGAGTGTTCACATCATGCCTTATAAATATATTTGGTGTAATTGTGTTTCTTAGGTCAGGATGGATAGTAGGACAAGCTGGTCTTGTTAATGCTATTCTAATAGTACTTTTTACAGGTAAGCCTTCTTGGTTTCTAAGCAATCAGTATGTTTTTAATGTCCAGGCATAATGTTTCTTGATAAACAATAAAAAGCCAGTGCATAGTAGTTCATAACACAGGCCACATGGGTTGACATTTGGTTATGTGTCAATTTTGCCATTCCTTTGTCAGTGATGAAAGAATCACATGAGTACACCAGTATTCTACTGCATGTATGCCTGTTCACAACTACAAAAGCAATATGTGTGTGCAGTATATGAAACTGGACAGGCCGCGCTGGGTGGAAACATTTGGAGGAGGCCAATGTCCAGCAGTGGGCGTCTATAGGCTGATATGATGATGATATGAAAGTATCACATTTACAAGACAATGGGAATTTGACTTTGGAAAAAGACTTAAAATATACCTACCGTAAGCATACAAGTTCTTAAAATAAAAATATTATACAAAATTCTGTCTTTGAAATTCCTTTGGTTATTCACATTGTTATACACAACATAATAATTATAACATTCATACAATAGTAAACAATTTCACAAATTATTTAAATTCATAAATATTAACTGGATACAAAGTAATTACTTCATTTTTGTCATGTTTCAGTGTTTGTAGCTTTGATATCAGTATTATCAGCTGTAGGAATATGTGAGAGATGTAGAATTGAAAGTGGTGGAGTGTATTTTTTAATAGCTCACACTTTGGGATCAAGATTAGGAGGTGCTCTTGGAATGGTGTACTGTTTTGGACAGGTAAATACAAGAATTTTAATTGTATGTTACTGTACTATGTTATTGGAAAATGCAGGGTGGGCCCTCTCCTCTTAAGGCCTACGCATA
This sequence comes from Schrankia costaestrigalis, assembly GCA_905475405.1. Lineage (NCBI taxonomy): Eukaryota > Metazoa > Arthropoda > Insecta > Lepidoptera > Erebidae > Schrankia > Schrankia costaestrigalis. The sequence goes on from FR997827.1 coordinate 10,858,094, forward strand.
CCGGGACGGCATGGCAAGGGATTTTAGCAATTTATGTCGTATTTCTGTAACAGTGCGGTTGAATTTCCATTAGTAAAAATTAAAATCCCTTGCCATGCCGTCCCGGTCTGCATAGGCCTTTATGAAGAATGAATTGGTACCAGCTGAATAGCCAGGTTTTCAACATAATTATGCAATTCATGTCTAGTACTTCTGTCTGTTACAAATTAAAATAATTGAGTACCTTTATTTGCAAGGAATGGAATATTCTTGATGATTCTGATCTATTGATTATGTTAACCCAACCTGCTTGCACCTTTTATTTGTCTATTATTGTGTACTTGGTTTATGTCATTAGTTTTTTTATATTACAGGCTGTTGGTTGTGCCTTAAACGTATTTGGTTTTGGTGAGTCAATGGCTGGTTTTATCATTGATGATGGACAGAGTGATGGATTTAAGTGGACTTCTAGAGGCTTTGCTATAGCTGCAGTTCTGTTACTTGGTACAATAAATGTTGCTGGTGTCAAATGGGTGGTCAAATTACAGTTTGCACTACTCATGATAATATTACTAGCGGCCCTTGACTTCTTTGTTGGATCATTCACTACTGTACCTACAGATGAAAAACGTAAGTTCTCACAATGGTTACTATAATACCTATGTTTAAGTATTTTAAAAAAGTATTAGATATTCTTCATCATAACAGCCCACTAATGTCCCACTGCAGGGACGGGTCTCCTTCCGTGACGGAGGGATACTTGGCCTACTAATACCACGCTGGCCAAACGAATTGGTATAGGGTTTAATTTCAAGTTTTCCTTCTTTTTATTTCGTAAAGATAATATTTATGGATAGTCCCTTAGCCGGTTTTTACGACACTCATGGGATGAGATGGGGTATTGACATAATTATCATATTCTTACTCCGTCACCACACGGAGTATTAGTATTAGAAATTCATAACAGGAAATAATTTTGTATAATCATTCTCAATTAATTATCTCTAAATCTACAGTGTCACGTTGATAACTTTAATGTATAATTACAGTACTACAAATTTTCAGACAGACACCATTTTCGTTATCTATGTTATTATAAATAATGTTTATGTCGCCAACAATACAGTACTCATATAAAACAATAAATGAAATCATTCCTGCAAAATAAGAAATTATATCATTCCTGCAAAATGATAGATTAAATCATTCCTACAAAATGGTTAGATTATTGCTTTTATTAACTATCTCAAGGTTAAATAATCCAATTGTTTGTTCCAGTTCAATCAGAATTTAAAGGATGGCTAGGCGATGGGGTGATGGCAAATAATACTTGGCCTGAATATGTAGATAATTACACCTGGTTCAAATGTTTTGGTGTATTTTTCCCCACTATCACGGGTATACTCGCTGGTATTAACATGAGCGGAGATTTGAAAAATCCGTCGGTTAACATACCAAGTGGTTCTCTAGCAGCTATTGGCACTGGGTAAGTCCTTTCTAGCTTTTTTTTCTTAAGTATCATAAACAATAAAATCACAAATAGTTGTTTTGTAACAGCCACAAAATAAAAAATTATTATTTCTCATCCTGTGAGTTTTGTATGGAAAAGAACCTCTTGGTAGCAAACTGTTTTTTTCTCTATTGTAATATTTGTTAGTTGTATTTTAGTAACAAACAATAAATAACAATAAAAAAATGTATTATTCCAGAACATTCTTATATCTGATGTTTATCATAACACTAGCAGCTACTGTGACTAGGGAAGGCTTACTGAAGAACTTCTCTATAACGGCTGACATATCGGCAGTGACTGTGCTACTGCTTGCTGGGTTATATGTCAGTTCCATGAGCTCTTGTCTAGGAGCTATGTATGGCACGCCAAGAGTACTACAGAGTATAGCGAATGAAAAAGTTATACCAGGGCTGGAGTTCCTTGGTCATGGGGTTAGTATGTTCTTTTGGCTAAAAAATGCAATATGCAACTATGCAATGTGTTCTTACATTCTGCGTAGAATAAGGTCGTAGAATTATTTATAGGTGCTAAAAACAATTGATAAATCGCTAAACATTAATCCTATTCAAATATTTTATATACTCGTCGGTACTTAATTATTTATAACTTAATTTATGTATCAATGATCTTAATTTTAAGTATTATAAGCAGTTTTTAATATTTTCAATTATGGAGCCTTTGGGTAACATCATTTTTAGTAGTATTATTGTTTTAGTAGAAAACTGGATATTATCGCGGCATACTATTTAATCTCCTGTTTACCTACGTTTCATTTTATTATCATCAAACGCTTTAGTTTCAAAGTTATGGTTAAAAATTGAAAGAAAGTTATATTTTTTGAATATCTTAATTATAATTTTAAAAGAATTGTCATTGACATTGTTACTTTGCCTTGATATAATGATGTTATTTACAGAGAGGTCCCAACAAAGTACCGATATACTCAATGGTGGTAGTTGCCGTAGTAACAGTTACATTCATCATAATTGGAGACATAAATCAACTTGCACCCATTGTCACAATGCCGTTCCTCATCACATACGCTAGTATAGATTATTCCTACTTTGCCCTCGCTCAAACTTTTGATTTGCAACATAGACGCGAAATGAGGTATGTTTTATTTTTTCATCATCCTTTTATATTTTTTATTCATAAGGAGTATTTAATTTATGCTACTATTATTATCTATCAATAAGCCAGAACAATAAAAATATTATATTGTCTAAGTCTTTCTTAATCAAAAATCATTGCAATTTTACATCTGTACAAGTCACAATGAAAATTGTAGATTTAAGGCGAGACGTTTTATTTTTTCTGGTCGGTTGAATACTTACGCACCACTATCTAAGCTTTTACATTTTGTCAATGGATGATATTTTTATTGGTAAGTACAGTCTAGGTAATGTGCGCATTCCCAATTTTAACAGCCAGTTCTAATCGCTATATGCCGTCCACGTTGGTCCTGGTTTCTGGTTAAATTTCTTATGGAAACACTTACCATATTTCCCTAAATTGCTCGTCTGATTTAACAAAATCACTACTATAAATCAACAGATTTATACTTATTGATCTATAAAATTAGATATGCTGCTCAAACTGAAAGTTTTACTAACTATGCATCAGTCTAAAAGATAATTTAACACTCATTATAGATATCAAGGTAGTTCACAACGTGACAGCACACAAGTGTATGGAGCTACAGGGAGCGACTTAGATCTACTATTTCCTGAAAGAATCCGTCATAAAAACGTTGGCGTAAGTTGGCATTATTTTACTATAAGTAGGTATTGTATACAGTCACTACTAAGTAAAAAATGATGACTGGATCCAGGATCTAGTGACCATTTATCATCTTTTGAGCTTAGCAGTAGGTCAACAAATGGCCGCCTGGCTAGCTACCATTCGAGCGAAGTGTGCCACAATCGGTTTCTTCTTGTGACGGAGATTAGCTATTACAGAACCATCATTATTTGGCACCATTACTCGACTGGATTCGCGCTTTTCTTAAGATTCGGACTGTATATTGCTGAGTCGAGATCCTTTTTTCATAAACTCTGCCACGTCTTAAACGCGATATTGATGTGGAGCAGATGACACATTGTAAATTAATTTTCAGGATTTCACACCATCGCCTACAGACTCCGCTATAATGAATGGGCGGATGTCTAACGGGGATGGACGTCGACCTAGTGTCAGCGTACATTCCAAAAATAAGAATTGGTACTCGCATCTCTGTAACCGATGGCTTTCCTTAGTTGGGGTAAGTGACATGTAATAACTGGCTATACCCTTAACAATAAAAATAAAATAGGTACTAATTACACTACTCAAAACATTACCCATATAACATATCTTACATCTAATCTATCATTACTAGAGAAAATGTTTTGAATTGTAATAAAACCTTATTTCTGAAACCGGTCGTTATAATAAAATAAAATTAATGTATCTTACATTGCAACTTAAATACAACCACGGAAGAAAAATCAAGTGGAAGAGGTAAGTAGGCGTGGTACGCGTGTCACTATTATGCGTTGGTACGCATAACTTATCGCTGAGGTCATGAACAACATGATATAGTATATAATTGCCAGAATTGCGAAAACCGCCATCTATGGAATTAACTCGAAAATTGAATCTATTTAGATTACAAAACATCATATAATTATTTCAACGCTACAGCAAATTAACTTCTAGGTATTTATATTTTACTAGCTGTAGCCCGCGACTTCGTTCACGCAAAAGAAAATTTCGTAGTACAAACGTTCAATTTTTTTGGAGAACCCTATGAAAAGCTTATGACGTAGCTTAACTACTTTGTCGCAACAACGATAGCCGGGATCAACGCATCCAAATCACGGAGAAGCTTAGATGAAATACACTGAGTGGTCACCCATATATAGAATGACCTCGCCGACATTGCTTAACCACCGTTATTGGTTCTGAATCAGTGATTGCAACTGGCTAAGAGGGACTGCCAGTGAAAATTCATTAAAATAAAAAAAAAACCTGTCGATCCTTGCACCGAGGATTTCGTACAAACCTATTTATTTCCCCGCCAAAATACGATGACGTCACGACTAAGTCAAAAATCCTTTGAAGTCACAGCTCGCTATCAAAAAATATTTTCCCGCCATATTTTTACGAAGTTACGACTCATCTGTCAAAAATTCTATGACATCACGACTCAGCTGTCAAAACTTCTATGACGCGACGTCACAACTCATCTGTTAAAAATTATATGACGTCATGAGTCATCTGTCAAAATGCTATGACGTCACGACTTAATTTCTCCCATTATACCAATATTTTCCTTCACTGTTTTGCTCCTATTGATATTAGCGTGATGAAAAGTATAAATACATTAACCCAACCAGAAGTATGGAGATTGATTGCACTAAGTTTTATCAATATCCGTCGAGTAGTTTTTGTTTCAATAACGAACAAACAGACAGACAAAAATTTTACTAATTGCATTTTTGGCATCAGTATCGATCACTTATGCCTGATAGTTATTTTGAAAATATATTTCATGTACAGAATTGACTTTTCTACAGATTTATCTATACTAATATTATAAAGAGGTAAAGTTTGTGTGCTTGTGACGTTGTAGGAGGTAATCTCAGGATCTACTGAACCGATTTTGCAAATTCTTTCTGTGTTGAAAAGTCCATTTATTAAAGTAAAGTTGTACAGTATGGAGTCTGTTGCATACTTATACGTTGACCAGTAACTACTACAGTTTAAACTAAATAAATACCAAAAGAATAATTGATATTTTAGATTAACAATAATACAATGTATAATTGATTAAATTGCGTTTCAATTACGAAAAACACAAAAAAATAACAATCAAGTAAACTTATAAACGATTTAATAAGACTTATAATTGATATAACACATACGATTCATGGTTAATTTTATTAAAATTTGAAAGGAATAACTTTTAATTAATAGCACTTACTAATAAAATAGTTATAGATTATTTACAAACTCATTTATGAGTATGATTACTACTGGTAACGCCATCTCGTGAACAAAAGAAACGAAATTTAAATTCATTCAACATTGAACCAAAACCATTTTTCATGACCCCTGATTTGTATTGGACTGTTCTAAAAAAGAGATCAAGCGATATTTAAAGTAATACTTATCCGATTTTGATGAAACATACCTCAGTTTAAGCCCAATAAAAAAGGCTACAATACAATGTATTGGTCTTTAGATTATATTAATTCGTTTTAAAGATGTGCGGTAACAAACAGACAGACAGACAGACATTAATTCTAAAAATTGTGGTTTCGTGCTTTTTGACTTTTTTCTATATTTTATAGATAATTTTTATCTGATTTTTCGAAAAGAACAGACATTTCGACCTCTACAGTTTTATTATAGTCTAGATAAAGGTTCACTCTCAGATGTAAGATCAGCTACATTTGTTATTTTTTTGTTAGTAGTTTGTTTTTTGGCGACAGCGGTTCCCATAGTGAATTAGTTGTATTGCATTTCCACTTGATTTTTCTTCCGTGAATACAACATATTATATTATGTTTTTCCGTTCCAGGTAGCGATAAAGCTATTGCTTATGTTTCTCGTCCACTGGGGTTACGCGCTGGGCTGCCTCAGCATCCTGTGGTTGTTTTGGCTATACATTGGTGCTGCTAATCCTGCACTTAAACCAGGAAGAGCTTCGGAATTCCGTTTCTTCTATTATTTGAAAATATCTTTCTTGCAGATGATTGGGTAAGTCAATTTAGTTTTTAATTACTTAGTTAATGTGAACAATAAGTAAGATAGCAATTGCTTTAGATAACTGGTCTTAATAACCTTGTCTGTCGTTTAACTTATACTAAAACGCGAAGCAAATGTACATCTTTTGCAGGTTAATTCATGTATCTGTTGCGTACAAGATCAAGTCAAGTCTTACATGCAATGTATATTTAATATTTTGTCAAATATAACTCAAGTAAATCTCTTATTTACAGAAAACGCCCCTTGGAATACGAACAGTTAGTAGTAACACCAGTACACGCAGACATATCTCTAGAACAAGAGAGATTGAACGATGACAATGAAGATTTCGCATCACGACGCCGCTACCATCAGTCAACAGCGTTACAAAGCCATCTTGTCAGTGTTGATAGTTAATTATTGAACCTGTCTTAATTCTCATTACGTGATTTAATTTGCTAATGAATTGTTGTGCGATCAGTACTTTCTAATTTCTAACATGCTAATAGAACGCAAAATTCTTTATTCGATTATTCAATCTGGTAATACCGGATATTTCACAACGAGTGACCTTTTTGTCTTACCAATGTGCGAATATTCGCTGCTTTTTTCAACGAGTCAGTAATGTCAGTGACGCAAATCGCAAACAATGAAAAATTGAAGCATGTTAAAGTTGGTGTATAATATGGTTGTTATATTATTTATTACAGTCAAACCTGCTTAATTACTGCCTATTTAATGTACTGTTATAGCAAAATAATTGTATTGACATACTACTTAGAGAGCTAACTACTACTTACTTACTGATAAGGAAACGTGTACTCTGTTCTAGTGTTTCATTTACGGGCATCCTATATTTTTTTTAACTATTTTCTAAAAATGTTGCACAATCAAGATTCCCAGTGATATTTTTGGGTGGGTCTTAGGTTGTCTAGATAGCAGAACGATTTAGGCTTTATATTGTCTAAATCGCAAAACGACTAACTAGCTGAAAGTCTGCATCGCGAAATTCCTAGATATTATTTTACCTAAGTCTTTATTTCGACTATATCGCTAAAGGACCTAATCGCAAAATGACTACTAAAGTATATTGACCACATCATGCGCTACCTGTACATTCGAATACAGTATATTTTAACTAATTACTTTATTTTCTCTAGTTTAGTAAAACTGTAAGGAGTTTCTATATTTTAGAAAAAGTACATAGATACTAGGTAGGTACCTATTATGAAGAATGATAATGGCCACTTGAAACAAATGAATATGATTGGCAGTTACATAATAGACAATAGACGTTTTATTGATTATTTTCATGTGTGGTTGCTTTTTTATAACGTGTAATAATAATAATGTCGAATATCAACCTAATATTCTTAAAAAAAATGCCATTGTTTGGTGTGACGGGTATCGTTATAACTTTGTTAGAAAATATGCCAACGATAATTCTTTTTGGCGTTGCTCGAACAGAAGTGAGTGTAGTGCGTCGATTACTCTCAATGCTAATAAGACTGCAATAGTTGTAAGAAATAGAGTATCTTTACATTCTTGTAAGATAAATACAGACAAAATGTACAGGGAAATGGTGATAGAAACTGCAAAACAGAAAGTATGCGAAAACATGTCTGCGGTCAAGAAAAATTACGAGAAGACTGTAATGAATTTTGTAAGAGAAAACCCCTCCTCATCTACACAAATGCAGCCGTTCGAAGCAGTTAGAGATACTTTACATAGGACCAGGAAGAAATATTTAGATGTGACCAAAACCGAATACAATAAATCGATCGAAGTCGTCATTCCTTCAATGATAAAAACAGATTTCCTGGTGGGCGAGTATGAATTAGATGCTGAAAATAAAATTATTATATTTAGTAGCCCTATTTGTAGAACAGTATTACGGTCTTGTGTTAACAACGGCAAACTGGTTTTAGGGGATGGCACATTTAAAACAGTGCCCTGGCCATTTTATCAACTGTTCACTGTTTTTGTTGATGTAAACAGTTGTAATGATACTACTAATGTCAGGCCTATGATTTATGCATTGATGCCAAACAAGACTGAGAGGGCATATACCGCATTGTTCACAATTATACGTGATGTACTTCAAATCGACCTTAAATGCTACAAATGTGACTATGAATTGGCACAGATTTCCGCTTGTAGAAATGTTTTCCCAGGAGTAAAAGTATCAGGATGCTTTTTTCATTACACCAAGGCAGTAGAAAAGAATGCTGAAAAAACAGGATTGACTGCGGTACCGAAAGGTAGACAAATGGTCACTTATATAAAAAACTTGCCACTTTTACCCTCCTCTCAAATCCATGAAGCATGGGAAGAAATCCTCGTTAACAATCCAAAATGCGAAGAAATTAATAACTTCAAAGAGTACTTTTTGCGACAGTGGTTAAAAAACCCATCGTTAATTTCCTGCTGCAACGAAAGGCATAGGACCACCAATGCTCTGGAGGCATGGCACCGACGCATTGGTGTTCGACTCCAACAAAGGCCGACTTTAATAAAGTTTATTTATAAGCTTAAAATAGAAGCACGTTACCAAGATATACTGGTTCGTGGTACATTCTTGAAAAGACAAAATAGAAAAAGAAAAGATCTAATTTTTGACCGAAAATTGAGCCAAGAAACAAATAAACTTGTGCATAATGAAATAAACTCATTTCAATTTATAAAAAATATTTGTAAGATTAAACGCATGTTGGAGTAAGTATGTATTCCAGCATGTGTTTTTTTTAATAAGAATAATTTAAGTTACATATACCTATAACCTCCTAAGGACCAAGCTTAAAAATCCTTCCACCTAATTACCACCCAATGTTCTCACCCGAGAACAAAAACTTTATGAGAGCTTCCGCCCACTGACAAAAACTACAGAATTTTAGTGATAGAGTTTAAATATTTGTACCATATTTTTTCCCGACTTTAATGTAACATGATAGAATAGATTTTTGTATAAAAAACTGAGATTAAATTTGTTCTCGTGTGATCACATTGGTCCGTAGTTTCAAAATTACCTCAATTTATTACGTGATCATATGATCACATTGAACCTTAGTGAATCATAAAATTAGAATATTATGATACTAATATTAAATAAAAAAACTGTATTTGATTGTGGCAAAATTATATTTAGGTTATGCTTATGAGATCATACATTAGGCATTACAAACCTCTATGAGGTAGGTATAAAAATAATTAACAAAATTTCAAAGTTTCAGGTTTTAAAACCTGATATAAAAACACGTAAAAAACTATTAAAATGTCTAAAAAAACAGATAATAACTTCTTTGGAAAACTAAAAATATACTTCTAAAGTTTTAATAGTTACTTCACAAACGTAATCTAGTATTAAATAGTATAATAAAATAAAAGCCTTATTCATGGAAAAGAGCGTAGCAATTCCTTTCTTTAGTCAGACATAAACTTATATTGCAGGTGGAGCACTTGGTGCGACTTTTATTAATGTGACATTGTCGGCACCGTGATTGAGTATCAACACAGAGCGGCATATGCTTAGCATTGGATGTTCTTTGTTTCTTTGATGGCAGTTCGGTGGTTGGTTTACCTCTCTTTCGTTTAGTAGGTTCAACATGCTCATTGTGGAAGTTGTTATCTCCTTTCTCTATTACATTTTCTTCTATAATTGTTTCTCCTAAGTCCAACTTGAAGTATCGTAATTGTTGTATTTTTTTCATTGGTATTCCTTTTTCGAGCTCTCTTTTCTTATACTGCAACCAGGAGTTACTAACTGCTAGGTCCATCATGTGCGAGAAAAAACGCTGCGTCCACTTTTTTGTCCTGTATCTGTTTGGACAAACCGAAAGCATTCGATCGGCCAAATCAACACCGCCCATATTTTTATTATACTGCCGCACAACTGCTGGTCTGTTGACAGATATATATCGCTTGGTGCGTTTGCACCATCTTTGGCAAACATCCATCGGTTCCTTGGCCTCTACGGTCGACAACATGGTAACAGGTTTGTTGTCATTCCACTTCGTGATCGCGATGGTATTGTCTTCACTAACGATTGTATGAAGGGCGCCTCTGCCACGCTTCGATAATATTTTATCTTCTATTAAAACTTGGCGAGCACTAACTGGGACTCTGTTCTTTTGTATTGTGCCGGTAAATCTAATGCCTCGTTTTTTAAGTTCTGTTGCTAGTTTAACTGTTGTAAAATATCGGTCACAATATAATATATGACCCGGAACTAAAGCATCGGCTAACGAAAGCACAACTTTTTCCCCTAGACCGAAACCTGAGTCCTGCAGTTGTGGGTATGTCGTATTCCCTTGGTATATATCGAAGTCAGTAACTATCCCGTTGGGGTTAGCCAAAACGAAAGCTTTTAGACCAACGGGGTTTGGTTTTCCGGGACAGTACTGCTTTATGCCACACGAACCCGAAAATGGAACGATCATTTCATCAATGCATACTCGATGCTCATTAATTTGAAGCCTGCAGCCTTTTAGGATTCTGTTTATTAAGGGTCTCATCTTCCACAGTTTATCATACTCCCGCATCTCTTCTGTGATGTCACCGTCGAACACAACTTTTATTGAATTTCTCAAAAGTGTGAACCGGTTCCGAGACATATTGTTTGCTATTACGGGTATTCGCCACTTAGACTCCCAATACATTTTCAGGCACGGATAGCTTATAGCGGCCATTACAAATGTCACTCCAATGTATGTGTAAAATTCGTTCAGACACAAATTTAATGAACGACCATGCATTGCTACTGCAGTTTGATTTGTACTACTCACAATGACTTCAACAAATTGGTCATCAATGTACTGACAAAAAAAGTCTAACTTCGTGTAATTGCTATCTTCTACTGGAACGTAAGACGGTTGTGACAGTTGGTCCTCTTCTGTTAAGAATTCTTTAGATAGCCACTCAGCCGTAGAACCATTTTCGGAAGGAATAATTTGATGAGAGATCGGTCCTCTTCTTATTCGGCTTCGTCCTCTCGAGCCTCTTCCCCGAGGATTACCACGGACCTGACGAATGCTGTTGTTAAATGAGGGTTCTTCGTCAGAACTATCATTATTTTCTTCGGAATCCGTGACAACATGATCTAATCCAGGTGTAAACGGGGGATCTCCCAAATCTTCATCGCTCGGTATAAAATCTCCGTCGGAGTCTTGCAGTGAATTGATGATGATGTCATCTTGAAGGACTGAGAAAAGAAAAATTCTATGAAAAAAAATAAACGTTACTACTTAAAATAATTAGAGAAAATGATTTAACAGTTTTAACAAAAAATATAAACAAGCAATCATTGACAACCGATGTGATTAACTGAGTACAAATAAAACTTAGTTGAGAGCTTAAGTAACAACCAAAGTCCTCACTCGATCACATATAAATTAACGGAAAATTTTACGTTACTGAATATTACTTTTTTCGTAAAATTAAATTTAAATATAATTGTAAACTTCATTTACTATTCGTTTTATATTACATCAAGTACTAAAAGTAAAAGATACATTTGATAATTAACAATTTAACTTACCTCTGTTACGTCGACCAGCCATTTTCAAAACTTTTTTCCAAGTATTTTATAGTTTTGTGATTGGCCGGCCCTTTTTACCTCGAAAAACATGTCGTTTGAATTCAGCCAATCACACTACTGAGTAAACAAGAACAAAAGTGTGGTAATTTTAAATTTTATTTGGTATTTTCGATTATGTCATCGGGTGAGGACCTTGGTTAGTAAAGTAACTAAATACTTTTTAGAGCTTGGGCGGCAATTATGATGTTGTTTATGTCCTCACACGATGTCGTTGGTCCTTAGGAGGATAAATAAAAATTTTAACAAGCAATTAAAATAAATAAAAAATGTAATAAGCAATTCAATGCAGTTTCATTTGAGTGTACATTTATTAAACAAAACACAAACTAGTCAATATACTTTAGTAGTCATTTTGCGATTAGGTCCTTTAGCGATATAGTCGAAATAAATAATAAAATAATATCTAGGAATTTCGCGATGCAGACTTTCAGCTAGTTAGTCGTTTTGCGATTTAGACAATATAAAGCCTAAATCGTTCTGCTATCTAGACAACCTAAGACCCACCCATATTTTTTGCATCTGACAATTTATTAATGTGTTAAGTTTCTAAAACAAGATCTAACGAAATCAATGGCATTAGCTGTTTTGTTTAAAATTGAGTTTTTTATCGATGTAATGATCTCTTTAAAGTACAATGTATTTTGCAACGACATTTCCATATTATTATTTATTGTTTTAATTGGACTTAGTTTTAAAATAATTGCCTACAATTGGTTGGTAATAAAAATTTACGCGAAATTAAAATTTTCCACAAACAGGGCTTAATTTTATTTTAATATAAAATCGATTAAATGAATTAAACTGCTGTGAATAAACACAATATATTAATTTATTGCTTATTTAATTGTAGTTTAATCGATAGTATAGATTAATTAATTATAACAAGGATAGTGAAATGTAATACTTATAATATGCAGTAATCTGACTGATTTTATAAAAGTGTGAAAATGTTTAAAGGAGCTTTGTCTTTCATGTCCATCAATGGACGACCCTTAATTAGCTGATGTGATGAATTTTAAATAATTATAAATGTAATATTTATCTACTACCGCTTAATATAAGAATAATAATCGCAAATCTTTGTAAAATAACTTTTTACCAGATTGCTTATGAATGTAAAAATATTAAGATGAAGTAAAATTCAGCTTTAAGATAAAATGTTAAAACACGTCAAAGATTCATTAAGTAATAACATCAAAATTTTAATTTATTTATTATACCTATTTCAATAGTTTTAACTGCTGACGTTTACAATTAATATCTACTTTGACATTTGAAATTATGTAACTACAATAACTATAGTAATAATAAATTAATTTTTACATTTTTGATATTTTTTCTTCTAAATTTTTCCGCTTAGTAAAAATATGCCCTACATTATGTTACAATTTACATGCCCTACTCACTTACTAAAACGTACACCCAGTATAAAGATGAATGATTCTGTACTACTACATGGACACCCACATGTTTGTATGTTTTCTACTTAGTATACTGGTACTTGAAGATTGGTATATGCTTGGTATATACTTTCTCTCTTAATGGATAAAGTGGTGAAATTATGTATTTGATTACACTCCTGCGTCCATACAAGCCTGGGCAATATTATGCTATCGAAACATTTGAATGATCCTTTCAAAAGTCCTAGTGTGGAATATTCATTACAATTTGAAAAAAGAGTTTTATCTATATAAAATAACAACAGTTAGACAGGTAATTTCGGGATATTAAAAGGGTAAGCCAAAATTAAAGCATTGCTTTCTTGTATATTTTTAATAAAATGAATTAATTAATATGTATGAACACAACACTTTACACTTCAATAACTGATACAGTACAACTTGTTTGTACATCAATTAATATTGCTTATGTAAATCAGCCCTGGAATAGAGTGGTGTTTCAGATGAATAAGTCTACCTTACAATTAAAAGAGAACCTACATTATTATCCACCTTTCTTCCATTTTTCGCCAGGTGTATATTCAGTCATGGGTTTACCTGAAATGCCACAGGTTCCAATACCGACTCGTCCTGATAAATTGTCAGGAGATGCAAATATACTCTTTGTTCGCACACCAGGCTTTTTAGCAGCTTTTGTGTGAAATGACAACCATTTATTCTTTTCACTTTCTCTTTCTTCTTCTATTTGTTTAAACCTCTGTTGCTTTTTCTGTTTTTTCTTTTTCAAATATTCTCTATTGTAACCTTTGCCATGCCTGAAAAAGGTAAAGAAAATAAAATTTAATATTAACAGTTTATGAACAAGACTTGACGGGAACTGAATATTACTTGTATCGAGAATCAATGATAAAGATTTCCTGGATGCTTGGTCCATGAAATTAAGTGCAAAGGATAACTCTGTATTCCTGTAAAAGACTTAAGTTATTTTAGACAACATACATTTTCTTAAAATACCTAGATTCCAGTCCAGGAGCGCCCTTTCTATCCAGAATATCCCCGCTGTTGCCGAGGATATCGACCTATCGCCGTAAACATGGACGAGACCCAATTAGCCATCAACTATACGTCCCTAAGGCTAATTTTGGTCATTAAGTCATTACGAGCGTAGGCTACGCCCAAGCCATCCTTAATCTCGAGGAAGAATTGTACTATTTTGACATTGGTTTGCAAAGTCTTTTTTGAAATCTCGTGTTTACGTGAACATACCCGAGACGCTGGTCAACATTTGACACGAGTGCGAGAACCTGTCGCCCGAAATTCTCGTTGAATTGATGAAAAATGCCAAAAAACAAGACTGTATGGCAATAAGTTGTGACCGGCGCTCATTTGGCCGATATAGTTTTTTCGACTTGACCAATAAAATTCTAAAGGTCCAAATTAACATAAAAAAAACAGACGAAAAGTTTTTAATTCAGAAAAAAAGATACAGCCAAACAATATTGGATGACTTCTTTTGGCCCACCCTGCACAATTGTAATACATGTCACAATAATAGTAGAAGGTAATATTTATATCTAACTAGTAATAGCATTAGAAAATATTTAGGTACTTACTTGCTTTCATCACTGCTGTGTGGTCTTTTTAAACCAGTACCTATAGTCTTGACATCATCAAGGTGAACCACTTCTAAGGTTGTGTAGCCATCAAATTTGACTTTTAAACTATCCTCCCCAACATCTTCAATGAGGGCTTCATAAAATCTGTAAAGAGTATTATATTAAAAGAGAGCCTTATGCAATGGTTATCTGATTTATTTAATACTATTTAATATATAGTTATATAGTTATTCATGATTAAGTAATATTGTATAATAGCTTCTGTTTAATAGATATAATTATAATAAAATGATAAGTTTTACCATTAAACACATTTAACAGTAGCATTACTACATAAAATATAAACAATCATAACACATTCTCAGCAATATTCTCTTTTATATAATAATTCTAATACTCATGAAATATAGAAAATAACATTATTTAAATACATACCAAATACTGATATTTCTGCAGAAACAAACTAAATAATGTAGGTAATCTATTAGAATAGACAATGGTGACAATTAGTACTGTATAAAAAAATAATAATATCCTGGTTAGTGACTAAAAAGTTAAACATATAACTTTAACAAATAAGTATAACTTATGCCATAATCAAGGACGCAAATTTAAATCCCATATGACAATTAATGTTTGTAAGAACAGCAAACTGTTTTGCTGTAAATTTTAATTGTAATACCTAGACCAGTAGTCACTTTTTAACAAAGAAATAATTTCAAATATACTAAAAGACTCCATGTTTTTTCACTTTAAAAAGAGTATTAAAGAGCTCATTTTTAGCGCTCCTATTATATCATATTTTCTATTAAAAGGCATCATATTTTCTATTAAAAGGCCAATTGGCACAATAAAATAACTTTAAAACTTGACCAAGAGTTTGAGTACTCAATTGTATAATTGAGTAATATACAAACTATCACACTAATAAGTACAGTGAAATTAGTAAGATTGTATAATGAAACATAAAAGAATACATTGTATTACATAAATGTTCAATCTATTGATTCTGATTTAGGTAAATATCCACATAAACACCTGGACCCCAAATGTACAAAAAAATAACATGTTACTACTTACTGGCCATCTGCTCTCCATTTAGCCATGCATCTCTCACCAACTTGCCATCCTGATAAGTACTTCTGAGTAGCTTCGTCATCCTCCGCCTCCAACAGGGAAGCTGTAACATCATGATCATTACTAGAACCATGAATATTAGTCACTTTGGATTCACCATCTTGGGTTTTTATTAGATCTTGTGTCAACTCAATTACTTCTTCCAAATCCGCCTTAAGTTTCAGGAGCTCTTGATTCTCGCCATCAGTGAGTAACGCTGCCTCCACCTAAAAATAAACAATGCATAAATTATAAGCCATGTACACGCTATACAATCCTACGAAAACTAGTTTGGTCTCTAATTAAACAATACCTGCTGCAGTTGCAATTTATAGTTTCTTAAATCATCTGCCATATTAAAATACAATAACTAATACAATGTACTGAATAAAATAACATGTACTAGATCTAAGATGCTAATTTCACTCTGTTACAAAAATCAATTCGACTTTGTACATATTTGTGTAGATATTTTTCACAGCCTTTGTACGACAGTTTTTGACAATTTAAATGACATTTCGCATTTCATAAAATTGTCTCTGGTCATAATAAGGGAATTTTATGTGGAATGCTCACGAACTCTAAAGAAAAAGCGTGCCTAGAACCACTACTAACTTTTTGCTACTTTTTATTATCTTTTTAAATGAAAATTCGTGAAAGCTTTCATAAAAAATATCACCTTGTAAAAATTCGGACCCTCAATCCTCCACTTTTTTGTTTTCGTTTTTTGTCGCTAAAGTATGATAGCTAGGAAAATCACAGAAGTAGGTACCTCCTTCTGTAGAGAAATTTGTGCAACAAATATACAGTACCATTCGGTAAATTGCAAAAAGTTAATAGTTTTGTTATAATAATAATTAGCGTATAAACTTTCCACCTGAGGGCCAATTTTGAACGGAGATATAGAAAATAACACGATGTATTCTTATATTTTCTTGTTTTCATAATTTTCGTTTGGTCTTACACTCTGTCTATAAAGTCCTGAAAATAAATGAGGCCGCCACTGTGCTACACGTAGCAACCCTATTTAGTCTGAGAAAATAGTTTTCATACTAGTAATTTATTGAAATAAAATAAGTAATTTTGAAACACATTATATCTAATACTCAAGTAAGAAATTCACACAACTCATAATGAGATAATTCATTTTATTGGTTGAAACCCTAAGTGATTGAGAAATTTGAATAATTGTTATAACATGACCATTATAGAAGTAAAGTAGTGTTAGCCCTTTAAACATTTTAGATGACGATGTTTTATTTTTGTTTTATATGCACTATAGTCAAGCCATTTTAAATTTTGACAGTTGTTTTGAGCCATAAAATGTAACATAATTTAGTGTAAGAATTATGAGCCATAACGTAATTTTTCACTTCATGCAAAACAATTTTAGTGCTGCTACTATATGGCTGCTGCCACATGTATACCAAACTTAAAAAACTAAACTATAAATAATAATCGATTATCGATTAATCGCTTGTTATCTAAATCGATAAATCTCTTAATCGATTTCATACACCAACCCTAAACTACATGGGTCAAAATTCACCTATTAGAATGGTATAGGTATTAGAATAAATTCACGGATTGAATCAGAGTAATAAAAACGCATGTACACAGTTAACAAGGAGATTTATTCATCGCTTTCATCATAGGATTTTTTAAATATTCGCTGTTGAGATAACTTTCGTTGCCACCTTCATCGTCATCACTAAAGCTTTCTTTGCTGGTGCTATTATCGTCAGTATTTGCCCACAGGTGACGTCCTCTCTTGTAGTATTCTGATTGGAGCTTCTAAACGCGATAGCAACTGTTTTTCCAAGTTTCCGCTGTGATGCTGCTGAAGGCCCTTTTAGAAATTGCCAACATTTTGTGACCTGCGGGAACATAAATAGTTACTTGTTAGTGATGATTTTATAAAATATTCTGTTAATTTATATATCAATTCATCATCATCATAATACTTGGCCTACTGGTACCACGCTGGCCAGACGTACTGGTATAGGGTTTTATTTCAAGTTTTCTTTCTTTTTATTTCATAAAGATAATATTCACGGACAGTCCCTTAGTCGGTTTTTACGACACCCATGGGATGAGATGGGGTGGTGATATATTGTATTCTTCCTTCGTCACTACACGGAAGCTACTGATTTACTAACTATACTAATATTATTATTAAAAAAGATTTGATTATTGGTTTATTTGGAGGGGCGTATAGGGGGCAAAGAGGAGTAGAAAGGGAAAATAGGCTAGAAACTATTATTTTAACTATATTTTATACAGTTAATAATGATAAAAATTACTATACAAAAGAATATGCTTTATTATACAGGTTACCTTGTATGAAGAATGATAATGTATTTCCTTAGTTCTTCAGGCAAATCTTGATTTTTATATTACTAGGGAATTTCTTGTAGGCCTATTGCATTTAAAATTTTGCGTAGAACTTCAAGACTACAATTAAAATCCATCACAGTTCTAGCTATCACCTGCAACTATCTGAGGGTTGGTTGGAGCCTGAAATTTTACAAAAGTTATGTTGATTGAACATTTGATTATACTTTTACAATAAATTTAGACATACCTAGACACAAAATACAGGCAAAGAATGGGATGGAAAGAATAACTGCAATACCTAACTAAAATTTATTCAGTGTTAAATATTAACTAACAAGATATCATTTAACATGGAGTTACGAAGAACTAAATAATAAAAAAATTAATAAAATATTGCAATTAATTATTCATTGTCGACAGACCAGTTGATGCGAAAGTGACATAGTTAGTTTAGTTATCAACCGTAATATAGACATAAAGCAATTAATTCAAATTCAAAATTGTCATAAATCTTGACTGAATTATACTAATGCAACTGATAATGTATCAACAGAATAGGTCGTACTACAATATTTCTTCCTTTCAATGACAATCTTACCTAAAAATATGCTATGTACGCAATGCCTGTTTTTGGTCTCTAAATCGCAAATGGAGTGAATATATTACTTGAGACAGATTACAAAACACAGTAATACGATTACATACCTACCCATCAAAGTTGCAGTTCGCCCATAAATATCATCCAAATCACATAAAATTTGAGCAGCTTCGTGCTCCGTCAAACATTGATAAACAACTATAAAAATCACTTCCCACGTGCCACTTTGATTTACTCTACTCATTCTTTATGTTGTTCTTCGTAAGTCAGTATTAGTTTATTGTAGATTAATGAACTTATAAAAATCACAAAATGAAAACCGTTCCGCAACTTCTACTCGATGACAGCTCATGTACAAGTCTCTTTTGAATTTCAGTGTTGCCAGACACATGAACAATTTAGTTCCTCAAACTTTAATTTCTTGACTTTATAGACAACCTATACGTTGGCGTAAACACTTTTTTTTAGTGCTCTTAGTTTACCCGCTCGCGTATTTGAGCGTCACAAAATCTGATTCCAACTTTCACAATATTTTTGGGATGTTCACTAAATCATGAGCATGTTTTTAAAGGATTTTGAGAAAGTGGCCCTCAAAACACACGCACATGGTAATCGTTATGAGTAAAAACATGGCTACGTCCATGAAATACAATATTATTTGATTTAAAAAAAAGCGGACGTATTACGAAACTTGATAGAACGTGAACTGTCAAAAAACCAAACTTACGCTGGAAAGGGTGTAGCTATATAATATTCTAGATCTGTATTTCTTACATGTGATAAAAATATCGTTCATACTTTTTTTTTAATTTATCTTCGTGGGGATGAAACTTCACAAAAGAAGCTAAATATTTCTAAGGTTTTATACTCTACGCGTATCAGATTCCGTAGCACGTAGGTCTGGTGAAAACAGTTTAGTAATATAAGCACTGTAGTAGCTGCGACTAAAATCAAGTAGGCGAAAGTTTCAAACCCGTTAAATCACCACCAGCTTTAACCAATGGCAACTACCAATTTAGTAGTAAAATATCTGAAACCTAATATACAGGGGATGCTTAACCCATACCATCCAAACTATGGAGAAGCAAAGGTAGTCTTCTTACCAAAACTTGGGAAAGACTACACCAAAGCAAATAATTCAGACCAATCCATTTAAAATCTTTTTTTCTAAAAATACTTTATAAATTAGTGAACAAACACCTAAGTGATGAAGTTTTAACAACTAACTATCAGCTCCCCCAGCAACATGCATAAATATAAGAATGGCAGATCAATAGTTCCGGCACTTCACACGATTGTGCATTAAAAAGGCTCATTCTGTCAAAACCAACTCAGCTGTCGGCGAAGCCTAAAACATTGTTGTTTCACCAAACGTCGCGTGAGAAAGAGAACAACTCATAGAAAAGCAGTAAGAAACATGCACACGCACACGCGCTCGATTGTATTTATTACAAATCAAAATGTCGTTCAAAATATAAATATTGTTCTTCTTGATTGTTAGGGTTGACACTAATACTAGCTGTAGGTAGTTACTCAAAAAGTAATAAATCAGAAGTAAATAAAGATAACTAAAATGGGTTTTTAAAAAATATTTTATTGCAAGTTTTGTTGCGGAAGACACACCAAGCGAGACATCAATTTATCTTGTAAGTGGTGTACACAGAACAATTATACTCAAAGGAGTGGTGGTGTAGGTATGACCCCGTAAAACATTTTTTTTTTTTTTTTTTTAAGCTAAACTGTTTATTCTTGAGGCAGTTTTTTAGACCGTGCATCGTTAATAGGGGTTCCATACAGTACACAATAATATCTTACTTCACATACAGTACATGAAGTTAATTTTAGCTGGATTTTAAAAAAAAGAAGAAAAATCATATAATTTTCTAATTAAAAAACCGACTTCAACAGGAGTCGGTTAAAAACCATGCTGATTACAATTTCTAAGATTAGTATTAAATAAATTTCTGCAGTTGTCTTCATCATAAGATCATGTTTGTGTAAAGTTTTTATTATTACGAATAAAATAAGCCCAAACACTAGGTAGCTGCTATATACCGTTGAAAAGTTTCCTCGACCCTCAGTCGTCTTCATCATCAGATCATGTTTGTGTAAAGTTGTGTAAAGTTTTCATCAATACAATTAAAATAAGCCCAAACACAAGGTAGCTGCTATATGCCGTTGAGGTGTTCCCTCGACTCTCGGTGGTCTCCAGGATCTGACCAGTTCTAACTCTTGATTATTTTTATTAAAAATAAATAATAATCATAAAATCTGGAAATGATAGTTGACAAGAAATGATACTTGATTATACCCTTTCCACTATATTTAACAACATTTGACAGATTGACGTTAGTGACGTTCAGCACTATCTCGAATGTAATGCCATTCGATTGTAAGCGATGTCGCGATTTTTCAAATTACTTTATTTTACACATTTGGATCCTTACATCAATTTACATTATCATTTTATGATTGTTTTTTTCTTCTATGTTAAGAGAATTAGCCTATAGCTTAAAATGATAAAATTATAGTTAGCTTAGGTATTATTTAAAATTCATAATTTATCGTGACACATTCGCGGGTTATTAGCTAATCTAAAATATCATATTACATTTTATAAACGTATTATAAAGAGTTCAGGTTTATACATAGCATTTATTTCTACCGATTATTTGTAATTTGTTTCATAATGGTGGTAATCGTTATGAGTGTCCATCACTAAGTAACCATGGTAACTGAAAAAAACATGGGTACGTCCATGAAATATAATATAATTTGTTCGAAAAATAAGCGGAAGTATTACGAAACTTCATGGACGTGAACTGTCAAAAAGCTAAACTTACGCTGGAAGGGGTATAGTCATTCAGATACCGGGGCGGGGGTGAGTCACGTAAATATTAAAAAAAAAATACAAAATGAATTACAAAAATAAATACAGTTTGTGCAATGTGACAGCCTTAGCTATGCTCTATTGCCTTTACGCCATGTATGTCTAATACGCAGTTCACCTACCTCGCGTTATGACTAGTCAAAAGAATAAGTAGGCATAACGCTAGTTAGACTTGCTTCGATATAGACCAACAGCTGTAAAGGCCAAATAATAACCAGACCAACTGAGATTTAGTCTTCTCAACACTTGGATTTGGTTAACCGGCTATTAGCTTGCACAAAGATTAAGTATTGATATTTGACCATGATAAAAAAACTAAAAACTTAAACAAAAAAGAATCCCGCAAGAATTCATCGCACCAACAATAGTCTGGAAGGTTGGCATAAACGTATGAATGCTCGAATGGGCTATAAACTGTCTTTAATTCATTTTCTATACAAATTAAAAAAATAATCCCGTTGGCAAAACTTAAAACTTAAACAAAATCTGTTTAAAGGCAACACAAGAAGAAGAATAGATATAATTTTCAATAAAAAACATAAAAGGGAACTAGAAAAACTAAAAAATAATGAAATAAATACGTTATATTTCATAAAAAATATTAACAAAATTAAAAAGGATCTCATTAATATTCACGGTCATTAAATATGCATGTCCAAAACCTTTTCAAAATGTGTTTAGTGAGCATTTACCTATTTTACATTTAATTTTGGCAAAGTGAATCTTATTATTTAGTTTTTTTATTACTTATTTGTTGTCCTAGTAAAGGTAGGTATAAGTATACTACTACCGGTGGTTCGTTTAAGTTTAGTTTTTAATATTAACATATTTTTTAAAGAACTAGTGTTTTACTCTTTTCATCACCTTCCTTTTAGACTTTAGGTAGGTGAACTGCGTATTAGGCCTACATAGCGTAAAGGTTAGGCATAACGCGATAAAGACCATGTAAGATTAAGGCATAAAGCGAAGTAGTCCTCATCCGAAGTAAGCAAATGGCGACCTAGGCAAACATATACTTAGGCTAAAAGCTATTGAAAATGACATTTAGTCATAACGCGAGGTATACCGTATTTATCCTTACTTGATTTATTTAGTAAACAAACACCACATATTGCAAATTCACTATACCCTTTCCACTATATTTAACGACATTTGACAGATTGACGTTAGTGACGTTCAGCAGTATCTCGAATGTAATGCCATTCGATTGTAAGCGATTTCGCGATTTTTCAAATTACTTTATTTTACACATTTGGATCCTTACATCAACTTACATTATCATTTTATTATTGTTTTTTTCTTCTATGTTAAGAGAATTAGCCTATAGCTTAAAATGATAAAATTATAGTTAGAGTAGGTATTATTTAAAATACATAATTTATCGTGACACATTCGCGGGTTAAAGCTAATCTAAAATATCATATTACATTTTATAAACGTATTATGAAGAGTTCAGGTTTATTCATAGCATTTATTTCTACCGATTATTTGTAATTTGTTTCATAATGGTGCTAATCGTTATGAGTGTCCATCACTAAGTAACCATGGTAACTGAAAAAAACATGGGTACGTCCATGAAATACAATATAATTTGTTCGAAAAATAAACCGAAGTATTACGAAACTTTATGGACGTGAACTGTCAAAAAGCTAAACTTACGCTGGAAGGGGTATAGTTTTTACATCAATAGCACACTTTGATATGGATGAAAATTTCTGGAAAGTAGCATTAAACGTTTATGCAATAGAAAACACGTAAATCACTTTGATTTATCCACTATCTTTCGTAAATTTTAAATAAATGTATTTTTTTCCAACATAAAATTTCACAGATAAAATTATTTTTACGATTTGAAATTTGTAGATTATAGAATTTTGTTCTTGATTCCTATACATTTTTCAAAGATTAAAGACTAAAGTCTTTAGTCTGTGGTTGACACGACGCCATATATGTTTACGTTTTAGAGCAAGTCTGTTTAAATAGACAGTAGGTGAACTGCGTATTAGACATACATAGCGTAAAGGTTGTTATTGTAATAATAGGTGAATTTTGACAGTTGATTTTAGTCAAGAATGTCACTGATGTAGGTATTTTATCTAACTGGTTATGCATCTGATAATAATTGGATCTCTTTGATAAAAGAAATTACGAAACTTCTTACTGGCAAGCGATACGTAATTGTCATAAATTACATAAATTAAAGTTTATTAAAGTTTAAAAAAAAATATTCGGTAACATTCGACGACGGTCGGCTCGCTGTCGTACCTCCCCTCCGCCGACCCGAGGGGTGCAGAAAGTGGAGGCGAGATGCAAGATGTCGATGGCGGAAACGAGCACGGTAAAATTTCCTAAATTGGTTTTGGGAAAAAGGTAATACTTTAGAATGTATCTAGTCAATATAAAATTATTTGAATTTTCGAATAAATAATCTATTCCTATTCCCAAAATATATTTACCTTTATAAACGGTTAATCCTATTTTATTACGCTAAAAGTTGTCATAAAATGTGCATAGAATTATGAACTTTGAAGCCTCATAACTTGTAAATGAATATTTTTTTTACTGTTTTATTAATCAATAAGACTAGATAATAACGAGACAAAACGATATCATCTATAGTTTTGAGTATTTATTATCTAATGAAGGAGGAATTAACTTTCTTTGTTTGTATGGAATTGCGATTGAATTGTTTCCCCTTAAACAGTATTGGCAAAGTACAAAAACAAACATTTTGCAGCCTTCATAGACTCACCCCCGGTTTCCGAATGTCTGATCAAGTAAGTAAGAACAATAAAACAAGTGTCAAAATTCTTATCTACTATCATTTTCAGGCACTAAAAGGAGACGGTTTTTTTTTGTTCGGCGAATAGGCCTAGTCACAAATTGTGCGAGTTTAGGAATAAAATGCATACCGTTTATTCCTTATAATCTCTAGATAGACAGTCTGCATATATCAAAACTCCATCAAGAGGGAATACTCTGAAATAGGACAATCAAAACATGACTCTAGTGATAACCTAAAATCTCACAACAGCGATTGTCTAATGAATATACACTAATAAGGCAACCAAGACCTCTCGAAATATCGAATATTTGCTGGCTATTGCTTGTAGATCTAAAATAATAAGGTAAGTAAAGAGAAACAATACACTATATATAATATATGACACAAGAAATATTTATTACTGTTCACAAATTAACACAGTCATCTCATAAAGCAGTATTTCATCTTAAACAGACGCAGGTGGCTCAAGCTCACCTAAAAGCAGAGTCCAAGATAAAAACCACACTTTACACATCACAATGCACAGCAGCTAACAGTGACTGTGCCTCTGCTCAATAAGCAATAACAACAGTATCCAGCAAGAGCAGCTTTAGTGTGTATTATGCACTCTATCTAAAGATCCCATTTTTATAAAATATAAAAGTACATATAAATTATGCATTTATCTAATATTTTTTTTTTTAAATGGCGATTCTAAGATTACGCCAATGACCAGTTAAAACAGTACTTTTAGTAGACGAGCAAGGTAATCAAAATTTGTTGTTATACATAAATACGTGTTATTCTGTATTTATCTAATAAAATCTGAAACAATAACAACGTTGTCATGCATGACAGTGTCAAACTGATTGAAACTGTACTACAGAGTATCTGCTACTGGCTGTTATGCCCGATTTACACATCGACAAGTACAGTAGCGAGTTAAGTAGTATTTTAAGATTAAGTTGATTTAAATAGAGTTCCATCCTATTTTTTGGCGAGTTAAGTACGAAGTAGCCCCCTCTCTCGCGTCTCGCCAACTTAACTTGCCAAAAAATAGGATGGAGATCTATTTAAATCAACTTAATCTTAAAATACTACTTAACTCGCTACTGTACTTGTTGATGTGTAAATCGGGCATTATTTACGTTTCGTTCTACCATTATTTTTAAAGTACGTTACTTGATAATTTGTATTAACATGGTATTAACCATTAAAATAAACCTAAGAACGTTCCAAAACAAGCATTTTTAGGTGTAATCCTTTTTTATTATTATTTCATTATTCCCTCTTCGTTTAAGTATAATTTGTGTTCGGTTAACTATATTAAGATAATAACTATTTTTGTGAGTAATATGAATAATAAACAGTAGAAAAAAAACCGTCTCCTTTGACACTTGATTAAGTAGTTGATTTTAACTTGATCAGTCATTCGGAAACAAGGGAAAAGAAAGAGCTTTTAAATAAACTTACAACAAGAAGGAGGAAGGCACTCCTTGAAAAAAAATATGAGTTCAACTTGTCAATAAATAGTAAAAATCAACAAAAGTGTGGTTCAGTCAGACAGCGGCGAACACTAACATAATAACGAATGTAGCTAGAGAATGCCTTTAGGGAGGAGTTCTATCACGACTACTAAGAAACATAGTAGTAGATAGTCTTACAAAAAACTAAATTATCAAGGATACACTAACATTGCATTTGGAGAGACACCTTAACCTACAATTTTTTTTTCTTTTTTGTAACTTTCATAGTGATGATTGTTTTTTCGAAATATTTCTCTTCAAAAACTCAATTTCGTTGTTTATTCTCTTTTCGATAAGATTGGAGTCAGCTCGTTCCTGTTTTAGATCTTGCTTTTATTGAGTTTTTCATAATACGCATTATTTAGGAACGCCAACATTCATTTGCATGTTTCTGTTCGTAATTAATAAAGTAGGAATGTCGTGGCATTCACCACGTATCTCACGAAAGCTTTACCATGTATTCGTATTCGAGAATTTGGAGAGACTTGTATGTACCAAGTTTTTGGAATACTTTATTTGAGTAAATTGTGTGTAAATAGGTACCTATGTTGATAGGTAAATATTGTAGATCATGTAGATTGGCCTGTAATTGTACTTAATATAAATGTTTAAAAATAGTCGGTTCTATAATTTTTGTAAACAATTATTTTTTGTCTTCAAATAGGCTACATGCTGAAACAGTAAGAGGATATAATTGTTTACTTGAAAACCGTTTGAAAGAGAATTTCAAAAGAAATAAATAATAAAATGTGATGTTGTGCAGAGACCTGTAGGGATTCTAACATCTTGTTCTCGAATTGAATTAATAACTAAAATTAAGGTTAAAATAACTTCTCTTATAATTTTGTTTTAAACTAGCACGTATTTTCTTGTGTTATAAAAATATGTAGGTACATTACTCAATTACAATAAGATATTAGGTTCAAAATAGTATCCCTACTCAGATTTTCTCTTTCTCTTGTATGGAGTAGGCAGGCACGCTTGATTAGTTGCACTTCTTCGCTTTATTTACTAAACTTCAATTAGTAATTAACTTTATCATTAGGTTCCTTATCGATAATATATGTTTGTGCGTAAGTAGTTAATATCAACCTCCTCTTATTACGTATTATATTTTTTATTATGTTATTATCATTTAACCGAAAACAAGGCCTCATTAACTTTTTCAAACGCTATGTTGTTATCTAGCAGTAGAAGGCAAAAACACAGGAAAGCCATACGGAAGAGCACGGATATACAACCTAACCTAACGGTAAGTTTTCGCTAAAATCAAATTATTACAAAATATTTATTAATCACTTTACGTTACGTTATTACTGCTTGCTGATTTTAGTAAACCTGAATAGTGTTATTTAAGTTTCGACTGAATTAAAGAAAGCGTTATATTTCGCGACAAAAAATGTTTTAAATCCGATAAGGATGGCTGAAAATATTAAGGAAATTTTAAAAATATATTAGGCTATGTAACATTGGATAAACCTTATCCTAAAGTTGACAACGACTAATCATCATCTTTAAAACTTTAGATGTTTCCTCACAAAATTCATAGGTAGGTCCATTTAATTGGGAGTTTTCTGTACTAAATAATAAAAAAGTGACCTAAATGAACATGGTCCCTAGAGTTTTCACAAGCCCGTAATGAAGTTTTATATGGGTAGGGCATCCTGTCAAGTTTTTTGACAGGACGCTCAGTTCCTGACATCAGACCCCTTGTTGCATAAAATTTTGTTAAAAATATAATTCACTTTCATAAAAGTTGTAAACTGTTTTGTCGTTTGCTGAAATTATGAAATGAATAATTTAAAAATTAAAATTAAATACGAAATGTTAAAAACAAAGCAGATGATTTAATAATTTGTTTTGATATTAGTAGTACCTACTTACCTACCAACTACCAACATATACCTACCTATTTAGAATAGGTATTTTAAATAATTTAATCTTACACGAAAATACTCAGTATGAAATAATGTGGGTCGGTAGGTATAGGTCAATAACTTCAAAATAATAATACCGATCTAAGGGACGTGACAGGGTAGGTAAAGACATTTTATATTATTTATCCCTAGTAGGTATATAAGAGTGCCTACTAAGTATTAAATAGGTATTTTTAAATAAGTAAGATCTAAAAATAGAAAAGAAAGTACACGAAATACACTTGCGAATTCTCAATGTCTGGGGATGAAAGTCATTGTCACGTGTGTTTTGGCCGTAAAGACAGATCAGAGACGTGCCTGGGTAGCGAAGTGTACTAAAACAGAGTGTACGTAGGTATATTCTTTCATTGAGTCGACATTACGTAATGTTTGACGTCACAGACCCACAACTAAACAGCCAACCCAATATTTGCGACTACTTGCATTCATATTTAAGTAATTCTAAAAGATTTGTGGTACCTTAATGCTTTACTTAATAATATTCAATAAATTATTAATAATTAGGTAGAGGTAAAACACTGTAGCGGAAGTTAAAACTAAATATTTTATCTTATTTCGCAGAATTTGCAAAGTAAAGCCTGATTCTATTATCCTTTGCCTAATTTTATAAAAAAATCTTTAGAATAACCGTCTACATAAAATCTATTTATTGTGTCTTACACACCTACATCGTCATTACTCATTATCTCACCAAGCGCATTTCACATCATCGCATAAGCGCGTAAATCTACGCATATTGAGGAAATGCCTACTCAAGTAAACTAATAGCCTTTTATATTCAAAACCCCTGTAGACAAATGATTAATATATTTTAGGGACAATAAAGTATTTGTCTATAGTAATACGTGTGCCTGCAAGATACCCGCGTAACCGTATCACCCCCTTCTACCCGCCTCTACGTAGAACAGTTTTCGGAGCAAATTCACCTATACCAAGACTTGTTAGGTTGGCAAATAAATGTAGTGACCTGGTGGATATCCACGCAGACTCGTTTAACAAGTTTCGGTCCACACTATTGAAATTTTACAAGGCCAAATGCCAATAATTCTAAACTCTCTTTTTAACCTCTTTTTCATCTCTTGTTTTTTTTTGTTTTTCCTGGTTCTTTTAATACTCATGTTTGTCAATTAAGACATTATGCTATTGTTATGGTTATTAAAAGGTATATTTAATTTAGTATTTAAGTAAGTATAAGGCAGTGATTATTCAGTGCATGTTGTATTTGCCTATAATTATTTGTTACATTTTGTTTAATTTTATATTAAGAATGTGTTCCTACTGCTTGTAACAGTGTAAACAAATGTTAGCAACTCTTAATAAATAAATAAATAAATATCCAATTCCTGTATGTATGAAGGTATTTATGCGATTTATAAATATCGACCATTGAGTAGGTAAGTAAGTTGTTAAAAGACTTTTTGTTAAGTAAATGCAAATCTAAGTAAGTATTCGATTCTACTTAAAAGCTATTTTTATGTAGCAGGATATGCAGACTTTATGGAGCTAAAAGCTTATACGATATTTAAGTACGTGCGACAGCTGTTAATATTAATACTTATGTGTTATATTGCAACACTTATGTACGGTCCTGTTTCATATTGTATGCATTTTATTACACACTTTATTGTATCTTAAACTGTCTGTATTATTGATCGTTGCTCTTTCTATTAAGAAACCTGCTGGGTTATTAAATTGACAGATGTCTAGATTTTATGAAAGCATAAACATGTCCCTAACACAAACGTACACAGAAATGTCCTTAACAGAAACATAGAACAGTGAGGTTTAGGACAATAATTTATTTATAGATTGCTTAAACAATTGTCCTACGTGGGTTTCGATCCGCGACGTCAGCTGCATACCGTGAAAGTCCACCACGGAGGCAGTTATTATTAGTAGTATCAAGAGCCTATTTTGTCTCACTACAGGGCAATGGCCTTCCTTTTAGACTTTCAGTTATTGCGATCCTTAGCTTGTGTTGCCAATTCTTTTCGAAGGCTTCTTGTTCATCTTGGACGGTGATTGTTAAGTAGGTAAATATAATTGAATTATTACCACAGTCTCTGTAATGGACGCTGGTTATCCTTCGACATTGTCTATCTATACTTGCTAGAATTCATTAGACTGGTGATGGTATTTAGGTAACCTGTAGCATTACCAGTGTAACATTACCTTACCTATACCTGGCGCTGCCCATATTAAGTCGTCGGGGGAGTCCGAGCTCCGCTTATTAAGAAACTTCCAATAAATGGTCCCTATTTGAGAACCTTTCTGCCGTAAATGTTGCCCGTTGCCACTTTTATCAATATTGACTTGTTATGGTTCTATATATGAACATATGATCCACTCTGGATACACTTTCACTTGATTTCATCACTCACACGTACTACGAGGAATCTCCCAATTTTTGTATGCCAATCTTATGCCGATTTTGTTAAAACGTCGAATACATAGTATTATCTAAATACTAAAATGAATAGAAAACAATGTAAATATGCTATCAAATATTTTATTTTTTCCAATTTAGGTACTTTTGTAAGTAATCCGAAATTCGACGACTATACGAGTATAATGAAAAAAAAACATTTTAAAAAGTTATAACTTTGGCGAATCTAAAACAAACTCTGATTAAACAATCGTTCCGTTGAACGAGACTACTTAATAATGCAAGAACTTGTTCTTCGAGTCCGAATTTATCTGAATATAACTATGACAAACATAATAGAGTGTTTTAAGTAAAAACTGAAGATTAAATTTCTGAATCAGAAGAACTTAATTTAACTAAAAAAGACAAGTTGGTATAGTATCAAGTTGTATTTGTTTGTATGTTTACTGTCTAGAGTATTCTGTGAAGTTATCGTATTCCTACTTCACTCGTAATTCGTTAAGGTGTAATAATTTTAACAAAGATATTTCATTAGATCCGATTAGCTGGTGGCTTAGTTCATTGTTAGTCCTTAACCATAGAGGTACACTCTGTCTATAAAGTCCTGAAAATAAATGAGGCCGCCACTGTGCTACACGTAGCAACCCTATTTAGTCTGAGAAAATAGTTTTCATACTAGTAATTTATTGAAATAAAATAAGTAATTTTGAAACACATTATATCTAATACTCAAAAGAAATTCACACAACTCATAATGAGATAATTCATTTCATTGGTTGAAACCCTAAGTGATTGAGAAATTTGAATAATTGTTATAACATGACCTTTATAGAAGTAAAGTAGTGTAAGCCCTTTAAACATTTTAGATGACGATGTTTTATTTCTGTTTTATATGCACTATAGTCAAGCCATTTTAAATTTTGACAGTTGTTTTAAGCCATAGAATGTAACATAATTTTTAGTGTAAGAATTATGAGCCATAACGTAATTTTTGACTTCTGCAAAACAATTATGTTCTATGGTTTTAATTTTATTGCTGCTAATAAATCGCTGCTGCCACATGTATACCAAACTTAAAAAACTAAACTATAAATAATAATCGATTATCGATTAATCGCTTGTTATCTAAATCGATAAATCTCTTAATCGATTTCATACACCAACCCTAAACTACATGGGTCAAAATTCACCTATTAGAATAGTATGGGTATTAGAATAAATTAACGGATTGAATCAGAGTAATAAAAACGCATGTACACAGTTAACAAGGAGATTTATTCATCGCTTTCATCATAGGATTTTTTAAATATTCAATGTTGAGATAACTTTCGTTGCCACCTTCATCGTCATCACTAAAGCTTTCTTTGCTGCTGCTATTATCGTCAGTATTTGCCTCTTCTCTTGTAGTATTCTGATTCGAGCTTCTCGACGCGATGGCAACTGTTTTTCCAAGTTTCAGCTGTGATGCTGCTGAAGGCCCTTTTTAGAAATTGCCAACATTTTGTGACCTGCGGGAACATAAATAGTTACTTGTTAATAATGATTTTATAAAATATTCTGTTATTTTATATATCAATTCATCATCATCATAACTGGGTACTTGGCCTACTGGTACCACGCTGGCCAGACGTATTGGTATAGGGTTTTATTTCAAGTTTTATTTATTTTTATTTCATAAAGATAATATTCACGGACAGTCCCTTAGTCGGTTTTTACGACACCCATGGGATGAGATGGGGTGGTGATATATTGTATTCTTCCTTAGTCACTACACGGAAACTACTGATTTACTAACTATACTAATATTATTATTAAAAAATATTTGATTATTGGTTTATTTGGAGGGGCGTATAGGGGGCAAAGAGGAGTAGAAAGGGAAAATAGGCTAGTAACTATTATTTTAACTGTTTTATACAGTTAATAATGATAAAAATTACTATACAAAAGAATATGTTTTATTATACAGGTTACCTTGTATGAAGAATTATAAATAATGTCTATCCTTAGTTCTTCAGGCAAATCTCGATTTTTATATTACTAGGGCATTTCTTAAAGGCCTATTGCATTTAAAATTTTGCGTAGAACTTCAAGACTACAATTAAAATCCATCACAGTTCTAGCTATCACCTGCAACTATCTGAGGGTTGGTTGGAGCCTGAAATTTTACAAAAGTTATGTTGATTAAACATTTGATTATACTTTTACAATAAATTTAGACATACCTAGACACAAAATACAGGCAAAAAATGGGATGGAAAGAATAACTGCAATACGTAACTAAAATTTATTCAGTGTTAAATATTAACTAACAAGATATCATTTAACATGGAGTTACGAAGAACTAAATAATAAAAAAATTAATAAAATATTGCAATTAAGTAGGAGGTGGCGAGATGAGCTAGATAGGGCACAAAAACACTGGCCTTCATTGGCCAAGGACCGACAGTTGTGGAAATCAAAGGGAGAGGCCTTTGCCCAGCAGTGGGATGATAAGGGCTGATACGATACGATACGATACGAATTATTCATTGTCGACAGACCAGTTGATGCGAAAGTGACATACTTAGCTTATACAATTTTTCAGACAGGAAAGGTACGGTGACATTTGATCTTTTCCGTGTTACTTAGTTTACTTTTGTAGAATTTAAAAATAAAAGCTATCAATTTATGAATCCGAACTGATAGAAAAATAAAAATATTATTTAGACGTTAAGTAATATTTAATTCAATTATATGAAATATTCACCCATCTTCAACCCTAATATTTAAAATATAAACATATACAGGTTGTCTATAAAGTCAAGAAATTAAAGTTTGAGGAACTAAATTGTTCATGTGTCTGGCAACACTGAAATTCAAAATAGACTTGTACATGAGCTGTCATTGAGTAGAAGTTGCGGAACGGTTTTCATTTTAAGATTTTTATAAGGGTGAATATCAAAAAGTTTAATTTTTTGTCAATTTTGGTGGCAATTTTTATTTTTCAGTTTTCATGAAAAATAATCACGTAATATGAAAAAGGACAGTCTACTATATAAGTTACTGTAAGAGGGCCGTCTATATCTCGATAGGTTTTTAAGATATTTAAGTTTAAAGTCTGTAGTGACCACCAAAATTGAAATTGATACACCAAAATGGAAATGCCCACTGAATTTGAAAATAAACAACACCAAAATTGAATTTTTACCATTTAGACTCGTAAAGGATAAAATAACACATGATTTTACATAATTAAGATATTTATATTTAATATATTTATTGGTTTTTCAATGTTACGTCAATAACCGGGAATAACTATTTTTTAAATCAAATTATCACAATCATCAATCACTAGGAATCAAATAACATTTAAAATGATAAAAAAAATTACAATATTTTGAATACAATTGTTAAACAATTATACTATTTAAAAAAAACTAAAACATTAATAACAAAAATATTTCCTTCAATCCGATAACTAGTTTAAAAAAAATAACTTTTTTAAACTGTTTTTAAAAAGTTATTTTTTTTTTAAATTATGCATTACAATTTAACGAAATCACCAAACGAAATGAATTCGTTTTACAATCAGTCTTTACTCTTAAAATATAATTTTACGTAATAAGCCTTATTGAGAGTGCCAAGCTGTCTCTGTTCGTGGCCTAAGCAAATTAATAGTCGGAGTCATAGAAATGGCATCTTCGCAATCAGAGGGTTGAATTTCGGCATCTACATTGTTATTGCTTGGTAACCTGTAAAAACCCAAAAGCGTACCATGAAGGCATTAAGTGGAGCTGTATAAGCGCTGAGGCTCGACACAAGACAGAAAACGTAATGTCACTGGATTCTTGAATTTTTTGGACGAAATAGCTTCGTGCACGTTCATGGTGGAACCATGAAAAGGTTTTAACGAATTAGGAGTAAGCCAGGCCTTTTCAGTGATTTCATAGTCTTAACCATTATATTATCTGTCATTTGATTATCTATTTTTTAATAGCTTATTAACATTTTGTAATCTTTAAACGTGTTTCCTGTAAGTACAATTATCTCTTCTTAGTTCTGTTATTCTAAGTCGTAATAAATTTAGCTCCTTAGCTTCAACTACTTGGTATCGTCTAAACTTATTCTTAAATTTACGTTTAAAATCTACTGAAGTAGCTGATGATGCACCTGAATTTAGACTATCTAGGCACATCATACATACTGTGTTAGCAGTATTAGTCAAAACACTAATACTGCTAACACATGGCGAAGTAGGGCGTGATTGTTCCAGAATTTGAACGGGACTGCTCGTGCGAAGATGTAGATTTGAACTACTTGTGATTGTTGGTAATTTTCTAGACCGTAAGCATCTAGTAACAGTAGCATGTTGATTTGTACTCTCTTCATCACATTGGACAGACCTTGTTACATAACTGCAGCTTGAAGAGAGTCATAGTCAGCTCGAACATTACCTGAGTCTTGCTGTGGTCTGCAGCTAGTATGTACGTGCTGAGTTGATGCATTTGATTCTTCTTCTACCAGTCTTTTCAAGGCTTTTTTCTTTGGTATATTTTATTTATTTCTTTGTAAAGCTGAAGGATCTCGTTTCGACATTTGTCGCTGTAAAACAAGTTTACCTTCTTGCTTTTTTTAAAATCTTTCCCTTTCTTTTTTTATTACAGCTTCTGCTTCTTCAGGTTTGTTTTTAATTCTTGCTTTTCTCTTTATACTCTTTTTAAGCAGTCTCTCTCAGCAAATATGTCGGTGCTCCGTTTGTTGTGCAGTTTTAACATAGCATCACAAGTCATCAAAAGCTGGCTCAGAAAGTTACTGAAACATTATAACTTACTTATAACACTACTAAACATTTATGGAGTGAATATAACTATGAAATAATTTTTCTCCATTAATGTTACGCACGCGACAGTACAAATCTAGTATAATACGTAGGTGCTTCATCATATCATCCTATAGACGCCCACTGCTGGACATAGGCCTCCTCCAAACATTACCACCCTGCGCGGCCTTGTGACTCCCTCATCCGTCGGCTTCCCGCCGTCATACGTACGTAGGTGCTTACAATGTGTCAATTTTAGTGGCTCGTTTTCAATTTTGGTGCCATGAAAATGCCACCAAAACCACCAAAATTGAACCACCAATATTGAAACCAGACATAAAAATAATCAGAAACAGTAGGGGGTTAAGGTTACCACTAAGTGAGTGTAGTTAACTTAAACATTATCTCAATGTGTATCTATAGACTTAGTTATTTATCCATAAAACAACAAATTGAATAAAAAATCGATCCACCAAAAATTTGAAAAATCTTGTCGCCCATGCCACCAAGGTAGATAGTTACCTTTTTAGCGGGAAATCACAACACTTATACACATAACTGCTACATGCAAACGCGGGCCCACAACTGAGACACTCGACACAATAAAACGCTATACGCATATGTCGTACAAAACTCGTGGTATAGTCAGTTGAATAAATGCCACCAAAATTTTAATTTTTCTTGAGACAAACTTTGATTAGGTATTTCGTGTATCTATAATAGATATATTTATACATCTTTAATGTTTTTAAATTGTTTATTTTATATATTAACATATATAATTGCGTATTTAGTAAAGTAACATGAATTGTAAACGTAGCGAATGAAATTGTATAAAAATATGGAGTTGGGACAAGCCACCTAACTAGAAATTTTAAGACACTTTATTTTTTTTTTAATTATTTACATATTTATAACAAAATTGGATCATGGCCCTGAATAAATATAGTTTCGTAGTTGATTACAAAAAAAATATCAGCACTGAAATCTTATTTTACACCTAGATTCTCAACGAAGACACGAAAAATTTGCCCGTTTGATATTGACCCATAAGTTTATTAAT
This sequence comes from Schrankia costaestrigalis, assembly GCA_905475405.1. NCBI lineage: Eukaryota > Metazoa > Arthropoda > Insecta > Lepidoptera > Erebidae > Schrankia > Schrankia costaestrigalis. The sequence continues at coordinate 10,894,341 of FR997827.1, forward strand.
CTACAAAAAACTAATACTGACTTACGAAGAACAACATAAACAATGAGTAGAGTAAATCAAAGTGGCACGCGGGAAGTGATTTTTAAAGTTATAAGGTGTTGTTTGAAGGAGCACGAAGCTGCTCAAATTTTATGTGATTTGGATGATAATGGGCGAACTGCAACTTTGATGGGTATGTAATCGTGTTACTGTGTTTTGTAATCTGTCTCAAGTAATATATTCACTCCATTTGCGATTTAGAGACCAAAAACAGGCATTGCGTACATAGCATATTTTTAGGTAAGATTGTCATTGAAAGTAAGAAATATTGTAGTACGACCTATTCTGTGGATACATTATCAGTTGCATTAGTATAATTCAGTCAAGATTTATCCCAATTTTGAATTTGAATTAATTGCTTTATGTCTATATTATATAGAAAGGTATCCTACTAGGATGTAAATTAAACTTTACAATCATAACCTTACAATTACGGTTGATAACTAAACTAAGTATGTCACTTTCGCATCAACTGGTCTGTCGACAATGAATAATTAATTGCAATATTTTATTAATTTTTTTATTATTTAGTTCTTAGTACTTAACTCCATGTTAAATGATATCTTGTTAGTTAATATTTAACACTGAATAAATTTTAGTTAGGTATTGCAGTTATTCTTTCCATCCCATTCTTTGCCTGTATTTTGTGTCTAGGTATGTCTAAATTTATTGTAAAAGTATAATCAAATGTTCAATCAACTTTCAATCAACTTTTGTAAAATTTCAGGCTCCAACCAACCCTCAGATAGTTGCAGGTGATAGCTAGAACTGTGATGGATTTTAATTGTAGTCTTGAAGTTCTACCCAAATTTTTAAATGCAATAGGCCTACAAGAAATGCTCTAGTAATATAAAAATCGAGATTTGCCTGAAGAACTAAGGAAAGACATTATTTATCATTCTTCATACAAGGTAACCTGTATTGTAAAGCATATTCTTTTGTATAGTAATTTTTCTCATTATTAACTGTATAAAATAGTTAAAATAATAGTTTCTAGCCTATTTTCCCTTTCTACTCCTCTTTGCTCCCTATACGCCCCTCCAAATAAACCAATAATCAAATCTTTTTTAATAATAATATTGGTATAGTTAGTAAATCAGTAGTTTCCGTGTAGTGACGAAGGAAGAATACAATATATCACCACCCCATCTCATCCCATGGGTGTCGTAGAAACCGACTAAGGGACTGTCCGTGAATATTATCTTTATGAAATAAAAAGAAACAAAACTTGAAATAAAACCCTATACCAATACGTCTGGCCAGCGTGGTACAAGTAGGCCAAGTATTATGATGATGATGAATTGATATATAAAATAACAGAATATTTTATAAAATCATCACTAACAAGTAACTATTTATGTTCCCGCAGGTCACAAAATGTTGGCAATTTCTAAAAGGGCCTTCAGCAGCATCACGGCTGAAACTAGGAAAAACAGTTGCCATCGCGTCGAGAAGCTCCAATCAGAATACTAAAAGAGAGGACGTCACCTGTGGGCAAATACTGACGATAATAGCAGCAGCAAAGAAAGCTTTAGTGATGACGATGAAGGTGGCAAAGAAAGTTATCTCAACATCGAATATTTAAAAAATCCTATGATGAAAGCGATGAATAAATCTCCTTGTTAACTGTGTACATGCGTTTTTATTACTCTGTTTCAATCCGTTAATTTATTCTAATACCCATACCATTCTAATAGGTGAATTTTGACTCATGTAGTTTAGGGTTGGTGTATGAAATCGATTAAGAGATTTATCGATTTAGATAACAAGCGATTAATCGATAATCGATTATTATTGTTGTCTTTTAAAAAAGAAAGAAAGAAATAAAACATCGTCATCTAAAATGTTTAAAGGGCTAACACTACTTTACTTCCATAAAGGTCATGTTATAACAATTATTCAAATTTCTCAATCACTTAGGGTTTCAACCAATGAAATGAATTATCTCATGAGTTGTGTGAATTTCTTACTTGAGTATTAGATATAATGTGTTTCAAAATTACTTATTTTATTTCACTAAATTACTAGTATGAAAACTATTTTCTCAGACTAAATAGGGTTGCTACGTGTAGCACAGTGGCGGCCTCATTTATTTTCAGGACTTTATAGACAGAGTGTAAATTTTAAAATCGTATGCGCGACTCGGAACACATCTCAATAGAGATTGACACAATAAAATTGTTAAAATCGATTGAATTTTTATTAAACTGATTAAATCGATTAATTTTTTTTTATATTCATAGAAATTAATATAATAATTGTCCGCGTGGTGACGGATTAAGAATACAGGTTGTCTCCACCCCTTTTCTTCCCGTGGGTGTCGTAGAAGGCGACTAAGGGAAATAAACGCAGAAAATACAGCTGCTAGAGATGGAAAACTTGTAACAAATCCTTTAGCAACCCGTCTGGCCAGCGTGGTAAAGTAGGCCAACAACCCTTTAAACATGATAACACACCAAAATAAACGGCCCCCAGTCCCCGGTCGCTCCGCTGTTCCTGGTCAAAGTAGCGGCCATGGTAACGGCGGAGTAGGGGGTGCGAAGAATCTCCGGGGGAGGTCAGGCTACCAACACAACCGACCTTTGGCCCTGGCAACATACAAGGCGCGCACACTGCGGACCGACGAGAAGGTCGTAGAACTGGAGGAAGAATTGAGCAGCATATGATGGATCATAGACATCAGAAGTCCGAAGACAGGGGGAGGACTCGATAACCCTTAAGTCTGGTAACCTGCTCTATTTCCGGGAGGGCGACCAACAGTCCCAGGGAGGTGTCGGGTTTTTCGTCCACAAGTCTCTCATGAACAACGTGGTGAAGATCGAGAGTGTGTCTCTGAGGGTAGCGTACCTTGTCGTCAGAATTACCAAACGGTATTCGTTGAAGGTAATACAGGTTTACGCTGCCACGTCTGCTCACTCCGACAATGAGGTAGAAGAGATGTATGAGGATATTTCCCGAGCCATACATAACTCTAAGACCCAATACACTGTTGTCATGGGGGACTTCAACGCGAAGTTGGGCTCTAGAAGTGGAAATGAGTGGAGAGTGGGGCTCTTTGGATATGGTCAAAGAAATCCACGGGGTCAAATGCTTGCGGACTTCATGTAGAAGGAGGGACTCTTTATGATGAACTCCTTCTTCAAGAAGCGTAACTGCCGCAAGTGGACCTGGATTAGTCCTGATGGTGTCACCAAAAATGAGATAGACTTCATCATGTCGACAAAGCGCCATATATTTAATGATGTTTCAGTGATCAATTCGGTGAAAACTGGTAGTGATCACCGGATAGTGAGAGGCACATTTGTAGTGTGAGCTGGTCACATACATCATCCGATAACAAGGAATAGATTACGGTTGTACTATAACTATCATAAGATACTAAGATAAGACATTAAGATAGTAATATAGCTATAAGACACGTAGATATTAAGTATATAAATGGTGGTAAGATGTAATTAAAGGAGCATTCAACATGTCATCATAGTATCATTTACTACCCCACTTCTACAACATCTGACGAGTTCCGGTGCCCACTCCACATGGCGACCCTGCCGTAAGAAGTCTTGAAAAGCAGAATGAGATTCGGAACAGGTTATGGATACGCGGAAAACTAAAATAGAGGTACAAATATTAAATTTATTTTAAAATGGGTGGTTCTACTTCGAAGGAGGAAGTAATCATAGCTCAGACAGCTTCTGGTGGATCCAACAACGCAACAACAACACAACAACAACTGTCAGCCATAAGTACAGTCGTTTGGTTCATGGCAGCGTGTTTTTTGGTTATTATTGTGAGCGCAGTGGGTTATCTCTACCGAAGGTGCCACATGAACTGGATACAAGGAGAAATAAATAAGAGGGATGTCCAGCGAGTGATGCAGGCATAACAAGAAGGAAGGAAACGTGAGTGAAAATCAGTGTTATTTTATGTTTGTGTACGGAATGTGTTTAAAGACTATAAGTTTATCATAATCGGTTATTATTAAATTATGGAAGTAGAATTAACTACAATTTTTGTACAATTAAAAAATTTAAGAGAAAATATTGTTAAACTAGGACCCAGTAGAAGGGTAGGAAGTAATTTTGAAGGAAAAATTAACGAAATACAAACTTTATACGATAAATTTAAAACAATTATTTCGGGAAGTTGCAAATTTTCAACAGAAATTGTAGAATTAATTAATAAAATAGAGAAACTTTATTTAGAGACTATAAAATTCGAAAACAAGATTACACCGTCAGAAATGGGTACCGAGAGTTTTTCTCTGAGGACGGCCGTGGGGCTATTGCCTAAAGTAACGGGAGAAGAACATGTCACTCAAGACCTTATAGACTCTATTGAGTTATACAGTTCAATGATTAAAGAGGAAGAAAAAAAATTATTAATAAAATTTGTATTAAAAACACGGTTAAACCAAGGGGCTAAAATACGGTTATCAGGAGAGTACGATTCGGTTGAACAATTAGTAAATGACATGAAAAAACATCTATTGACAATAAAATCAGACGTAGCTATTCAAAATAAATTCTCTAGGGCTACTCAAAGTAATAAATCGATAACAGAATTCGGGATAGAAATAGAAAAGTATATGATAGACTTAACCATTGCGCAGGCAGGAAACGATAAGGAAGCATACAAAGTGTTACGGCCATTAAACGAAAAATACGCAGTAAAAAGATTCGCTGACGGGCTTCGAAATCAACGTATAAGCACTATCATTTCAGCACAGAATATAACAACATTAAAAGATGCAATTAGGATAGCAGAAGACGAAAGTTGTAATTCCTTAGAACAGGTATTAACTTTTCAACGACAGTTCAGGACAAATGGATTCTACAGGAATAATAGAGGTAGTGGAAATAATAATAATTTCCAACAAAATTATCGCGCAAAACAAAACACAGCTGATAGGTACGTGTTTAATAATACAAAGAGATGGCATGGTAATGGAATTCGCGGACGTAGCGGTTATCGTGAACAACCGAGTCAGCAAGGTCGGCGAGCTGTAGCATGTTTAGAAGTAGAACATACGTCAGGCGATAATGAACTTGACACATTGGAACAACAAATAGAGCCGAGTCAGTTTTTTCGTGAATAAAGATAAACAGATATTAACGTATAATAGTATAAACTGGGTTTATTTTTTTCTTAATGGCCTACACTCGGAATGGCTAATTGATACGGGTGCGTCAATATCAGCCATAAAAAATGAAATTTTAGAATGTTACCCGGGATGTTACAATATTATTAAGGATAAGGTAGTAGTTAACGGTGTAGGTGGTAAAATACAAGCGATAGGTTACGTGTACTTAAATTTAAATTTCGAACAGTGTTCGTTTATGCATAAGTTTTATGTATTTAATGAATTACCATGTAAATCGGTCGGCATAATAGGTCAAGATTTTTTACAAAAATATAAAGGCGTTATAGATTTCTCAGAAAATAAACTAACTCTTAAGGAATACCGAGGGCAAGTTATTTCGATGCCACTTAGATATTATGATTATGTATTAAGTATTCCGCCGCGTTGCGAGGTAATTAAATATTTTCCATTTAGCATAACCGAAGATTGTGTGGTATCAAAACAAGAGTTACAGGAAGGGGTTTTTTTGGCCAGCGTAATAGCTAAACCGAAAAATGGAATGATACCTATTAGGATATTGAATACAAAAGACGAGGAAATTGAATGTATTTTAAAAAATATAGATATTCAACCCTTAAGGAATTATAGCTATTGTTATTTTCCGGAGTCAAGTAAGAGTGTTGAACGTATTAAGGAAATATTTTCAATTTTAAAATTAGACTATTTAAACAATGAGGAACGATTAATGATTGAACAGATCTGTGCGAAATATCCAGATATATTTCATTTACCGGGAGATAAGTTGACTGTAACTAATATATATGAGCAATCTATAAAATTAAAAGACAATGTATCACCGGGATATAAAAAACAGTACAGGATACCAATTGCTCAAAAGAAAGAGGTCGATAGGCAAGTACAAGAAATGTTAAAAAATGGAATTATTGAAGAGACGGTTAGTGAGTGGTCTAGTCCTGTGTTAATTGTCCCTAAAAAAGCAGACCGGGACGGGGATAAAAAATGGAGGCTTGTAATAGATTATAGGCAATTAAACGAAAAAATTCAAGACGATAAGTTTCCTTTACCAAATATTAATGAAATTTTAGATTCATTATCAGGAGCTATGTATTTTAGTCACTGTGATTTGTCGCAATCATATTATCAATGTCAATTAGACGAAAAAAGTAAACAGTATACAGCATTTACGACAGACAAAGGACAATATCAAATGAACAGATTACCAATGGGTTTAAAAATTAGTCCGAGTTCATTTAGTAGAATGATGACTGTGGCGATGTCCGGATTAAATTATAATAAATGTTTAATATACCAGGACGATTTGGTTATCTTTGGGCAAACTTTAGAAATACATAACCGAAATTTAATGTCAATTTTTACACGATTAAGAAAAACTAATCTTAAACTAAATCCATCTAAATGCGAGTTTTTAAGGAAGCAAATACTTTATTTAGGACACGTTATATCAAATGACGGTATCTCTCCAGATCCGGGAAAAATTGAAGTAGTAAGAAATTACCCACGTCCCGCTAATAGTGATGAAATAAAACGGTTTATAGCTTTTGCGAATTATTACAGAAAATTCATCCCTAAGTTCGCTAAAATAGTTGCACCAATGAATAAAATGTGTAAGAAAAATGCTGTATTTAATTGGTCAGAAGAATGCGAGGAAGCATTTTTAATACTTAAGGAGGCATTAATATCACCACCAATTTTAGATTTTCCCGATTTTTCCGAAAAAAACACGTTTGTACTGCAAACAGACAGTTCAGGTTTTGCGATAGGAAGTGTCTTGAGTAATGGAAACGGCAAACCCATCGCGTACGCGAGTAGAATTTTAGGGAAAAGCGAGTTAAATTATCCTATTATAGAAAAAGAATTATTGGCTATAGTTTGGTCAATTAAACATTTTAGGACATATCTATATGGTAGGAAATTTATCGTAAAAACAGATCATAAGCCATTAATATATTTATTTAATATGACGGACCCATCAAGTCGGTTAATGAAGTTTCGTCTGTATTTAGAGGAATACGATTTTGAGGTCGAATATGTGAAAGGGAAGGACAATGTGCTAGCGGACGCATTATCTAGAATAAAAATCTCCATTAAAGATTTAAAAGATATGGGAAATAATAGTATATCAGTAATGACGAGAATGCAGAATAGGCGGTTGCAGGAATTGGGTAAAGAACAGGATATTCGGAAGGATAATATAATAGATTCTAGGATAGGGCATCCCAGAATAGTAGAAGTACTGAAGAAACAAGGGAATGATGTGGAATTACGCAGAATAAATGCAAATAAATGGGGAAAATTGATACGTGACAAAAATTGTAAAATAATTATGTCTAAGTCACGAAATAAATTGATGTACGTGCCAGAACACTTAAGTGTTTATATTAACTATGAATCTTTATCAGCTTCTTCCCTAGACGAGTTGCTGAAAGACATAGTAAAGTTTTGTTTTGAACAAAACTTGGAACATATTATTATGTTAAAAAATAATGATAACGAGTATTTGATAAAAGGAATGGCACGGTATTTAAAGGAAAACAATAGTTCATTACAAAAGAACTTTAAAGTATGTATAGTGAAAGATGTACGTAGGATAGAGGACAGGGAAGAAAAGAAGGTAGTCATGAACGATTTTCATATATTACCAACTAGTGGTCATGCAGGGATACGAAGGATGATTAATAATATAAAGAAATCTTTTTACTGGCCAGGTATCGAAAAAGATGTAGTAGAATACGTCCAAAAATGTGATAAGTGTCAGAAACAAAAATTTCAGAAAAATATTAGGGAACCAATGACAATTACGACGACTGCGTCAACAGCTTTTGAGAAAATTTACTTGGATATAGTAGGACCATTCGATAAGGATACGAATGGAAATATATATATTTTAACATTACAGTGTGAGTTAACAAAATTTGTGGAAGCTTATCCTTTAAAAAACAAATCAACCAATGAGGTAGCAAAAGCGTTAGGGGAAAATTTCATTTTGAGATATGGGATACCGCAAAACATTGCTACAGATAGGGGAAGTGAGTTTATTTCCAAAGTCATGGTAGAATTATTCAAAATTTTAGGCATAAATGAAATATTAGCAACGTCGTATCATCATGAAAGTATTGGTTCGCTAGAAAATGCTCATAAAACTTTGGGTGCGTATTTAAGAATTCAGACAAATAACAACTCGTCATCATGGAGTTCTTGGATCCCTTATTGGTGTTTTTCATACAACACAACAGTAAATACTGTAACTAAATATACTCCATATGAGTTAGTGTTCGGAAAATTATGCAACTTACCAAGTAATTTAAATAATGGGAGTGTTGAACCTATATATAATTTCGATGATTATCCTTTAGAGTTTAAGTTTCGTTTACAGAAAGCTCAAGCGGATGCTAGAGAAAACTTGATAACTAGTAAATTGGCCAGGAAAATTGTTTATGATAAAAATAGTAACCCTGTAACATATAAGGAAGGTGATTTAATATTGTTGAAAAATGAGAATGCAAGTAAGTTAGATAATGTGTACAATGGACCATTTTATGTAATAAAAGATGAGTCACCAAATGTAAAAATAAAGTATAAAAATAAAATAGAAACTGTACATAAAAATAGAACCAAATTGTATTATGATAGTTAAAATTAATTATAATAGTTATAATCAAAACAATAAAATTAACTTAGATTTAATTTTATTTTTTTTCTCTGGAAGGGTGATGTAGTGTGAGCTGGTCACATACATCATCCGATAACAAGGAATAGATTACGGTTGTACTATAACTATCATAAGATACTAAGATAAGACATTAAGATAGTAATATTATAGCTATAAGACACGTAGATTTTAAGTATATAAATGGTGGTAAGATGTAATTAAAGGAGCATTCAACATGTCATCATAGTATCATTTACTACCCCACTTCTACAACATCTGACGAGTTCCGGTGCCCACTCCACACATTAAATATCAATCCCAGGCTGGAAAGAACTCGGCTGATGAAGTCTACGCTCCGACCCACACCAGTCCAAATCCCCGAAAACTTTTAGCTCCAGCTACACAACCGCTTTAAGAGCCTGAGCGAGTACGTGGATATAGACGAATATCACGAACGGTTTGTGGAAACTGTCCGTACAGTCGGTTCCGGTGCTTTTAAAACTCAGCACCAGAGAAGATCAAAAAAGATCTCCGACCACACTCTCTCGCTTATGGAGCAAAGGCGTATGATGGCACTGCAGTCTCCAGACGACGCTGAACAGTATAGGAGGCTCAATAGACAGATCTCTAAGTCGCTAACTCGCGACCTTCGGCACTTTCATACAGTTTGTATTAAAGAAGCCATTGAGCGTAACAAGGGCTCGAAGGTGTTCGCAAGAGATATGTCTCTAGGTCAGAGCCAACTATCTAGGCTTAAGACTGGAGATGGCAGAATAGTGTCGTCAAAGCCTGAGCTTCAAGAGGAGATAGAGAAATATTACGGGCAGTTATACACCTCAACACGACCACCTATTAGTGATCTAGCCACCGATCCTAGGGCTAGATTAACACGACACCATACCGACGAAATCCCGGACGTTAGTCTGTGTGAGATTAGTAATGCTCTCAAACAACTAAAGAACAACAAGGCGCCGGGGGATGACGGAATCACAAACGAGTTGCTGAAGACCGGAGGAGAACCCGTTCTCAGGGCTCTTCGAAAGCTATTTAATTCCGTCTTACTCGAGGGAAAAAGGCCACAGGCATGGCACAGAGGGGTGGTGATACTGTTCTTCAAGAAGGGCGATAGAACGCTCCTTCAGAATTACAGACCCATCACTCTTCTGAGTCACGTCTACAAATTGTTTTCGAGAGTCATTACGAATCGTCTCGAACGCAGACTGGACGACTTCCAGCCTCCCGAACAAGCCGGTTTCCGAAAAGGCTTTAGTACCATAGACCACATTCATACGCTGCGGCAAGTTATACAAAAGTGCAATGAGTATAACCGGCCTTTATGTTTGGCATTTGTGGACTATGAGAAAGCCTTCGATTCGATCGAGACTTGGGCAGTGTTACGGTCTCTCCAACGGTGCCAAATTGACCATCGGTACATGGAAGTGTTGCAGTGTTTATACAGAAACGCCACAATGTCAGTCCGTCTACAAGATCGATGTTCGAAGCCTATCCAGCTGCAGCGAGGAGTGAGACAGGGGGATGTCATATCCCCGAAACTGTTTTCCGCTGCGCTGGAAGATGCTTTTAGGCTCTTGAACTGGGACGGACTTGGCATCAATATTAATGGCGAGTATATCACGCATCTCCGATTTGCCGACGACATCGTGGTCATGGCTGAGACCATGGAAGACCTAAACACAATGCTCGGTGGCCTCAGTGTCTCTCAACAAGTGGGTCTTAAAATGAACATGGACAAGACCAAGATCATGGCAAATGTCCATGTTGCACCCACTCCAATCACGGTTGGAGGCTCTACACTCGAAGTTGTCGACGAGTATATTTACCTGGGACAGTTAGTCCAGCTAGGTAAGTCCAACTTTGAAAAGGAGGTAACTCGTCGAATCCAACTCGGATGGGCAGCGTTCGGGAAGCTAAAACGTATCTTCTCGTCCACATTACCGCAGTGTCTGAAGACAAAGGTCTTCGACCAATGTGTGTTGCCAGTGATGACATATGGAGCTGAAACGTGGTCGCTGACTATGGGCCTTCTCAGAAGGCTTACCGTCACTCAGAGGGCAATGGAGAGAGCTATGTTGGGAGTTTCCCTGCGTGATCGAATCAGAAACGAGGAGAACCAAAGTGACCGACATAGCGCTCAGGATTTCCCTGTTAAAGTGGCGGTGGGCAGGGCACATAGCGCGGAGAACTGATGGCCGTTGGGGCAGAAAAGTTCTAGAATGGCGACCGCGCACCGGAAAGCGCAGGGTGGGGAGACCCCTCACACGATGGACCGACGACCTGATTAGGACGGCGGGAAGCCGATGGATGAAGGAGGCACAGGACCGCGCAGGGTGGAAACTTTTGGAGGAGGCCTATGTCCAGCAGTGGGCGTCTTATAGGCTGATATGATGATGAATATAATAATTTTAGTTGTCTTATAACTAAATATTAGTTTTTACGAGGATAGGCCGCGAGTTTTTTTTGGCGGGATTTGTACGTCATAGCGGTAAAATCTTGATGAGGTCATTATTAAAAGAGGCCTGTGACCTGTGACCACGTAACACTATGACTGGAAAAAACAAAAATCTACTTCATGACTGTGAGAGGAAGAGACATCAGATTAGACAATTCAGTAGATTTTCACTTATTAATTCATGTAAGTGACGAATCAAGTAATTCATCAAGCTGTTCTTCTGATGAATCACGCATTGATTCGGCATAATTAATAAATATTTAAAAAAAGATTAGTTTTTTATTTTGTACCCTTAATCGATATATTCTTGTTTGTAAATTATATCGGTTAGATATTTAGTCGGTATTTTTAGAAACGATTTTAGTGTTACTACATCTCTAGTAATGACAAATACTAAACGTCACCGTACCCTTAAGATACGAAAAATAGTATAGTTATCAACCGTAATATAGACATAAAGCAATTAATTCAAATTCAAAATTGGGATAAATCTTGACTGAATTATACTAATGCAACTGATAATGTATCAACAGAATAGGTCGTACTACAATATTTCTTACTTTCAATGACAATCTTACCTAAAAATATGCTATGTATGCAATGCCTGTTTTTGGTCTCTAAATCGCAAATGGAGTGAATATATTACTTGAGACAGATTACAAAACACAGTAACACGATTACATACCCATCAAAGTTGCAGTTCGCCCATAAATATTATCCAAATCACATAAAATTTGAGCAGCTTCGTGCTCCGTCAAACATCGCCATAGAACTTAAAAAATCACTTCCCACGTGCCACTTTGATTTACTCTACTCATTCTTTATGTTGTTCTTCGTAAGTCAGTATTAGTTTATTGTAGATTAATGAACTTATAAAAATCACAAAATGAAAACCGTTCCGCAACTTCTACTCGATGACAGCTCATGTACAAGTCTATTTTGAATTTCAGTGTTGCCAGACACATGAACAATTTAGTTCCTCAAACTTTAATTTCTTGACTTTATAGACAACCTGTAGAAGACTATACAGGAGTTGTAAACCAAGCAAAAATCAGTAGATATCAGGACAATGACATTTACAAAACTTAAGTTTAATAACGGGAACATAACAATTGTATGTTGTGGGTACTTATGTATACAAGTACCCGCTTGTATTAATAAAGTAGTTGTTAACCAGACTCGGTCGTTTCATTACACTACATGGTGACAGCGGTGATTTTTACGTGATTAAACGTGATAAAGTGCAGTAATACTACTATATTTCGGTATAACGGTGTTGTGAAACGTAATTGTTGTGATAAAACAATGGAACACGCTCGCCCACCGACAGAATTGAGTCTGGATGGCACTCCCGTCAGCCGGGCTGACGCGTGGAAAAAATGGAAAACGCAGTTTAATTTGTTTCTAAAAGCATCTGGGGTGCATAAAGAAGAAGATGGCGTGCAAGCAAGTCTTCTGGTGAATTTAATTGGACCCGAGGGGTTCGATGTATATGAAACATTTTCGTTCACGGATGACAACGAAAAAGATAACGTGTCGGTATTGTTGAAAAAGTTTGACGAGTATTTTGGTGTCAAACCGAATATAACGTTAGCAAGGTACAATTTTTTCACGAGAAGTCAACAAAATGGCGAATCTATCAATCAGTACGTCACTGCGTTGAAGTTGCTAAGCAAAAATTGTGAATTTAAAAGCTTCGAGCAGGAATTGATTCGCGACCGTATTGTTTGTGGAATAAGTAACACAATCGTGCGAGATCGCTTACTAAGAACTGATGACTTGACATTAGATAAAGCTATCAAAATCGTTCAAGTCAACGAAATATCGAGCGACAGCCATCGTGTGTTGGAGACGCGCGGCGACCAGGGGTCGGCGGCGCAGGTGGATGCGATAGGTGTACGACGCGGGGTCGGAGGCCGCGGGCGCGGTGGCTGGAGCCGCGGGCGCAGCGGCCACGGGGGCCTACGCGAGCGCAACCAGCCGCCCGTGGCTGGGCTCAGCAGCGGCGGCGCCGGCGGAGGCGGTTCCGTGCGCCGTGCGGGTTATTTTGGATCGTCAGCTCAGTGTCATAGGTGTGGCGGACAGTGTAAAATACCGGCTGATTGTCCAGCCACTTCAGTGCAGTGTTATGTGTGTGAGAATTATGGGCATTTTGCTAGGATGTGTAAAATTAAAAAAAGTAAGAAAAAAATGTTTGAAATTGGCGTACGTGAGGGAATATCGGACAATGAAGATGACTGTGAGTCTTTTTTTATATCTGTACTGTATAATGTTTCTGAGGTAAACGACATATCAAAGGACTGGTTTCAAGTACTTAACGGGGAGTGTGGGCCAGAAAGATTTAAATTGGACACTGGTGCAGATATTAATGTTTTATCGTTTTCACGTTTTATAGCTATGGGTTACAACCCTAACATTATTGTAATTAATAATTGTATTAAACTACAATCATACAGTGGGGAATATATACCAATAAAAGGGTTATGTAATTTAACGTGGGACCATTAAGGTATTAAATATGATTTAAAGTTTGCTATAGCATCTATAAATTGTCAAAGTGTGCTGGGACTACAAGCTTGTGTAACGTTAGGATTAATTAAAAGAATTCAGAATATAAACATATCAGAAAATGACGATTTATTTAATGGATTGGGTTGTTTACCGGGTGAATACCATATCGTTGTCGATAAAAATATCAAACCAGTAATATGTGCCTCACGAAAAGTACCTTTAGGTTTGCGTGACAAATTGTTGGATGAATTAAATAGGATGACGCAAATGGGCGTCATTAGAAAGGTGACCTATCCCACACCGTGGGTAAATTCTTTAGTGACAGTTGCTAAGAAAAATGGTCAATTACGCGTGTGTTTAGACCCGAGGCCTCTCAACGTAGCTATACAAAGAGCACATTTTCAGTTACCAACAATAAACGAACTGTCGACAAAGCTTTATGGCGCTAAGTACTTCTCAGTTTTAGATGCTAATTCGGGTTTCTGGTCGGTCATGTTGGATAAAGAAAGTGCTGATCTATGCACATTTAACACTCCTTTCGGGAGATATCAGTACTTAAGATTACCTTTTGGATTGAACTGTGCGCCTGAAGTGTTTCATGCTAAGATCAAACAACTTTTAGAAGGGTTGGAAGGTATAGAATCTTTTATCGACGATATTATCTGTTGGGGTAGTACCAGGCGGGAACATGATTTGCGACTGACTGAGTTATTTAAAAGAGCCCGAGAAATAAATTTAAAATTTAATAAAGAAAAATGTCGAATTGCAGTAGAGGAGGTTAGATACTTAGGTCATATATTTAATAAGGATGGAATGAAAGTAGATCCTGAGAAAATAAGAGCTGTGAGCAATATGCCAGAACCAACGGATCGTAAGAGCTTAGAACGATTTTTAGGCGTAGTTAATTATTTATCTAGATACATACCAAATTATTCAGACCATACATTTCCGTTTAATAAATTATTAAAAAAAGAGGTCGCTTGGCATTGGGAATTAGGGCATAAAGTTGCCTTTGAAAATTTAAAAAACCTTATATGCAATGCCCCAGTCTTAGTTTTGTATGATGTTGGCAAGCCGGTGGTGTTGTCAGTGGATGCGAGCAGCGTGGCGCTGGGCGGCGTGCTCATGCAGGGCGGACGGCCGGTCGAGTACGCCTCGCGTACGCTCACTGACACACAAGTTAGGTACGCGCAAATTGAGAAAGAGCTCCTTGCGATCGTTTTTGCATGCGAAAAATTTCACCAGTATATATATGGGAAAAATAATGTACTTATTGAATCAGATCACAAACCGCTTGAAAGCATTTTTAAGAAACCTTTAGATTGTATCCCAGCACGCTTGCAACGTATGATGTTAAGACTACAAGGTTACGATTTAGTAATAGTCTATAAGTCTGGAAAATTTATGTATATTCCTGATACTTTATCACGCGCGCCTCTTTCCGATTTGTATGATGATAAAATTAGTAAGGCAATATTATATCAATTAAAAATGGTAATAGAAAATATACCTATGTCTCAGAGTAAACTCTCTCTGATAAAGAGGGAGACAATGAAAGATAAGTCTTTAAAACATTTGCTTAATTATATAAATCAAGGTTGGCCCCAGAAATATAGTGTAAATAAAGATTTGAGGTATTTTTGGTCTATTCGAGATGAACTATACTGTGTTAATAATGTTATTTTTAAAAATAAACAGGTATTAATCCCAGAATCATTGAGAAATGAAATGTTAAGATTAATTCATGAGGGGCACCAAGGAGTTGATCGTTGTAAAAGACGCGCGCGTGAGGTATTGTTTTGGCCAGGTATATCTACACAGATTGAGGAGTATGTACAGAAGTGTAAAGTGTGTCAGGAGAATTCAAACAAACCGAGTAAAGAGCCTATGATTCCGGTTCCCATACCAGATTTACCGTGGAATAAAATCGGTACTGATTTATTTGAATATGGTAAGAAATCATATTTAATTTTAGTTGATTACTTCTCAGGATTTGTGGAAGTAAGTTATTTAAGAGATACGTCAGCTAACTCTGTAATTACGGTCTTAAAAGAAAATTTTGCTCGCTACGGAATTCCCGATACCGTTATCAGTGATAACGGTCCTCAGTTTTCATGTCATAAGTCTAAAGAGTGGAACTTCGATCACATAACATCCTCACCGTATTACGCTCAATCTAACGGAAAGAGCGAAAGAGCAGTACAAACAATTAAAAAAATATTAAAAAAGTCGATTGATAGTAACACGGATTTTTATCTAAATATATTAAGTTATAGAAACACGCCTCGCGAAAATTTGGATTCTCCTGCACAACTAATGATGGGACGGCGATTGAAATGTAGACTGCCAGTTCATCCAGATTTGTTAAAACAAAGTAGTAATTATAATGATAATATTATGACTCATCATAAAAAAATGCTTCATAAACAAAAAACTAGTAAGAGCTATTACGATCAACATTGTAAAACGCTGCCTGAATTAAATGTCGGCGATAACGTAATTATGTTAGAAAATAACAATAAAAAGATTCGAGGTACTATTTTGGGTAAAGCGTCCACTCCACGTTCTTACGTAGTGAAGAACAGGATAGGCATTTATCGACGCAACCGACGACATTTAATTAAGAGTACGCCTGATGGTAAACAAGAACAAGTGGAGTGTAAAAAACTTAGTCCTATTGTAATATCGGATGATGAGTTCTACACATCCGATGATGAAGGAGAGGAATACGAGCCTAGTATAGGGATGCGCCGATCCGATCCGATCTTGTTGAAAATCGGATCGAAGCCATACGATCTCTCGATTTTTGGATCGGATCGAGTCCATACGATTTTTTGTAAGATCGATACAAAGCTACAATGATCGATTCGTTTGGATCGTATGGATTCAAATTCAGTTTATCTACCTACATTAACTGCTTACGATGTTGTTAGGAACGAAATGATCTTTTGTTTAGGTTACGTTATGTTCCAAACTTGGCGGCGTCTTTTGCGGGTAGGTATACGAGCATCTTATTACATTTTATTTATAATATTTGTGTGGGTAAGTTCGTAAACAAACGAGTAAAGTTTATGGTCGGTTGATTAGTTTTATTGAGTATCTTCATTGTGCGGACATTTTGTTTTATAAAACTGAATTATGGTGCCATCAGAGCGGCTCTTTTCGTCGGCAAACTTAACTTTAAGCGAATGTCGAAACAGACTCGATCCATGTCGTCTCTCTAAATTATTGTTTCTCAAAAGTTTAGAGTTCGAAGATTGGTACCTATAGAACTATTTCTAAAGATGCCAACTCGAACTTTTAACTTATATATAACTGGTTGTTTTTTCCTCACCTTTCATAATTGTATTTACTTAATAAATGCTTACCTATCTAAAAATAATTGTGTCTTACTTATTTGCATCCGATCCGGATCGATTTTCTTGACATCGATCGGATCGATGGCATGCGATCCAATTCGTGGATCGGATCAACGCATTACGATCCGATCCGATCCTTAAAATCGGATCGATGAACTGGATCGCGCATCCCTCTAGTAGGGAACTGATAGGGAACGAAAGCGATGAGTATTCTCCTCCATGTCTCCGTAGCAGGATCGCTAAATAATATTAATATAGTATGTATAAGTATAGTTTGTTTTGTTATTGTAATTAAGTTTTTATTGTACTTTTTTATAAAGGGAAAGATGTTGTGGGTACTTATGTATACAAGTACCCGCTTGTATTAATAAAGTAGTTGTTAACCAGACTCGGTCGTTTCATTACACTACATTGTATAAAGTCATCCCGCTTATAAAAAAACTAAGAAGATTTAATCATTTCAAACTGTTGACTGAAAAGTTCCTAAATAAAAGATAACAACAATCAAAATCTTAATCTCCCGCGCCATAAACAAAACATAAGTAATGGGTTTTTATTTTGAGTTTATTTATGTTGGATATACAAATAGAGTTAACTATTATAAACATCTGACGTGTTAAAGACAACTAACAGCCGTATTGAAAAATATAGCTTGCTCATTGCTTAACATAATTATCTTAACCTTAATTTTCTATAGATGAAATAGATCGGAGGATTTATCACCCCTTGGAAACAAAACTATTTAGATTTGTCAATGTACGAGTAATAAATAATTATGTTAAGATAATGTAAAAAGTATTCATTTAGAGTTAGAGCAATCATGTCGCAGCAAAATGTCAAAATTTTAAGGAATTCCGTTTGTAAAGATTTTTTTTGGTATTTTTTTTTTATTTTTATTTTAAAGGATTATTAATTATAAACAACTAATTTGAGTATTTTTGGTTTCCTACCAATAGTTTATTTTAATAAATATTTTAATTTTTACTTGTTATAACGGCATGCGAACGGCTGAATTACTTGAGTAATAAAGGCAGAGACAAACTTCTGTTCAGCCGGACGCATGACGTCATTTAGAAGTCAAATGAAAGACAAAGTAATTCATGTATGATTGTAAAAATGTATGATTTTATTCCTTACTGATCTAAAATTTTTAAATGGTTTTGGAATCGAAAAAGGGAAACTTTTACTTTTCATACCGAATTGAATACAACTACAACTACGTAAAATACGTCTCGCCACAGAGGTTCATTTACCTTCGTAACACAGTAGTACTTATGTATTCTTACAATATGAGAGACCAATACGTAGTGTGTTGAGCCTCTACGACGTCGTAGACACCTGCGTAGCTTGCTACGATAAAGTTAGGGATCATGTCAAAGGTGTCTACGAGCCAACGTCGTAGATCCTAAGTTCAATAAACTTCTAGTCTGTGTTTTTCTTTACTTTAATACCAGAAAAAAATTAGTAGCAAATGAATCTTTACATCCTGAGCATTTGTACGGTCTGGCACGATTTCGCATCCATCAACTAGAAGCGAGTATTGTACTTATACATTACTCGCAATGTTTCCGCCATAAGCCAATCCTTATATTTATTACAAGTTGGTCGTGTACAGGCACTTATAGGGCTTGTGAAACTTTTCCTTAGTGCTAGTATATAATAAGTACTACTGGTGCCAATTAAATCGCGGTATAACGTTCTTTACGAACTAGTAAACTTGTAACAAGCATGTAATTTGTGTAACTATCAGCCTGTCGCAGTCACTTTATTTTCAGTGATAATATATTATCCATGACTTTAAGCTGATTACAGAGTATCGTGAGTGACGTGCACATTACATGCACATTTACTATTATTTATTTAAGGACAACCAACAAGACAAGCAGTCCTCCCGTCGGGAGGAGGCCCGTCCCTGCAGTGGGACATTAATAAGCTGTTATGATGAACAAGACATACACAGGATTCATAAATAATTCACTTAACATAAATATATATTTTCTTTATATTAATTTATCATCTGCAATCAGTCCTTGGACTATAAGCGGATACGTGTTGCGATGGTTGGCGTGGTGAGTGAGCCTTCCACTGAAGGCACTACTCGTGTTTATGAGGGTGCTACACCCTCGCATGGAGCTGTAGTACATCATGCCTCTTTAGGCGCCCAAGATGTTTGTGGGTTTTAAGCTGGTTTGCCAATTAATTGGGGTGTGAGGCAAGCCCGTGTTGGTACCTATGTTATAGAAGCTGCTATATAAATATATACCATAACAATAGTGTTGCCTTAATTAAAGGCTGCTACGACATGCTATTGGTATGCATTAATTGGTAATATATTTTGAAACGAGAATAAAGAGACAAAATATTATTAAGGTTTTAATACTTTAGTTAACTACTACTCTCCTGCTATTATTCTAGGTCAGTAAATTTTATTTTCACCATGTAATATGAAAATCAGTCTGGAAGTAGACCATTTTGAAAAAAAAGTTAAAAATATACATGTAGATAATACATTGTATAAAACATAATGTTTCGCAAAGAATATATTGCACATTTATTCAAAATTATGTAAAGGGAAAGATAAATATTAATTAGTTCGTCGTCTTCAGCATCAAAATTAATTATTTGTATATATGACACAGATTTAAGGAAAGGACCTTCATTTAATAATAACCGTCTTCCTGTTTTCATCCCCAACTTCTCAATTTAAGAATTTAAGAGCAAGTTGCTTGTATGATTAAGAATGTATGGGCTGTCGGTATGTCATGTAAAATTTACAAAAAAGGTCGCTGAACTAAACTGTAAGATATTTAGAAGTCACGGTATAAGGAGTAGTAAAGTAGCATTATTTACTGTTCTCTTTGACAAGAACAACACTTCTATTCTTATACAATCGACGAATAAGTTTCTCTGAATTTTGTAACATTCTTTACTACATTAAACCTTAATGAAATGAACTAACTTACTATAGTTTTTATAAAAGATATTCTGAGGTACTATATGTACTATTGGATCTTAAACAGTGTATTTTATGTAAATATTTTGTAAGAAAAACAACTGATTTCATTATAACTGTTTTTAATTCAATAAGCAATATAGAACGCTCAATATATAAACACAATACAATTATGTAGCTAGCCAGAAGAAGTCTAACAGCGTAATAATGATACCATTGACTAAGGTTCCATCACAGTAATTGGGATCTTTCTGTGTCACAATGCAGTCGGCCGAGTAAAACGTTCATGTTCAGTTGCATTGCAATCCACAACATTAAGCCGATTACATAGTCGTACTTCTTATTGTTTTTATTATGACGATTAGTTATGAATGAAAATGTTATATTTTGAGCATGTTAGAAATATTAGTAAGTATACTTAATAATGATTATGATAACAAAAAAATATCTGGATAATTGTTTTATTGCAGTACCAATACTTGTACTTACTGCAATAAAAACACTGCAACACCTACGCCATTTAATTAACAGCAAGTAAACAATTTTACGACTTCTTAACTAATAACGGAAGAAAAAACAAATTATCGATATCATTAAGTTAAACTTTATGTGTTAAAACTTTTCGTTTCTGTAATTTGCCTATAATAAAGATTGTTTGAGTGCATTATGTTACAACTTGCTAGTTTTATCACACAAGTTACAAAATAAATCACGACCCTGCCGCAATTGGGTCACGGGACGCCTTCACGTTTTTTTCACATGTGGGTCAGGGAACCCCTAAAAGCATTACCATACATTGCAGTTGGAAGCTTATTAAACTACTTTATTTTAACCAATAATACTTATTTATATTTCTGAATATTATAGGTATGAAAATATGAAAATTAATACAGTCATAAAATTAAATCCTATGGGAAATAAAATCTATTAATTCTGTCGTCTGTTGATTATTGTATGTCGATTAAACTGTATTTATCTCTCTTAATGATGGGCTTGAAATTGCTAATGTCATCTATCCCACCCCTATGATTTTAAGACAGTCGGTAAAGCCGAGTAGGGACTGCTACAAAGCCTACATTATCTCTGCGAAAGATCACAACTAAATTGCGAAGTTGCGATGCGATTCAGGGAGAGGCATTCATAACTATATCGCACTTACTAACTACTAACTCGCTACTGCTTGCCACTTTACTCATGTAAAATGTAATGTGATAACTTGAAACATACTGTATCAGAATCTTTGCTATATGATGAAATAACGAAAATAAGAGTTACGGCAACCTAACTAGAAGGTAAATATAACAGAATACATCAAAATAATCGGTAACATCCTTCATAAATGGCAGTAAATGGCATTCTGTAATCTCTTCCTCTCCTCGTGGAAACGAAGGGGAAGCTTATGTATGTGTATATTCTAAACTAAAGCTACATAACAAATAAAATGCGCTACCCATTAGCAACAAGACTGGAAAACCTATAAAAAAGTAATAATTCATTTCCGATAGCTAGTCAACAAGCCTATTATATCTAAAAATACTTGGCAAGTTAAAAATAAAAAATACTTGAACAATAACAGATAGTAATAGTCTTGAAATGGAAATGATTCATTGTAATTAAGGAACCATTTTGCTTGTACTTTCTAAGCACGCTATGTTTGGTGCAATTATCTACACTTTCAATGTGATCAGCTAAATCACTGAGCTAATTTTGAATGTTGCGCTAACATATTTAACTTGAAATATGAACCTGCAGTAAGTCTATGTTGAAGCGGAGGTAAACTAGTACCTATTTCACTTTAAATCTTTCCGCGTATGTCATAAAATATTTATATTTTTAAAGGAAACAATCTTACACAAAACATTTTACTAAAAGTTCTCGAAGGAAAAATTACAAAGCTTAGTCATTCTTCAAATATAATCTGCGTGACCTAGGTGTTAAAAAGTCAAAATACCTTTCGTCATTACATATAGTCAGTCACCGGTGTGATATGTGAGGCTCAAATATAATAAGAGGAGAACCGCACAACCTCGTCAGCTTATGTCGCTGTATCTACTCACAAGACAGATACAGGTGATAGAAGTCTACTTGTATATGTCTCTATTCTGCTTCGGTTGTTATCTTTTTTATTTAACTCGTATTATCATATTGTATCAAATTATCGCGTCTATACCACGCAAGCCAAACGTATTAGTAGAGAGCTTCTTTCTAGAGCTCCAGTACCTAATCTGTTTTGTTCGTTATCGGTAATGTAATTTGCAATTGTTAAAAATACAAATTAAATTATTCCCCTGTAACTACATAACCTCATTGTGGCAGCCATTCACGAGTCGGTAAACCGAGTTTGTTATAAAATAAATCGTAGCGATTCTATAAAAAGAATTTACGTCGTTTTTTTTTAGCTGTCCGTTACAAGTGCAGTTATAAATACTTTATTCAAATGATACAGAAGATTTTTTCAATGTTTAGTACAGATACGCAAATAAATAAGTATTTTTATAACCTTTTAAGTACAAGGCGTGATGTTACGGACTAATTATGAGGAATATAGGCTAATTATGCTAATTAATGTGATCTCCGCATAAAAATTAAGAAACTATTGCCTAAAATCGACTCTAAAAACAAAAAAACACCTTTTTTATGAAATGATCGCATTATATACGACGAGACAGAGGATGGCACTGATGGTAGTGACGTTTGAAGAAGGCCATCGTGGAAGTTTTTTGGCAAAAATAAATATCACAATCTTCCTTCCAAATCAAGCGGCAAACAATGCTTTTATTCTCACTAATAAGGTAAATGTTAACAAAATGGCAATTACTTAAGTAAATAAGTATTATCTTTTATTATATCATCATGTTGTTGGTTCATAACATCAAAGTGAATACACGTAGCTTTTACTAATTGGTAACTAATACGAAGTGTGAACGTAGGCGTTTATGTAAACAAATCATGTTCGCCTCTCTGTTTACAAATACATGACGTAAATTAGTAACACTTCAATGTAACTACATCATATTTTACTGTTATTATTCAATGACTTAAAATCATTCTTCTCATAATTTATGTATCTACTACCAACGTTAGAAAATTTTGCCTTAAATTTGTTTGGATTTTGTAATCATAAGCGCTCTGAGTTTTCATAGGAATATTCTCATCATAACATCCCACAAGGACGGGTTTCCGCCAAAACATGGCCAACGGATACTACGGTGATGGCTTAGTATCAGATTTTATATGAAGTTTTCCGTATTATTTTGAAGACTGACTGACTGACTGTCAGATTGCTGAGAATATTGGTGTAAGTGTTGGTAATTCCTACTAAGTACACAATTTTTATAAATCACTTTATTTGTATGAGGTATGTTCTTATAAAGGATCCATAGTTACCAAAATGATAGTAATGTATCAGTCTCTACTCAACACACAAGAAGAATTAGTTTAAGAAACTTCTAACCATAACGTATGTCACTATATCGTTACAACTGAACTATGTCAGCACAATATATATGTTCTATAGATAGGTTTATAGGGTTTCGATAATCACATTATTGCCGGCATTAAACACATCGTTACTACTTCTAACACAATATATACGAGCGACAGATTACATAAAAGTAGAAAATATTGTGTACTAAATGTCATGATTCACTTTGAAACGATCGTGTCGTAAAACCGTAGATATGAGAATAGGCTTGCAGCTTTGATTCGTTGTAATGTCAGAAACAAGGCGCCCTTGCTACGGCGACACTATTAATTCATACAATGAAAATCAATGGTAATTTGAACTCATTACTGACAATTTTCAGTGCTTGTGTAAGTTTCTAAATTATTAATTCTTGCAAAAATGTTTTGCAAAGTTTAATCGTGGCTCGTTTTTTTTTTGTTATCTTAAATCGTTAATGAGAATAAAGGTGATGGAAATTCAATGAGAGAAATTTGAAATAAATTACCCATCAAGTTTAGGTTTAAGTACTATTGTTTATCAAATTTTGTTCATTGTTTTCAGAATTGTTTTAGTTAATAGATAGCTTCAAACCTAGGATTTTTTCTTAAAACTTTTATTGAACAGAAATTTAATACAAAAATATTAATCATCATTGTAAATATAACTACAATAGTAACAATAAAAGTTTACTATTACCTATTCGGGTAGCTTTAGTGAATGAAATATTGGGTGCATGGTATTTCGATTAATTTCAATGCGAGAAGTAGATGAGGATGAGGTATGTAGATATTTTCTATTCTTTTCTGAATACTTTATATAACTATCATTTTATTAATTAGACTCTACTGTTTTTTGAATTGCTCGTAGATAAAAACAAAAGAGATCTATCTAACTAGTAGTTTTAGTTTCAACCGTTTATATAAAGCAAAGTTCAAATGCGTCGGTGGCAAAGCGGTCGGCTGCTCCTGTGCACAAAGTTACGGTTTCCATCGCCACGTAAGTCTATTGTTTGAGAGAATCACAAATTATAGTTTTGAGCCAGAACTTCGTTAGTCTGGGAGTTAATTTTATGCTAAGTAAAGTCAAGAACAGTCTTTAAAAAAATAGTTAATTAGAATTGAATTCTTCATTGCCTCATTTACAAAAACACCGAGGCTAGGTAAAAGATTTAACGTAGAGTTTTCATTCTCAAGCAAACCGAAAGTAAAACATATTTATTTAAATTCAATCTCGGTAAAATATAATGTTTCCTTGGTATGAGAGCGTAAAATTTAAATAAACACTAACTAAACAGATTTTAATTACTTTTTGTACAGATGTCGATTAGAGGTAGGGAAAAGACAAAGAATGTTTTTCCAACATCCAAGCGGTTGAAATCGAGGCCCACAGCTAGTGAATTATATATTATAAAATTGTTATTAAAGCAATAAATTCTATTAAAAACGTACTTATATGTACCAAGTTATCATATAATATCCAAAATGAGTCTAAATTTGCTTTTGTAGAATCAGGCGTAAAATTGAATCTCCATAAGTGGGGTATTGCGAGAATAAGGACAACATTATATGTAGACGTTATCATCTCCAAGAACTTCGTTATGAAACGTCTTTCATGTACCGTTTTCGATGCAAATTAATAAATAAACTTAAAAAAATAAAAGCTGTTTTGTTATTCTGTTGTTATTAAGTCATAAGATACTTTAAGTACATGCGAGATTAAAGCAGACTGGTACTTCAATAGAACAAAATTTTCCTATAATGTAGTATGTATTAAAAGAAAACATAATAAAATATTCCCTACTCCTTTATACAACCCGATCTAGTCTTAACTAAGCTGAACTTGTATCTACTATGGATACTAGACAAAGGATAAACATACTTTTCATATAGTCCTAATAAAAAAATATGCGGTGTATTAATTTAATAACTAATTTGTACTTTAACATCAATTGAATCCTAAGAAAAGTAATTTACAAAAACAAAGTAATCAATATCTAAGACAATATTTATTTTTAATTTGTTTAAAATAAAACCTTTGTTGAAAATATGCCGATTATGCCGAATTGCTACAGTCGTTCTCGTAGAGTAAGGATTATATAAATATTTGCTACTTACATAGCGAAAATTATGTTACCTTTTATCTTTTAACAAAAAATATACTTTTGAGTGTGTTACAGACTTGTTATTCTCATTTAAGTAATCGCTTTATCTGCTCGTGACATAAAATATAATAAAGTATGTAGTTTCAACGGTATAGGTACCTCGGTTTTATTTATTTATTTATTGACTAACAATATCTTACTATTGTGTTTGAAGAAGAATTATACACATAAAAATACATAATATGAAGAAAAAATAAACACATCAAAAATATTTAAAAAAAAAAGGATAAAACAATAAAAACAATTACAATATATCAAATTAAATTAATTAAGTATTTTTTTTAGTTATAAGTAAATCCTAAACAGAAATACTGACTAAAATTACACGGTATTCTTCCAAGTTATCATTTAGTCCGTAAAAAGGGTAATCCTAAAACCTTCGATGAACAAGGATCGTTTAAATACCTACGCTATTTCATTACCGGGGTTAAGCCCCACTTTAATATGGTAAGTGGTTTGACCACATCAAGCTGCCATATTGACCTTCTTCCATAAAGGTCAGCGGGCAGACAACTTCCCTTTGAGACCAGCAGTCCTAGATGCTGGATAATCTGGTGCGTCCCGAGCTCGGTCTTACCGCGTCTATAATCACGTGATAAAACATAATAAAACTTCCTATATATTACCATCTTCCTATCATACTACCAAAGTCCTAATTAAACACTACTATTAAAACCAATTATTTAAAACTAAATTACTGTTTACATCTGCAGTACAGAATATATGTACAATATACGATCTAAAACAAAGTTTTCATCTACGTGAAACAATGCAACATGAAATGGCTTCTGAATTTGACATTTAATTTTGTCTACCAAATTAAATACATGACAGTAACTCAAACAAATTTTAATCGATTTCAATAAAATACAAATAAATATGATGATACTGAAATATTAGAATAAAACTACAAAAACGAAAATTACTGGCTCAACATTGTCAGAACAAAGCTAAGACATTTTCTATTGAACTGATTATAATAGATCTTTACCGAAAGGTCTTTAATGAAATTGCCATTTTTTTCGTCGCAGTCTACAGCGTATATTTTTTTAAAAAACATAGATTGTTTGTATTATTTTAGTAGTAGTAGTAAATACAGGACATTACCAACAACTACCAAAAGATAATTAAGAAAAATAAATATTATTTATATTAGAAATAAGCCTGTAAATATGGGTCCATTTTAAACCAGCTGATTTTAACATACACATGTAACTTCTTCCCTTATTTTTTTTTTCTTATGATTAAAATGCTTAAAGTTAGCTTAGATGTGCGCTATTACTTATACCAAATTTCATTCTATTAGGTTTAATAACTATTGGAAAAACTAAGAAAACGTTAGTATGAAAAATCAAACTTCATATAAAATCTCCATACAAATCGGCAATTTCATAGGTAAAGACCTATTATTACTTATAGGGTTCATCTTCAAAGGGCTGGCTAATACAATACAATTTTAATCAAACCATTAAATAAATTTAACATAATCACATAATCAGACCAGCAGACTGTGGTGAATGACGTTAGGGAAGAATACAAATAAAATAATATTTTATAGTACACTTTACAAAGATCTGGAAATCTCTGAAGTGGTCCTTACGGTTTGATGCTTCAACCCACTCAGTCACGACAAAATCACAATTACAAAATAACAAAGCAAAACCGGTCTATTCGATTAGTAGCCAATATGCCACAAAAAGACCCTTATAAAACCAATATTTTTGCGCCGAGGGGAAAAATAAGATAAGTGTCCATCATAATAAACCAAATATAGGTACTAATCTACTATGAGTTTTTTCCCGCAGTGTAACGTACTTCGCATTGAATTAGAATTATGTTGACCCTCGTCCTTGACATTTAAGCTTACAGCTATTTCTTTGTAAAGATTGCTTATTAGGCCTAATGTTGAGATAAACTTCGAAAAGAACAATAGCAAACACCCCCTCATTTTTAGCGACACTTTTTAGCGTCTTTAGATGAAAGATAATAATAAGATAATGGACTTAGGGGCTACTTAGTAAACTATTAAGATAAATAATAATAAAAACAAGATGTAATTACAAGATAAGTAAAAGATAACATGAACAGGCTTTGCTTAAAATTGTCTCAAGTAGTAATTAATTATGCTGACAATATGGAATGGATCATGGAAAAGAAAAAAATACAACAACTCTATGCCACTCTGACCCTTTCGCATAATATCGATCTTTTAGTGAAGGAGGTTCATATTCGTGAAACTTCTTTATACCCAAAGTTGCAGAGTGCGAAACTAAATCGTGCTTGTACAAGAATTATCAGACAACTTATTATTAACATACTTATATACTTTTAGTATATGCAAATATTATTCATTTACAGCCAAAAATTCCACAAAATATTGACCTAAGCCTAATTTTAACTGATATAGAGAACATCCAGGTTCTTTGCGTTCATTATATTTATGTTGTAATAGTCTTCAACACAGCGCATGATTGGATGAGGGAGTTGCCATTTTTTAATTAAATTGTCAGCACAGAATGTTTCCTAATGAATCTGCTATCCCTAAACACTTTAGTTACATTATTATAAATCTTTTATTTATTTTTACTACCTACTAAAGAGAAAATAATAAGGAAAATGTATTTCTGTACTAGCTAAGCCTCTGGGCAACATGGTGTAAACCAATTTGTTTCTATTTCACTGGGTGAGGTACTTTATGGGCATTCAGAATTGAGTGTAATAATTTATTGTCGGACACACAGCATGGCTTTAGGAAGGGGCGCAGCACTAATACTGCATTGACAAGTTTTGCCGATTACATAAACGAGAACCTAAATTCAGGTAAGCAAGTTATAGCCCTTTTTATAGACTACAAAAAAGCGTTCGATACGCTGGATCACAATGTGTTACTACAGGCTATGGACGAATGTGGTATACGTGGACCCACGAAAGACTGGTTTCAAAATTACCTCACAAACAGGAGAATACGCACCGTAGTAAATAACGTCGCAGGAGACGAGGCTATTGTCGATCTAGGCGTCCCGACCGGCTCTGTGTTTGCGCCAATGGGTTATATAATGCATGTAAACAGTGTTAGCAATGTAGTAAGTAGGTGTCGAGTATATATGTATGCGGATGACATGTGCATAATGTATGGATCTAAGGACGTGTCTGAAGCACTAGAAAACATACAAAACGACTTTACCATGATAACAAAGTGGGCACACGACAATGGAATCATTTTAAATTTAAATAAAACTAAATATATGCATATATACTCGCCCTACAATCAAAAAGCTAAAAACGTAAACAAGGACAATTTAAAAATAATAGGCCACACATATGAATGTTTACATATTAACAACATTAACTGCACTTGCTCCTATATACAATCTGTTGATACATACACTTACTTGGGCCTAACTGTGGATACACATTTTAACTGGAAACCACATGTTAATCAGGTTTGTGATAGGTTGAGGTCAGTATTAGGCAAAATGTATCAGCTTAAGCAAGTCATAAACAAGCCCACTATGTTAATGATATATTACTCACTTGCAGACTCTGTATTAAGCTATGGCCTAAGTATATATGGTCGCACATTTGTGTCATACGTGGAAGAAATAAAAGTTATTCAAACAAGGCTTATTAAATATTTAGTAAGTAAAGATGTCAAAATAATGTGTAACAAAGACTATAATAAATTGTATCCCTTGTGTAAAATATTACCTATAGACTTAAAAATTAAATTCCTTATAGCCATTGAACAATATTATACAGATATATATAAAATAAGGATAGAAAATAAATATAATACTAGAAATGTAACAGAAAAAAAATTAATTAAACCAAAAATTAAAAATTATTACGGAGAGAGAATGTCTGAATACATAGTACCTAAAATATATAATGAGATAGATATGTTAAGAGAGGAACCAAAACTCAGTATTGATAGAATTAAGCAAATGTTAAAGAGATGGTTGCTCGGTGAGTGTGACCCCACCATCAGTGAGGTCCATTACAGCGAACAATAAGAAAAAAATAAAAACTGTTTTAAATTATTAAGTGATAAATATTTAATTGTTTTATTGTTTAAGTTAATGTATAGATTTAAGATAACTATGTGTTATAATTTTATAAGTATAAGGTAACGAGCGTATCTCGCCAACAAGCTGTCGCTTGGCGAGGAGTTTTATAATTTGTAACTGTTTATTTTTATGAATAAAGATTTAAAAAAAAAAAAAAAAAAGAAGTTTATGACTTGTCTGTATTTTCAAAGTAACCAAAATAGCTTATATAAGTGGCTATACTTATAGGACACATAAAACCCAGAGTCAACGATGAAGAAAAATTTTAGAATGTCTAACGTGGACCGAAAAACGTAAAGTTTGCAGAACTATCAGGCGATGGACCAGCGTGGCGACCTGACAAAGATGGATTAAGGAAGGACAGGACGCGTGAAGTCAACCGCTTAGAGGAGGCCTTTGTCCATCAGTGAAAGTCAACCTTCTGATATGATGACGATGATTGCCAATTTCTACCTGCACCTTTTACCCAAGATTGTAACACTTTACACTCTAAATATTTTCACTACCTATAGGTAAGGTTCAATCTTACTTAAGCTCGAATGACACGATCAAAAGAAAACTCCGGAAAAGGCTTTTACCTATACCTTTCGCTCTTGTACCTCGATATATCCAAGCAATAAGAACTCCTTCGGGAAAATGTCAAGGTGCTTATATTCTATGGCATCTCGATCACAGGGAATGCGGGATGCCTGAAGCGATTCAATACTGTACGTACCTACGTCACTAATGGCGACCGCACGCAAAGATTCGTTTCATAAAAATATTAATATTTCATCTAATATGTTCTCTTTATGGGTACCTAGTTTATGTAATACAACTATATTTAATTATTTTGTCATAGTTAATTGGTGTACATTGTATTTCTGTTGTTAAATTGCCTCCACTGCAAAAACACGACAATCCTTGATTGATACGAGTATTAAGTAAATAGGCCAATACTGATGGCATAACTGTTTAATATAGGGTTGTATAGAGTTTTCCCCGCAGCTTAGTCTACTTAAACAAGGCCGCCTAAGTATAACAAGACAGTCCAGAACAGTACTATGTAATTAATTAAAGAAATATGTTTGGGATACTACTGTTACTTGAACCAAACGGAACATAATGCAAACAACAACGTAATGACTGCATTGTTGCTTACCCCTTTTGGGTATAGCTTGAGAGATATACGGATTACTTATTCTTTGGTCAGCAAAACAACAATCAACCGTTTTATCTCGTAACACAAGGAAGACTAATGGTTATGTACGGTTGGTCCCATGGGCTAACCTTTTTTCTTAGCAAATTTTTTGGTTCGTTACTTTCTTATGTATCAGCTTCCATCTTAGGAATAAACCTATTAGGTTCACGTAATTGTTTACAATTTAATTTGTAATTGTGAGACAAATACATTATGTATATTAACTAGACTGTAATTATGCTTTAACTCCGACCTTCTACAGCTTACATTACTTCTAGTCTAAGTAATCCTAAATTGGAGGACGTCTAATCCTTTGACCCATGCAAATAAGCAATTATGTAACCCAACATTTCCAAAGCAAGTTCAATAGTTCACAGCCGGTTAATGATTAAATTGTTTCCCGACATTTTTTTTTATTCAAGAGCGGACAAATGAAAACTTTCACTCTGTCCTGCCAGTATGAACGGTCCGGTACCCTGCGCATTTTATCCGTAGCATTTACAATTTATATAAAGCCTTAATGGAGACGAAAAAAACTTCTTCTTTCTAATTCTTGGGAGGACCCTCGCTTCTAAATAAAAAATATACCCGTCTAAGTTATTCGCTAGTAACTTTTTATGAAACTGTTGGTAGGTAATCTCGGTATGAATTGAATCACAATATTAAATATGCAGGACTGGACCGGGTTTTCCGTTTAGGAAAGAATTCAAATGCAGGTACGATGACCTGGATCGTCAGAGGTGGCCAACAATTAGAATTAGAGGAGTGGTGTAGAGCGGTGCGGCGGGCGGTCCCTGGGCGGCGCGGCGCGTGCGGGGTGTGGGTGGTGAGTGGTGTGCGAGCGTCAGTCGGCGTCCGCGTCCCGCGCCTCGTCGTCGCCGCCGAGTCGCGCGACCTCTGCCGCCGCGCCGAGCTCATGAGTGGCGGGTATTATGCCGGCACCGCAGCGACGCTCCCCACGTGCCGCGAGCCCGCCGGCTGCTCTGCCCAGACATCAGAGACCTCTCCACCACATCACCGTCTATAGCTCCAACACCATAACGCACGCTATTACACGTCTCACGTCTACCGGAATGTAAATATTTATGGATGTCAGTTTTCAGTTGTTTAGATTGGCTGTGAATTTTAAGGTACGTAACTAATGCCTGTTTGTTTCGATATGTTGTGCACGACATTTTTTTATTGATACGACTGTGTCGAT
Source organism: Schrankia costaestrigalis (assembly GCA_905475405.1). Taxonomy (NCBI): domain Eukaryota; kingdom Metazoa; phylum Arthropoda; class Insecta; order Lepidoptera; family Erebidae; genus Schrankia; species Schrankia costaestrigalis. Next base: position 10,926,501 of record FR997827.1, read on the forward strand.
TGTCTGGACTAAATGAGTCGATAATAATATTAAATAAATAGCATGTCTGTTCGATATCGTATTGTGCTTTGTGCTTTTGTACATAATTGCTGACGATGACTTCGATTTTAATGGCGTTCGGAGTATCCTTCTGTACTTGGATCGATAGTTTACCATTAAACGTGGGTAGCATAATTCGAACAGATTTTTCGCATTACATTATGTGATTAAAATATGACGGCGGTAAGCGACAGTGCGCCGCCGCGACTATGCCAAATTGATAGTCATCATAACAATTGTAATGTTATTAAGCTTTCCAAATAAAGTTACAAACAACGGCAAAAAATATATAAACTGTCTGGGTAGCCTCTACATTTCACTTGTAACGGCCAATATAGTAACAATAATATATTTAAATAAATAATTTAGTATTTGTTCTTAGACTGTTGGGAATATTAAGTATATTTGATGTTAGTCTCGTTGCTTTATACCTATTACATTAGCATAGATAATGTAATATGTGAAATTCATTAACTATATAAATAGATAAGAATATAGTACCTTAAATAGGTAGATACTATGTCCAAACACAATACAAACACGACTCGACTCTAGTAGGCTGTTTCATACACAATCACACACAATTCTACATAATCATACCTTTATTTTTTATTAATATCAATCACCAATACCTATATAAACTAAATTTCCAATCATATTACAAATTAATTTAAACATATATAAGTATATCACATAATAACATTATTCATTGGCATAAAATGTTTAGGTGAAAATGAAATCGACAAGGCGTGTTCGGGTACATGAAGATGCTATACGCCATAGGTAATATATTACCATCATTTTTTTTATAATAGTAGAGAAGAAAGTAGACAAAATAATCCTACTTACTAACCTGTTAATTTTACACCTCATCCTTAGCTAAACTAATTTAACTTTAAATAAAATCTTCTTAATACCTAACTAGTGTTTATTTGCTATGATTTGTAGTTAGTTTGAAGTTGGATACTGACTAGACACTTACTGTACCTAAATAACACACATACTATGCGTGCTGGACTGATCAAACATTACAATTATTTCAAATACTAACACAATGCACATTAACATTTATAATTACATTCCTAATCTGTCATTTTCTCTTGACTTTCTTTTTATGTCTTCAAATACTAATGATATACATGAAACGCCACAAAGCCTTAATAATTAATTTGTAACCAATTAATATTAATTACTAGTCTATAGTGTAAGAAGTAGGTTCAAATACTTAGATAAAACACAACTTAAAAAATACACTAAACATTTGTTTTTAAAAAAAGGTCCTATGTAGAAATAAAAATCAGGATTTATTCATGCCACATTATCATAACGTTAGCTCGTTAATGTAATGGTATCAAGAAAAATATTCTAATAAATGCTTTTGCATGAATTGCTTTAAACTAGAGAATAAGTAATTATTTATATAGGTAGTTTAAAACCGAATACAAATAAATCAAACACAAATATTAAATTACTATTAAAATTTTAGATTACTTTGATAGTATGTTATCCTATCTCTACGTACCTACATTTAACCATCTGCGTAGGTCACTACGTAAGAATTTGAAAAGGGTTTGAACGGTCAGATATGAAACTGGCATAAATAACAAGAAGTGAACGAAGTAGGCCAAAACGATTCTGATAAGAATAGAGAATTATACTCGTAATTAATGAACATGACTGATGTGAATAATTTATTCTTGTTATTTTCCACATTTAATTCTTATCAAAAATATCTATCTTTTCAGTGCTTTTGAACAATAATTCCCACGCAGATAAACGAATGATACTACCGCCAGTGTTCATTAAAAACCAAGGTCGATCTTTTATTAATCATTTTTGCTATTTCTTACAGTCTGTAGTTTGAACAAATATATTATAATGATATGCATTCAACTTATATATTTTTGTAAGTACAACTAACAATAATAAAACTATAAGTAAGCTTGCATCCAAGCTGCTTGTGTGTAGTTAGTTAATTAGTCACACTTATTAACTTTTAAGCTCTCCCTCTGCATGATTTATTTACGGGTCACAGGAATTAACGCAATCCGGCAATTTACCTTCCATAGGTTAACGTTTCGGATGCAGTGGTCGTGGTCTAAAGTAGACCTTAATTAACCAGAGAGCCTTTTATTACTAAATGCTTGCGTTAGGATTTTATGGCCATGAAAGGTACAAATTAGGACACAAATAAAGGTCAAAGTCAATTATAACATTTTGGGGAAACAAAAAACTAAGTAACTGAAGTCTATAAAAATATTATGTAAATAAGAACATTTATAGGTATCTAGTAAACTACTACTAAAGTATCAAAGTTGACTATGAATCACAGCACATAATTATCTATGTGAGTCACCCACTTAACGCAAATGACATCGTAGCGAATATTACAAAATGTACCATCACAAGGGGCAGGAATGGCCCCCAACAGCTACGAAGAGAAACTACGCTGACCAGAAGTATCAATATAGGGTTTCCTTCCCTTGTCTTCGTAGCGATAAAAGTCAGCTTTTACAACACCAATGAAACTTGATAGAATCCAATACCAGCGATAAGAATGTTTTCTTACAAAATACATTTTTTCATAGGTCAACCATAACAATTTGCAAGTTGATAGATATCTTAGAGAATAAAATTTGTCGGTTTGTTTATTTTTATCAGAGCAATATTTTATTGTTCTTCTTGAATTTTATTATACATTTACTTACACAAACGTAAAAAAGTTCCCCAGATTTTAGTTTTAGTAAATAAAGATAGATTTCGACTTTTAGAGCATCATAAACAGATGTTAAAAGTTCTATAAAAGGTGACGATTTACAGTTCACGACAATTTTTATTCTATAAAAGAATAGTATTTCTACTTTCTACTGCGTGGCCTTATGCGAAATTGTATTTTACTAGAAAAGTACAATTTCACTTTGTACTTTTCTTTAAATTGTTCAATAGCAAATCGTGCTCCGTAACTTGTCCGGCGGAAAATTGATCTTTCACTTAAAACTTTCTCAGCAATCAATTCTTGGTCCAGATAGAATATAAAGAAAGTAGAAAATGTTACTATTTGTAAACGACAATTCCAGCGACAAGTTTTATTCTTGACTATTATTGAGTTTTTTTTTCATAAGTATTCCTTGCTCAACGTTTCATTTTAAGTCTATAGAGAAAAGTTTTAAAAACAGTATTTCAATCTATCAATGTAAGTAAAGGTTTTTAACAAAAAACAGAAACTGCTAATGGATTCAATTAGGTTATTTACTGCCTTTTACCTTACACGTGCTATTGGACCATGTGTGTTCATTGCTCCAATCCCAAAATGCTCATATTTCTACTGAAGTCCATACAAGCAATGTAATTTTGGTTTATGGACTGTTTCAAACCACATTTCCATTTCCCTTATTAACCGTTAATAATTTAATGGTTAAGTAATGTATCGTATTATTTGCAATTCTGATCTTAGAAATATATTTGTTAAAGTTTGTAAAAAGAACAATTGACTATAGCTGGACGTAGATTTCCTTAAATTTTTGACGAGTAATATCTTTTATAATATCTATGGCTATTAGCCATAGATAAACAGATATCTGTATCGTAAAATTTTGTTACTTTAAATCCCTACTTTTAAAAGTCGCTTAAGCATAGTTGCCGTGCTATTAAATAAGAATAAAACGTGAAAAAAATATTTAAGACATAAATTTTCTGAAGTAATAAAACTTTTCCGTCAAACACAAAATAAATTTAAGTGTATTATCTCTGAGCTATATCAATACTTATTGACGTCTGAGTCCCTTGAGACATTCTAAAAATAGCTGAATGTGTAACTAGTTGGTAAGAACTTCTTCATTTGAGACTAAACAAAGAATCAAGAATGCTTAAATATTCACAAATAACACTTTGGAATATAAAATGATTTCTTAGTTCATGTTCGTATTCAAGGACTAGTAGAACGCCTTGAGCACGTATTTGTTGAGTGATTCTGGTTAAATAATTAGAGACTATTTTTTTATAGGTTTTGTACCAACCTATGCTGTTTTAACTGAAAATAAGTAGTTAGTAGGCAAATAAACGTGGATGCTGTTCCTCCAGCACAAAGAAATCTACCGGATAGGTCGGGCTTGGAACCCGACGGCTGGAAATCTAACGAACTTACTTAGGATAATTGAGTTGTTGCGTTGCTTGTTAATAGCTTTCTACTTTAGTACTACAATGGATCTGATACGTAGCACTATTGATTGTTGTCTTTCTTTTAGTCAGAAATGAATATTTATAAAATGAAAAATGAATATTTATAAATAACTGATACATGCTCTCTTGCTCGCTGTGGTCCTTAACGAGACGCTACCTACGACGCTACCGTATATTCTATACTTTAACGTCTATACTGTTCGCTAGCTGTTCAGATAAAAAATTTGAACGAGTAATTGATTGACCGGGAGATGAATTTAATTTGGCAATCCAGGGATAATGTTATTTCTCGCTACATTAAATAAGACGATAGTATTGTAATGATTCAGTAACTGAAAGAGAGGAAAAGGCGTCAGGAAGTCTGATATCGCTTCAGTATGAGTCTCTATAATGTATACAGTAGTGGCATGTAATCAATTTGCCTATTATTATGGTATGGTCATCAAGAGTAATTTCTCACTTTACTAATCATTTATAATATTATTTATTGATTGCAAGCACCCCCACTTTAAACTGTATCTAGAATCTAGACAACAGAAAACAAATGCTTATGCGATTACTATTTTTTACTAGGAATTTTGGTAAAGCCACTAAAAATTTGTAATATACGATACATAAATATTTTTGTTAAGAACGAGGAACTAAATTTTAAAGACAAACTCGGCGTTAATAATATGACTCTCAGTGGAGTCATATTATTCAGTAAAAGAAATATATTTGATCAAAGTCCATTAACAACAACAACAAACTTTAGTAATTTTGATATATCATAACCATTTTGTATAAAAGTTAAAGTTTACTGTCAGAGACACCGGGTAAGCATTATTTAAAGTCAACGTTAAAAGCAACAATAAGTCAGAATATGTCCTAACTATTGTTAATTTCAAACAGTAAACTAATATTTAAACTGAAAGTTTGTTTTACTGAAATTGATTAATTGTAAAATTACAAGAGAAAATGTGAATTTAAATGACGTATTATATTTTATTATTGATTTGATGAACGAGCAAAATATTGAACTAGTTAGTTACTTGTAGACTGAACTCTAAGCATGTAGAGCACGAGATTTGCGTAGTAATTACGTCAAACTGCATACTCGTTACCTTGTGTTGATACTTATGTAATTGTAGGAAATAATAATAATATTTATGTACTTTATCGTACTTCAGAACTATATAACGACTTTAACTGATAAGTTACTATATATAGCATGTATAATTTTCATTGACAATAATACAAAAATAAATAGTGCATTTTTTTCTATTGATGAACATGCGGAACATGTCTGGTTCAGGAAAATTTAATATCTCTTAAAGACAAAAAAGTTACGAAAATATACCTAAATTAAATAGTGTAAACGTTTTAGAAAACATATTTCGATTCTAAAAACGCAATCAGGAGAATGCAAAAACAGTGGTACAGAGAGTAAATCATTCTGTCATCGTTAACAAGTGAAGAATTAATATCTTAATAATCGCCAACTAATTATATAATACTCTCCCAGCAACAACTATACAAAGCATTCAATTAATAATAAACCTTCATGCTACAATAACAAGGTATCCGAGGCAGCTCATCTCGCACCAATGAAACTCAATGATTTATTGTTCACTATTAGTATTATTTGGCGACCCATATTACATCATAATAACCATTCGTGACCATCTGCAAACAATTACGTCGGGTAAGAACTAGATGTGGTATCTAACAGTGGCGAAGGGTGGATTTTTATAAAAGGGAAGCCGAAGATTCCGTGGACTTTTGTTCTACTTTATATTACTATTATTCTGTAGTTCATAGGTATTCGTGAGAAAATGTTTCGATTTTACCTAGTTGTCCCGAACTCATAAACTTAAAATACGAAAATGTTTCTCTGTTTGGAAGACTTCTTTGATCAATTAGATTAATTGTTTATATTGCTATATCCTAAATGATTCTACATACCTACTTACTTACTTTTAGAATCTGAGAATACTGTCTGTAAGCCACTTACTTATACGTATCGAAATGAGATAATTGTATTAAAATGTTTCGTAAATCCACAGCGCCGGCGTTTCTTATATTTATAATTCAATTTCGAGAATGATGTTTTATCGCACATCACATAATAGGATAGTCAATATAATATAACACTATTAACCTGTCCCTTATAACAACAAACTATTAAATTTGCTGAAAACAATACAAACAAGTACTTACAAAAATATTCCATAGGATCCCAACGCACTACGACAAAAATAAAGTCAACCAATGCACAACACATAATACACAATCATAAATAATTAAACATACAAATTTTACTACTTTAAACAAGAAAGCGAATTTTATAACCTATTTGCAGAAAATAAATACAAATATCTGTTTTTTCTTCAAATGGTCCTATCGTTTACCGATGATTCTGCCAAAGTCAAGACGCAAGCCGTATAAAAATATAAAAACAAATAAATATAATTAAAAACTAAAAATTCAGAAGAAAGGCTGATTTCTATCAGATTTAAATAATTGATAAAAACAAAGGAATGTCAATGGCAAATTAAGTACTTAACGTGAAATGAAATGAAACTTCGTTACAATTGGTCGGTCCACTGGTTGCAATAGTGCTTTCTCGCTCTCGCAATGTTGTAGTTGTATCTTTTATCCTTGTCATAAGCCGATGGCCACCGGCTTATATGGTACCTTAGATCGACGAATACAAAGTGTCACGTGACCGTACGATTTCCGTACAGTCTGTTGTACTGGATTCCTAATTTCGCGACCGGCTTACTGCGCTCCGCGCATGCGCGCTTTAAGTACTCTCTGACTGAACCATAACAAGTTGTTAGTTGACAACCTTTAATTACAAGATGGCGTTATGAGTACGTAAATAATTATATTGAAAATTATTATTACTGTAATTATTATTGCGATTTACGTAAGAGAATACTTTTTTGTTTTATATTATTTTGTATTGAGTGGATGTTGCGTCATTGATTTATAATTGATTAATAGACAATGCTAAGCGGTTTTTGCAAAGGTAAGCCGGTAGGAATCGAGTTATATGGACACTTCGCCACTAGTATCTAATATAATTTATGGATAGTAAAAATAAGATTGGATCAAAACGTGATCCCCGAGGAGAGCACCGGCGCGAGGTCATTACAACCATTGACTCGTGTCCGTTTTATCACTACCTACTCTTTACTCTGTTCCCTCAAGTATTACGGAAAATTATCTGTTATTTTGTACATTTTTTGTAGTTTGTCTATTTGTTTTGTAATTCACGATAATGAAGCCGTTGCCATAGAAATAGATGGATATAACATTTGAGCTGACAGATATCAAACTGAACTCTAAATAAATGTTGATGGATCGAGTAAATACTTACTAATCACTCTCTATTTAATTTATCATAGATAACATTACTGATATTATATCGCTACAAATCTACGGTTGATAAACAATATAGTATCTACTTTAATCGAAGCGAAATTATTGTGCACAATTAATAAGCATATGTAGAGCACGATCCAAAAATATTAAAAGCACTGTATTCTACTAAAATACGTTAATTTAAAACTATATATGAATCCAATTAATATTTGGCACATAGACAGTTTTGAGAAAAGTATACACAATGAAAAGAATTTGGAATATTCCTCTCAAAACGGAGAGAAAGGAGAACTTCAAACTATAGTCGTGAGAAGACCCAGGCGAGAAATACTTTGGTAAATAAATTTATATTATCATATAATTAACCTTCTTCTAAAACTAAAAAAACATGACAAAATATTCAGCAACTCTACATTAAAATAAATTGAAATTGCTTGTTATTTAACAGCGTTATTACCGCTATTACTAATTCTATAGCTAAAAATGATTATTTTTAACTCATGTCGATTTTCCTAAGTGTTGCGCATTGAGTTATGTATCGACTTTAAAATAAATTATACTCCACAATCTTTGGTATACATAAATACTTATTTATTTCAGTTACATCGATATTTATGATTTCGTATGTTTTGTATACTAATGATTGACTTTGGTTTTGATGTTCATTTTAATAAGTTCAATGGTAACACGTAAAAAATTTGTGTCATAATTAGATAGGTCTTGCCTTGTTAAAATAAAGTCTTAAAAAAAAAAACAGAAAACATAAAATAAAAAGTAACTCAGGGAGAGTTTCTTTATATGAATTTATTTACACCTTCAATACAGTTATTTTTATGTAATAAAAACATTTAAGTATTACTCAACTTTTACTATAAATTAAATTAATCAAAAAATAGCCACAATAATTATAAATGAACTTAATTTAGTTCTTTATTTCGCACGACTAAGACGCGTTTTCGCTAGTGATTCCGGGAAACTTGGACTCCTAATATAACACTGCCAAGTTGGATTGATTGAATATGATTAGCTAAAGAAATAACAGGTTTTCTTCTGTGGATATATCAATATGCCTTTTGAGTTTCTTCGGGACAACCAGTAGGCATCACAAATGCAATAATTAACTTTTAGAGTTTAAAATTAAAATAAGTAGTATCGAAATTACTTCTGAACATAATATTTTTAAGATATTCTCGAAAAGCCATAAATAAATATCAATCCCGGATAAAGGCGGCTATTGCATAAAAAAGTTAGGTTTCGTTTGGCTGTAAACCAACAAAATGTCAAAGTATTGTGTCGATCTAAAACTCGGGCAGAGGTTACGTAAAAATGGATGTGTCATCGCATTTATGAATATTTGCAAGACCTACCTGCATTCATACCGCAATGATTACGAACGCAAATTAAAAATATCTACCGCGCTGTCAAGGGAAACTTGCATTCTATAAATAACTGGATTATTTTATGGTTTCGCATTTACTACAGGCAAGAAAGTATTAAAATAACTAATTGCTTGCAAGACTGCAGTTATCTGGAATTCATGAATGTTGTTTGTAAAACAATCCTTAAAGTACCTATTAAACTGTATTCCATGATTCGGTTATCTTTATATAGATATTACGAGGTTTATTCATATAACATAAAGGCCATAAAGCCAACTGTAAGAATTCCTTCCCTTCCCTTCTGTAATAATTTAGGGTAATTTCAATCACTAACTGGTCTACTACTAATCTGCCCAGACAGGGTGACGTCCAACTTTTCCACCTTTTTTGCGGAGATAATATCTTAAAAGTTTTGTCCGTAGTTTGCATTTTACAGCAACCACGGGACGGTTATTATGCGGTGACATTTTATATTTTCACTCTGTGAGGCTCTTCTAATAAGTCTAAACTTCCTCCTTCGTAGTCCCTCTCAAAATTCAATAAGAGTAATCGATATGAAGTCTGCGCTCCTTAAGATTATTTAATTTAATTTCAACAATAGGACATAAAAATAGTAATACATATTTATAAACAGAAATACTAATAAGAATATATCGTTTATATAGAATATATTATTTAAAATTAAGGAATATATTTAAATATCAAAATATACAATAGATATTGAAGCTAGCTTTTTATTAATTTACCTTTCCATAGTTAGAAAACTTTATGATGTGTGTACACATACGCTCATACTGCTTATGCACACGAAAATAGGCCTTAAGATGGCGGACCTTTAAATACCATGACTGTACAAGACAATTTATAGAGAATACAAGTTTTAACATTACAATTTTGTAACTGAATTTGGTACTTAATCTATCTAATAAAAGTAAACAAAGTTCAAACAATATTAATTTTATTGCCTCGGTGACGCTGCAGTCACGTGTGTGGGTGCACGTGGCTTTGAATACCACGATTATTATTTTGTGCTAACCTTAAATAATTGTCCTAAGCCTAGATGTTCTTCGTGTCCTTTACATGTACTCGTATGTCAAAAAGTCCCCGCAACACAGCGCTAACCCTTGAATCCTAGTGCGAGCGGTGTCTTTTTTCCACAGAGATATAATAATATCAATACACCTGAAATTCAAAGTAAGAGAATACCTTACCCTTTCTAATAATATTATACGTTATCTTGCAACAAATTGTTTAGGTATACGCCTAAGCTATCTGGATAAATAAGTAGAACATTATTTCGACAGGGAACATACACTCCTCAACATAATCTCGTAAGCATTGCATTTTAGAACACTAAATCTAGGTAATATGCACACTCTGTAGAACAGTTGTAGAGCTACATTAATAACTAAGTACGTACAATACCTACTTGCATCCGTTTACGCGCTCTCAGAGAAACAAGCTGCATTAACTGCTTACATTTTTATGTAGTACCTAACTTCATATTACACAAAATTACTTTTTAAAGTTACGTACATTGTTTCCTAAAACCAGTAACCATTACTTTGCTCGCGATATTTTCCGGTAATGAGAAGGAACTAACATTTCGCTGAACCTCATTTTTACATAATTATGTGGAGAATTAACGTAGTTATTTACACAAATTTACAATAAATCGCCCACATATAATGACTCGCCCTATGAACCACAACACATGCACGCGTAAATTTACTGAAACTCATTTACTAGGAGGGCTAATTTTCACGCCAAAGGTAATTAACTTCGTAGGTATACATGATATTATATTCATCGTGAGCAGAATTAAGGGCAAAACTTTGACACGGACTTTGATGTCGGCTTAGTTAAGTGTACCTTCTTCGTTTAAGTATTACGATGTCATTCAGTAACAAGGCTTATTAATGTCAACGGTCAAATACTAATTCAATTAAATACACAAAAAATACAAATAAAACTGAAGTGGCAATTTACGTTTAGAAACAAGGCTCAACCATAGATAACTAGAATTCAGCCAGCACTCACCTCGGAATAAATTTCCGCTTTAAATATCACGAAAACAGCTTTTACTTAACCCATAAATGCCCCTAATTTTGTATGCTTAATTTGACATCGAGGTCACATTATACATTCAGTACAAAATATTCACACAGTAGGTAATATGAAGAGCTAAACATTTATTCCTACATATATTAGACGCCTGAGCTCTTGAAGTTACTTAAACATTTATAAATGATAAAGATTATATTATACTAAACACGCGTTATATAATATAGAACGCGGTAACAAATTCCTCATTAGTAGAATGTCTACCATTAACACGTATTGATTTGTAGAATTTCCGACAATTTGTATTTCAAAGGGTACGGTATCTAATTATCACTCGAATAGCTCATAATTATGTGGGTTTGGTTTTCCATTTCTTTGTTCTTGCTTCATAGAGCTGATTTTATTTGTGAAGCTGTAAATTAGAGCAAGTTTTTGTTCGTAATATCTGTGTATGACATTTTAGGAAGTGTATCGTACAGTTTATTATTGTATTTAATAAGATATTTTACTGTAGTTTAAATATTTAGTATTATATTTGTTGAGTTAATTGTTTAAAGTGAGTGAATGTTTTATGTAGGTATATGTACTGTACGCTTCGTAAAAAGTAGCAACTTTCCAATTCAGAAAACGAAAGCTGACGTGTATTAGTTGATAGCTCGAAGTTATACGATGTTTGTGGATAGGACCGTCTCCACGGGCGAGAAGGCAGGTTTATCGTCGCGATTTCATCGCTTTTCCGTCGTGTTGATAAACTGAACTGTAGTCGCGCCAACAACTGTTCACTAAACATACTACTACATACATATTACTTACGAGTTCGATGATACGCTTCACTAAACAAACTTATATAGATAGCAACATCATTCCCGAACTTATAATTATTATGACAAAACATATTCCCATATGTTATACTCCCGACTTCCTGAACTCAATTTAATATATCATCAAGTATGTACACCACTTTTACACAAAGAATAAGAGGGTCGCCCTCCAGCCTATTCATTTTAATTTGTTTGTAGTTGTCAAACAAACACGTCTGTGCTTACAACAACAATGTGATCATATAACCATTATAAAGCTTTAATATACATAAAAGTATATTTTTAAACATAAATAATTCGTTCTAATTTGTTTCTCATTAAGGATAAAATTTACAAGATAAATAGATTTTAGTTAAAGAAAGTAAACTAATTAAAAGCAATTTAATATTTCCTTTACAAAAATATGGTCGGGCAGAAGTTAAGCCCCGAACGTGTGTGGCAAGAAGTCTTTACGGAAAGAAATGTAATGCTTTACAGCGGGTTATTAAGTGCTACAATCGTCACCGTCACTTTTTGTCATACATACTACATACCAACTCCTTGCTTACCGAGATTCACAATGTGAAAGGCGTCTTTGTTTTCCGGAAACTGCCTTCATGCCGCTCAAAGCTAAGGGTTCATTGCTGTGTGAGCTAACTGCCACTGCATTATGTATATAAAGAGCACATAATGCAAAGTGCATTGTATATTTATACCTATGTATATACAAGCTTACTGTAATATACAATAAACATCAGTAGAATGGCATTATCTTCTACGTGACTCCCTTATTTGTTTTATAGAAACGTATTGTTTTGTCAAACATTGAACGCCTTACCAGCAGAATTGTTTTGAACAAAGCACTTTCGACGGAACGGCACGCGATTTTATTGAATTTGTATCTGCAAAAAAGCCGTTAGCGTGGCAAAGGGAACGAATGTCCGTATTGTGTAATAGGGTTAAAGTATACAAGGCACGTAAAATACGATTAAAGGAACAAATGAGGTATGTTTTAGGGTTTTGAATTAAGCCATAAAACGAATCAACTTTTAGAATACTTTGTTATTGCGCTTGTAATTATATTCCCTAAAAATCCTTTTAATGATTCAAAGCTGGTTTATTTACTTGGTTAAAATGCGATACTTGGCGATGAAGCTAAAACCCCAGCAGTTATGACATTTTTAACGTTAGCTTCATTTATTCTGTACGAATTTTTACTTCATTTCAGGTCGGTGTAGTGTGTTTTCTTCTTCCTTGCTTCTTTGGCAACTTTCCTTTAACTCATCGTCCACTATGTTTTTATTATATTATGTACTACTCATACGTTCATTCAAAGCTTTTATTTTTCCTCTCTACTTTTCCATAACTCAATCTGCCTAATTATTTTATTCTAATAGGTCGGGGAAAAAGTCTTTTCGCATAACGTAGGTATAAACTTATTATAAAATTTCTTTGACTGTACTACTTGTGTCTGGCTGGTTTTGGTAACATTAAAAAGGTTACATTATAAAGAAAAGAAAAAAATAAAAAAAAGTTGTTTCCCGCTATTTTTCATTTGTTTTTCTCTCCGTAAAAATGAGTGAATCTAATGAAGAAATTCGATACATTTTAAAATTTTATTATAAAAAAGGCAAAAATGCAACTCAAGCAGTGAAAAAAATTTGTGATGTTTATGGACCTGATGCAGTGTCAGTAAGAGTAGCACAAATTTGGTTCAAACGTTTTCAGTCCGGAAATTTTGATGTTAAAGATGCACCTCGCTCTGGTCGCCCTGTTACGAATAAAATGGACGCCATTTTTGAAAGAGTGGAGCAAGATCGGCATATTAGTAGTTACGATGTAGCTGAAGAACTGGGAATTGACCACAAAACAGTTTTGACCCATTTGAAGAAAGCTGGTTATACAAAAAAGCTCGATATTTGGGTGCCACACGAGCTCACTCAAAGAAACTTAATGAACCGTGTACTCATTTGCGATTCATTATTGAGACGTAATGAAACCGAGCCGTTTTTGAAGAGATTGATAACTGGCGATGAAAAGTGGATCACGTACGACAAGAACGTGCGAAAAAGGTCGTGGTCGAAAGTTGGCCAGGCTTCACAGACTGTGGCTAAACCTGGCCTAACACGAAATAAGGTGATGCTGTGTGTATGGTGGGATTGGAAGGGCATTGTTCATTATGAGCTTTTACCGCCCGGCAAAACCATCGATTCTGATCTTTACTGCCAGCAACTGATGAGATTAAAGGAAGCAGTCGAGAGAAAACGGCCGGAATTGATCAACAGGAAGGGTGTGGTCTTTCATCACGATAACGCTAGACCACACACATCTTTAGCCACTCAGCAAAAATTAAGAGAGTTCGACTGGGAGGTCCTAGTGCATCCACCATATAGCCCTGACCTTGCGCCTTCAGATTTTCACCTGTTTCGGTCTCCTCAGAATTCTTTAGGTTCTGTAAGGTTGACCTCAAGAGAGGACTGCCAAAACTATTTGTCCCGTTTTTTTGATCAGAAGTCCCAAAGTTTCTACAGTAACGGGATAATGTCTCTGCCCACAAAATGGCAGAAAGTTGTTCAACAAAACGGTACATATATATTGTAAATAAATGTAACGAAAAGACTTTTTCCCCAACCTAATATATCTGCTCTTTCTATCTTTTCTTTTCTCTAATATGCCTTTAGAACTCCAATCGGCTGGCCCTCTTAAATTATTTTTTTATGATTTCAATTCTTATTAGGAGTACCTAACTCCTGCTAGTCAAGCACAATTATTTCATCTCGGCTAAATGCTTCCATTTTCTTTGTAGTTTTAGAGTCTTGATTTTTCCTCTGTATCCGTGATATAGTCTCTATGGTCTGTAATACCTGTATCTTTGACTTCAAATGTACTGGAATACCATAAAAAAACTAAAATGGAATAATATTATTATCGTAGCCATTTAATAAACCCTACTCTGCCTCTAGTTTTACTTAACATTTCAATGTCCCGGACAATCTTTATTTCTTCTATACCTTTCTTCTTCGTTTCTAGTACATTCACAAGCTGTAGGTGGAGTAAGGCTCTGAATTCTTTACCCAACTTTTCCAACCTTGCTTTTTACAATGGACCTGATCATAGTCCCATCAACCCTTATTCATTTCTCGCCTGGACGTGTGCTGGCTCACACTCTTTACCCTAGCACTTTATTTTGGCACTATTTTATAATCAGCTGCCTTAAGTCTGTGGCTGCCTCCCTAACACAAACCCTTTTAGTGAATGCAATTACTATGAAGAAGGGTGGGGTAACGAACTTGCGTCTCGATCAATTGCACAGACAAGTGACCGAGTTTACCCAATGAAATGGCTTCTGAGCCCTTTTCTGCGAACAGAAAGATTTTCGGCTAGAAGTAAATTTGGCTAATAATATCGCTAATTCCAAAGACAGAATATTTATGATTTATTTTTTAAGCTAATTTGGAAAAATGGTGGAAGAGATGCTTAGAGGAAGTATAGAGAAGCTCTGTTAAGCGTATTTGCGGTATCATTGGTTGCAGTGAGTGTAAGAGTGGCGGCGACCGGCTGGCGACGCCGCGGATGTCGCTTCTTGGCAAACCGCTCAGCTACCGCGCCACGCGACGCGACGCGCGATACCGCCGCCTACAATCCAAGTTCTACAATTTTCTTGAACGGCCTAGGGGTGTTAAAGCTGTACTATATCATATGATTGTGTAAGTCTCCCCTGTCATACATCAACTATATTCATACAAATTCACTTTAGCTATACATTTACCAAGGATAGTCAAAAATAAACACAAATGTATGTTAAGCTACGTATTAAACGAAGCTTAACATACAAATTTCAACCAAAAATAGTCTTCAAATGTGATTAGAAGACAAGTCAAAAATGTAAATAAGATGCAAATTAAATCGCGTCAGCTTCATAGAAGCGTCGCTAAACCTATTAGACAATTAATTAACGTATTCACCACCAAAATTACATCATACTGTGATAGCCAACAAGCACTTACTCGTGTCCTATTTACTTGTATAAACCTAACAAATGTAGGTATACCCGAAAACGAAATGGCTTTATCAGTTTTGACAAAAAATTCTATCATAATTCAAATTCATTAAGATCGTTATTTAATATTTATGCGTGAGCCTGACGTCATTGGCTGACCGTAATCAAAACTATGCTTAGATTAAAAGTGCAATCTATTTTAAACTTTCACTTCAACGTAATAAATAATAATATCTAGTAACACAATACAAATGTCACTATATTAAACCGTAGAGTTTGTATGTGAAAAACTATGAAAAACCATTAAATAATTTAAAACTAAAGTCACTGTTACTTGTGACATTACAAGCTTGTCATATTTCAGAAAAACTGAAAATGTAGAATTTAAATATTGGCTGGTAAGCCACCCAATTGTTGGCACCTTAAGAGTGGACTTCGTGTCAGACTAAAATATAAAATATCATAAAATGATAAAATCTTTGCTTATACTTAATCATTATTATGTTATTGAATAGTATTAAATAAATATTATTGGCACTAATACCAATAAAAAGATTCTGATTAATTTATTGTTGCTATGTTGACACATGAAATAAATAAAATATAATAAAAATATTAAATAAATAATATTTGAACTTGAATAATCATACTGAACTTGAATAATCTATAGTGTTTTCTTTCTTTTTACTCACTTGTGCCAAAAATTGTAAGAATTCTAACGATTAGGTGGTTTACCCTAATTTGTTTTATAATATTATAAAATTACGAAAACTTTAAATTGAAATATGCGCCAATGACGTCATGCAAGAAATGATAGGGATGGACATAGAAGTAAAAAAGAGAGAAATTCATTAGAATAAAACGTTTTACCGAAAATATGCTCTAGTAACAGTCAATAACGTAGACTTTACTATTTGTTTTTATAAATACCTAACGACTATTTGCTAATACAAGAGAACTGATATGTCAAAGTAGCGTCATGATTTAGCTGATGTTTTGTTGTGCGATATTGAACCTAATAGTTTTATGACATGCAACTAACATTAACTCTAGAGGTGATAAGGCCATTTAGTTTTCGACTATACAACAGTCTAATGACAATATTTCTGTGTACAGGTTTCTTATGGTGTTTATGTGTTTATCGCTCTCTGTCTTCTCTACAATCGAAGAATACGAAGCAAAAGCAGGGATCGTCCTATTCTATATGGAGACAGTAGTCGTTATTTGGTTCGCTATTGAATTCTTTTTAAGGTAAGTTCGAACACTAATAAAAGTTTATTAAAAAATTTGCAATTCATAAAGAGGGTTAATATAACGCTGAAGCGTATATTTAAACTGAAATACCGCCAGTAAAAACAGAGTGAAGTGAAGCAATAGTGTCTGCATAGTAATTCAATATCATTTTCAATAGTTTAATAGTGCACTGAAGTACGTTGAATTTCAATTCCACTATCGTTTTTACAGCAACAGTGTTACGTTTGTGTGTGTACACAGACATAACAAACAACACTCTTATAGATAACTTGTGAGAGCTTTGCCAGTGAAGTAGGTAATTCGTCACTCAATGTAGACGGATTACTCTGCCTACATTGGGCTCTCACTCCATTATTTTCTTTTGTTGTATTTATTTTATCTTTCGTCGACATGGGGATGACCCAACGACAACAATGAGATGTCATTGTCATTCTCTCGCTACTTTAAAGACATTGTGAGATAAATTTACGTAGTTATGTCGTTAGAAATTGTATTAAATTAGGTTGAAGGTAGTAATATCACCTTTTTTACACAGAATGTCATGATATGAATGCGTGTGTATCCATAATGAGCATAGACATCACGTGTATATCGCCATAACAAACATTAACTACATGCAATCACGATCTAAGCATTATATTACCTGCTGTATATACTCGTACCTATAGCCTATTTGATTTTGTGCTACTTTAGTAATAATAATATGTATATATACGGTACCTAAATTTATCAATAAATCAAGGTTGCAACGTTAATATTCTAGTGTAATGTTATTGGGTAAATAATATACTAGTATGTTTTGCTAGTATAGGTATCGGGCGCACGGGCGATGCGCGAGAGACGTATACGTGGGTGTAAATTATAACACGTCATCTGCATCCAGCATCATCTGGGCTATTTATGTACGTTTATCTCAATCTACGTATTCTGTAGTTTGCGTAAAAGATTAATTGATTTTATATTATTGTATTTTTTGTCTAGGTTATGGTCATCAGGATGCAGGTCCCGGTATCAAGGCTCAATGGGTCGTCTCAAATTTTTGAGGCGACCTTTTTGTATCATAGGTGAGTACTAAACAAATACTAATTAATATTAAGTATGTTTAAGTTCAGTACCTTTAACCTCTACAAAAAAATCAATTACTACCTGTTGCTTTGAATAAGGTAAGAAAAAGAATCGAGAATCAGTAATTTAAACGTGTTACGTACATTCTTGAAAATCTCATTACGATAAGGCGCAATAATCAAACACACGTTATTCGGAGACTTCACACCCTAAAAGCCGTATCTGTTGAACAAAATGTTGAAAAAATTACACGCTTGCTGAGTTTTTACACCTGTTTGTAGATTTGATCAAAGTTATACTTGTATCATATATAATCTAAATTCAATGCAAAAACATAACAATAGTGTTACAGATATGTTTATAAAGTAGTAATTTGTAGCTATTTGCGGAGAGCTGAAATAAAAAAATACCATCTTTAAGACACACAAAAACTGGCTGGTTATATTATTTAATAATTGCCTAATGTCCAAAATACCTTAACTAGTAGATCATCCGAGCTCTCCAAATTTAATACTTATTTGCTTAAAAGAAGCGACTATCCTATACATTTCATTAACTTCTAATTTCTGTTTCGTCTCGGTTTATTTCGTTGCTTTATTATGTGTATTACCCGTATGGCGACGGAGTAAGAATACATGGTGTCATCATCCCCTTCCATTCCATATCCATTTATCCAAACTTGACATAAGGTCTTATAACTGTACATCTTATCATGTAGTATTTAAGGTAAAGTTTCCTTCCATACATTGAGCAGGCCCGTCCCTGCAATGGAACCGAATGTAAGGAAATACGTACAGATACCGATCGTGAAATATATGAATTCCCCAAAACTCTTAATTAAAATAGTTCGTTAATACTTACTTTAAATAAAGGAAAATAACTAAATCAAGTCTAAGTATTCCGTCCTTACTGGCCCCAAAAATAAAACATTCCGTTTATGTGGTCACGCAAAGTTGCGAGCATCATCTATTTACTTGTTAATATGTATGTATAAAGTTCAAACATACTAACATAGTCTGAACAAATACATTCGTCAACTTACACAAAGGCGCCTAAAAAATAAACAAACTTTTAAATGACCTTAAAGTCTTATTTTAAATATCTGTTAAATGTCAAGCAAAGAGTCACAACCTAGAATTCAAACTAGTGTACCACGTAGTTACTCACTTCTCTTGCAGCCGTCTTACTTTTACATGCAAATATCATAAAAGAATAGTATCGGAAATAATAAGGTACTTGTCTCTACGTCGTACGTACTTTGATCTTGTACATTTTCTAAGTAAACGTCACGTTTTGTCTATAAACCTTGACGAAGTGACCCTATTTCAGGTGCGAGCAATCCGCTATGACCTTCGCATTTTCAGCTTGTGCTCCCTCGGCACTAGTTCCGTGCGACCGCTTTGTGCTCTCCAGGGAATTGGCTCACTCGAGACCTCGCTACCGTTACACATAGCCACGCGATATTCCCTGTCTAGAACAGTAAACTGACCAACCATATTATGTACCACTCTATTATACATTAATGTATCACAGGTTTTCATTCGTTTGGTGAACTATTGTTGTACCGATGAAATAGAAAATTAAAAACTTTATATCTGATTCAAAGGCTATTAGAAGAGCATCTGCTAGCGATTTACTGAAACCTTAATTGGCAATCTTAATATTATAAAAGGCAAGTCCGCTTCACTACAAACTTAATAGCATTATATTTAGGTTAGCCGAGTATGGATTTTCATATAAAGTTTTATTAGGTTATAAATCTTTTCATGAAACTTAATAAATTAATAATCAAAAAGAGTAAAAAAGGGTTAAGTGCTTTGTTTTATTAGTAATAATATGGCGTTATATCATACAACTATCCTTTTTTTCTTATATTTTTATATGGTAGAGCAATGTACGAATTGGCAAGCTTTCCCATTCCTTGTGTAATATTGGAACAGCCTTTGTTTAATATTCCTTTGTTTCCCTTTCTTTATATTATGATACGGCCAATGCAATATAAATATTCAGAAGTCTTGGTTATTCCTACATTTGATATTATACGCATAATAACGTATTTCCGAGAAATAATTGGTTGCATAGATTAACATGGTAGGTGATATTCTTCAGCCATTAATACCAGAATTAATGCAAGCAGCATTGCTGAACCAATAATAGGTAAAGCAATGACAAATAGAGTACCGCTTGTGGAGTCTACGTTTCAGTGCTTTCAAAGAAGTGTAAATGTACATTACTTTGTCTAAATTAAATAGTAAGATGATAAGCCGCTGCCTCAAAGACTAAGTACAATATAATTCTATTGCCTAAAACGAACGAATGTAACAAAGTATTCTCTAATTACAGGTTAAAACTTAATTAAAAGCATTCTAATTTTTATTCATTTTAAATATAGATTGAACTCATTTAGTTCACTGCCCGTCTACTCCAGGGCAGAAGTCCTTATCCTGTCGTATTGTTTTCAATTTGTACGGTTTTGAGGATCATTCAATCTATCAATAAAATATAATTTACTAAAATGACCTATTGTTAATTTCAAATAATAATAAAATACATTATTCATAAGAAGATATTACATAGAGTAAACCTTTTGAATAATTGAATATTGATAAGAGTTTGTGGTTTGATGCTTGAAATTAATTGCTGATTTGAAATGATATTTCACATTTTATGGTGTTATTATTTGAAATTTGATTTTAAACAAAAAAAGTAAACATCATTCATTTATAAAACATCGAACTATTGATAAATTACAAATAAAGTCAAAATCATATATTTTCCAACAAAATCTTTTTAACAACAGTTAGCTATTGTAGGTATGTTACTGCATTTGTTTTATTACTTTATTACATTTATATTTATAAATTGATAGCATCGGGCATCATTTGTTTTACGATTTTAATACATTTATAGATTTTATGCGGAAGCCTATGATGATATTTTATGATAAATAGTTACTAAGTTTTAACGTTTGTTAATGAATTCGATAAAAACGCTGTTTGTATCGAAGATAGACCTTTGCTAGTATTGTAATTACATAGTTTGTATAAATATCTACTGAAATAACAAATGCAGAACACATAAACAGCATGTGCTGTGACACGGAAAGTGGCGGGATTCCTAACAATATGAACTGTTGACCTAATAAAAGCCCCTGTTATTGGGCCAAAGGAAGTACACGGAAAAACATAAGAAGGAAACGTGTCATAGATGCTAATAAAGATACTTGATAATCGATATCTGTACAATATTATAAAGAATATATATATAAGAAAGAAAGAACGTGAATTACCTCTCTTTCTAAAGGAAGGAACATCTCCTTCTAAAGGAAGCTTATAAAATTCAATCCTATGATCAATGAAATATTTGCAGCTATAAAGAACAATTAAAATCGAAATGCCGGTAAAGTTGATTTAGACTAGGCACGTTTCTCTCTATGATATTATTCTAAGCAGTGAAATGCATCGCTCACAATTTTGTTTTACGTTTTTAACTTTCACAATCTTCACACTTTAACCCTCTTACTCATAAGCGCCTCTTAAATATTAGTCAATTGATTAGCTTAATTTCTTACGATTTTGTTTAGTATAAGGTTGGTTTTGCTAATAAAAATCTCGCTAAACAGTGATTACATTTAAAAAGCGTTTATGAGTAAGGAGGTACGGTAATGTATAGGTACGACATTAATAGAGGTTCTTTCTAAGTTGAATTTTACTACTTTTCTAAAAGAGGTTGAATATCCTAATGATGTGCCTACTCCCAACCACATTAAAAAAAAACAATAATATTTTTTTTAACGTAGATGTCACAACAATTCTCGCGTCGGTGGTGGTGCTGGGCATGGGGTCCTCCGGCCAGGTGTTCGCAGCGTCAGCACTACGAGGGCTACGGTTCTTCCAAATTCTGCGGATGGTTCGCATGGATCGTCGCGGCGGTACATGGAAACTTCTTGGCTCCGTCGTCTACGCACATCGACAGGTAGGATACATTTTATTTCTATTATTTATGTCTGAAGTTGCGAAGTACACACAGAAACACACCAACATTGATTACATACACACCTACCAAACATACCTTTTACCTTAATTAGTTGTAATAAGACACTAATAATTACTGTGCGTACGGAAAAGGTTTAGTAGTTTATATGTATGGAAAAGGTTTATACACATAAATTGTACCTATGTGTACCTTTTAATCTGAGATCTTTTGACCGATTCACAATTATTTCATTCTAATAACTAAACTCCGCTCCGTGTGGTGACGGAGTAAGAATACAATATGTCACCACCCCATCTCATCCTATGGGTGTCGTAAAAACCGACTAAGGGACTAACCGTAAATATTATCTTTACGAAGTAAAAAGAAGGAAAACTTGAAATTAAACCCTATACCAATCCGTGTGGCCAGCGTGGTATTAGTAGGCCAAGTATCCCTCCGTCACGGGAGGAGGCCTGTCCCTGCAGTGGGACATTAATGGGCTGTTATGGAATAACTAAACCATGTTTACCTATAGCTGATTTTGGGTCAAGTTTTTCTTCTGTCACAGTAATAAATTGTGCTAGACCTAATACATATAAAGTAAACTTCGATACTCTATACCAGAAGAAATGGCTGTTATACCATGCTGGTAGCTATACCTATTGGCTATGTGTAAAGGATTTCTTATTTTGTCACAAAACAAAAATCTAACTACTCAATAATTACTCTCGTGTAGACGTAATGTATTATGTATGTCTCTGAGAACAGGCAGAATATTTAAACTTGTTAATACTTAATTTCAACACGCATTACCAAACAAAAGTACGTTAAATTAACGAGAAGTTTGTGTTAAGTCATCGCTGATACGCCGCCTGTCAAATTCAATTGTGATGTCAAAGTTTCCAAGAAATTCCCGTATGCTCCAACATTAAGCGTGTGTATTATGTTCTTCTAACAATATCCTAAACTTAATTTATTTGTTTGTAGTCTAATATCTTTTAAAATAATGTTACCACGTAAATTAACATTGTTAAAATATATAAAAACCGTACATTTTCCCTTCTGTCAACGTCAAATTTAGTGTCATTATGATTAATGGCATAACGCCGACTAATCGCTCTCTACGTTAGATTTATTAGAGTATTTAATGCGCTTCACTTAACAAAAGTTTACACAAAAAAGATGTTCTTATTATTAACAATGTACACAATACGCTTTTTAATTACCTATTAACTACATATTCTTTTATTTTAATTTTATTAACCATTAACTGTATCGTGGTTTACTTACAAAGTTTTGTTTTGTAGTGTTTGGGCTATAAAACTTAAATTTTATTGAGGGATATAAATAAGAAATCCTGAGTATTTGAGAAGGTATGATGTTAAAAACTCTATTGAATTAACAGAATCTAGTTAAAACCATGTTAATGCAAGTTTTCCACGTACAAGTAACGAATAATTGGTCTATTGGATGGCGAGGCATATATAAGCATCGCGGCTTTGGGTTTAAGGCAGTCCTAATATTAATAACAGCCAGTGTTAACGCTGACCAGATTGTACTTATAGGATTTTACGTTAGCTACGCTCTACAAACTTTCCCTTTTTCAACAGCAGCTGTTGAACATTAGACAATGATCAGTTTTTAAATATTATCGTACGTCTTTTTGATATTGTTACCTAATACATAATTTTTGTCTTAAAACAAAAACATTAGATTTACTTTAAATTGTTGCCCACAGTAAACATGTATTAGGTATTACATATTATTATTCATTCATTGTACATTAAGCAATAAAATAACTGCCGACATCTTCCAATCTTTATAACTTCAGCGTAGATAAAACTACTGATATGCTCTGTAAAATACGTTACAGCGTAAGTAAAGGTGTTCTTAAAAGGAAACGAAACGTTTTTCAACAAATTTGCATTGCTACGCTACAAACTATGCCTTGTGAAATAAACGGAACTGTAATCTAGTCTACCCGCCCGCACTCTGTACAATATATTACATTTATTACCTTCTTTCATAGAACCGTATGTAGTGAAATTCAACATGGCCGGCTTTGCCTTAATATGTACTCACATTCAATATCCAAGACTATTGTAAGGAAAGGCCTCCTTTAGTCATTTAGAGGAAATTTGAATGAAGAATAGAGTTTTTTTAAACACGCTTTGAAGTACCTACATAAGAAGGCGTCCTTTCATAGAAGGAAAGTTCGTCTTACTCTAGGTATTCTCTATTGTTTGCCATGACAGCAGGAGAGGGCGATGATTTGTTTTCTTTTATTTCGTAGTAATTTCACATGATCGCATCATTTTCATACGTTGTATAATAAAAATACGTCGATATAATATATTGCTAAAAAAATAATATACAAGTTAAGCTTACGCAGATATAGCGAACTGGGGCAGAATAATACTGCTCTCTTCCCTATATTTATGTTGTCGTCTTCCAGTACAATATAAAGGAAAAAAATTACTTACAATTTATTTTTTCGTACATATAAACTCAATGAATCGAATGTGAAATAAACTTATATTATTTTACTTTGCTTTTATAAATATCATTTAGTGAAATATGATTTTCGTGTTTCCTGTGTCACAAATATTTTTACTTACATTACTAGTTAGACAAACACCGCAACTAGGCTATTGTTCACAGTTCAAACATTTATTGTATAGAACATGGAATAGCCTCATTTTAAGTTTATTTGTTTGGCATACATAATGCATTTAAAATTTCAGAATTGAGTTTTGGCCAGCGTACCTAATTTAATCAGAACTTAATTCTCGTTACAAATATATGTTTACTGAAAATCAAAATTCATTCCAAACAAAAACTATGCCCTAATGAAATACCTAGGTGGTTTAATAATTTTATTTTCATTTAAACTAAAAAAGGTTTTAAAAAATCGAGACCATTCTGAATAAACTTCCTACTATGAGGTCAGTATAGATTATAACCGTACTACAGAAAACATAACGAAAGGCAACAGAATGTACAGAAGAGTGAAAGAAATATGTATAAATTTTTATTTTTATAAAAGACCTCCTTTTGCCCGCATATGTAGGTTGTTTCTTTCTGTCATTAAAAGAGCCAAATGGTTCGAAATACTATGCGTTTCAAATAAGAATGTGCATGACCCTGCGCCACATTGTGACATTATCCAAAGAAATTCGTAAGACGTCCTTACTTTTTGATCGAGCTTTGACAGATAGCGGTCATTAACGCGTTCTTTCTTATTTGAAACCCATAGTAAGAATGAATGATAGAAAAATAAAAAGAAGATTGTAGAGTAGCACCAATGTACAACACAATCTGTTGTCACATTTCGGCTCCCAAAATATCACAATTTTTCCTTAAGAATGTTGGCAAATGATAAGAAAAGACCTCTCTAAGCCCCTTAAGAAAAGGATACTTGAGCAAACACTTTCTATAGAGCTTTTAGCTCGAGAAGATTAGTAAAAATAAACTTTAAGGGCACTTGTGTATTTAAAACATTCCGTGTTTCTGAATGGAGCATGTTTTACTGTTTAATTACAACTCTATTCGTAACACTATGTGCTCGGTTTAAACTTTGCCAGTCTCAGCTAACAGGGTAACGTTTTAAATTTCGTTAATGTACTAGTTAACTTTGCTCATACAAACAATCTACGCTGCTTCAGAGAGGTTTTTTAACACGTTTCTAAAGGATAAAATCCTTTTTATTTTAAAACTCAGTGCCTGGCACTTTTCATATTGAAATGGATTGCCATTGAGTTTTACAGAACCGTGTGGTGATGGAAAATACTTTGCGTCACCCATACATCTTGTCTTATTTTATAAAAATTCGAAACAAAATATTTCAGAATATTTTATACCAATCAACCTGGCCAGCGTGGTATTAGTAGAAGGTAGGTATAACTTTCTCTCATCAGGAGTTCTGTTCCTGTAAAGGAACGTTAATGAACTACTAAAAGCGATACACGGTAAAGCTTCGTAGATAATAAATTTCTCAAGAATGAAAACACTTATAATTTTAATAACACTTTCAAAGGACTAACAAGCTGTAACGTTTAAAATTTTGTTAATTCACAAGGAAACTTTGCTCATAAACAAACAATCTACTCGTACGCTCTTTTACTGAAGTTTTGACGAGTTCTTTAGGTAGTAATCTCTTTTATAGGTAACTTTGAGATGGCATCACTTTCCTATAACAGCAGTGTTCAATTGTCCATAAATTAAAAAGTTTTGAATGTAGTAAACTGCTAATATATGGACTTTCAAAAATAAAAGTTTAATTGAAACAAAATACATATTTTTGTCATTAATATTGGTAACATATCGGTACCGAATTTAGTTATTTTGTACGACTCCTACAATTCTGAAGCTATTTAGTAAATGTATAAAAATAATCCCTGCCT
This sequence comes from Schrankia costaestrigalis, assembly GCA_905475405.1. Classification (NCBI taxonomy): domain Eukaryota; kingdom Metazoa; phylum Arthropoda; class Insecta; order Lepidoptera; family Erebidae; genus Schrankia; species Schrankia costaestrigalis. Next base: position 10,953,028 of record FR997827.1, read on the forward strand.
CTTTTTCTTTAATGATTGTTTATTTCCGTTGCGTAACACCAGTAACATATGTTACTCAATGAGAAAAATATTCCCCGAACGTAACACTGTAATTAATTTACCACTTATAGTTTTACAGTAAGTATTCTCAAAGATTTCGTTAAAAGTGATACGATTATCGATACGAACTTTATAGAGATACTAAGTACGTATAGAGCGCCGCGAAGCGCTACGTAAGAAGCTTCGTAACACACTAAAAGAGGCGTCGCAACACGCCTTGAGACAGACGTGCGTCGCGACGCGTTTCGAGATAGTCGTCGCGACACGCTAATAAATTAAAACACTTAATGAATTATACTTTATTCTTAAAAAGGTTTGAAAGGTTTTTTGGCAAAATATTTTATTGCAGAACTTTCCTATTGATGCACATTTGCACACTGCTGTTAAAGAAAAAAGATATATAAAAAAGCACTGTTTATGCTCGATATTGAAACACACAACACTAAGTAACAATTCTCTAAGCTTGATATCCAAGCACAAACTACTAAGAAAACAACTCTACGCTCAATATTTAACCACACAACACTAAGAAAATTGCCAGGTGCATTAAAACCACTATTAGTACCTTCTATGTTTTCATAATTTCCTGTTAAATATGCTCTGAAGTACAATGAAGAGTATGTTATGTTAATAGTCGGGTAATTACGAACAATTATTATATAATTACCGCGGTACAGTCCACTATAAACGTTGCTAAGAATACATTGTGAATATCTGTAACATATTATTACTCTTTACTTTATGAATTTAAAACCTCTACCATTTCTTATTGCCTACGAATGAAATAAGAAAGAAAAAGTATGTATTTGACACAATAACGAAGGTATTTAACTAAAAAAGGAGACTGGCATTTACCCCAATACCAATCTGTCTGACCATCGTGGTATTAGTAGGTCAAGTTTCACTCCCTCACTAACATTAATGAGCTGTTATGATCAATGACACATTCTCATCAAAAAATAGATACGATAACCATCTGTGAATGTTTTGTTCATTGTTTACAGTAAGGTCAAAAAATCTATAAGTTATTTATGTGTGAACATTAGTGTCCAGTTATTCTTTATAATGACTTTGATGTATACGCCCTCGCTTGTCATTAACTCGTTGTTACTGAAAAATAGTTTTATGCCAAGGTTTTACTCGAATTCTTTTATCAGTAAAAAATAAATAAATCGCTTGTTAAGTTGCTTACAATAGGGTACAATAGAATTGCTGCAGTAGGCAGACTCCTTGCTTCATTGTTGTATACAATAAGGTTTGTTTCAGCATGATACAAGCGCATATTGGTTATGTTAATAATGAACTAGGTAGTAATTATAGAGTAGAATAGGAAATTCAGGGTTTGTACGGGTACATGTCCTAAAACGTACATTACTAATGCTTGAAAACAAAGTAGATATTTGAGTCTGTGATTTATTGCAAATCGACTCAGATGTCATGCTTGTTAGGTTACCAGGTAATTAATCTTCTAATCGGATGGTACTATGTTTAAGTAGAAGTTTTCAGTAGCTTGTGAATTGGAAGGCTATGGAACATAACACCACCAACGGCGGTTACCACTTCCCGTTAGATTGTCTACTTTTTCGTCTGCCACCTTAACACAATAACTAAAGAAGACAATCTGTTATACCCATTTCATTTGCTAATGACCGCTATCGATCAAAAAGTTGATAACAATATTTTCATAAATCTATTGCAACTGATTGATCTGATCCTTCAACCATATTGAAATTTTATGTAAAAATATGCGGTTGTTGTAAAAATATATAAGAGACAACATCGTCTGTAATATAAAATATTAATTCCATTTTCAAGTGTTGGACATAAAATTGCTGACGCATACTTTACTGCCAGGAAATAGTAGATAGTTTGATATTATATTATGCTTGCAGAATCGCTCTTAGTCGACTTTAAGTACATTCCCTGGACGTAAATGTATGTTGACTCGAGGGTAAATGTTCTTGAGTACAATTTTACAGTATCTAGTAGTAGTAGTGAATGTAAATATTACTTAGTTGTTGTATGTGTTCATGTATTAAAGGAGCAAGTATACATGGTGTCAGAACCCAGTCTTAACTCATGGCTGTAGTAAAAGACGACGAAGGAAAGACATGTAGATATATAAACTCCATGACAAAAATATTTGAAATTCTCTACCAATGCATCTTGGTTTTGTTAGGCCAAGTTCGCCTCTATGACGTACATAGCACATCACGTGTCAGCACATTCATTGCAAAATAGACGAGTTGCTGTGACGAGTCAATCCGTAACAATTTATTTGTTTGTTTGAATTTTAAATACATACTACATAAACTAACACATAGTATCAAGCATGTTTAATCATTCTCTCCTTTTTTGTAAAATTTAAAAGCTGGTCTTTCTATAATAAGGAAAATGTATTTAGTTTTCCCTTTAATTTAAAATGATTAAGTGAACCCCTGGAGAGGGTCTATCAATATAAATTTAATCCGTACTGATAAATGTTGCCTAGAAAATGTATAATCATTACATATCCATCATTCAGACATTACAGTCTGCAAGAGATAATAAATAACAAAGAACGGAAAAAGAGAAACAAAGTTAGGAAAGCTTTGTGTAATTTTACCTTTATATTAATTTAATGTTTGTGACAAATATTTTATTTTGCTTCATAAAACGTAGATATGATATTCGAATATGAATAATTATCTTCGTTATGCCACCTGTTTCATATAAACGGCAGCCGTAAACGAGGTCTCGTATTCGAATCACTCTTGATCAATGATTTGAGCGATACAGTAATGAATTTCATGGAAGTCTTTTACATTCCGTATTTGCAAGTCTTGAAAGAAAGTTGTATTTAAATAAACTTGTAACGCGGTTCGCAGACAAGTTAATTAATGGTATATAGTCGTTAAGTGAGTAAGCAATGACACGAAGTCGGCCGCAATTTCCGCCGTCTTTAGTTGCTTGTGTAGGTGTACTCACCGCTTATAACGCAAAGCGGGACTCAATATCTACTCACAATTGCTACAGGTTAAAGTTGCATGATCACAATGCAGAGCAAATAAAACGAAGCAACTGCCGCATTTCTCGCTCCTGCTACAATATTGACTTTCAAAATATTCCGTTCTAAAGCAACAAATGTTACCCGTTTCAATGCAGGCAGGTGCTAATTTAATTTCTAATATCTGCTTTAATAACGAGGACTTTTATTCGGCTGTTTACGTCATGAATTGTTTATATGTGTACGGAGTTGCCTACCCCCAGGGGACGTGCTCGATACCGAGATATTCGTGCTATATTTTATTGTAAGTAACCATTTTACCCGCAAAATTTCGCCTTTCTGACTTTACGGCTTTAGAGATGTTTCGGTCAGGAAATGAATACCTGTATATATTGTAGAGTAAGGATGAATGTACCTTCAATCTACGCTTGATCCTTAGTTTGATAACTTATTTAATATCAAAGCCTCAATTTTCTTGCTCGTGTATTAGTGACCGTACTTTTATTAAATATACTTGTAATGTATTTTAATAATTATGTATCTTCTATTTAGATTTGTAAATGATAAAAGTCATATTTTAGTGAAAGGTAAATAAGTATACAATTTAGAAAAAAGTTGTTAGTGCAAAATCTACATTTATGAATTTGAAATACATACCGTTCAACAGTGAAAAGATGTTTTGTCGTCACAAATGTTTGGTACTCAATTAGAATTTATTTATATTCCGTTATAGTGTTCAAAGTATTTTTTTGTTGCAAAACTTAACTTGTGGTAAAGGACAAGGAAATCAAGGTAATTAGCAAATTGCCTGTACTGATACCTCCTATCCTTCTGTTCTGACCCAATTACGTTTACAAAGTATACGGGGTAAAGAGACTTTTTTCTTAAAAGACAATAACTTTAGAAAAGAAAGAAAACTTGATATCTAAGCACGTAACCTGTCTGGCCAGCACCAGCGTGGTATATGCTGGCCAAGTTTTCCGAAAAGGGTCTCTACCGTAACCCCAAAGTATGATACGTGAACCAAAATTTCATCTATTCATACGTCATTGTTAGGAGACTTACAAGTCCTTCGCTTGATTTTAAACTCTACGTTTTCCTATACCAAATGCTTTACAAAAATGAAGTCAGACAGCTTCTGGATTTCATTGCTCATAAAAAATCTGTTAAATTTAATCCATGATATCCTCATATATTTTGTGTGGTGCCGGAGTAATAATATAATATGTCACCACCCCATCTCATCCCATGAGTGTGGTAAAAACCGACTAATGGACTATCCGTTAAACCCTATACCAATCGGTCTGGTCAGCGTGGCATTAGTAGGTCAATTATTTCTTCGTCATGCGAGGAGGCCCGTCCCTGCAGTGGGACATTAACAGGCTGTTACGATGATTATGATGATCCTCGTGTATCACATTGTTATTTGTATATAGTCTCTATTGAACTGAAGGTTTTCATTCTAACAAAATACGTTCATTGTTGACATCGATTAAATATTGAAACTAACCACAAATATACTCAGTAATACTTGATATCCAGGGTTTTCTATTTACAATGTCGCTCCATAACCCGTATACCTTACGGATACATTTTCTCGGTATTCAGAATTTGTGAAAACGTGCATATTTACCTATCGTAGTACAACGGATATGTATTCACCAAACATTTTAACAATTTTTCTACTTTCTGAACTGTGTATTCACAGTTTTTCGTTAACGAATAACGTACTTGCTTTGTTTTGAAATTGTTCGAAAAAGATCGTTTCAATTTTACACGGAAAATGTAAATTTTTACCGTAATTTATTCGTCAGCTAAACACGAACGATGCGGATATTCGTACAGCTTTGCTAGTTATTATCTGGTACTACATTTTGCTAAAACTTTGTAATGGTTATTATGATAGTAGTTCCTCCTTTGTAAACGGTCAGTTCTACGCAATGGAATCAATTAAAGCCTGGACAACAGCGTGAGTCTGCTCCATCTTCCTTTGCAGAATTAAGTGAAACAATTTCTCTGACATAGACAGACAGATGATTTTTTAGGCCATTATGTATTAGATTCTAGCACCCTTACAGCAATCGACTACACCGATTCCTGTCATCATAAAATGCCACTTTAACTGTCTAACTTTTTTGTACCATAATATGAAAGTCGGAAGATAAGTGTAAAGATGACCAATCTCTTCTGATAAGCTGATGCATTTACTCCGCAAAAATAAAGATATACAAAGCAAAATTCACAAAGTAATTTTAAAAGGGTATTAAATCAAAAAGTTAAATCAGTTATTAAACATACTTGTTCCCTTTCATAATATAACGAATGGCATTTAACATCTTTGGAAGCTCAAACGGAAGCTTTTCAAGCAATAACAAAAGCTTTTCAAGCGGGTGATAAAAAATGGCTAGTCGATATGCATAATTACCCTTTGTCGAGTCACAAAAGTTAATGAAACTGAGTATATTAAAAAGATGAAGCCGACAGGATGGAAATTAACAAAGACTACTTTTTATTCCTCGTTGACAGAGGAAATGTTGAATAAAGGATTGTTTTATTCCCAAGCTGTGAAAAAAATGTATGATCGATCGTTTTCTTTGTACACAAAGCGATCGATGCGATTACATCAACATTTTTGTATAAGTATATTCTTTTTTCGTAACCTTTCACGTAGTTAGAACAACACTGTTAGTATTTTATTTTTTAATAGATTGTTGTTTATTGTGTATAATGATATCTTTTGTATATAATGTAACACGTTTAAGTGATTTGAAACAGCTTTATTAAAAAAAAACTCTATTGAATGCATCTATAGTATAGTAAAAATATGCTAAAAAATATATGCTAGAGAGATATTTTTAACTTTTACGTTTGTTCCGTGTAACAGCGAATTCAACATAAAATCCTACAGTTATCTATATGATACACGGTATAATAAACTAAGTACTTACATTGCAATTCTGAACACCAAACGAGTCCATCAAAGCCCTTGATTCTGGTATAATATTTGTATAAAGCATAGGTACAGGATATTGCACTAAAGCCATTATTAAAGCATATTTAACGATCGTCCGTCAGTCACATAGAGTATGTGTACCACTCACGATATAAAACCGAACATTTCAGCGAAAGTCGTAAAAAGAGGACGCCACTATTTCACCAGTATAAAGGCGATCAGGAATCAGCAAAGTGAAAACTGGGACACTGTACGTTAATTCAAGGATTTTGGTCGCACGGTTTTATCACAGGCTGTTTCAATTTGCGGTTGAAGATTGAAGAAGGTCATGGCATTTTGAGTGAACTTGTTACTATCAGATATACTGTGTTTGCTGTCGGAAGGAGGCCTATGGGTACCGAAAAACGGTAAATTGTTAGTCGCCTAAATGATTTTATCGGTAGCATTATAGTCCAAATTACTGACTCGTATTTTTATAAAAGTACTAGTAGAAGGTAGCATTGGGTAGGTACTATTAAATTTTAAGTTTAAATGAAGAAAACGGTACATATTTATAATTACAAACTTAAATGTATTCAGTACCTTCCTACTATTATTACTATATAGCTTTTTATTTTTTTGACTCGGTACAATAATATGATATCTATTCATCTATTCCCAATAAGTTTTCAATTGATATAACACTACGGTATAAGAACAACTTACAGTGAAAACTCAAACAAAAGAATATTGGCTCAACTAGTAGTTTGACACTTTCGTAGAGCTCGTAGATATTTTCGTAGCGATCGTAGCACTCGTTGTAGCTATGACAGTTGTTGATTCATTCATCACATTTCATTTCATCACATTTATTTTACAATAGAAAGATATTATTGTTGTTGTATTATTGTATTTATAAGATATTGTTTTCAGAATATTTTTGCGTGAAAAGAAAAATATATTTAACTACTTTGTTTTATTTAGTTATAAAAACAATTCCTGTACTAGAGATTAAGCCGTGACGCGGGCACTTTTACACACAATTTTAGTGGACACAAAGAATACTTAGACTCAGAACAGTCACACAACTAACTCTTTTAATGTATCTCTTTTAATGTAGAAGTCGCCACTGCCTTTGAACAATTTTTCACTGATATTCCAATTACTACTACTCAATCTTTGAACTCTTCACCTATAAACGCAGAATTAATTTTAAAGGATAATGTACCGATTTTCAACAATGATTTTGAATTTGAACATGTTACTCCTTTTGATATAATTAAAGCTTTTAATACCATTAATGTCAAAAAGACATCAGATTTATGGGATAATTCTGTAGTTGTTACTAAACATATTATTTACTCAGTTGCAACGCATTTAGCTCTTATATTTAATCATTCGATAGATAGTGGTGTGTTTCCTGATTTAATGAAATCCAGCAAAATTGTTCCTTTGTATAAATCTGGCTGTACATCAGACCCAACTAATTTTAGACCGATTTCAGTACTGCCAACTTTCAGTAAAATTTTTGAAAAACTTATTGCAGACCAACTGCAAACATATTTAAGTAGATACAAAATTTTACATATTAAACAATTTGGTTTTACAAGGGGTCGCTCCACAACCGATGCTGGTGTGGAGCTTGTAAAACATATATATGATGCCTGGGAGAAGTCTTACGATGCTTTAGGTATTTTCTGTGACTTGTCCAAGGCTTTCGACTGTGTCGATCATGATACACTTTTACGGAAACTACATCACTATGGCTTAGGTAAACTTGGATTAGATCTTTTCACGTCTTACTTAAATAATAGAATACAAAGAGTTAATATTAATGGAAAATTATCTCCAGGATCTGTCGTAAAAATGGGAGTTCCGCAAGGTTCCATACTTGGACCCCTTTTGTTTCTCATCTATATTAATGATTTACCACATCTAGTTAAAGATCAACATGAGATAGTTTTGTTTGCCGATGACACTTCGCTTTTATTTAAAGTGAAACGACAGCAGACTAGCACTGACGAAGTAAACTTGGCTATCTCTAAAGTTGTTCGTTGGTTTGACATTAATAACTTGCTCCTTAATAGCCGCAAAACCAAATGTGTTAGATTTATAACGCCGAATGTACAAGAAGTGAAAACCACAATAAGAGTTAAGGAGGATCAGGTAGACCTTGTGGACACTACAAAATTTCTTGGTATAACACTAGACTCTAAGCTTCAGTGGGGCCCACATATTATGACATTGGTAAAGAGACTAAGTTCTGCAGCTTATGCCGTTAGGAAAATTCGAGAACTGACAGACATAGAAACTGCCAGATTAGTATATTTTAGTTATTTTCACAGCATAATGTCATACGGTATTTTACTATGGGGACATGCTGCCGATATTCATTCTATCTTTGTGCTGCAGAAGAGAGCTATTCGTGCATTTATAATTTAGGTAGGAGACAATCACTTCAAGAAAAATTTAAAGAAATCAATATATTAACTGTAGCAAGTCAATACATTTATGAAAACATAATTTATGTTCATAAAAATAAAGACCAATTTGTCAAAAGAAGTGATGTCCATAGTATAAATACTAGAAATAAAGATAGACTTATTCATCCGTATTCTAGGCTCCAAAAAATACATAGTTCATTTCAGGGTCAATGTGTGCGATTTTATAATAAAATTCCGAAAGATATTCAAGATCTAAGTTTTAATAAATTTAAGAATGTAGTCAAACAAAAACTTATCGTAAAGGGATATTATACTATCCTAGACTACACGAAAGACAAAAAGGCTTGGGATTAACTGCTTCTGTTCCATAGGCTGTTTCAAATAATGCAAGTTTATGCACTTTTTTTGATATATGTGTGCTACTGTATTGTTTTATCTCTAAGTTCTAATTGTATTATTGTATCCTTTCTATCTTTTTTTTTTCTGTCTTCCTTGTTCTCATGCTTGTCTTCTACTTTTCTTTTCTTTGATTATTATTTTTTATAATGTATAAATGGTGTATTATCCTGTCTGGTACTGTCAAATATTTTGATAGGGTATATGATTAATGTAAAAAAAAAATTGTAAACACAACTGAATTTTAAAAGAATTGCCATGAGTTTCTTTGCCAGGTTTCTTCTCATTGGCCCTACCATTTGGAAACTGGAATTTATAGATCAACACAGACAGACAAGTAGATTCGAGTAGTAGATTGGTTTTATTTTTCTCCTTTAATTTACATTTGACAATACAACGCGGCTTTTCTTAGTGCTGTAGCGTTTGTCTGTGTCGATCTATAATTTTAAATGTAGCTTCAATTTTAAGTAAACGACGATTTCAAACAATTTGTAATAAATTTTATGAAATAAAGTATTTTGAAGTTTGAAGTTTATCAACAAAGTAAAATTTGTGTTTTTGTTTCAGGAATTAATAACTACATTATATATAGGATTCCTTGGGTTGATATTCGCATCATTTTTGGTCTATTTAGCTGAAAAAGATGTAGCTGATACGAAGTTTAAAAACTTTGCTGAAGCTCTATGGTGGGGTGTTGTAAGTATAATTTTTATTTAATAGTTTTCTTGTTTGCAGTTACAGTAATTATTTTATGTTATCTGTTAAATAATGTAATCAAACTGATATTAGACAAGCATGGCACATCATCTAACACGTAAATAATTCTATGGTAATGAGTAAGGTCTATACTTGTCATGGTGATAAATATTACTCCGAAAATGGTTCTGAGCCTGGTCCGGGCCGCATGGAGCATATTATAGGTTGGTAGGCAAGTTAGTGTAGTGAAAAGTGTCTATTTATGAAACACTGTACAGACAATGTAAAGCCTAAATTTCTTACTGCATATAACCAACTAGCTTTTACCTTTGGCCGATTAAACCGAAAATGTTTCAATAACTATGCTAGCATTCCGAACTTGTATTTTTGTGTATATGTTACGGGCAATTTGATAAGTCCGGGCACTATTAATAATGACCGGTCTGTATTAATAATGCCCGACTCAATTGGGCAATGTGATTAATACAGCATAATTAATCGCTTTTCCCGGCCATTATGAATAATGCCCACCCTATATTAGCAAAGTAATAGAATAGGTGAACTGTAGTGTTTTTGTTTATTAAATGAAATTAAACTTACAAAATTTTCATGAAAAGTTAACAAAAAATAAACTATTAGACATAGTAGTTAAAAAATATACATTTTACTTAAATTTTTCTGGCACTCGCCAGCCGCTACCGCGGCCCGCTCGCTTCGCTCGCTCGGCTTGTGCGCGTTGTGGTCGCCATACTAACCTAACCTAACCAACTGTTTCTGACTTTTGGCTTAATTTTAGGTTTTAGCTTTTTTTAAGCTATCTCAAACAGTAACTTATTACATGGACCACGGGCCGTCGGCCATTATTAATAAGGGCCGGTCAAAGTGATAAATTTATCACTTTGGCCATCGTTATTGGGCATTATTAATAAAGACCTGTCCTTATTAATAAATGCCCAGTTAAACACATTGCTTATTATTAGATATATTATTATAGATTATTGATGTTTAGATTATGATTGATTAAGAAAATATTAAATCTATGAACGACTATTGTACTTAACCATGTATGTAACACAGGATTAAAAACAAAAGTCGTACATAGATTTAACATTTTATAAAAATAATTACGAGTATCTATTAGATAGAAAATAAAATATCTATTAGCTTGAAAACATGCGAATAGCTGATCGTATAATTCTATTTCAAATACATTTATGCTGATCAATAAGTTCAACTCCGTGCACTGAATCTGTATTTGACATCGAGTAAGAGAACTGATATTACTTATGTTAAAGTTCGCATGTTTTTGAGCTTGGCAGTTCTAATTTTAGTCACTGGTCTTAATTTTAAAAAGGTATTTGAGTGATACAATTTTATGGCGGGTGTATACTTAGACCCAAACTTGCAAAACATTTTATATTTAACTCGAAACAAATATTGTGGATCACTCTCTTTGATTTATACTCGTAGTAAACATAAATCCGTAAACCAAAGGTCAAATTAGCCATAGTTTTTTAAACTTTAAATCGATCGATGTTTTTGAAAAAATATTCGTGATTTTTAGGCACACTTAAAATAAAAATTAATTAATTTCTTTCCTTCAGAATTTTCAACAAACTTCGCGTTAATCGAAAAAAGTTAATTACTGTGCCAATTAACTGAGATTGATTAAAATTTAAGTAATTAGCGTTGATATTCCAATTATTTTACTTCACTCCAAAATATATGAACCTTTTTGGATAATGACTACTTAAGTACATTAAACTCATCTTCTTTATTGAAGTTAAATTACGGGTCTCTCAGACCTTAATAGATATCGAAAAGAACTTATTTTGATCGTGAATGTTAAGGAGTAATGGTCCATTATTTGAGGAGAGGTTAATTATGTTTGTGCTTATAGTAACAAGTATATTGCATTATGAGTTGTATGGATTTATGAGTCAGCTTTATGTTTAAGCAGTGATATAAGGCTAGTTGTTATGTTGAGACGTGTTATCGCAGATCACGCTGTGCACGGTGGGGTACGGCGACATGGTGCCTCAAACCTGGCAGGGGAAGTTCATCGCTTCGTTCTGTGCGCTATTGGGAATATCATTCTTCGCACTACCCGCTGTGAGAATCTATTTACTATCTAATTGATATAACCAATCAATTTATCGTATTTTAAGTATGTATAACAAACCTCTTTTATAGATTTTAGTAAGTAGAATGTTTTATTTTACGTACTTATTATATCTGTGATGAATACTTACACAAGGCTACGACCGCTTCTCATATAACAATATTTTGTGACGATGTGAAAATGGTGGTATCTAAGTCATAAAACAACGATTTAAGAAACATGTTGCAGTAAGAGTAAAACAAATAGATTAAACTTTCTTCCAATATAAAGCCATGCCATAAAGAGTAAATAATATTTTAATAGCTTTTCGATATCTGCACTAAAATTATGTGCAGCTATTCCATTACTATTTTAATTGAACAGTTAAAAGTTTTAAATTAAACGTTCTAAGTTCCTTCTGAAGTTCCAAATATTTTTACTAGAATGTTTCCTTATTTTATAGTAATGTTTCGCCTAGCTTATATCACTCTCTGATTTTCCTGCTATCTGGAAGATAAATTGTATTGTATTGTATTTATTTCATAAACAAATTGACATTTGTGTTGCAAATTAATTCTGCTTATTAGCAGTCCCGCAGTCAAATTTAAAAACATTTTAGTGATAAAAATATGGGGTAATTTGTACATTCTTTCACAGTAGCAGCACAGATAAAAATATGACCTTCATAATTATAACATTTATGATGTTGTTATTTTTATACGTCATGTTAATTTACCTTACAAACAATGAAAGTGGCAACCCTAACGAATGCAATAGAAAAAGGTTGGCTATAAAAAAATTAAGGTTGTCCCGACGAGCGGTCGTATATATCCTTTTCTTCATCATTATTATAAAAATAGCAACACTCAAGTCAGAATTGGAACGTGATACATCGGTTTTATTTTCGATGTATCTGTACAATATTTATTGCTCATGAATAAGTAATAGATAAAAATATTCATGGATTGAGAGCACATAATATAATATATATGTGATACTTGATATGAGGAAGATTAGGTTAGCGTTATATTTTATGTTCAGGGTATTCTCGGCTCTGGTTTTGCATTAAAAGTACAACAACAACAACGACAAAAGCATATGATTCGGAGACGACAGCCTGCCGCGACACTGATACAAGCGCTGTGGAGGTGTTACGCGGCTGATGAGCACTCAATGAGCGTGGCCACCTGGAAGATACACCATGTGCCGCTGCCAAGTCCACAAACAAGGTAAATATGTTTAAATTATTGACATAACATTTACTTTTCAGATACAAACAGTCAATAGTAAACTTCCCGACTATTCCAAGTGAACGCATAAATCAGCTGTAAATGTAGAGACATATTTTTTCCGTATCGTCAAAAAACAATACATACATCAGATTTACGAGTAAACAGTGTGCAAATCTTTTAACAGCGTGTTTCCAGGTACCGTAAAAGTGAATAGTGTGTAGTGACGAGTCTGTGTATATTTGACAGCCGAGTGATGAGTGCGTCGTTCAAGAACAATGCATCGTTTGTGTCGCGGCTGCCGACGATCCGCCGCCACAAGAGTACCTCCCTACACTCCCCAGCGCCACACTCCAAACCCGCGCACAGATACGACGTCAATGCTAGCGCTGAAAATCTCGGTAAGCTCCTTGTTCATTGTTTTATTTCTAACTGACATGGCTATAAATCTATCTAAATTTAATACAACATGATTTATCAATCATCTACGTCATTTAAAATTTCAAACAAATATTATAAAACAACATTAAACATTCAACAAACGCGTTAAACAAAAACTTAATCCACTTCAAATTAACACGGAGATATCTCTCGCACGTTTTACTCTCACCCATTCTCATTTCGGTTTAATATGAACCACTCTCAGTCCATAGACACAGCATGGAACGAAGCATTACATTCTAATCAAAAATAACAATTGGTACAATCTCAGCACTCGGATGCCTTTCACAAACAAGATTATATAATTATTAACAGGAACTCAAATTGGCTATAGCATAAAACAGAAATAACAAATAGAAAGAAAACAAAACGAAGAGGAAAATTGAAAACGACAACACATCGGCAAAACTAGAACAAACCAGAGTAAGAAAATTTATATAAAATCAATATACAGAACAAGATACTTATCATGTTTAAAGTATGACGTCACATTCATCATTCACATTCTACAAGCCATTAACGTCGTGCACTCGAATTGCAACTTTTTCAATAGCCAACACAACAAAAAGGGACAAGTATTAATTTACACCCTCCAAATGGAGGAGTTGTTTTAATTGGCACAGTGTTGTGCAGTGTTTGTGACATGTGAAGAGTTTAGTGGAATGGAGTGTGATGTCATTTATTGCCCTGTTCCGTAGATAATCATACATCGGGAGGGGACCGCGCGTGTTGTCTACTACATTGTTGGAAAAGCTGCTTTAAAGGTTCAGTTATAAATATTTTAGACGGCACTATGGCATGACAATATTACAGTCGATAAACTTCTGCTGCGTTTCTTATTGATTCTTATTAGTCAATATTTTCCGGAAATATGTGAATACACGAAATGCGAACATGTTGACGTAGCCTTGAACCCGGACTAAATGTCAACATTCCGGCGATAATGACTACGTCTCATAGCTCCAGACACAATTGCTGACATCCTACTTATCTTCTACTTCTTTCTATTATTTTTCACTTTTTTAAATAAAAATGCACCCGCGTAGAATTAAATATCGCTTCGATAACTTTACCATGTTACTTGTTTCGCAATGAGGAGCTTCACAAACTACATTTGACGAAGCTTCTATTATAAAAATCGCTTCCGCGTTTTGTAAGTGCTAAACTTATAGAAATGTTCAATCAACAAGTTGTTTTTTAAGGATTGCAAGGATTGAGTTCATTTAGCATCATAGATCGCGGTTCACACAATGAATTTCCAGATTAAACAAGCGACCTCATGTTACTGGAATGGCTTCCTTCAGAGCTTCTATTTTTAAGTTCGGTTACGTATGTTAAATAAATAATAACTCAGTATTTACACTGCTTTGCATTTTTTATTATGCATGCCAGATAGTTTATAGGAAAACTGTAAAATATCCATAGGTAACTTTTTTATGGCGACATTTTCTGTGCGTATCTAAGAGCTGATTCTTAATCTTTTTGGGACAGAGTATTATAACTATTTTACAAGGAATGTTTTTTATCAGCCTGTTCTTATTTGAAAAATATATATTAAAACTTTTTCTTGAATTTGTTTATACTATTAATTGTATTGTACAATTAGTTTTCCTTAAACAAATTACTGTAAGTTTAAAACATGGATTAGAAACAAAATTGTAAAACCAGGTAATATCAAGTAAACGCAAAACTTTTTTTTCTTTATGCGTGTTAATTTTAATGACCATCGCATATTCGTACTTAACAGTTAATTTAAAACAGTAATAGTAATTTAAAATGAGAATTTTATTTATACAGTAAATTGTAATATCATATTTACATAGCAATTTGAATGAATAAGTTTCTAATATATTCTTATATTGTTTTGAATAAATTATGTTAGGACTCTCATTATGAATATTACAGAGGAATCGTCTTTTTCTTCACTTAATTTTGCAAATGGAGAGTCTCGTTGTAGATCCAAGTAAATCTTAGACTTAAGGGATTGTTCAGACAGCTTATATTTTCCGGCATAATTAAAAATACACTTATCCTTAATTCATATGAGGTGGATTTACTTATTCCATTAGATTAAATTACGTCCTTTTTATAAGAAAATAAAAAGTTTAAATAAGAAAATAACATTCTTTGCTATTTCTAAGTTTATGTAAAAAGGTATGCTTGTAAAAGGATAAAAATACAGTATGTATGTAAAAGAAAACAATCAGAGGCGTTTGACTCGGAAAACATAATAAAACTAAGATAAGTAACCTCTTTTAGCTTCTCTCCGACTACAAAAGCAAGTAACGCCTCTGAAATAAAAGTAAACAAGTTTCGCAGTAATAAAACACAGCCAGATTCTGTTATTTGCCTCAACCCTTCTCTACACATTTTATTTATTGAATTGGCACGTCCGTGTTAACTATAAGTTATTTATCAATGTTCACGCCCGTGTCGCTGACTAAACAGATAGCAGCCCTATTTTCACTATCTCCCTTGTTATCAATATGCAAATATCCTAACTTAATTTATAGTTCAGAAATTTAATTAAAATATTCACAGCTTATCAATTTCTAAAGACCCTCATAACGGATAAATAATTAATCAAACACAAATCTATGATTGTGATCGTGTATTGTAGATATTAATCATAATTGTCAGGAATTTCGAGTATAGACGTAGGTAAGTGTGTTATTAAGGCACTACAAGCTACATTCATAAGCCGTTTGCACATTAGTCAGAAAGAGACGAAGAATGGATCGATAGTTTGCCGGAGACATTAAATGGCAACCGCTGCATTGACCTTATTATTTAGTGTTTCTTCGAGGCTTCAAGAATTTAAAAAGTTTTAGTATTGATAAAAAAAATTTTTTTAATCGTCCTTGTATTTAATTATTTAGCTTTCTAATATATTCAATCGATTTGGCGTGTGTGATGATGCTTATAAATTAAATTATTTGTCAGTTCCCCCTAACTTTTCATAATTATAATGACAAGGTTCCCCTTGAAGTGGATATAAAAGGATTCCCCACCCAAGCCGTTTTCCACAGCCCTGTAATATAAAACAAGATGAAAGACGAATCCTACTTAGCATAAGCTACACCGCGCGGAAGATTTAATTTAAAAGATATTATTTGCGTCTATTTTTATATACACAATATTTGATATCAGATAGACGACTAGTAATAATGTTCTATTGTATGAGGATTCTGATGGAGTCGTTGAAACAAATCCCAATCAATTCAACAAATTGCCTTAATCCACTTTAAGTATTATTAGCTACGCACGAACCAACAACAAACTACCTTAATAATACCGTCATCATACTAAATAACTATAGATAAAGACGTTAGGGATAAGGGACGTTAGGGTGATATATATTTTAATAATTAAGCAAAAAAATAAATGTTTCAATCAATACAAAAGTAATCCCAATGTAATATATTTTTGATGGTCTTGTATTTTTTTAATTATTTTCTTTTATTGTGAATGGTATGTTTTAACGATATACACGACATCGCAAAAATAAGCTTGGCTAAAATAGTTAGTGGGGATATGTAGATAGCGGAATATGGGTCCAGTGTTGAAGTGAGCGTGTGTGTGGCTTGGCAGGCGCGACCAATGGACGCACAGGGCGCACGCGACCCGTCAACCCTTCACACAGCGAGGACTCGGTGGCGGAGACAGCACTATCCAAGAAAACCTCAGATGGTAAGAAGTGGTCAAGCCAACAATAACTACAAATAGCTGTATTTCGTTTTAGACAGAATTGTTTGTCTGTTGAGATGCTCTTTCTGTCGCTTTCGAGTAGATTAACATTTCTTCACTAGGTATATCTATGTATATAACAGTGTATGTTGGTTGATGAGGTTGTATGTTTCAAACACATGCACGATTTTCTGACACCAAAACTCTTACGTATTTAATCACTAAGACTATCACTTAGACTTAAAGACTAAATGTATAAAAGTAAAACTAACTCCTTAATTAGTTATTGACACGCTTGACATATTTAGATATATGCAATTTATAACAATGTACTTACTCATAAGTTTAGTCAGTATGTTGTCGACTAATTTTGGGTTGCACCAGTTTATTTGAAATACTTATATATAATCTAAATGCAATAAATATGTCTATAAATGTACTAAGCAGAGTAGATTGTAGATCATAGCATATTAACGTTTAACAACATTTTATGCTACATATTATTACGTTCATATAAAATACGAAACTCATTGTAATTATTATATTTATTCGTGTAAAATGTTGTGTAACTCTCACATAGTTTAATGTCTATTGGGTTAAAGTCAATAATTTATATGTTACAGTGAAGTATGTATTAGCATGTACCAGATATTTAAACTGTTTAGACACAATAACGCATGTAACAATATGGAAATGCAATGTGTGGACTGTGAACGTAAATATTCAATTTTATTTAACTATCTAATATTTCAATTCTTTACTTATATCACTCACTGTGTTATAACAAATAATATTCTGTAAGTATTTTCGAGACCACCTCCAATTTCTGCTAAACATAAAAATACCCCCAGTAAATCATCTTCTATTTCTGCCCAACATACAAATGCCCTTAGTTTAAAGTATTCTATTTCCGCTAAGTATATAAATCGCCTATTAACTAAATAAACTTAATAATAATTTGTTTTATAACTCATTAGCTGTGCCAAGCAGTTTCACTCGCGTTCATTCGAGGAAAACACCACTGCGCTGTTATTTTTCACGTTTTTTGCAACGCTTCTTATTTATGCTCAATCCCTTATGCCATAATGTGATCATATATTATAGTATTCAACACAACAAAATTATTTGTGTTAAATTTACTTTCTTAGCTTTGACATAATAAAGAGATTTCATTTCTCTTTCTCGCTCTACATATCGTTCGTATGTTATAATCTCATAACTACTGACTATTAATTAAAATAAAAATTATAATTGATAAAATCTATTTGAAATAAATATGTAAGAATTTAAAATAGTTTGAAATTGTAGAGATATTTATAATCACATTAAACAAGTACACCCACAAAAAATATGTTAAATTGTATGTCGATTAGAATCACTCTAATTTTTTGTACTTCTAATTAATGAAGAATACAATATTTTAATAATAGATGTCAAGCGAGAAAAATATGAAATAAATAAACAAGCTGAGAATAGTATCATAAATAAATGAAATATATAAGCTATTACTTAAATTTCATTTTATATTACTCCATAAAAGATCTTAAAATTGGTTAATATTAAATCTTGGAAATAAAATTACGCGATCTCTTTATTACAGCGAAAGGTAAATGGTATTAATGTCGTCATAAAACATATTATACTGCGGTTCACTTAGATGCAGTACCGCGGCATTAAGGAAGGCATTTTGCGGCAAACAATAGCATACTGCTGAGTGACACATAGTACAAAACAGACTCCGTAAACTGTATGGAACCGAGAAACGATGCGAGAGATATGTTCTTCTTGTATTAAGAATTATCAGAACATTCTTTTGAAAATCGCATCTGTTCACTCCCGTGACAGTTTGAGTATTGAGTTCACAAGTCATTGACCAAGTAGTAGTGTATGCGGTTATGATAATTATACTTTATCAAACATACTAAGGTCTTTGTATCCTTCTGACACCCAAAAGCTAGAGTTAATATAAGCGTGATAAAAAATGTACCGCTGTAATACCCAGACTAATTGTATACACAGAACTGACGCGAAGAGCAAAATGTTTGAACACAGTAGCTTGGTACTTATAAATAGTTGGACATGGGATAAACTACTCTCAAGGGCTTTCATTTCCGAGGCGAGTGGCAGAGAGCTTTGCTTTTTTCTTTAAAGCTCAACCCTTTCGAAAACTAAATTAATTCCGTGTGACTTAGGAAACTCTTTGTATTTATATAACTGTTTTTATTTGTTTTGATAATATTTTACATTTATGTAAACAATAAAAACTACTACAATTATGTTAGATTAGAATAAACAACTACTTATTTATTTAAGAAGCCTTATGATAGGTCAACGTTCACCAGAATACGAATAAACAGACCACGTATGTCACAAAATGATTAGTACTTTTTTAGTAATTTAGTTTTTTACCCTTTTCTTGGTCAATATTACATTACACGGTGAATAACTAACCCTATACAACTTCTTCAAAATCAATACGAATATAGTACAAGTACTTAGGTAATTGTGACCTTTTCTCTAAAGTTGTTTATATTGAGATCTCGTCTATTTTAAACCGACCACTTGATTAAGACAAAAGACGGCTTGAATATATTTCAATTTATGGGACAGTTTATTTAGTTTGTCGGAAGACATATTTTTTCGGTGACAATGCGTATTCCAATTATTATTACTAGTTGACTCGATATTTGTGGTTTTGTTTGTAAGTATCTAAGTTTTTTAATGTGCCAATTTAATATATTTCCTTAGCTAATTAAATAAAAATATTTCATACTTATCATAATTATTTAATTTTTAGTTTGTTTAAGTAGGATTCAATAAACTATTAGCGTTAAAGTGGTGGATCAGTTCATTAATAATAATAAAAACCTATGAAATATCAAAATCTCATAAAATCCATTAGTTATAGCATCAACAGATGCAATATTAATTTGATTAAGAACAGAGCTAGAGTATTCTAAAATATTACTTCGAAGAACTAAAAACTATTTCATTATACTTTTGCAAGCAAGCTGATTGTACTCTTCTAGAATACGAAGTGAGGCGATTTCTTCTTTTTCAAATGAGAACGGAGCATTGCAGACGTGTTCAGATTTAATAAATTTTCACTTAAAAGTAAAATGTAGTTAAACGTTGGTGAACTGTGACGAACAAAGCATAATCGCCACAAGAATCGATCACTCCGGTACTATAACACCCATGCATTATTAGTGAGTTCCACAGGGAGTTTTGTGCACATACAATGAGATAGACACTCAATTAAAAATGATTAAACCATACTAAAAGTCCCAGTACGAGTACTTTTGTGTTGATTAATAAATATATTTATTTAATAGATTAATATTACTACTACAGATACTCTAAGGGAAGTCTTCTATTATACTAATAATATTTCAACTAGATAATAACAAATTTCATTTACGAAATAACAAGTTAACATAAAATGTTATAAGTAAGGTACATAAAAACGCTATAGGAAGTTATGTTTAAAAGCAAGGGCACCCGACAACAATATAAATCGTGCGTTTATCAAAACATTTAGGTACCCCGTTTATTGTCATAGATATAGATCAGAAAAATATTTCGTGGTTGGAACTGAATATTGACATTGATACTGTGTGAAATTTCCGCCAGAAGTGACTATTTATTATTATTTATTTATTGCTATATCCTTTCTATAGCATAAGCAAGTACAAAGGTGTACAACCTATTTAAGATTGCTTCAACAATGGTTCCATGAGTCATTAGCGCAATTTTGCTGTCTAGTCTAGACTAGTCGCTCATGTGACATATATTTATATTAATTGAAACACTTGTCACATATTAGTTGTATAATTTGTCTAAGTAGACACTTTTTAATTTGAATATTACATGCATAAAATACATATGCAATGCAGATTTGCTATTAGTCCTTATGTTACAATTTATAAATAGTAGCTGGCCTTAAACGTTTGCTGTCGTAGCTCGTTATACCGAAATGTAGGTTACAAAGATGATAGTATAATATATAAAGTGACAGTAAATCAATAGTTGGAGTAATTAGAGGGTAGGCACACGCAAGAGTCGAAATATAGCTTAGCATAACTTGGGGTCGAAGTTTTGTTTAAAACGCGGAAATAGCAAAAGATTTTTTCTACTTTTTCTTTTAGTTAGGTAGATAGGTATGATATAAATTTTACGTTATAGACTTTATTATAATATAACTCTAAGATATATAAAAACTTAGTTAACTATTTCAATATTTTTCATTTACGAAGATAGCTAAAAGTTGTACGCCAGCTACGTCTTTACGTGAGCTCTCTGTAATATCCGACGCAAAGGTTGTCTGAAGTCCGGCAAAAAACAATGGTTAGTTTTTTAGTCCGGAAAAGCCGTGAGAAGAACTGAACTGTGATGAAGTCACGGACGGAAACTATTTTCTATTAAGTATGACGTGACTACCTACAGTAGTTCTTTTTAATTAAGCTGCAAATAAGTTTGATGAAAATAAATTGAAGAGTATTTACACAATTCAGTACTTACGTTTTATATTACTTTACAGCGCTCATGGTCGCTAAATAAAGGACGTACCCCTCAAGGACTTTCTGTAACCATGAACAATACCGTTTGAAACTTTGTGCTTTGTTTCTATTTTTTATTTTAGTTTTCTTTTTCAGCTTTTAGATTACCTTCTTATATTATAAGGTGACATAATCTAATGATAACTGTTAAATTCATGCTATTACATTGTGTGTTAAGTAAATTGGTTGAGGTAAATATAATATAACTATTCTAATTTAAATAATTTTTAATGTAAAATAATACTTTCACGTTATTTTAAAATATTTCAAAACCGCAATGCGATGAACCGAATCCTCTAGGTACATACGTAATAGGTATATCTACATCGTAAAGCTGGTCAATTATGCGGTCAGCCACATAATACAACCTGCGGTACTACCTCGAAGTAACATCATTACACAGTAATAGTATAACGTTATTAGTGACAGCTCAATTTAGTATAACAGTTTCTATTTATATTTGATAACGATTTGTTTAATGATATATTAAATTAAAGTAATTAATATTTATGAATTGAAATGAAATAGATTGAATCACTCCTTTTTAATTGATTATATTATAATGGCGGCACCTGTTTTTGTTTTCAATTCAATTATTTACTAAAACAAATGTTTTTATGCAGACGATGACGAGGAGCCACGTTGTGTGACATTGACTTCACGACACAAAGCCGCCATAAGATTTATAAGAAAGGTATGTTATATTTTATAATCATTATAACTTAGTATTAATTGGTTTATAATTATTATATCAAATGTTCATGAGTATCTCGTAAACGATACTTGCAAGCACATACCTACTCGTATTATTTCTTGTAAAAGAACTTGGTAAGTGATCATGTTATTTGATTACCATAAAGCCTTATAACATCATAGGTACAATGAAATATTATATTTGAATACTTACACAATACTCTCATTTCAAAATTATTATGGAAGAGACGTTTCCAAGAGAACCTTTCATACTTGAATGTTAAGGAGCGACTAATGGAGTCGTTATTAAAAATTCATTCTCTTACTTCAGTAAAGCTTGTAAGTACTAATGTTATTTAGAAATAGACAGAAAGAATGGTAAAAAATATCATACGTAGTAATGCCTACTTCAGATCACTCTCATTATTGACACTCACGAATAAAAACAAAGCCGATTAAGCGGTAAATTGATTTTATCACTTTACGCGCCACCTAATACATTTTAATTTATGATTTTCATTAAAAAGTATTTTGGCATTCTAAGTTAACGGCAGTATCTCAATCTTTATTACTTTTTCGGAATAAACTCTCGAGAAGTCTGCCGAGTAACGGCTTTTTAATGACAACAACACGATCTTTTAATTTATAATTTCTAATAAAATTATCGACTAATTTAATGACTATTTCAGCGCAATGCCGAGAACTAAAGAGTCGTAATTGAGTATTGTAATATTGATATATTATTGGTAACTTGCTTAATTGTTAAATTCTAACAGATGAAGTATTTTGTGGCCCGACGTAAGTTTAAGGAAGCACTAAAGCCTTACGACGTCAAGGACGTTATTGAACAATATTCTGCGGGCCATGTGGACCTGCTGGGCCGGGTGAAAAACGTCCAGACTAGGTACTGCAGCTACGAACGAACCTTTCTACACCATGCACTGCCATTTACTTTCTACGTACCTACCTACATACTTTGTACTTTTCGTCTGGACTGTGTACCGACTGTGTCTTGTACTGTTATCTTTGTAGTCAAATTTGGCATCGAGTTTAATACCTTACTACTTACGTAGTTAGAGTGTGCAACGCTATACATAATGCATTACTACAATACAATACATGGCTACTTCCAAATTGCCAAAACACCTTATAAAACATTTAAATTTTGAAGCAATCTGTTTCTGAGTATGTTATTTATTTACGCAATTGTCTTAGCCGTTGTAGCTATGAAATATCATCACATAAATCCCGTTTTATTTAACTCTTGATGAAATAGTAAAACATAAGTGTGTTCATGGTGATTTTGCAGTAGTTCCTACACTGAAAACTTCAAATGAATATTGCTCCCTGCCTCACTCTAGATGCCTTGTAGTTGTATGACAGGATTGACACTTCTATGCAACTGCTCTAGCGAACATGTTTCAAGGAATCTTTCAGTAATAACTGCAATCAATGAACTTAACACAGTTGTCATGACTAGGTAGCTTATATTAACAACTAGTTGCCCGTCTCCTTCTATCGTTATGCATGATCGCTATCTGATAACGACCATCAATGGTAGTGTCATAAAGGCTGCGAGACATATTGTATCGTTATGCTCATCCCCTATCCAAATTAGCAACTAGTAGCTTCGTAATTCATCATGTAATAAAAACTTAATTCTCCAAATTGATAAATATTTACAGAAGATTGAGTGAACATAAAAGTTAGGTGTCAGTAATAATACTCTTTAACTCGATATTAACAACTTAAACACACAAACAACCTATAATGAGACTTATGGCGAGGGTTGATGATTGTTGAAGGTCATTAAAGTTTCAGCCTCGTTAAGTTCCGTATAAGTCTTTACATTTACAAAATTAGCCATCAGAATCTTTTTATTTTCGTGTAGCTCAAGTATTTTGTCGCACGCAAGAGATTTAGAGAAGCTCTGAAACCTTACGACGTCAAAGATGTGATAGAGCAATATTCGTCGGGACACGCCGACCTGCTAAACAGAACCAAGAACCTGCAGTACAGGTGAGATGAGAGGAGTGGATCGCGCCTTTTGTATAGCGCCTCATCGGTCACCATCTCGCCGCTACTTCTCCATTCACTGTCCATCATCAGTTCGACAAAATACTCGTCAAACTTTAATTATCCACGCAAATTTGTACGGCAAGTGGACGTGTTCACCGGTACCAGTAACAAGCATCATTTGTAACTAAAGTCCTACCACCTTCTAGTGTTTATTACAAACAAAGAAAAACCCTAATTATCTGTTTCAAGTATTATATAAATTTACATATTGTGTACTTAAACGTTTCGTACTTAGTTAATGTCGTTTAATCTTGTTGTTATAAGGTTAGCTTTTAATATTTATTTTTGTGTGGAGTATTTAAATTACGTAAGTTATTAATAGTCGCCTAAGTGTTTCGGTGTCTTATTCTTAAACACAGCTACACCAAATTGTTTAATGTGTACTTATTTTACCCCGTGTGGTATTTTATCATGAGTAAGTTTTGTAGTATAAAGGTATTATGTACCTCTCCTAATCTCTAGACGTCTCCACTTAGTTTGAGGTGCATGAATCTCAATATCCTACAATTGCATGTAATAGGTTAGGTACTAGTAGCATGCTTCATAATTTAAAAGGGAGTAAATGCGCACATAATAAAAGTCTAAGTAATTTATATTTTACTTAAAATAATCTCTTTGATTCAGCTTTTTTTATCGCCATAATATAATGTTAGAAATTTATTGTTTCATTTAATTTTACTTAATAACACTTTCTGTAATCAGGTTAAAAGCATTAACGGCGAACTCAAGTATTAAAACTGTAAAAGGTACAAACAAGTGCCGTCCTAACGCATCGCAAAATCACACAGAAATTCCCTTTTCTACAAAAAGATACTTAGTTTATTTATAGGTGTGTTTTGCAAAAGAAAGCAGATTGAACCAATTATGCCCAGTAGCAATAAAGAAACCCCTTATAAAAAATGTAAAAGATGTTGTGTAAGAGCGAGACTTTAGGAAGCTATAGAAAGGTTCCGAATTAGTTTTAAATATTACGAATTTGTAGTATTGTAGTATTTTAAATTAAATTCTTTCTTATTTTTATTAGTCTTCCAATTTTAAATAATTATCATCTATGTGTTGCACATTTTCTCTTTCGAGTTATGAAAACTCCTTAGTTAATAACATTGATTTACAAAATAAGCACGTTTCACTTAGCATCACATCACCTGACACTCTACATACTTAGATGTTAATTACTCTTGCACGTACATTTAAATACTTCTGTTTTTTTGTGGTGTACTAACAGCTTTTTCAGACGGAGCTATCGTTGTTTGTTGGACATAGTTCAGATGTGCTCTAGATATCTTAGAAATAGCTTGTAACTAAATTAACGTTTATGCAAAATTTGTAGAATTCGACCATATAAAACCTATTTGTATTTATGAACCAATTGATTGTTATGGTTACAAACGGTTATGCCATATAAAGAGCTCAAAGGGAACCCATTACTTTCAGTGATTCGTCTAACTGGTCAATTATTAACCCCTCAAACACCAATTTAATTATATCGATTATAGCTGTAAATAAAATACGATATAGCTTTATGCCTTTTGAAAAGTCTATTACATTTTATGGCCTAGCTTAACGAACTTATATTATAGCTTTGGAATAATATTAATAATTTCAAATTAAGGATTGTTTTTTTTTAGAATATAATATTACTTACCTTTTTATTGGTCGGTCTCTACAAGTTTGTAATGTTTTTCATTTCAGCGGCTTTTTGCCAAGTCATTAAAACAATATTTAAAAAAATATTGTAATAGAAGAAAAATTGCGCAATTTGTGTTTAATTAAAATGTAATTTTAATGTCATTCGGAAGGAGAAAAGTATAAAATTGTAATGAAGACATTAGCGCGTGTAAATAAAGAAAATGACGTGATTCGAAGATAAATTAATTTAACTGATAATTTATTTGAACCACGTGTTTCATTTGTTTATTTATCGAATTGTACACCAGCGCGTTCTAAATCCACAGTAACGATTGATTAAATAATACCGTTTTAATTATTATATAATGAAAACGTTATTCTGTTATTACACATAAAATCGCAATAAAATATGTAGAGCACGACATACAACGAATTAGTTCACTGCAATTAAAGTCAGTTTTCATTCGTATGTATCTTATTTCTGAATAATGTTTTATTTCGTAGTTTGCATACGTTACATGCGATTTTTAATATTCAATAACAAAGCGTCAAACTATAGAAAGGTCAGCTGTTGAAAATAATTTGACCTTCATTGCTACGCAACTTGCTGGCTAGACGGGTTCTTATAGGGTTATAAATTTAATGTTCATACTATGTATGTATATATATTTTCCCACTTGCGTAGTTTGTTTTCGTGCCATATTAACAATTCAAATTTTAATGCAATAAAGAACAGGTGCATTAAAAAAGAATTATACTTTTCTCCGTCTGACGTGGTGCATACTTTCATTTTTTTATTTCCCATTCGAAGTTGAAATTCATCAGCTCACCGTTGTTAACATAATTTTGATTGTTTTATGAAACCCACAGGTTAGACCAAATACTTGGCAAACAAGGATCTAAAGCTAAAGATGTTTACGCATCAAAAATCAGCCTAGCTTCCAGAGTAGTTAAAATTGAAAGACAAGTAAGTAGAACCACTTATCTATGTTTTATAAATTATAGTATGAATCTCAAAAAAGTATTTCTCTTTACAGGTAGATGATATAGAAAGTAAGTTGGATCATTTATTAGAAATGTATAAGGAAGATAGAGGACCTTCACGAAGAATAGGTAATGCAGTAACAGGAGGTGAAAGTGGTACGTCAGGCGAAGGTGGTCTCACCGTAAGAATACGACCCGCGCTCACGGACAAACAATGTTCGGAGCCCAACTCACCTGTGTCGCGCACCTTCGAGCAGCCCGTTCCCACCTCAGCGCCTCCCATGCCACATAAACGGCCTATGAATAGAGGCTATTCAGATCTTGGCACTAGATTTATGAGGAAAAAAGTTATCGTCAAGTAAGCTAAACTTAGATAAAATCTATATAGCTAAAATCTATAATTGTGCGGGATTGTATTTTTAAAACAAGATATGTTTTAAAAATACAATCCCGCACAATTAAACGCTGTTTCCAAAATAAATAAAAAATATATGGAATAGTCAAAATATTTAGTGATTTAGAATAGCTAGATAGATTTTCTTAGTGTTACCTAAGAAAATCAAATTCAAAGTCTAGTTAAGAGCAAATATAATGAAGGGCTTTGTTTGCATTTCCAAATAAGAATAAACATAGGACTGTATTTTTTTTATTATGTAACATTTCCTGTTGATTAATTTCTTACGTCAATCAACTAAATATTAAACTTAGAGCAAATGTAACTACTAATTACGCAAGTGCATTTTTATTAAGGTATAAGTAACAGAATATGAAATTAATAGGTACTGCTATTTGACATGTTAATAACGTAGCTTTATACGCTATGCATAATTCAATTCAACCTTATAATTTCAACACACAGCCAATCCAACCTTTTGAGAATAGGCAATGATAATAAATTATTGAACATTAAGTAAATATTTACAGGACATCTTCAAGTCGCAACAGTGATTCCCCTAGAGACGATGAAGTCGTAATCGTAGTGCCAACGGACCGCGAGGATACACCTCCTCGACTTGTGACGGACAGTTCGGGTCAGTATTCACTTTATACATAACTTATGCTTACGTGTATTGAGTACACAAGCATAATATTGTGTATGTGCACGGCGATTACACCCACACTTTAACATCCCACAAAGTTAATTGTTATTGTGACACTATTTACGAACAACTATACTATTCATGTAAGAATACTAAGTAAGTACATAGACATACCTAGTAAGCAAAGAGGTAATGCGACTTAATATGTTATAGGGGTATGTTTAATCTACTCACTGCAGTATTATTGCATGTACAACTCTAAAGAGAATAGGTAGATATAGTTCTTACGTATTCTCTTTAAGAAAAGCATACAGAATAAATAATTAATTGTAGTGAACTTGATTGACAGCACCAAATCATACTCACTAGTCTGACAACTAAGCCGGTCTATATAGTATAAAAGAACGACGTGATAATTAGATGTACGAATGTGACGCCATCTTAACCTATTGTACGTGGTTGCCATAGGTATAAATATGCGAATATTACAAAATTGCAGCATCTTATGAAGATTATTCATCGTCGACCTCTCTCTGACCGATGACATGGGAGAGCCCCATAGTAAACGGCCGACGCCGGCTGAGTGAGTTCTAAACCCCTATCGATGTGTGGAATGTTTATCATTTAATAGTGTCTCTATGTGTCCTCCTAGACCCGCCTACAACTTGTTCCTTCCACGTGAATGTACTAATGAAAGTGTTGTAGATTCATCTTTATTTAGATTTATAATTACCTTATCTTTATTTAACAATACATACACTGTTTTAATTTATTTAAAGTATATATAGAAATTGTACTGTATTAAGTAATAACAATTAAATGTTATAAATATTTATTTAAAAAAATAGTACATAATATAAATTTAGTTATGTTATATTTAGTTGGTATAAAATAAATTTAAAACATGCTATAAGCTTCTACACTCATTAATATAGGTGTCTGTAGATGTTGTATGTTGGATGGAAGTAGTCTAGTTGTTATCACAATCATCATTACCCTCTCGAATGCCCGGTTGTCATTCATAACTAACAGCAGTCATTTCTGCAAGTTATGATGGCCCCATTTCCGTACGGGTATTCTGTGTGCTATATCGATTATTTCAGCTAACTTGCAGGGTTCTTCGTTCCTGCAAAGTCCACCGTGAATACGTTTGATACGTAGGTACATACTGAATTGTATTCTTTTAATAAAATACATAATACTTTGATGCGTCTGCTGGTTCAAACTTTGATTGAGAACCTTAAGGTTTTTGGAATTAATGTAGGGTAAGGTTGCGACTATTGGACCACTTAATTTTAAACAGACCTGGTATCTAAAATAGAGCGTGAAATAAAACAAAATCTGTGTAAACGAGTAGTCTGTATATTCAATTATTGGTAAAAAACATAATTAAGTTAATTTTATTATGTATATAGTCACAAAAGAAGAAAATAAAACTTTCTGATGGTTTCCTTGTTTGAACCACCGTCTCTTTCATCGGACTACTTAGTTGCTATAATTGGACTTAGGGATTATAGGTGGCTGGTCCATTCAAGGTGCATGTAAAAAAATTAATAAAGTAAAATATTTTTTCTATCAAATTTCTTTTGTTTTCGAAAATAAATAGATAGTTAGATCAATTAGTCGTTTCTAATTATATTTCTTTATTTGGCATGCAAAATCACAAAAATATTTCAGGTTCGTCAAATCTTCTCATTAACGTCGCTTTTGGCACCCGAAACATTCTGATTACCTTATTTAATCCAACTTCTTTTTTCCCTAATTTAGTTTCATACTCGCCTCTCTCTCCCCCTCTTTTTTCCATGCTAAAATAAAAAGATTTGTTTTTTAAATAACACACGTTTTAGAAGTTGCCATGATTGGACCGGTTCAATGAAAGAGTATCGTGCCAGTCCATTGATAGAAACTCACTAACATCCACTGAAATATTTATTTTTAAAAAAGCAGCACGTTACTCAACAAAAATAAACGATAGTAAGTATTCTTAATAAGTTTACTATGCTAGTAAAAAAAACACATTAAAATAATTAATATAACAGAACTTACATGCTATTATTTGCCGCGTAAAAATTATATTTGAGGTCCGAGAAATAAAGCGAAGAACATCCATTCCTCACGCTGCCTGCTGCAGTACTGGCGGTTGGATGGCGGTGTGGGGGGTTGTAAAGCTATCGTTTCGATGCAAATATCGGGTTCAAATATTAATAGATCGCGAAATATTGAAGTGGTCCAAACAAAGAGCTAGTCCAATGATCGCAACCTTACCCTAATAAACAATAGTAAACGTAGTAAGTAGATCTACTTACTTACATAAACTTTTAGTAGCAAAGTCGCGGGTGAAAGCTCGTTTACAATAATACAACGGCACGTATTAATTAGTATACATAGATATTCGTGATAGTTCCTGATGAATGGCTCTTAAGACCGTTTACGGGGCTCACTAGCGATGCCAATTAAAAAAAATCCTAATTCGCAAATAGGATCATTAATGCAAAATGTTGTTTACCTATCTACTAAGTCTTGAGAAAAGGCAATAAAGTATTTGTATAACACACTCACAAATCTTTAAATGTTATTCAATTAGATAAATATTACATTAAAAACAAAAACAGCATTTTTTTTCGATTTTTGTATTACTGATAATACTAATTGCTAATTATGATTTTAATTGGCGGCGCTAGTGAGCCCTATAAACGCTCTTAAAGTAGATACATACTTAATTTATGAATGTGAAAAAGGAGAATTCTTTTGGCGTTTTGATTTCCGTGGTAACATTAATCATTTTTTAATATCACACATTTGATACATACGAGTACTTTACTTCCATTGTAAGTATTTTATGTTTTACGTTTTCTAAAATAATGAATAAAGATCATATCATCTCATTATTTTCCTAATCAGAAATTTGTGGCATGTTTAAAATTTATACTAAACATAAAATTTAAGCTGTAATTAATCAATTCGTTTTCTTACATTAATAAAATCTTAAGCAATAAACGTCATTGAATTATTTAATAAAAAGTAATTAGATTCCGTCTAGGTAAAGCTTTTTTATAATAAACAAAACAACTCAATTAAAAATTTAAAGCATAAAAATATTGCAGCCTAAATTTTTTATTTTTGTCTTTACCTATAGGTACAGATTATTATATTCTTTTCACAACACTTCTCATCATTGTAAGCATGCGTCTGTGATGTAGATTTCTTTTATATCGGTGTAGAATTAAATAGGTAAACACTATTATGACGAATAATTATTACCTTAGAATTTTATTGTAAGGTGATAACGTCGATTTTGTAACGAAAAAACAAGGAGTTCAATGAACCAAGTTCTAGATTAAACAAATCTAAGCAAAAAAGCTACGATTTTGTACATTTTGCATCTTGGGAGTTCGGCTCGAGTCCAGTAAATTGTCGTTTTGTTTTTATTTGTGTTATGTGCTATTTCACAGGGTATAGATATAAGTTACACAGTAATGTATAATTACTATTTCCCGTTATAGTATACCTACTCTTTATATTTCTCTCTTAAATACACGTCGCCGTCGTATATTTCCCTTGAAAAACACACGAAACAAATCATTACACTTGATGGTACCTTTATTACATGTATCTGACTATAATATACTTAATTCATCTTTAAAAGTTTAGTAAGCAGTCCAAGGATATCTCGTGGATACTTTCTTATTTTACATGTGATGTTTATGTGTAGGTATGTCGAAGCATTACGTACTAAGTTTTGATATAGCTGTAAATCAATAAGTTTAGGCAAACCTATATAGAAAAGATACATCAAATTATATTTAAATGCAGATATAATTACAGAAGTTTGCGCCAGTTGTTCGGTGGAGGTGGAAACAGAAGCCGATGCGGGTGGAACAAGATCCGGGAGTTCAGGGTCAGCGTCGTGGTGTGAGGGTGACGCAACTGAAGAAAGAGGTTACGGCTCTGGAGACTCCCTCGCAGAAGACGCAGCGCTGCTCGGTGACGCCGCACAGACCTCTCATCAACCTCGTATTATGCGCAATCAGAGAAGAGACGTCGCTGTCGACCTACATCTGTTACGGCCTGATGTTTAAATTACTCTTCCTCGTCCAGCGCACAACTAAGTGGTTCCTCAAGATGGGCTTTCCATCCAATATAAACTATATTTACATAATATACACATCAGTCAAACTGTAAATACGACCTTGTTAGCACGATACTAACATGACACGAAACGCTGTCCGTTCACAATATTTCCTTATAGATAGGTGCTTGTAATGTGAAATGAGCAATCATAGTTTAGGTCAAACGAGTATGTAGTGAATAAGGTGTGTCTTGTATTGATAACTCCAATAATAAGTAAAGTATACAACGAGTTAAAATTGTGATGTCACTGCTACTCGTTTATGTAAAGACCAAATAAGTACTCTGGTAAAGAGTACGTACCTATTAGTTATTGTTACGCTTAAATTATTTCATAATTTTAATTATTATTGCTTTAAAATTGACGTTAACGACGAATAAAATATCTTTACTTTATGAACATAAGTATAATTGTTAAGTTGTACATATTTTATAATAAGTTGTTCAATGATAATAATTATAGAAAGATAAAGTAATTAGTAAGCGTTACTTGCAGCGAATGACACCTATTAAACCATCGATCCTGAGGTAATATACTTAGGTAGGCTAGATTTAAAACGCCTAAGAGCTAAAATTTATACCTATTAATTAGTAATTTTATAAGTGAAACATCCAGGATTATGACTATTGAAAATAATGTAGTAAATACTTACATTATTATAACGTTTCTATACGAATATTTAAATTTAAAAAAGAAAATAATGAACAAAGAAACTGTGATAGATATTCAGTTCTTCAATCAATGCGAACAATAGTGTAAAGAATGCTAGAACCTGTGCGTTACGAAACTGACGTCAGTATTACTTCTATATTATATTAATAGTGTAGGTGAGCAATTAGAGCATCTATGAACCAATCCCTCTTTTTAATTTACTTATTAGAAAATCATATTCTCGAACCAATTTTAAAATTTTGGACACGTTTCTTAATGAAAGCAGGGTAAATTAATGCCTGAAAATCAAAATAAATATTTAAGATTTTAAATACTTATTGCTAAATATATTTGAAAATACCTATTTAAGAATTGTGTATCAGATTCTAAAACTTGTCATACTTTATGGTCGTACGTACCCCAACACGACAGAATTATTACCTACTTTGATTATTAAAATCATTCTACAAGCCTTTGTTTGTAGCCGATCTTTTCATCAGTTCAGTAAAATAAAATATACCATGGGACCTACTATTGCCTAACTGTTAGAGCTACGAATAATTGTGATATGTTTATGAACTACTTACTTACCTAAGTCAATTTACACTGTATATAAATCAAAATAACTTCTACTTACTGGCTGAATATGTACCTATAAATGCCATAACACGAATTCTGCTGCAATATGGCCTAATATACATTGAGATACCTACCGAACATATCTAGTCATTAGATATAGCACGTACAACCTCCTCGCTTGTCAAATTAACATGGATCGAATCCAATTGAATCGTAATTGCCACAAGTAGCAAGCCAGCACAAATAAATACATCACAGAATATTATGTAGTTTTACTTAAAGTATTCCTTATCTTTTCCTTTCAGAATAGGTATTTTTATTTTTAAAATTAGTAGGTATACGGTGAAATAAACATTAATAGTAGGTAAGTGAGTTAACATATCATTATAAACAACTACTTACAATACTGTCTGCTCGTATTGGCATGGATAGGTAATATCTAGGTACATCTCAGTAGTATTACGTAGGTACCAAATGTGGATCCGAATCTCAAAACTCCAGAGCTAGGTACCTACCTAATGGATTTATTATTATAAATATAAAAATTAAAAAGTGTAGTTTTAAAATAAAGATGTATGTAGAATATTTTCCTTTGGTCAAACAACTTCTTTACAAGCCAAACTGTTGAATATACAAGGCTCATAATGAAAGTGCTCCGACAAGCGCGTATAGTAGGTACCTACTTATTCAACTGTACCTATCTATAGTAAAAGTAATGATAAACGTTTGAGTAAATAAATAACATGTCACGTAATCTTGGCATTCAGCAAAATGGTACATAATCTCCCAGAGCACAGAGACTCTAGGGATGCATATACTACGGAATGAATATACCTACTCAGAAGAATAATTTGTCACCGCCGCCGCCGTTTCCTTTCCACAACATGACCACTCGTGGTTTCAATGTCATAGTCATTGTCTACGGTCTGTAAAATTAGGCTTCGCACTGAAAGATTTGGATTGAATTCCTTCATATACTGCACCGTTAAATCCTACTAATATTATTAACTTATCCGTGTGGTGACGGAGTAAGAATACAATATGTCACCACTCCATCTCATCCCATGGGTGTCGTAAAAACCGACTAAGGAACTATCCGCGAATGTTATCTGTACGAAATAAAAAGAAGGAAAACTTGACATTAAACCCTATACCAATCCGTCTGGCCAGCGTGGTATTAGTAGGCCAAGTATCCCTCCTTCACGGGAGGAGGCCTGTCCCTGCAGTGGGACATCAATGGACTGTAATGATGATGATGATGAATATTATAAATGTGAAAGTTTGTGAGTATGGATGGATGTTTGTTACCTACTCTTTCACGCAAAAACTACTGAACGGATTAGGATTCGGACGGAGAAACTTTACGGTAATGTAGCTTAAACATCAGAATAACATGTAGGCTACAAGTAATAATGACAATTTAGGACAATAAAGCGATGAAAAAGGGACTAAAAATAAAAACTGTTACTAGCCGATCTTATTCAGTCGGTGACGTAAAAAAATTTCTTAGGCAACAATTTGTTACAAAATTGGATATGGGTAGTCTGAAATCTGAAAAAGAACGTAAGTTATTTTTTATCATAAAACCAGGCGGGCGAAGCCGCGGGCAAATGCTAGTAATATCTAAATCTTACAAAATTAACAGAGTGGGTAAAAAACTAACGAAATTAACTTCAGCGTAATGTGCCGTCGCCCGTCAGTAATACAAATAACTTTGCAGGCGTAATCATGCCGAACTTCGGTCGCGTAACTTCGGCATAGTGTGTTTACATGCTTAGGTATTAGACAACGCTGGAATAGAGTAATTAACAAAATTCTAAGAGACAGGGGGATATAAATATAGAAAATTCTTACTTTATCAAAGATTTCGGTATTGATTGAGCAGAAGAAGAAAAAGTAGTGTAGTGAGTTCAACGGGTAACTGATTATTGAACTCACTACTTTCTCTCTCGGCTGTAGGAGACTTAAAAAAAGCAAAAACGTTCGTGCTACAGCGCTGACTATAAAAATGGAGTTGTAACTAGTAAATGACGATGGCATTCTCTTTAAACGTTCGCCGATTGCTCGGTATCCATTGATACACGATACTGCCCTTTTGGGGTCACCATACTATGCGGCCATCCATCTCTCGCCTGGGAGACCCGACGGGCAGATGTGTCGGAGTCTATATCCAACCTGAGTCGACTTAAACCTGCCTAGCCTCCTAATGCCATTATATTATAATGTTTAGTTGCGGTCATTGAGGTAATATGTACTACGTACTAGAGAAGACGCCCAGAAGAAAATGTGTGCTCCAATTTTCAAGCTACATTGCACAATACAAGTTTTGCACGACGTTTTAACCCTTAACTGGTATTGGGGTCTAAATTGACCCCAAGAGCTTTTGATTTTATTCATAACTATGCAGTTTAAGTACCTACACTCTCGCGCATCAAGCAAGGTAATCCCATATGGTCGCGGGGTGCGGCGGGTGACGGACGCTCGTAACTTACTTCCTACTAGGTACGTATCATGTTGGGGTCAAAATTGACCCCGATACTAAAAGTGTGTATTTTATTTTATGAGTTGTCTTGGTATATTTTATTATATTTCCAGGACACAATCATCGCAATGGCGGATTATTTAAGTGATGATTAAAACTCTCTCCTTCTAGCTGATGAAGACAAGGAATGGGACTCCGAAATTGTAAATGATGCCACAACAGCTGCGTGTCCAAGAGAGACCAAGAAATTATCAGTGATTGTAAAGAAGCTGAAGTACTTAGCTGTTCTGTTATAGCCGAGGAAGCTAATTCTTCGAGTACAATCAGTGAAGGGAAAAAGGATGTTAGAATGCTATAAAAAATGTAGAAAGTGTATGAATTACATATATTCAATCATACTGCAAAGTTGGTCAAATGTCAGATTATATGAAATTTTTAAATTTTTATTC
This sequence comes from Schrankia costaestrigalis, assembly GCA_905475405.1. Lineage (NCBI taxonomy): Eukaryota > Metazoa > Arthropoda > Insecta > Lepidoptera > Erebidae > Schrankia > Schrankia costaestrigalis. The sequence goes on from FR997827.1 coordinate 10,989,253, forward strand.
ATAGGATATGTTTTAAGTTGTCAAATTTTTATTTATCATATATTTGATGTCAGAAGAAGTTTCTTATTTTTATTTTATTATTTAAAGAAAACGATTTTAATATAGAACAGAAAGTTTTTTTAGTTTTTATATTAATATCAATACCTAAAGTAGAGTCAAAGAAAAAAAAAGATGTTAGCAATTTTATAAATAAAAACGTGATTTCTTGTTAAAATTAGTTAAAAATTTATCTTATGTTTATAATATAGTACTAATTTCCTAAATAAAAGTAAAGTTTAATCTAAATAAATCTTTTTTAATATTTATATACACATAATATGTCACACACCTCATCGGGGTCACTTTTGACCCGATACCACTTACGTTGCACTTTTTAACGATACCAGCTAAGGGTTAAACGTCGTGCATTCATTTCATATCATTTTGCACAATATAGTCTAACTAAATAGCTGTTAACAGAACGGACACTTATAGATTTGTGCCTAATTCAATACGTATAAATTAATAGTTTTTTGTTTTTTTTTCATTACAAGTGGGAATTCACCCAAGTAAATTAAATGTAATTTTTGTTCAATTTCTTTAAATTATTCTATAATTGTATTATAATACAATAATAATACTTCTTATGGAACTTATATAGTTCTATTATATTATATTGACTAACTTTCAAGATGAACGAAAAATGTATTCTGATAATATAATAGCATAATGAGTTATTATAAATATTTTTTATATACTCAAAGTATAGTCGAAAACGAAATGGCTTTATCAGTTTTGACAAAAAATTCTATCATAATTCAAATTCACTAAGATCGTTATTTAATGTTTATGCGTGAGCTTGACGTCATTGGTTGACCGTATTCAAAATTTTGCTTAGATTAAAAGTTCAATCTATTTTAAACTTTCACTTCAATGCAATAAATAATAAAATCTACTAACACAATACAAATGTCACTAATTAAACTATAGAGTTTGTATGTGAAAAACCATGAAAGACTATTAAATAATTTAAAACTAAAGTCAACTTGTTACTTGTGACATTACAAGCTTGTCATTTCAGAAAAACTGAAAATGTAGAATTTAAATATTGGCTGGTAAGCCACCCAATTGTTGGCACCTTAAGAGTGGACTTCGTGTCAGACTAAAATATAAAATATCATAAAATGATAAAATACTTTAATCTTTGCTTATACTTAATCATTATTATGTGATTGAATAGTATTAAAAAAATATTATTGGCACTATTGCCAATAAACGGATTCTGATAAATTTATTGTTGCTATGTTGACTCATGAAATAAATAAAATATGATAAAAATATTAAATAAATAATATTTGAACTTGAATAATCATACTGAACTTGAATAATCTATAGTCTTTTCTTTCTTTTTACTCACTTTTAACTCTTAAGTGCCAATAATTGTAGGACTTCTAACGATTAGGTGGTTTACCCTAATTTGTTTTATATTATAAAATTACGAAAACTTTAAATTGAAATATGCGCCAATGACGTCATACAAGAAATGATAGGGATGGACATATAAGGAAAAAAGAGAGAAATTCATTAGATTATAACGTTTTACCGAAAATATGCTCTAGTAACGGTCACTAACGTTGACTTTACTATTTGTTTTTATAAATACCTAACGACTATTTGCTAATACAAGAGAACTGATATGTCAAAGCAGCGTCATGATTTAGCTGATGTTTTGTTGTGCGATATTGAACCTAATAGTTTTATGACATGCAACTAACAGTAACTCTAGAGGTGATAAAGCCATTTAGTTCTCGACTATACAATACAGATTAGGTACAATAGTAAAAGATCTGTCTGTGGATGTTTATTTTGTTGATCTATGGTAAATATGTCTTCTCGCTACTAGGTTCAAATGTCGACTGAGACAACTGAGGTGCATGCACCTCAGTTAATGGAGCAAAATTTTGTTCGGGATGTCATCTCTAGTACGTAGTACATATTACCTCAATGATTGCGGTAGTCAATTTTATATGGAGAATGTAAATAACAGTCTTAGAAGTTCATTGTTTTATTTAATTATACTGTGTGATTCGATCTCACTACGAAACAGGTGTAACAAGATATAAGATATGAAATATCAAAATAGATTGGGAATAAAGTGTTGCGTCCATGGGACTTTCTTATAAAAAAACTCAACCTTTTGTCTCTGACATACTTAAAAACATTACGCGATCGAATCACTTATTTTTTCGTTCAAAGATTCATTCAATTGATCAGTAATCTGTGGTGTTATTTATACTCTATAATATTTAGTGGCATTACCTGTCATTTCACATTTGACAATTTATATTTATTGTTTGTATTTTTGTATATCGGGAATATTTTTATCCAAGTTGATAAAAAAGACTAAATTGCGAAATTGAATAAATTAATACGTTCGCAATACTTTAAAGAAAGTCTTTAGCTATTTATTGATTTAATTAATTGTGTTGCAAAGTGGTGAATTATCAAAAACCCCATGCCGAGCCAATACGAAGAGGAGCGTGTTTGGGAAGCTCCCAATCACAACCAATATGAAGTAAATATACAATATTTAAGAAGCTTTATTCCGCATTACATTACATTACATTTGAATAAGTTATCATAAAAGCCCATTAATGTCCCACTGCAGGGACGGGCCTCCTCCCATGACGGAGGGATACTTGGCCTACTAATACCACGCTGGCCAGACGGATTAGTATAGGGTTTAATTTCAAGTTTTCCTTCTTTTTATTTCGTAAAGATAATATTCACGGATAGTCCCTTAGTCGGTTTTTACGACACCTATAGGATGAGATGGGGTGGTGACATATTGTATTCTTACTCCGTCACCACACGGAGAACAATAAGTATTTGTTGTTTATTTCTGCTAGGTGAAATTGATAAATTATCTTTTAATTTCTAATAATATCCAGGAAGATGGAAATGAAGATCTTATTGAAAATCCAGAAGAAGTTCTCCACGAATGTCTCGAAAAATTCAAGACACCAGACTATATTATGGAACCAGGTATATTTGGGCAGTTGAAGCGATACTTTCAAGCTGGTGGAAATCCAGAGCAAGTTATTGAGCAACTTTCTATAAACTACAATGCTGTTGCACAAATGGCTAATTTATTAGCTGAATGGCTCATTCTAGGAGGTTAAGTTTACTTCTTTATATATTTTTATTTGAATCCAATTATAACTTAAAATAAATAACGGACCTTGTGTTTATAGGTGTAAAAGTAACAGAGGTTCAAGCTATGGTTGAAAACCATCTGAAAGATATGATTTTAAAAACATTTGATCCCAAAAAAGCTGATACTATATTTACTGAGGAGGGTGAAGTAAGTTTCAATAATTAATATTTAATAAATATCTTATTGGACAATTTAACTAAAACTTTTAATTGTTCTCAGACACCTGCTTGGTTAACTGAGATGATTGAGCATCCAACTTGGCGATCATTAATTTATAGGTTGGCTGAGGAATATCCGGACTGTCTTATGCTGAATTTTACAATTAAGGTATTTTTTTTACCTATTCTATGTAGCATTTTATATTTGCATTAATAGTTTAGCAATCATTATAAGCTCATATAAGAGAACACCGGAATTAAACTTACTTTTATGTTAATAAATATAAGAAGGTTGGTTGCCATCTGAGTGGAGTTTCAAAACAATATTTGTTTATATTCTTTCATGATAATAATAGAAGTATAATAAATAAATTATATATTTATTTGCTAACCAGTGCACAATTCAATAAAAATTACAGTTGATATCTGATGCTGGCTTTCAAGGAGAAATTACCAGCATATCTACAGCAGCCCAGCAAATTGAAGTATTTTCAAGAGTACTTAAGTCTGCTATTGTGGGATTTTTACAAAGCTCTGATGATTGGCAAAACAGTGTTAATGAATGTGCAGTAAGTAGAACATCAATAATATCTTAAAAATGATTTAATTTGCTCTTACTTTCTTAAATGAAGATGAAACTAACCTGGGCTAAGATAAGATCATATTAAGTCACTGATTTGTGATGTTATCATAATTGTTAATTGAAACCTACATCTTCTATCAAAGGTTGAAACAATTTTTTATGATACCCTTGGCATAAGCCCTAGTTATAGGGTATCTAAGTTGCATTCTATGTGTAATAAAATTTAAGGATAGATATTATAAGTAGTATTGTATTTTCAGAAAATGGTTTGCCATGGTGCTCATACATATGTTTACAGCCAAGTCATAGTACACATCCTTTCCCAAGAGCCCAGAGGTGGAGCTATTATGAAAAGGCTTGGACAAGAAATTACCCGTTGTGCACAACAAAGGTAAATTGACTAATTAAAGTTAATGTTATGAATGTTTGTAACACAGGGCATGCATAATTCAAATGCTAAAATTCTCGTAAAAAATATAATATATATATTTTTTTGAAATCTCATTTATTTAAAATAGCTCTACATTATATAGATTAAGTCGACTAAATATATTTTTTACGACAATTTGAATAAAAATATATTGTATTTTTTAAAAATAATATTCTTATTATTTTCAGTAACCATGATGTGACTCCAATTACGTTAGCATTAACAGCTGGGGAATCATGGCGTAATGCTCGTACTGCATTAGCAGCTATGTTATCCCGTGGTGCTCTAAATCCTGCGGATATATCTGTATTATTTAGAGCTTACACACAAACAGAACCACCACCAGTACATTTGTTAAGAATACCTCAGTTTTTAGGTGAGCATCAATTACGTAACAGATTGCCGTTATCTGTCAAAAGATCAGCTACTTATGCTTGTTTATTTACTTATTTAATATTCCTACAAAAATCTTTCTTCTTGTAGGTTTTTAATTAAAGTAAATGTAATTTTATAATTTTTGGCTAATTATAAACATATTTACTCTTTGTCCTTAATTGCTTACCTAATAATCAACCCCCACAGTCGACACTCGGTCCTAATATTATATTTAAATTTAACATATTAAAAATTTCAGAGCTTTTAGTTGATGCACTGTTTAAGTTGGGCAGCAAATTGAATCCAGAGCATAAATCCAAATACATGTATTTATTAGCCTATGCTGCTAGTGTATGTGAAGGGCTGACTCCTGGTAGACCTGTTAAAGACGAGTTAAAAGCGACAGTGCAGGCTATTGAGAAAGTACATGCTGTCTGCTGCAGTTCGGCTAGTTCTAGTGAACTTATTGCAGAACTACCTACTCTATATCACTGTATAAGGTAAATATCTTTACTTAAAAATACTTTGTATGTCTGATACATGCATATACATGTTATAATTTAATAACAATTACTTTTCCTAGGTTCCCTGTTGTGGGCATGGGAGTATTAGTATGGGTCGAATGTGTAGTTACTGAGCCTTCATACTTTAAGCTGTGCACAGAGCACTGTCCTGTGCATTTAGCTCTACTTGACGAAGTGGCATCATGCCATCAATTGCTGCATCACAGACTTCTAAGATTACTTGTGCAACTATTTGAGTCTCCGCAAGATGAATTAGAAATATTAGTCCAGGTATAATGTTTATACAGTAACTATTTATTTTATTTATTTGTTTAGATTTTTCCTAATGCTGTTGTAAATTTTCAGTTAGAATTAAAGAAAATGTTACTAGACCGTATGGTGAACTTACTAAGTCGGGGTTGCGTAGTCCCTGTGCTTCGTTATATCAAGCAATGCTGGCAGCGTGGAGACACTGACATATCGTTAATACGATATTTTATTACTGAGGTATTTATTACCATTTTTTTATACCATCATTTATCTATTCTAAACTTACTTTTAATAAATTGTTAAGTTAATAGTATAAATAAATTATCGGAATGACCCCTGGTTTCCGAATGACTGATCAAGTAAAAATCAACTAATCAAGTGTCAAAACTATCATTTTCAGGAACTAAAATGACAGTTTTGACACTTGATGAGTTGATTTTCACCCTTTATTCGCATAAGGACAGATTCTCAAAAAGACAGATTCTCAGAAGGACAGATTCTCAAAAAGACAAAAGTAATAGTAAGAAGAAAAGGAAAACCAAGTATTTTGAAATGAAATTTGATAAATTATGAAAAACAAATGAGCATCAGTAAAAAACAAAAGAATAGTTTTATTATACATAGTAAATTATATTAATTGTTATCCTATACCTACATAATGAAATTATTTTCGATCAAATAAATAAATAAATATTTTTTTTTAAAGTTTTTGTTATGTCGACGTTGATTTTTAGGGATCAAGAGATCAGTAAAAAAAGGCACCCTTATAGGGCCTCACTTTGTTATCCGTCTGTCTGTCCGTCAAGATCATATTTATCAGGAACACATAGTGGTACCGAGCTGAAATTTTTACCAAATACTTAGGTCTGCTGCGTTTTAGAGCAGTTAAAAAAAACCAAATTCTGATTCAACTCAATCAAGAGATATAGCTGTTTATGTCGCAAATTTTCGACAAGCAAGGGTATCAAAACCTACAGGGTACTCTACATACAAACTTGAAATTTGGCCTGATGCAAGGTCTTACAGTACATAGAAAAAAACTTGAAAACCTTTAACTTTTAGTTCCATCATATTATATTTTTGATTTTTTAAGACATGACGTCATAGAGTTTTGGCCGGAAAGTAATTTTTGACTGCTAAGTCGTGACTTTATTGAACTTTTGACAGATGAGTCGTGACGTCATCACATTTTGACGAGTAAATTTTGTACAGAACCCTCGGTGCGCAAGTCAGACTCCCATTAGACCGGTTTTATTTTTGACAACGTTCCTTTATTTTATTTATAGCGATGCTCACGATTTCATGTCCTAATGACTTGCATGAAAGTGTGTACAACTGTACCATTTCTGTCTTTTGGAGAATCTGTCCATATGAGAATCTGTCTTTATGAGAATCTGTCCTTATGAGATAAAAGGATTTTTACTTGATCAGTCAGTCATTTAGATATTGGTCCCATATTATGAAAAAGAATAAAATATGTCTTCGTAAAAGAAGTAAGGAGATACATGCATAAACTTCATATTATTATTAAAAATTCAACAGGTTTTGGATGCTATAGCACCTCCATATACTCCCGAATTTGTTCAGCTGGTGTTACCTATGGTAGAGAATGAAGAAATAACAGGTACAATGAGAGCAGAAGGAGAAAACGACCCAGTTTCAGAGTTTATAGGTAAATAAAACAAAATTTTGTTCTACTTAATATTAGTTACCAATTTATTGTAATGTAAAATACTAAATCCATAGTACAATATTCATTGAATATCTTTGTACCCTTTTTTGTATGCCTGGCAGCATTATTAATGAAGTTGAGCATTTCATTTGCCATAGACAATATTGATCTTAATATTCTATAACATTAACACAATATTTGTTTTTTTTTTCAGTTCACTGCAAGGCACACTATGTTGTTGTATAGTTTAGTAAGAAATAAAATGTTTTAATAAGAACACTTTGTTTAATTCATGACAGACCTAACATCCTCTTGCCGCCTTTCTTTCATAGTAGCGTTTTAATGCTTCCTCAAACACTACACCAACAGTTCTCTTCTTCCATATATCAATTTTCTCTTTGGGCTCCTTTGATACTTTTTTATCTTTATGTTCATCAACAACTTTATCATCACTGGCAGTTTTATTATCATCCAATAAAGACTTCTTGTCATCCTTAGTTTCTGGATCACTACTTTTGTGGGGTTTATCAACTTCACTATTCTTCACTTCTTCATCACTTGATTCATCAATAGAGAAGTCAGAATCCGCGTCAATATTATCTTGTTTACATTTCTTTGCCAATTTTATGTCATCTAAATTCATACGATTAATTTCTTCATCAGAATCCTCAATTTCTCCATCTGATAAGGTAGGTTTATTATCTGAGGATTTCCTTTTTCTATAGTTCCTTTTCTTTTGAGTCTCATTTATTGTTGTTGTACTATTCTTTTCCACTGACTTTGGTTTTGGAACTAACTCTTCAGCTTTTATACTTTTGTCTTCTTTTCCTAACTTTTGCTCATAAATGTGACGATAAAAACCACCTGAAATAGGAAAACTTAAGTAAAATCATTACTTTCAAATTTCGTCCAATATCAATATTATGAGCGGGAAGATAAACCCTGCCTGATAATAACGACAATTAAAATGACTTTATTGTAAACTTCCAGTATGCTTTTGCTAATAGCCCAAATGCAGCAAAATCTAAAGATCCAACCTCACCAAACGGCCCGCATAGCAACGGACGTGCGTCGCCGTCGGACCTTCGCTTCTTTTTAGTTTCATAGTTTTAAGTCTTGAGTGCATAACTGCATACGAGCGCATTCGGCGGCATTCGAACGTATGCGCCGGTATCCGTACGCACGCGGACGGAGCCGATCGCGTGTCGCGGCATGTCGCCGGCTTTGTTTACTCTTGACTTGGTAATATAAAATTTAGACACTGTATACAAGATTTAATTTCGATTAAAGATTGTAAAATTCGTTTTGTTGCGAGCCGTTTAGTGGGGTTGGACCTTTAAGCAATATTGAGGATTCTAAATTTTGTTAGGTAGAGAAAGAAACGGTGTTCTAAGGATTATAATAATCTAGGTATAACCTACATTTATTAGTTATATATTAATAACATGTATCCATATTAAAAATATATGTCTACAAATATAGTTATTCATTTTGACAATAATTGGTATATCTACTAAAGAAAACATAGGTACAAAATATAATAATATTAGTTGTTTACCTAAATCGTTTTGCTTCGTAACATCGCCTATTTGTTCCAAATATTCCTCACGTTTTTCTTTTTCTTCTTCTAAACGCAATTCTTCTAATTTCTTTTTATAAGCAGAAGTAACAAAAACTTCCTTGTCTTGAAATTCATCTCCTTCCTTTTCTCTTTCTTTTTGAATCTAAAACCAATTTACTTTGTCAAAAAAACATAATATAAATGAAACCATAAACCATTTACTTTAAAATCAGATGGAATTTTCAATTAACTCTAAGTACATAATGTGTATTTGTTTATCAAGATCTTAAAAATGGTCATTTTGTTGTACAGTTGGGGTAAAGGTGATTTTTCACCAGAGGGGCGAGACGAGGAGAGAATTGAAATCGCACCGACCCTTTTCTACCAAAAATTGACATCGCGAGAAGCGCGTTTCTTTTTAATTTAATTTATACTCTATATTGGAAGCAATACGGATAATTTTTACACAAACAAATATTAAGTAGCAACAAACAACAATAACCATAGCACGAGAAGCGTGCTTCTGCTGCAAATTGTTATTTATAATCTATGACTGAAGCAATACAGTTCATTTTTACACAAACAAATATTTAAATTCTCGCCTCGTCCCCTCTGGTGGAAAATCACCTTTAGACAGTTATAGCATCTAAAAATTGGTTTAAATAAAAATATATCTAATTATCCTGTAATATAATATCTGGAGGACGCCTATGTCCAGCACTGGACATTCATTGGCTGGTAATAATCATGATGATGACAATAATATGTGTTAGTCTTAGTTTCTAAAAAAAAATCAAGGAACTCATAGCCATTCCTAACATCATAGGAGAGATAAAAGCTCACAGTCTCCGCTGGCTCGGCCACGTTGATAGAATTGGTGAGGATCACTGTGTTTAAAAGGGTGTATGTGTGTCTACCAACAGGACGTCGCCCTGTCGGTCACCCCAAATACCGCTAGCAAGATGTACTTGAGAACAATAAGAAGGAACTTTAAGTCGGCGACTGGCAAGAGGTGCCCAGGATCGAACACATTCTCTCAGGTTGGAGGTCAAGACACATTTTGGGTCTATGAGCCAACAGAGTAAGTAAGTAAAGTCTTAGTACTAACTTGTCTTTCTAAGCGGCGTTCATTTTCTATCTTTCGTTTATTTGCTGCTTTCATCAATTTTTCAATATATTGAGGTTTTTTTTCTTTGCTTTTAGTGACAACTTTTTCTTTTTTGACTGCCATGTCATCATAAATTTCATCATATTGATAAACAGTTGGATCTTCTAGGATTGCTTTTTCTTGTGAGATTTTAGCCTGAGAGTAATAATGAGAAATTATATTTTAGGCATTTGTTCTAGAAATACAGAAAAATAAAAAAAATGTTTGTAAATACAAAAATTAACTGATTGTAAATAGAATTGTAAAAGAAACCTATGATAATTTTTGTAAGTACATACAATTTTTATTCCTTATTTGTAATATTACTTACACAGGTTACTGTGTCGTTTATAATATTCTGTATGTTCAGCTCTATTTACAAAAATAGGTACTCTATTACAATTCTATCTCTTTTTACAAAAATAGACTAAGGGTTTGAAATATAGTAAGAAAGTTTTATTATCTTTACTGAATGGTTCAATCATAACTATAAATATTTCACCATAATTTTAACAACAATTTATATTTACTCTCTACCTGGATACTTACAGTACTTATTCTTGATACAGAAAACAAGGTGTTTCAAGTTGTAGGTATAATTTGGGCCTAAACTATGCCTAATCTGAGATATGCAAACACATTCCAGTAGGTGTACTCTTGCACAAAGTGATTAATTAGGGGAATCAACTTTAGCTTAAGTATTAATTTACTATAAGGGATGTGTCCGGAACGCAAGCGCATAGCTATACGAGTTTCCTCTCTAGTAAGTATCTAACTGTCAAACCATGGAGTGTTTAGTAAACACTCCTTGGTATCACAAAACATTGAAACATTAAACAACTAATGCCACTTAAACTTAACTAATGTCAATATAATATAAAAAAACATTGACATTAATATCATAATTCCTGGTACATACCTGTCTAGCGGTGTTATCACTTGGCCGGAGTAACAGACTCTGCTTCTTATTTTTTGTGTCTTCATCTGAATCTGAGTCATTACCAAAAACATTTCTAGATGCCTGAAAAACAGGTTTTGTTTTATCTGACACTATGAGCCCATACCTGCAAAATGACACAACATTATTAAATAGAGTACCAATCATAATTAAATATAATAAATAAATTGGTACTGTTAATAGATAAAACTGGTTATTTATAGAGAAATATTAAACTAACTTTTTATTTGACATATTTTATAAATACACTTATATATTTTCCTAAAGAAGCTGCTTAAAAAGCAAAGATATGATTTTAATTTATGAAGTATTTCGAAAGAAAAATAATCTTTAGATGAATAAATTAATTGTACGAGTGTAATGCACACAGAACATTTATACCGTTATTACATATTCACTATGATTTATAGTTTATACTCAAAGGAGGTAGGTAATGCATCCAATATCCAATTTAAACTTTTTTATTTTGTTGTATTTCTTTAATGGCTCCATCGCTTACTGATGATTCTGCCAAAGTCAACGTGGTAAAAATAAAATGATAAACCCCCTCCCCCTTGGAAAGGTCTCGGGCTCCGTTAGGTTTATAGCAAAGAAAATTCAGGAAATATTTGAACAGAAAAGCGGGAAAATTATGCCCGGGCGAAGCCGGGACCGGCCGCTAGTCTACTATATAAAAATAAGTCGGCTTTTCCTTCCTGACGCTATAACTCCAGAACGCACGAACCGATTTCTACGGTTTTGCATTCGTTGGAAAGGTCTCGGGCTCCGTAAGGTTTATAGCAAAGAAAATTCAGGAAAAATTTCATCAGAAAAATGGTTTTTTTTTTAAATGTTACATAAATCGAAGCCATCTGGTGGTGAAACGGAGTTCGCCGGGTTCGGAGTTCGCCGGGTTTACTAGTTATAAATAAAAAATAACAAAATTGTATTTTGTATTTGCTGCCGGTATAACGCAAATTTATTGGTTATTTCAGTAAAGCTCGTGCAGTCAAACAACACACTGTTGGCTATTCGTGTTATTAATACTCGGTACAACAGAACGGTAACAGTAAACAAGTACAAATACATCGAAGAAAGATGTGTATCGTCAACTTAAGACGGAACTGGATCCACAACATTATTCTATTATGTACTCCATTGGTATCGATATTCGATAATAGTAAAAACTGTCGATAATAACTATCGTCAATCGGAGAACCCTGGGGATGTTAGTTTGACAAACGTCACCGTCGCGACGCAGAGATCATGCTGTATAATAAAAATAAGTCGGGTTTTCCTTCCTGACGCTATAACTCCAGAACGCACGAACCGATTTCCACGGTTTTGCATTCGTTGGAAAGGTCTCGGGCTCCGTTAGGTTTATAGCAAAGAAAATTAAGGAAAAATTTGAATAGAAAAGCGGGAAAATAATGCCCGGGCGAAGCCGGGACTGGCCGCTAGTGCTGTATAATATCTCCACCTTGACATTGGCAGAATCATCAACTAATGATAAAGCCAAAGCCATATTTAACCAGGGGGAGTCAACTCTGTTCTACACAATGTTTCTATTAGGGCTGTTATGTACGACAGAGAGAAAAGATGAAATAGAAAATGTCATGTCATTTCCTAGCAACCACCTAATACTTGTTTATATGGAGCTGTCAACAGTCAACACTACAAGAAAAGAAACCGTTTATTTTGTAAATTCCTAAATATCTTGTAAATAAATAAAAAATCTCGATAAATAACAAGTTTATCCTGCATTAAAAACGTTGCACGAGCATCCTATTCCTTAGTTAAAGTGTTTTTGTGAAATTGAAATTGAATTGACTCCAGTTCTGAGAGAGTGACTCCTATAGGGTTTTTGTTATGTTACAATGAGTTTCTATGTAGAAAAGAATGTTTCAATGAAGAATGTGAATATTTTTTATTATGAATATTATTTACATAAATAAATTGTAAAAGAAATGAAGTTTTTTATTATCAAATCCAACTCCAAATACAGTCATCCTAATTTAAACCTTCAACAAAATAAACAAAGAGATATATCTAATGCCCTACGTAGAGCGTTAAGATTTATTTTTTTGTTTATAATAATTAAAATAACCATCAATTTGAATTTCCCACGCTGCTGACATTAACCGTAGTTTTAGGAGGGGTGCCAATAGATGGCGCCACACGCTTAGGAAAAGTTTCCTCACGAATTTTATATGAAGTTGACATTCTTCTCCTTTGAGTATAAATTTAAGTCTATTTCTATAGCTCAGATACTAAAATGACATTTCATGTGTTGCCTGTTTTTTACAACTAATAAATAGTGATGCGATACAGCCGGTACTTACCGATTAAAATATAGGTTAGTTCTACCAATTACGGTAAATAGAAACTATAGGCTGTTTTTTGTTTGGTAAGCCAACCAATTGTTGGCACCTTAAGAGTGGACTTCGTGTCAGACTAAAATATAAAATATCATAAAATGATAAAATACTTTAATCTTTGCTTATACTTAATCATTATTATGTGATTGAATAGTATTAAGTATATAAATATTATTAGCACTAATGCCAATAAAAGGATTCTGATATTTACTGTTGCTATGTTGACACATGAAATAAATAAAATATGGTAAAAATATTAAATAAATAATATTTGAACTTGAATAATCATACTTAACTTGAATAATCTATAGTGTTTTCTTTCTTTTTACTCACTTTTTACTCTTAAGTGCCAACAATTGCAGGACTTCTAACGATTAGGTGGTTTACCCTAATTTGTTTTATATTATACTAGCGGCCGGTCCCGGCTTCGCCCGAGGATTATTTTCCCGCTTTTCTGTTCAAATTTTTCCTGAATTTTCTTTACTATAAACCTAACGGAGCCTAAGACCTTTCCAACGAATGCAAAAACGTGGAAATCGGTTCGTGCATTCTGGAGTTATAGCGTCAGGAAGGAAAAGCCGTCTTATTTTTATATAGTAGATTATATCTAATTTGTTTATATTATAAAATTACGAAAACTTTAAATAGAAATATGCGCCAATGACGTCATGCAAGAAATGATAGGGATGGACATAGAAGGAAAAAAGAGAGAAATTCATTACATCAAAACGCTTTACCGAAAATATGCTCTAGTAACAGTCAATAACGTTGACTTTACTATTTGTTTTTATAAATATCTAACGACTATTTGCTAATACAAGAGAACTGATCATACATATGTCAAAGTAGCGTCATGATTTAGCTGATGTTTTGTTGTGCGATATTGAACCTAATAGTTTTATGACATGCAACTAACATTAACTCTAGAGATGATAAAGCCATTTAGTTCTCGACTATACTAACAACCGTAAATATTTTACAATAATTACAACACGAATCGAATCACAGGACAGCACTGTTTTTTACAAGCTGGCTACATTATTTTTACGTTTGACATTTTGTAGTTGTCATTTTAGTATCCGAGATAAAAAAATAGACGGGGATTCTTGCCACAAACTACAAATAAAAATGATTCTTGCCGCAGTGTGTCCTTGGATAACACGTGAACGTTCTTGTGCCGTACATTACCAGGTTCGTACTTTTACAACTTTTTTATACCCACGATGGACCGTAACAAACCCCCGGACCCACCGGATATTCATAAAACCCCGCCTTCCACTCCTATCTTCTCTTCGCCCCCTAATTTTTTCATGGACAGCAGTAATTCCGACTCGCTGTCACAGTTTGCTGAAGTCGTTTGCAATTTGTCAGAACCTGCCCCGTTATCCCGTAAACGCCCTGCCATCCCTGAATCCACATCTGTAGCCCAAAAACAGCCAAAAACCCAAATAGCTAGGGGCAAGTACAATGCCTCGGATAAAGGTCCGTTTATTGTACACGTAAGTAAGATTGAAGGGTCCTCCATTGGTGCTACCCTACACCCTGTAACCTTTGGCCTGTTTTTGATGAATCAAAACATCTGTAATATTAATAAAGATGGCATCAAAAGGGTAGGAAGAAATAAAATTTGTGTACAGTTTGTATCCCCGCAAGACGCCAATGCCTTCATGTCAAACCCCGTTCTAGTAACCCATAAATACTTTTTTTTTTTTTTTTTTTTTTGTTCCAATTTATCATCTGCAATCAGTCCTTGGACTATAAGCGGATAGGTGGTGCGATGGTTGGCGTGGTGAGTGAGCCTTCCACTGAAGGCACTACTCGTGTTTATGAGGGTGCTACACCCTCGCATGGAGCTGTAGTACATCATGCCTCTTTAGGCGCCCAAGATGTTTGTGGTTTTTAAGCTGGTTTGCCAATTGATTGGGGTGTGAGGCAAGTCGGTGTTGGTATGTTATAGAAGTTGCTCTAATTTCTTCCTTCACTGTTGTCATTTGCAGGTTAGTGTGGATTTCGCTATTCGTGATAAACCAAGGAGCATTGGAAATGGTGCGTAAAATAATGTTTTGCATTCTTTGTATCATGGAAATACTTGAGTTGCATGCGCTTCCCCAGAGTTGTATCCCATACATCCAAACTGGTTTAAGTAACATCTTATATATTAAGAGCTTATTGTCAATTGACAGTTTGCTATTTCTTCCCAGTAGCCATAGCATGGTCTTAAACTTTATGTTGAGCTCATCTCTTTTGGACTTTATGTGATTCTTCCAAGTAAGTCTGCGATCTAGATGGAGGCCAAGGTATTTAACTCTGTCAGAGTGGGGAAGGATGTTTTCTCCAAGATGTACTGGGGGGCAATCTCCTCTTTTCAAAGTAAATGTTACGTGGGTTGATTTGGATGCGCTTGGTTTGATTTTCCACCTATTCAACCACTTATTTATTTCGGTTAGCCCTTTTTGCAGAAGGTGAGATGCTGTTTCTGCGTTTCCGCTTCTTGCCAATAGTGCGGTATCATCGGCAAAAGTTGCTGTAGTGACTCCTGTTACCACAGGCAGATCCGCTGTAAATATTGTGTACAACACTGGACCCAGCACTGAACCCTGTGGGACACCGGCTTTGATGTCATGGAAGTTAGATGTTTCGCCCAATTCTTGAACTTGGAAAATTCTGTCCGACAGATACGACTGCATCAACACGTGGAAACTATGTGGTAGGTATTTCTTGATTTTATAAAGGAGGCCCTCGTGCCACACTTTGTCGAATGCCTGTTGTATATCAAGAAATGCCGAAGAACAATACTCCTTATTTTCCAGAGATTCTCTTATTGTGTTGATCACTCGATGGACTTGCTCGACTGTTGAGTGAGATTGTCGAAACCCGAATTGGTGGTCAGGTAAAATTTTGTCCACACAGAGGATAGGCAGGACTCTCCTCAATACCAGTCTCTCGAAGACCTTGGACAAAATTGGCAAGAGACTGATTGGTCGATAGGATTCTACTTCATGTGATGGTTTACCTGCTTTGTGAATCATTATTATTTTTGAAACTTTCCACAAAGCAGGGAAGTACTGCACTCTCAAGATCCCATTATACAAGGTAGTCAAGTAGACTATTGCCTTCTTTGGTAATTGAAGTAGTATTTCTTTTGTTACCAAATCAAATCCTGGAGCTTTTCGGTCTTTGAGGCTTTTGATCGATTGCCAAACTTCTGAGACCTTCACTGGGTTAGGTGGTAACGCCATTTGATAAGGTTGCTGAAGAAAACACTCTACATCTCTCTGCGTTTCCAGGTCGTCTGTTTCACTGGGTGAAAAAACTGCAGCCAGGTGTTCGGCAAACAGGTTAGCCTTTTCTAGGGCGGTTTTAGCCCAGACATCATTCCTCTTCCTTATGGGTGGTTTGGCTGTCTGAGGTCTGTTGCATGCCTTGGTAAATTTCCATAGGGAATAGTTACTGGATGCCGTAGGATCAAGAGACTCAAGTTTAGCTTCGAGTGTAGCATCGCGCCATTCTTTCAGTAGTATTCTCAGGTCTTGTATAGATTTGTTAAATGCCCGTTTATCATTTGCATTTCTGCTAAGCTGCCATACACGTCTCAGTCGCCGTTTTTCGAGAATCAGGTATTTGATCTCTAGTGGCCAGTTTGTAGTGGTACTGCGTTTTTGGGTTGAAGGTGGGGTTGTTTTCCAACACGCCTTTTGTATAAGTTGGGTTATGTTTTTTGTAGCATCTTCAATATCTTCGGGACACTTGAGGGCTATTTTTAGATTTATACCATCCTCTATACATTCACGGAATGACTGCCAATCGGTATGAGTGTTACATAATGAAGGTGGTCTCTCAACTTCAACTATCATAGCGCTAACACTTAACAATACGGGTGTGTGGTCAGACGATCCATCCAGGCAAGATTCGGCCTGAAAATAAGAACTGGATAAGCCCTTGGTGATGAAAAAGTCCAGGAGGTCGGGAATCTTGTTCGGGTCTGTGGGCCAGTATGTTGGTTCACCTGTCGATATCGTGCGCATGTTCATAGCCGTTACGCAAGCCTGCAGCTTTCTGCCTCTCGTTGTTGTTAACCTCGAGCCCCAACATGTGTGCTTTGCATTCCAGTCGCCGCCAGATATAAATCTGCCCCCCAGGGTGTTGAAATAATGATTAAACATATTTACCGAAATATTGTGCCTGGGTGGGCAGTACACGGCCGAAATTTTAAAATAGCCACAGCCATCCCTAACTGCAATTGTAGTTGCTTGGATATGTTCGGTCTTATACTCCGGTAAAATGTCGTGTTTGATGGTGTCACGCACAATAATTGCCGTGCCGGCATGTCCTGTTCCATCCGGATGGTTTGTCATGTATGTTCTGTATCCTCGAACCTTAACACTTGATGAAGTAGTGCAATGAGCTTCTGAAACGAGCATAATATCAAGTTTCTGTTGGTTTAGGAGGAGACTCATTTCATCCCTGTTTGGTGCCAGACCATTCGGGTTCCAGGTTGCTATTCGTAGTGCTGCCATTATTTGAGTTTAGTGAGCAGTGATGAAGTGATACTCATGTGTTGTAGGATTATCTCAAACTTTTCATTTTGTTTTATTAGCAATTTTTCTAAAGAGCTACTCTCTTGTTGTTCTCCATGAGTAGCTTCTTTGGTTGTAGGTTCTTTAACCGTTGGCCATCGGGGTCTGCTGAATTTCCCCGTGTCTGGTTTATTTTTATCTTTGCCGTTATTAGCATTAGATCCAAGGATAGGAAAATCTGTTTCCTTTGGTATTGGAGCGACTTTTTTCTTTGCAGGAAGAGGCGCTGCTGTTTTTCTTGCGAGGATTTCCCTATAAACCTCACATCCTTTATAGTTAGCAGGGTGGGGTCCATTGCAAAGTGCACAAGTAGCCGGAGTGTTTCGCTCACGCTTGGTGCACTCTGATGTTTTATGTGAATCTCCACATTTCACACATCGGAAGGGTCTCATGCAGTAATTCTTAGAGTGACCGTACTGCTGACAGCGTTGACACTGCACTACAGACTTTTTCTTTTTAGGGTCTTCTATAACTACTAGTTGGTGGTAGATGTATCTAAGATCCTTCACTTTTTTGTTGTTTGGACTAGGTAAAAGGGTCGCAAAGAAAGTTGATGTCGGTTTCTTTTCGGGACCATATTTAGCGTTAATTATTTCTCCTACTATCGAGTTTCCCGTACTTTCAATATCTTCCTTTATAGCACTTATAGGAGTCGAATAGTGGAGATTTCTTATAACTATCCTGTAATTTCTTTGATCTTTTCTGTTAAAGGTATGGCCCACAAGTCCCTTTTCACGAACTAAGGAAATTAACTTTTTGTACACTTCCAGTTCTGTGCAGCAAATTCGCATTTGGTTCTTATTAACTATTTTAAAAGTGAACAAATCCTTATTAACTACCGTTACTAACAACTTAGTTAGTTCGCTGACATCTTCAACACCATAGAGGACTATTGGCGGCGGCTTGCTGGGTTTTACTGACATAATCTCTTCATCTTTTTCATTACGATCGACAGGTAGGCTACCAAATCTGTTAGCAGTTTTGATTCCCTCAGGAGACGGGGTTGTTGAAAGTTTTTTCCTTTTACGATTATTTCCTGATGGAACCCTTTGCCATTGGGGTGGGTGAGGGCTGGTTTCGCAAGGGTGTAGTTGAGTTGGAGTAACCTCTTTCTCTTCGGTTGGTGTTTGATTTAAGGTGGTCGGGGGTTTAGGTATTGTTCCGACAGATGAACTTCTAGGCCTACTTATAAACAGGCTAGGATGAAATGCCTGTTGAATCATCTTCTTGTTTCCAGTAGCATTTGCTGATGTAGAAGCCTGGTTACCCGCTTCTACACAGCCTTCGGTAGCCAATTTCACACCCTCTAGCCCGGATACCAGAGGGCGCCGGGGGTTAGCCGGATCGCATGACATATCACTCTCGTTATTCTGACTTTCCATATTTAAAAAAAAGGGTTGGGATAATAAACTGAGACTTTCCCAAGGTCCCATTCTACACTTTTAGAGGGTATTTAATTCCTCTAGGCTCGTAGTAGCCTTGGACAGGTTAGTTGCTGCCGCCATAAATACTTGGCTACTATTCCTTCATTCAGCGTCACCCGAATGGGTGTAGTTTCTGGCATACCCATAGACATGACGGAGGAGGAAGCCTTAACTTGCATTGAGACTCCCTCCGGCTGTGGTAAGGCCCTTAAGATCAGAAGAATGAATAGGAAGGTCTGGAGGGATGGAGTACTAGAGTGGAAGCCTACAGAGACTTGTGTTATCACTTTTGATGGCCAAGTCCTACCTAAAAGAGTCTTCTGTTGCTACACATCTTTACCTGTGGAGCAGTATGTCTTTCCCACCATCCAGTGTCGCAAGTGCTGTAGATTTGGCCATGTCGAATCTATTTGTCGGTCAAAACCTCGCTGCATTAAATGCGGACATGACCATCCAGGGGATGGTTGTGAAATTTTAGAAGAGCAAGCTTTTTGTGTCCTGTGCTCCGGCAATCACTTTGCTAACAGCAAGGTTTGTCCGGAGTATAGCAGGCAAAAGACCATAAAGACGGTAATGGCTGACAAATCAGTATCCTATGTGGAAGCCAGTAAAACTGTCCCCACTACCACTCAAAACTATGCCATGGTCGCCAAGACACCTAAGACTTCCTATAAGGAAACAATCATTCTCAAGCCCAAAACCCACAAACCTCTTTCCCCCTCTTACGACAAAATAGCCCATAACCTCTTAACTAATACTCCCAAATCGTCACTTAACAATGGTTGTAACCTTTCAAACCCTTACTCTCCTCAACCTACTAACACCTCTCAATCTACTAATAATTTATCGTCAATCCTTGACCTACTCATACAACTTCTTACCTCCTTACTTACCAATAATTCCTCTAACTTCCCAGTACCGTCCAACGTTGCCAATAACCTTATTGCACTTCTCTCAAACCTTAATTATGGCCCCACAGCTATTCCTTCAGTGGAACATTAGAAGCATGTTTCATAAGAAACATGATCTTCTACACCTTATTAATAAATATTCCCCCATTGCCTGTTGTATTGCAGAGACTTGGCTTACCCCAAGTCTCAATTTTAATGTTCCCCATTATTATACCCTCCGTTGTGATCGTTTCGATGGTTATGGCGGGACTGCAATCCTTATCAACAATCGAGTTCCTTTTACCCTTCCTTCATCTATCCCCATAAATAATGACATTATGGACATAGCTGCTTGTAAAATAGATAAGGTTACAATTATATCCATTTATATTTCCCATCCTTAACTAAATTTATTAAACGACATCAAGAACCTTATAGAATCCATTAATGGCCCTGTCTTAGTCATGGGAGACTTTAACTGCCACCACTTTAGATGGGGCTCAGAGCGATGCGATGCCTTTGGTGAGGGTCTAGTAGACATTTTAGATGACCTTAATTTATGTGTTTTAAATGATGGATGCCCCACCCGCAGAGGCCTTTCTGGCCAACAAAAAAGCTGTGTGGACCTTACCATCTGTTCCCAAAGCTTAGCGGCTTCTTTTCAATGGCACTGCACCAACATCTCTCATGGTAGTGACCACTTCCCCATTATAGCTACTCTAATAGGCAGAACATACCAAGAGAAAAGTAGTCCCCCTCTCTTAAAATACAATCTAACAAACCCAGATTGGTCTAAGTTTTCAACAGCTTTAGATAATAAAGTATGTCTTCTACCCAGCCTAAATCACCAAGAGACTAATAATGTTGATTTCCACCAAGCCAGTATATGCTATAGAGACTTTATACAAGCCATTATAGCATGTGCAGATCTAGCTTTCCCTCTAAAGAATGCTAGTAGGGGCAAAAGACCATCCCCCCCTTGGTGGGATCAGGAATGCACAGCCGGAATTAAAGAGAGAAAGATGGCAGAACGTATTTATAACCTAAATATGTCTATTGAAAACCTATTAAAATACAAACAAGTGGCAGCAAAAACTAGACGTTTATTAAGAAAGAAAAAACGTTCCGGGTGGGTAAATTTTTGTTCCTCTTTGTCCCCTTCAACACCTATCTCTTCAGTCTGGAAATCAATAAACAGATTTAAATCTGGTTGTTCTCCATCTTCCCCCTCTGCTATGACCCGTGAGACTGCTGAATTATTCTTCAACAAAATAGCCCCTCCCTATGCTCCTTCTCTAGAGGAATGTTTCCAAAGGTCTATTCCTGGCTCTTGCGGTACCTATGAAGAACCGTTCACTGTAGGTGAACTGGACATGGTCCTCAAGCATGTTAAGGATTCAGCTCCTGGTATTGACGGCCTTACTTACTCCTTCCTTGCCAATGCTGGCCCAAATGCAAAAAAATATTTATTAAATATTTATAATTTCTCTTTCTGCAATAGTTGGGTATTTGATGATTGGAAGGTACAAATCGTAATACCCCTTCTAAAACCCAATAAAAACAACAATGATCCAAACTCTTACAGGCCAATTGCACTTTCATCCGTCATGCTAAAAATTCTGGAACATTTAGTTAAAAACCGTTTGGAATGGCTAGTTGAATCTAGGGGTATGCTTCCAAGCTCACAATTCGGTTTCAGAAAAGGTCTTAGCACTATGGACAGCGTAGGAGTCTTAACAACAGATATAAGGTCTTCCCTTTCCCAAAATAAATCCGTCATTGCTGCTTTTCTAGACATCTCTTCTGCATATGACAATGTCCTTCTTCCCAATCTCAGGCACAAGTTGCATCAGCTGAGAATTCCGGCAAGAATCACACAACTCATATGTGCAATGCTCATGTCACGCTCCCTTTCCCTAAGAGTTCTGGGCGAAGAGTTTGAACTTCGAAAAACCTGGAAAGGTTTACCCCAGGGCTCCGTCCTAAGCCCACTTCTATATAACCTATATACAGCAGACATTGGCTCTTGTCTAAACATTAACTGCCAGTTGCTTCAATTATGCTGATGACTTGGCGCTTTATGTATCTGACAATTCCATCAGTAATGCAGGTTCTTCTCTTTCTGTCTCACTTAACTCACTGAATGATTGGCTTGCTCATCATGGACTATCTCTTTCGGCTCCGAAAAGCTCTATTGTAATCTTCTCCCGTAAAAGAACAATTCCTGCAATAGAAGTGGATATTGAAGGCCAATACATACCAATAACTGAAAAAGTGAAATTTCTAGGAGTTTTCTTGGACTCAAAGTTAACTGGTAACTCCCATCTTGATTACCTAGTACAAAGGTGTGAACGAACCTTATCTATACTAAAGGCCCTAGCAGGTGTGTGGTGGGGTTCCCATCCATTCACCATGAAATTAATTTATAATGCCCTGGTTCGTAGCATTCTGGACTATGGATCATTTGCTATTACTCCATGTAATAAGGGCTCACTAGCGAGGCTGGACAAAGTTCAGTTCAAGTGCCTCAGAATTATCACGGGATGTATGAAGTCATCTCCTACCAATGCATTGCAGGTTGAATGTTCGGATCCTCCCTTACATCTAAGACGTTCTTATCTAGCAGACCGGTTTATTTTAAGAGTTATGAGTAAGTCTACTCACCCGCTTTTGTCAAAGTTACATGAGCTAGAATTAGCAAGTAGTGGGTCTAGATACTGGAATAATAGGGAGTGTCCAGATATCCTAAAATCATACCATAAATTCAAAAATCTAGATCATCCAATAGTTAGTTTTAGTACAGTGACTCTTTTTAATTATGAATATGAGGTCTTATGTTTCATTCCAGAAATTATTGATATAGGCATTACTAAAGACTCTACTTCAGCTAGTTCTGATTTCAATATGTTGATTCACAATCAATGGAATAATTTTGACAGATTCTATACCGATGCGTCAAAACTATCTTGTGATAGTTTTACAGGCATTGCTGTATACTATCAGAATTGCAAGATTTTCCTTACCTTCAAAAGTCCAAAAGAGTCTTCAGTATTTACAGGAGAGTGTATAGGTATATTAGAGGCCTGTCTATACATCCAATCCCATAACATTGAGTTTGGCGTTATATTCAGTGATTCATTAAGCTGCTTACAAGCTCTCAAACAGAATCCATTTAAGAGTAAAATACAAAGCAGCATTATCTTTGAAATTAAAAAAACTATTCTTGCTTGTAATAAAATTAATAAAACAATACAGCTAGCCTGGGTCCCAAGCCACTGTGGGATTAGAGGTAATGAGATAGCAGATACACTGGCAAAGAGTGTTGTAACCTCCTCTTCATTTGACCCTAAACACCTCAATTATCATGGCTATGACCTGCTTACTCTCCCACAAAGAAATTTACAATCATCCTGGCAGATAGAATGGGATAAATCTGGTAAAATAAAAGGAAAACACTACTATGCTATTCAACCAGTCATCAGACCTAAACCATGGTTCTTTAAATTTAAAAAAATAGCAAAGACTCCTATTTCTGTTATGTCTCGTCTCCGATTAGGTCACTGCTGCTCTCCAGTATTTCTACATAAAATTCACGTTAGGGACTCTTCTATCTGTGAGTGTGGTTTGGATGAAGGATCCCTGGATCATATATTTTTCAGCTGCTCACTATCCGATCCAACTTTCAATCTCTATGAACAACTACAACTGTTAAAGGTCCCTACTCCTATTAACTTCTCCTCCTTACTAACCCTCCTTTCTCAGGATATCCTAGAGTTGTTGATAAGGTTTATTCGGCATAATAACATTAGATTGTAAATCAATTATTTCCCAAAGTAACCTCATTCTTGCTGTCAAAACTTTTTTTTTTTTTTTTTTTTTTTTTTTTTCTGTGTTGTAAATCGTTTAATGTTTTGTGTTGTATTGTTTCAGTGTGCTAACCCAATCACAAATATAAATCTCACACCCTTTTTCATTTTTAACATGACAATTTTCTTTTCTAACTCCGTCTTTTTATATAAAAGTTTTACTTATCACACGCATCTTCAAGACCACTGACATTGGCAGAATTATTGTCGACACCGGCATTATCTGTTGCCATAATAAGAAAAGAAGAAGAAGAAGAAGAAAAAAAAAATAGACTTTAGTATAAATGTTCTGTGTATTTAACATAGAAGAAGAAGAACATGCTGTATGCTATATTTTTATTGAAGTAATTATTATAAAAATAAGGAAAATGAAACCAAAACAGCTTCGATGTCCTAAATCAGCATTAGCATTTTATATTAAATTGTATTGTAATCGTAAACGAAGCAAAGGGTCAACGAAAAGTAAGGTATTTAAATAATTACCTGTTTTAAGTTATTTTAAAAAGTATTAAATTATCTATCATTAAATTTTAAATAAGCAATGCTATATTAAGTCAAGTTATGTTAAACGTAGTTCAGGAGTTACTCTATTATTAAATCAAGCCATTGTTGTGTTTACAGTATTGGAATAATTTAATTGAAGCAACAAAATCATGGACGTCTTTAAGTGAATCAGAAAGGGAACCTTTTTATAAAACATTTAAGGAATATGAAGAATTGTGTAAATCACATTTTCTTAATCAGCTAAAGGATGCAGAACCCTTTATGAAAACTAAGAACTTTAGGTACTTATAATATAATCTAACCTTCTCAAATAAGTGTATCTTTTGAAATACTTATATTGTGTAATGTAGTACTCAGTTAGGATGAAAGTCAAAGACCTAAAATTCTGTATTTTTACTTTATAATCTTCCCATATCTTACCGGTTGTCTATTCAGCCAAATATATTTATCTGTACCTATAATGTACATCCTTGTAATATTTTATTATTTGTAACAACAATGACTCAGATTATATACCAACACTATCTTAACTTTTTTATTTTATAATTTAACATGCTGTACTAATTCCAATGATTGTTTGATATCCTCTGATATAAAAAAATAGTCTATAACTCAGCTTTCTTACTTTTGCAGATCTAATGAAATTGATTTAAACACTAATCAAAATGATAGCATTATTAAGGATCAAAGTATCTCTGAAATTGAAATACAAAACAAAATGCAAACACAAGATGTTACAGATGAATTAAATAACACTAATCAAGATTATAACAACACTACACCCTGGTGAGTTTGATATTATTATTAGGACAGTAATTATAGAAGAGTGGATATTAGCCTGTTTTTATTGCTTTTTTTATGATTAACTTGAGAGCACAACAGTTTCAGGTAAGATAGTATTTATAAAATATAAATTGTTTATGAATAATTATTTTTTTAATTATTATTTATAATCCATTAAATGATAACAACTAATTTTGGTCACAATTAACTTAATTTTGGTTTTTACTTATTATGCGTTATTTTTACCTGTTTCAGTTTAAGTGAAACAGACTTAAATACTAGTAGTTTGCAATATAACAATAATGAGCAAAGTATTTCTGAAAATAAAATACAAGAAGTTCCTGTAGAATTAAGTAATCCCAAAGAAGAATGTATCCTTCCTACATCACTGTAAGTATATTCTGCTACATGTAATACATTATGAAGAGTCTATTTTTTTACTTTTAATTTTAGGTCATAAACTTCTTTGAACTATGTACCTTAGCCAGCGATTGTTATTGAAACTCTTTGTGAAACAATAATTGCTTAAAATTA
The DNA here is from genome assembly GCA_905475405.1 of Schrankia costaestrigalis. NCBI lineage: Eukaryota > Metazoa > Arthropoda > Insecta > Lepidoptera > Erebidae > Schrankia > Schrankia costaestrigalis. Next base: position 11,015,041 of record FR997827.1, read on the forward strand.
CAATTAAAAATAGGTACTAGTTTCTCGTTAGAGTAAAATTTAATAGTAAGTTCCTACTGGGCTCCTAAATGTGCCTTGAATAGTATAATTAGCTTAATTATAAGACAGAAAATTTAATTGAATGAATAAAGTTTACCATTGCAAATGTACAGCATCTTGTAGTACTTAATTATTTAATTTTATCTATTTATTTCAGAGAATTAAAAGTTGAACAAAGAGAAAATGAAGAAGTAATAGAAAATGATGAACCAGCACTTATTGAGCCATTACCTCCAGCTGTAAAGTAAGTTAATACTGTTTTTATTATCATACAGTACCTATTTAATGTTGAATACTATGTTTATATAAAAATCTATGCAAAGTCATATCAAGTTTTGTGCCTTAGGCTTGGAGGGAGGCTAACAAACACTTATAGACTATTTAATTGAGGTACTAAGAACAAAAGACATCTACTGCAGACACTGTATGGTCCTTTGCCTCCCTCATCTATCAGTTACACGGCATCCTAACTAAGTCGACGGTTCCCCGTGTGAGGGCTTTCCGACAACAAAGGAACAATAGAAATGGGTTCTATCTAAGTAGATATTTTGATAAAACTGCGATACTAAAGATTTCAATTTGTTTTCAGGTCGGGCAAAGAATTATATTTTCTGCTCAACTCAACACCTGAAAAGAATAGTGTTTGGTTATCTATGCCTGGGATTGAAAAAAGTCAGTATAGTCGTGCTGTATCTATCATGAAAAAGGATTATATTTATAAGTATAAAGAATATTTGCAAAGTATGTCATCAGAAGAGTTATTTAATTATTACAATAGAGTTACTTTATAATTAATTATACCACTGTATAATACACGAGATACAATCGCATGCTGTTCTAGATCTTGTAATCAAAGCCCGATAATTAAATAAAGTTACCAAAGCCAGAAAGGCCTGGATTATTACAATTACATGTAAACAATCATCATTAAATCAAACAAGACACTAAGTCTTCTGCACAAAGGTTTCCTAATATGAGATAAAGATTCACAATAATATTTCCGTAAGAAACCGATCAATGTTTTTTATTCCTCCAATCCTCCTTTACAAAACGAAACGAATGAACTGGCTATAAATCTATTATAGTTGTTCATGATACGCAATCCCTTATTTATATATTTTATAAAATAAATAAGTAAAATTGAATTTTGTTTATGAAGTAGGTAAATACATTTTTAAAAATAGGGGAAATAATGCATTCGTCTTTGATGGTAAACTGGGATCTGATAAATTAATAAAGTGTAATAAGAAATTTCTTAGTTCGTAAATTGTGATATAATAATGCAACCTAGGATCTTCAATAGCACTCATCAGTATTATTACGGCATGACGACCTCGGTGGCGCGACGGTAGCGCAAGCGGCTGCCGTGCAAGAGGTTGTGGGTTCGATCCCCACGCAGGACAATAATTTGTGACATCCACAAATTATTGTCCTGGTCTGGGTGTTCTTTGTGTCCGTTAATTGATGTTTGTAAAAGGTCCCCGCGACACAGGGCATGATCCCTAGTGCGGGAGTTGTCTTTTTAAAAAAAATAAAAAATAAAATAAATAAAATATTACGGCATCAAGAGCACTTTAAAATACTCGCCGTGATTAAAATGTAGAAATAAATGTCAGCTCTGTTGTTGTAATAGCAATAAGTATATCAAAAGTTTTAGTGTAAGTATTACTTACCTACTTAGGTGTTGGGTTAATAAATTAAAATAAATTTTACTATGACTAAGTATTTATTTTCGTGACTAAAACTAAACATCTTACAAATGTTTGATTCAAATAACAATAATGAGATTGATAAATATTTAAATAGCTTATAATAGTCGTTACAATTATCTCAAATCTAATGTAACTAAGACTAAATACAACGCCAAACTGTAGTTTAGTTACATAATAATTGTAATTTGTTTGGGGACACAGGCCTACCAAGTATTCTTACTAATACTTCTGGAGTAATATATTATAATAATCATAAGTATTTGTATTAAGTAGGTAACAATAGATAGTTGTGATTTAGATCTGTTACTTCTCCATCGATATAAAGTATGTTAAAACAGGGAATTATTTTTGTAGACATAGGATGATAGGTATATAAGTAATCACCATGAAATTTCCCAATGTGATATATCTAAGCACAACGTGTAAGGGTATTATGCATAATAAAATAAGAAATATGAATTGGATTATTACACAAGCAAAGCCGTCATTGGGTAAAGAGTTAATCTGATTTGCAAATGATCGCAGTCAAAATCAACGGCTTCTCTGCAACATAAAAGCTGGTTTATATAAAAACCTAGCTTATGTTTACATAATATTAGATCTCTTATAAAGTACCTATTTATCAATTGATAAAAGGCTTCTATTTTCCACAGAGAAGGCCAATAGCCATGCCGGCAACAAAGGATGCTAGAAATACATGAGATTCGGTAGCCTGATAGTGTTCATCTCCCTTAATATTCTTGAACCATTTCTTGGCTTTTACTTCTTTTTTCTTGATTAAATCTTCGGCTTTATCTAACTTGCGGTCCACAAAACGTTCCACCTGTAACAAATAGTATTAGGTAAGATAAAGGCGGCTATTACAAATGAATTAATAAGTAAGTAGGTACCTAGTTAGTTTAAGGGCCAGATTCAGAGACCGCACTTTGTCTTTACTTTAGCAAAGTCTAGTTATTATCTCTGAATTTGAACAACATTAAAGTAATTTTTCGCATGAAAAAGTTTACTTTCATTATTTATTACTACAAAGTAAACTTTTCATGCGAAAAGATTACTTTAATGTTGTTCAAATTCAGAGATAATAACTAGACTTTGCTAAAGTAAAGTCAAAGTGCGGTCTCTGAATCTGGCCCTAAGTCATAGTCCTCCGACACCTAAATGATTATTTTACCTTTACTCAATACTCTAATAAGTATATAATTACTACAATATTAATACAATAATCAATAATGTTTCAATTGGGTAAAAGAAAAACTTATGATATAGGTAAGTAACGCGAAAACAAAACAGTTGGTAACACACATTCATTGGCTATCTTTCTACAGACAGGATAAGGAGGATCAATCAAATAATATTTTATTTATAGATAAGATAATCTCTTTATATAAAATAGATATATTGTTCGCCTAGTTATGCCAAAATAATACAATCATAATCTTCATGTCAATTCTCGTAACTTTCAGTTGTCAAATTGTCTTGTTTTTTGCTATTGCAATTGTAACCTTTTGTGGTCGTTTTAAAGTTTTATTTAGAGTGTGACAATTTGACAACTAAAGTTAACTTAACCGAATTTTAAAGAACGAGAATTGACATGCTTGTTAAAGAATACGAATGAATATTACTATGTAAGTTACCGTTGGGAAATAATGTTACAGGGCAAGCATTTTCTCAAGTATAATTTAATTCCATTAAATGACACAATAACGCGAGATGTATCAAAGCTGTGAAATCAGTTCCATAGAGAACCATTACGTCGCAAGAGCCTAAGGTTTAGGTATAGGTTTCTAAAATATTAACATTAATTTATCTAATGAAATGCTCGCGCCACAATCCGGTAGTTTCAATGGCTTTAATATAATCGTCCATTTACGTGACCCTTTGTAAAATACATCGTATTCGAACCTACGGCATTGTGCGCAGTATCCGCATTATATTACCTAATGGTTTTAAAGATTACAGATTGATACCTACTAATAGATTTTTAATCGGTGCTAACGCTTTTAGGACGATTTTTTTAATGAGTAAATTATTTTATAAATCGTCTCAATAAATGGTTATAATTTTTCATAATAAAGTATTGGTTGAACCGACCCAATCGAAGAGATCGAGGAAATCATTCATTATACAGGGTGTCCCAAAACCCGACGCCAATAAGGTGATAAGGCAAGTCCCTGGGTTCTAACGTCTGCACTCGCTGTACTAACGTGGTATAGGTGTCATTAATGCCCTATGTCCACTAAAATCCATTGAAAAGATCCATGGATCTTTTTACACTCAAATCACACACTTATGTCCAATCCATGATCCGAAAATAATTTAAAAATGGATCTTTTTCACATCCATTATAATTAATTATAAAGCTGCATCTACAGTAGCCATTTTCACTAAGTAAATAAAAGTCTAGAAAACCAATCAAAATTTAAATAGTAACGTAAGTATAAATGTTTTTTTTATTTTAATTTGAGATGGGGTGGTGATTGATTGATTGGTGTGAGCAATATTTGGTCCGTATTTGGTGAACGCCACCGGACACACAATTTTGTTTGGAAGAGTGGCATACAAGACTTAATAAAAAATTGGGCAACAGAAATAGAACTAAGATATAAGTTATTTTAGAAACTATAAAGCAAGATGCAAAATCCTAAAACGACATCTCCATAGTACTAAATTCTGCTCGTACGGCGTCTTCTTGTGGTAGTTGAAGCCGTCGTTTAATACCCCTTTTTATTTTTGATACATTTAAAATTGGATGGTTCCAGGAAAAATAAAAACTTTAATTATTTATAAATTGGTTGTGATGATTCGACCGTGACGTTAGTTGTCTGAATGTCTAAAATTCTGCCAGTAAAGTTTTAAGGTTGCTAAAGAAGATTGCATGTGTCACCCGCTTTATTTTTTACAATGGATTTTATTACACTCGTTAGTGCTAAAAGATCCATTTTTTAAATATTTTCGGATCATGGATTAAAGTGGACATAAGTGTGTGATTTTAAGTGTAAAAAGATCCATCAATGGATCTTTTCAATGGATCTTAGTGGACATAGGGCATTAATGGCTTTTTAAAATACAATGAGCTGTACTTTTTGGTACTTTCAACTAATACTACAGTTTTTACTACTTTTCACTTGATATGGTGACTCTTTTTGGGTCAACTATTTAGCCGTTTAATTTATGTAGCATTGGAATCGGCTCCTAAATTTTACTAAATAACATTTTTTTGTACATGACAGCAGCAGCAATTTACCAAGTATTATATCATTTTAAAATCCTTTAATAAATGCGCTAACTTTTGGCAGAACTTGCCAAACTCGCGTAGTACATTTTTTTTTTAACAACAGTCTAATAAAACGGCATTTTTTTTCTTTATAAATTGATTGATTATCTAAGAAATAAGTCCTATTGTTATGAAAGCTAGAGCAGCAGGCTTTAATTTTTTTAGTAGAGTTTAAAGAGGCATTATTCAGAGTATCACAGCAAAAAAAAAGGTTAAAACCATGCAATTTAGATTTTTTTTATATTTTTCTGATAACAAGCATGACTTGCCTTATCACCCGGTTTTGGGTTGGGGTCGGGTTTTGAGACACCCTGTATATTGTAGGTTCTTATTTCATTACATTCATACATTCATTGGGTATCAGAGCTAATGTGTATGTCAATATTTAATTTTATGAGTAGATGAAGCAAAGAGGTTTAATGATAATATTTATTACACATTCCCTGTATGCCAACTAGTCTTACTACTGCTACTAGTCAACAAATAAACATATTTGTATACGTACATTTATTAAATCCATACAAACAAACAAATACAAACATTCATGTTAATGCACACAGAAATTTGTACTGAGCGGGAATCAAAGCCTTTGTGCACTGTAGAGCATTGTAACCACAACGGCACAGACAAGCGACTAATATTCCTCATACATTATCACAACGCCATATTATAGTCCTTAACTAAGTATAGCTTGTACTAGACAAGGGATAAATTAATTATGTTATTTTGTAAATACACATTCTAGATAGAATACTTACATTATCCCCTTATAATTTACTTTAGACGGCATTCGAAACAAAGGCTTACACTTTTTCATATTCTAAAATAGTTCCGGATTTATTTACGAAATCCTCATGTCACGGCTACTTACAATAGGTGAGTGGGTAATTTCAAAAATATGTGTTTCTTTACATTTAGGAACAATTTTCTTATCTATGGCAAATAAAGCGTTGATGCCATTGCCTAAAGAAGCGGTGATTAAGCATGATAGTGTAAGTATTATACCTACTGTGCATGGATCTCACCTTAAATTACTTCGATTTTTTGGTGACAGGTTACTTTTAGGTTTTTTTAAGAGGATTATGATATTGATATTTAATAATTATTCTGTAATGGTATATCTAAAGGTTTTGTAATTAATACCTTTAGTCTGTTCATAGAAGTTTTAAACCAAGTACTTGGGTACTCAGTTAAAAGAAACAATATCAAACCTATTCTAATAATAAATTTTAATTGTACAATATTCACAAATACAGAAATTAACTCACATTATATTTAAAAAATCATGATGATGCAATACCAAAAAAGAATCCTCCAGTAAACCCTGCAGAATAATAGCTATTATTTTTGATAAAGAGCATTACCTGCAACAAATAAATACTAGTTGAGGTTTTAGTCAGTAATAAAAATAAAATAATCAAATAATTTAGGACATTATGTCCAATATACCTAAGCAAGACTAATTCATATGTGTCTATTATTTTATTCCTTCTAATTATTGTTTCAGTAACAACATAATAGACTTACTTGACTTTTACAACACTTGTTGTAAGAAATAGGTAGACAGTATTCTAATGATATGATTGGACTCAATCTCAACATGATTTACATAATTTTTATCAAAATAATTCACCCATTGTTCTAAGATTTATAAAGTAGGTAGGTACAAGCTTTACTTAGGTTGGATAAATTGATAACGAAAGTATGCTAATAATGTCTTATTATGCAAAAGATTCAAGAATGAACCCTATTAATAAGTGGCATTCGTTAGCCTGTGAAAAGAATGTCTACATTTCATTCAAAAACAAGCCTTCTTGGTGAGTTCAGTAGTTGTACAAAACCAACCATGTTCCCTATTGGAGTAACTATTTTTTATCATTGCAAGTATATGGATGATTTGTGCATTAGTAAGAATGCTTCTGAGTAATGTGTGCATTAACCATCTACATTGTACTAAAGACTAGCTCAGCATTTAAGCAAGTCTCATAAGCAACATCATTGTGTAAAAAACTACAGCTACACACTGAAAGTCTTGAATATTATTAGCTGAGTAAAAGTGAGTATTATCAGAGTAATAGTTGTTATTTTTCAACAGACATTATGGCAAACGAATATCATTAACACATGGATATATGTATAGGAAAACTTACCTTTTCAAACCAGTCAACACTTTGTCCTGTTGTTTCTTTCTCTATCTTATCACTGATTTTGTCAACCTTCTTGTTAATTTTATCCCAATTGATGTCAATATAGCCCTTCTGACTTGCAATGTGTAGTAGTATAACACTTCCGCCTAATCCAACTGCTGCAACCTTGCCTATTTTCATAGTAATAAAGCCAGTGATCCTGAAAACTATCAGCTATTAAAATTATCCATAGAATATTACAAACTACTACTCAAGACTAACCAGGATATTTATATAAATATGATATCATTTTCACAACAAATCACATGACTCATTCAAAACAAACGCAATGTTAAATCGAATGCTTTGTTAAAAAATCAGGTGAACGCAATAACATACCATCCTGATGTAGTTCCTAAAATTAACTGCTTTGTGGCTGATGTTTTTCCAATATCGGCTATCGCCTTTTCAATGAAATTCTTTGCATCATCAACAATTTTTTTTGCATCATCTGATGCGTCTGCTACTCCTGGCCTTGCCATTGCTGATACGTGATTCTTTGTTTATGTTGTTAAACTAAATAATTCTTAACCCACTAAGAAACAAAGCGGGTATACTATTATCACGTCGTATCACAACTTGTTCGTTTGTTCGACTTATTCTATAGAAGAAAAATGACCAAATATGTAATAACTACGTTTCGCCCAATTCCCCAGAATGTGACAGTGACAGTTGAGTAACTTGAGTACAGTGTGAATGAATGTCAATCTTGATTGTTGTGTCAGTTGTCTGCTCTATTACTTTTTTATAAAATTGTTAATCAAGATTCTGCCTGCAACCTCTCCTTTTGATTTTTTTTTGTAAAATAGTTTATTCCAAACTTATATAGAATAAATAAATAATGTGCGAAAGAAACAGTCTGGTTTCCATTGACGATGATACTGACAATTTACCAAACAGTTCATCAGGTTTAGAGATGGGCAATGATAATAATCAGGTTGTTAGAAAACAATTTTTAGTAACGTAATGTAATTTATTTAAAACCAAACTTACAAAGAAATAACATTAGAAACCTTACAGACTGACTAATGCCATAGAGTAGTTTAGTAGTTATAATAGTTATTTTACTCTTTGAAATAGTTATACACTTATTAATCATATCCAGAACAACTATGACTACTTATTAAAATATTTCTTTTAATATAGTCTAGGAAATAAAATAATTAAAGAATAATTAGAACACCATCGTCACTTGGGAATTGGGAATAACTAAATATTAAATATGAACAACAAGAACTGTTGACACCACGGAAGAAAAATCAAGATTGAGTTTTCTTTCTTCCATGGGATAATCACGAACGTATACTATATATAACAGGACAGCGCACTGCCAAAAAACAAACGAGCCGAAAGAGAAGTTTAGAGTCGTAGTGCGTCCTTTTCTATAGGCCGACCGTTTAACTCCACGAACGTATACTATAATATGTCATTTTCTAGTAGGGTATGCATAAAATATAATTTTCTCGGAAAGTCTGCCATGATATTTTTCTTTAATTATGTAGGGATGCTCTACAATGCTGTAAAATAGATTGTCAGTGCGGATAGGTTCTACTGCTGCCGACGACTGTAGGTGTGATTTAGTTTTAGTTATTGGATGGGATTGCCAAAGAAAATAAAACAAGAAATTATTGACAGAACTTTATTAACAACTAGCTATTTTATAAATGATTATTAATAAACCGGTCAAGTGCGAGTCCAACTATCGCACGATGGGATGATACTGAAGTGACCTACCTATCTTAAATTATCTATTTGCATTATTGTAATACCTTTTTATTTAGTACGAGCTGTAAACCGCGACTTCGTTCACGAAAAAAATGTACAAAAGTTAACCATTTTTTATTTTGCGGAACCCTATAAAAAGGCCTATGACGTGACATAACGACTGTATCCTACAACGACAACTGGGACCGGAGTTTTGTCCCCTCCGAAGCACGGTCAAATGAAATACCACTGAGTGGTCGCCCATCTATGGAATGATCGCAACAGGCTGTAAGTAGCTGCCGGAAAAAAATATTTTAGAAAAACAACATTTTATTCTGTGGAACCCTAAAAAAAGAAGCATTAGTCCATCACCACCATCTGATGTCAAACATCGAACAATTATATTAATTTCGGCTAACATTCTTAACGCAGTAGAAATTAATTGTGCCTGAATTTCAGCAGATATCTTATCTACAAAAAAATATCCTATTGGACATTTAATTTTTTTTACAGTGAAACGATTTGAAAAACTAATACTTCTGAGGCTAACTTCTCAGCATTAATGGGAACGATACCACCAATATCTATTTTACCCCACCATTTGTCATTTTTTTCGTCATATCTCTTGATTGACATTGAATCAAATATAAGAGCTACATTAATTATATCCTTAGACTGGTCTGCTTTCACTTTAAGAAAATTAAAGACTTCGGACATGAATCCTACATTACAGTTATGTGTTGATAACATTCTTCGTAAAGTTGCAGGGTGCGGAAGACTGATTTTATTTCTTAAAAACATGTAAGCTTTTCCTGAATAGTAGTACAAACTCAAAGCAAATGACTTTAAGCCGTCGCTGTATCTAATTCCTCGGCTAGATTTTGTTTCATTTATTTTTTCGTGAATATTTCCAAAATTCAGTTCGATCATGTCTTTTACTTCCAAGTAACTATTACATTTCTTTTTTATTAATGAAAGTAATGATTTTAGGTTATTAATTTAACTATTCCGCCTTTTCAAACGCTGAGATAGAATTTTGATATCCCTTTTTAATTTCTTTTTTCGAGGTGATGATACTAAGTCATCAGTTTGAATAGATTTTTCCAATTTTTGTTGTATTTTCTGCTTTTTCTCAGGAGGTTCCGAATGTTCCGATGTAGAAGGTTGGAATAATGTTATGTTACTAAGAACATTAATAGTCTTCTCAGCAGCAAAAACCTAAAACAATAAATTAGATAAAGTGACTTTAAATAAAAAAAGAATTAATCAATTTACAAAGTATTTTATAATAATATTATATTGTTTTCTGAATAAAGAAAAAGTTTTGAGATTTTGAACCAGCGCTAAAATTTCACCGTAATAATAATAAATAATAATAAAATAATATTTCACCGTAATAATCAACTTTTTATGAAGAAAATGTGGTTCCTGCTTACCTTTGGAAATACCGACAGCATTGCGTTGTTTTTCAAACGTTTTTTTGACTCGCTGACAAAATCTTCATCTTTAAAATGCAAGTTGCATACAACTGACGTTTTAGTTAATTCTCTGCTACAGACTCATTCTTAGGAATCCTGTACAGCAATAAAATTTACATAAAGTAAAAGTATAATATTATCCTTTTTTGCGCGATAGTGTGGTCACTCTACTTCAAACTAACGATAAATCTTAATAACTGACTTACCTATGGAAAGATACGCCACAACCTGGATACCATTCTGTTTTGCAACCATTCACGCAACAAAAGTGCACCATTTTCACAAGAAATACGTCAAAATAACACAAAATCGCAATATGTGCCGACCGAAAGGTTTTAGGTTAGCCTGACGTAGGGGAGGTGGACCTAAAACGGGTACCCCGCCTAAAACTTAAGTTTTTTTTTGTAAATAAAAATAATAATAATTGCATTGCATCCTTTGAGATGCACTACAATAGTTTTTGCACTTGGCAGGGACAATCTCTGGGTGTATCATATTGTGCGTTCAGATATGGTATCTGCCCTGCCCATTACCAGATTAAATATCTCTTAAAGGGCCTCTTTGTCTTGGCTTCGGCCCGATGTATGCCTTCCAAAGAACCGGGTCTCCAATAGACCCGAGTATTATGGACAAGAGAAACATAATAATAATGCATTTATTTGTCAGAATATGGTTACAGAGATATTAGGTATAACAATATTATAGCGCCATGATATTCTGCTGTTTCCAGCGTACAAATATTTGAAAACATTTAGCCTTATTTAAATTAATTGGAAATATAATTAAAGGTACATGTCAAATATTGAAACAAATTCTCGTCAGTAGTAAGTCATATAGATTTGTCATGAAGAAAGTCTTTAGTACAATAATAGCATTTTTCAATAAGTAATAGAAATAATTTATTTTTGAAGGTGGTCAGATTCAGACATTTGTAAAAATCAGGTAACTTGTTATAAATACGGATTGACATGCAATACACATTGTTAGAAAATAGGTTGATTCTTTGTTTTGGTACATTTAGTTTATAAATTCTACGACTAGCTCTATGGTTACCACGTCATTGTGTTTTTCAAATAAATATCCATTTTTATGTACAAATATACAGGTTTCAAATATATATAAAGATGGCAGTGGCAGGATCTTTAGTTTTTTAAATAATGGTACACAACTATCGAGTGGCTCTGATCCACAAATTGACCTAATACATTTTTTCTGTGCTTGAAAGGCTCTAGTAAACTCTACGGAATTACCCCATATCACAATGCCGTAGCGCAGTACAGATGATACATAACCATGGTAAGCCAGCAATGCTGCGTCTGCGCCTGCCACACTGAATAGTCTATGTAGTACATACACAAACCTGTGAATTCTCGAGCATAAATCGACGATGTGCGCTTTCCAGTTGCAATGCCTCTCCACCACTATGTTTTATGTTTTTGTTGAAATTATAAAGATAATGTTTATGTTTGTTCTTATTTTAGGTTCTTTCTTAATTACATTTTTGAAAAGTAAAAACAGAAGTTCTAATTTTTTTTCTAAGACATTTTTATTGTACTTCTCCCTTAGCGTACCCGTTTTAGGCCCACCTCCCCTATTGTTTTTGTCTAACGACAAATTTTGAAAGAGGTAATTCTACAAAAAGTATCAATGAGCTTATTTTTATTATATGTTTCGCCTATGCACATCTACATAAGTGTAAAAAAATGTATCAATTTATAGACATATTTTATTGGTCAATATTAATTAAAACGTACTATTTCCGATTTTGAGAAATGTACCATTCTACCACAACAGTTTTTATTTTACACTGGCATACTTGCTAGACAAGGACGCATTACGACTTCAGTCCTCTCACTTGGCTCGTTTTTCTACTTTTACAATTGATAGCGGAAAAGTAACCATATGTCTATCAACTTAGAGATCAAATTTGTAATCAAAAGAAATAGTAGTAAGCGATCCAGTTATAGTATACGTCCGTGGGGATAATACATTAATGAATGAAATGTTGACATCTTCAAACGGCTGTCAGTGTCATAAGCTTTTTATAATCTGTTCCTCTCTTTTGGTACCAAAAAATGTAAACATTATTGAATTTAATATTTAACACACATTTATTTATTTTATATAAATGTCCATGTGAGAGAGAACTTATAGATGCATGTGCTTTATAATTTATAAACGTGTATGAAGATTAAGAGGATTAACATGCCTTATTCACACAGTAATATGAAATTATTTATTAAATATCAACAGATTATTCTTTGGCGGAATTTTAATATTACGTTTTCCAGAAATAAAAGCAGTCTTGGGTTGTGGGTAAGAAATATTTAATTATATTAGAAATAAAATAAATTAAAACAATTTATTATTACATGCATTTTTTTTGTTATTAATTAAAATAATTTATTTTTGTATAGAATGAAGACATTACCAAAGAAATAAAATTAAACATAGAAAAGCACTGGTCCAATGAAGTAGTTAAACCGAAGTCTCTTTGCAATAAAAAATCTCATTATGTCTTACCAATGTTTCCATATCCATCTGGGAACCTGCACATGGGTCATGTCAGAGTATACTCAATATCTGATGCCATAGCAAGATTTCATCATTTAAATGGGAAGAATGCAATTCATCCCATAGGATGGGATGCCTTTGGCTTGCCAGCTGAAAATGCAGCCATAGAAAGAAATGTCCAACCTCAGTCTTGGACTAAATCTAATATAAGTTCTATGAAAAATCAGCTTTGTCAATTAGGCTATAAATTTGATTGGGATAAGGAAATAACTTCATGTGACCCAAAATATTACAAATGGACACAATATATATTTCTTAAATTGTTTGAAAAAGGATTGGCATACCAAAACAAGGTAAGTAATAATATTAATGTTAACATATTTAGTATTATCTGACTGTTATGTCCGATTTACACATCAACAAGTACAGTAGCGAGTTAAGTAGTATGTTGTTGATTAAGTTGATTTAAATAGGTCTCCATCCTAATTTTTGGCGAGTTAAGTACGAAGTAGCCCCCTCTCTCGCATCTCGCCAACTTTAGAGGCTTGGCTTTAGAGCTTGGTAGAGCCAAGCAAATAGTATGCCTGTAAGACATCAAAAACTTGACATGAAATTATCTCTGTCCATGGCATGTGTGCACTTAAATAATTCTTAAAATTCTTAAGTACAGTTCAGTTTTTATATCAGACTTTATTATTTTTACACAGCTGAAAGAAACTTTTCATTTTCTGTGCATTACATATTAATTTGCTATTAAAGTAAGAAATTATTAGATACTTCAATTGATTGTTCTTAATGCATTACTATGTTGACCAAAATGTTGTCTTATTGGTATCTTTTATCAAGCTATAATGTTTAAGGCACAAGTAAACTGGGATCCAGTTGATAAAACTGTATTAGCTGATGAGCAGGTAGATGAACTAGGTCATTCATGGAGGTCTGGGGCTAAAGTAGAGAAAAAATATCTCCGGCAGTGGTTCATTAAGACAACCAAATTAGCCAAAGACTTATATGATGGACTAGACAGCAAGAGCTTGGAGAACTGGAATGATATTATAAATTTACAAAAGCATTGGATAGGGGAATGTAATGGTGTTGTTGTTACATTTGAAATGAAAGTAAACAATGAAAAAACTAAATCATTTGATATATGGACTTCAAAGCCCTATAAATTTATTCATGGAAACTTCTTATTAATAAGTCCTAGTCATGTTTTAATAGAGGAATTAAAGGACAAAAATGTTACATCTCTTACATGTTACAATCCTATAAGTGAGAGCAATATTCCTGTCTATATAACTGAGGAATATAATTACCCTGAAGGAAGAGATGTCTCAATTGCATGTCCTGGCCTAGATGAGGAAGATAGAGAAATTGCAAATGCTCTGAATTTACTTATTTCAAATGAAAAATTAAACACAATAGATATTGAAGCTGAAAATTGTAAAGCTATTAATTTAGCAAATGAAAAAAATGTTGGAGGATATTTTGTAAGTTCTAAACTCAAGGATTGGCTTATATCTAGACAAAGATACTGGGGAACTCCAATACCTATCATTCATTGCAATAACTGTGGTGCAGTGCCAGTTCCTTATGAAGAGCTCCCTGTGAAACTGCCAAGTATGGACTCTTCAGAAAGTGGTATACAAACTTTACAAAGATTAAATGATTGGGTTTATTGCAAATGTCCTAAATGTTTATCTAATGCAAAGAGAGAAACAGATACAATGGACACATTTGTTGATTCATCCTGGTACTACTACCGTTTTTTGGATAGTAAAAACGAAGAAGCCCCATTTTCAAAAGAATCTGTACAACATCAAATGCCAGTTGATGTTTATATTGGTGGCAAGGAACATGCAGTTCTGCATTTATATTATGCTAGATTTATGAGTTATTTCTTACATTCACTTGGCTGGAGTCCTACTAAAGAACCTTTTAAAAAACTTATTGTTCAAGGAATGGTAATGGGTCAGTCATACAAAATAAAATCTACAGGAAAATATATACATCCAGACCAAGTTAAAAAAGTTGGAAAATTGTTTGTACATAAGGACACAGATGAGCCTGTAGTGGCACAATGGGAAAAAATGAGCAAGTCTAAGCACAATGGTGAAAATCCTGAAAGGTTACTGTCTGAATATGGTTGTGATACAACACGCTTACTAATGCTTGCCGATGTAGCCCCTGCTACAGCTCGGCGATGGTCTGATGCTAGTAAGTTCAAGTGTTTATTTCTTTTATGTCCTAATCAATCCCCTTTTTCTTGTCTGAGACTAATATTTGTATCAATAGTCCAATGTTGTTGACTACCTGTGCAGGGGCTTATAGCATATTATCCCATACACCTTAACAGACACCTTATCCTGGCCAATGTGAAATTGAAGACATAATCTCATGGAGTGTTCTCTCATTCTCAATACAAAACACCTTTGATCTTAAACTCAAATATCGATTTATATTTTATATGATATTTTCTTCCATATATCGCCTTTTCTATACCTTAAATAACGGTATTGCGTCAATATCTGTTTTCTTAAATATTAATTTGAAATAGGTAAATAATATAAAACCGTTTTTACTTACACAGCCTTACCTGGAGTACTTAATTGGCAGCATCGGTTATGGATGACTATGAGGGAATTTTTAAAAAGTAGACACAGTGTAACTTCAAGTACACTTAGTCCTGAAGAATTACAAAAGTATGAAACAAAGTTATGTGAATCTAGAAATTATTTTACTGCTACTGCAACATACCATTTTAAATACACCCATAAGCTGAGTATTAGTATATCAAGGCTTCAGAGTTTGACTAGTGCTCTAAGGGTAAGATTATAAAATGGCTAAATCATATTCATATATAATTTGTATAAACTGTACATAATATACTCATTATTTTTTAATAATTTTAGAATAAAATACCACCTGAAGTGATGGCTAAGAGTGAAGAATTTGAGAAGGCATTAGCTGTTTTAATAATAATGCTTGCACCTGTGACACCTCACTTTTGCTCTGAATTGTGGGCCGGGTTCCTATCTGCACCTAAGAGGATTTGTGAGACAACAACATTGATTAATTGGCAGGAAAATGTACTTGATCAAAGCTGGCCAATTGTTGACGAAGATTATGAACTATCCTTTTTATGTAAGGTATGTAAAAAGGCTGCAGAACAATGTTACAGTATATAGATGATTGAATGTTTATTACCTGTATTAAACGATATATAACAACACTCCAGTATACATTGCTTTACTCTGTTACCACTGTACGAAAGTACGTCTGTAGTACTGAAAGTCTCATTTACTGTTGCTGTCTTTGCAGTTGCATTTCCTACCTACAGCACTTTTAAACTGTGTAGGCTGCACAAACGGCTGCGTAAGAAAATTTTTTTCGTGGCTCATTAATTATATTTGCTTATATATTGAAAACTCTGCTTATTTAAGGGAATTCAATTTTTCTACTCTGAACTTTGTACTAACAATGCATATTATTATGTCTGTCTCCCATACTGAAAGAGTAGGTAAGGTACCTAATGTTCTATAAAAACAAGGCCATTCGACACGTGCTTTGACTGCCTCGGTGGCACAGTAGTTGCGTATGTAGCTGCTGTGCACGAGGTCGCAGGTTCAATTATTGTTATGCGTCTAGATGTTATTTGTGCTCGCAATATAGAGCATGTCCAAAGAAAAAGAAACAGTTATTATGTGCGTCTTTTATTTCAGGTGGATGGTGCTGATAGATGTGAACTAAAAGTAAAATCAAAAGATATTGTCAATCTAGAGCATGATAAAGCGTTAGAAATGATGCTTAATGAGGAGGCTATCAAGAGGACAACGCGAAGTGGAATACTTAAAACCAAATATGAGCTGTACCCAGATTGTAGAGCCATATTACATATATTTACAAAACGCAAGGAAAAACCTATTGTAGTAGAAGAAAATGTATCAACTAGCGTTAAGAATGCTTAAAGTATTGTTACAATATGACATGAAGAATATTCATAATAAGTAAGTAGTGTAATGGTGATATTGTTTGTTTCGCTAAATTTCAATTTATGCCGAACAAGTTTATAAAATAGTTGTTGTAGTAAATAATTATGGTTGATGAATAAAAAACTAATTTATGTTACCTATTTAATTTATTTAGTAGTATCGGTGCAAATGTTCGATTATCTACTGTTTTTTGATTTTTTCGATCGAAATATCTCGTCCTTATACGCCTTTAAATTTGCTGCTGTATCCTAAAATTTAACAAAATATGTTTAGTCAAATAATAAAGTAACAAAATATAACAAGGATTTCGTAGCGTTTTTTAACTTTACTTATTAGTAATCTGTTTGTTCAATATTCTTGAATTCTCTATGAATTTCTCTACTCATCCGTCATTATAATTATCAGCATAAATGCAATGCTGGAAATTTACAGGTAATGGTCTTTAGGCAAATACAATGAACCAGAAGGGCAAAGCTCGGGCGAAAGGGGTCTCATTTAATTTAAATATAAATATGTAGATTATGTAACATTTACCTTCTTTGCTTCACGCCATTCTAAATTACGAAGTCTTGCTAACCCCTTCAAGTTTCTGTCTAATATTCTAAGAAATTCTGTTCTTGTTATCTTTGGTGTTTCTGTGGTTCCATTTATAGTTAGATCAGGAGGGTTTGTTACAGCCTGCAAATATGATAATTAATTATTAATTTTCAATAATTTAAGATTAATACTTTAAATTTAGGAACCGTAGGTAGGTACTAATTCCAAAAACTACATAGACATTTACAGGAGCTAGCGAACTAAATATCTGATAAACTAGAATTTCAAATTTCGACTACATTTTGCTGGGGTAACGCACACCGAAATCGAGACTCAAAAGTTTAGGACTAGCAGTGAAAAGGTAACAGGTGAGTGATTGATTAGTTTTTTATCAAAAAAATATAATTATTAAATACTTACATTCTCATCAGCGAATTGATTGCTCACTAATTCAGTTATTTGATTGTATGCGCTTTTGGTGTCATTGATTTGCTAAAATAAGGATATACAAGAAAGTTAATAGTCACAAAAATTGATAGCATGCTAGAAAGAAGCGACTCTTCTTTAAAATTGAAATTTTAAACATTCATTAGTCAAAGTTTTGTAGTGCCAAATGTAGGTAAGTAGTAATAAACCTTTAGATACTTGTCCAGGCTTACTTTCCACACGCAAAACATTTTGTCGTAGGTGTCGTATCCTCAGGAGACATTTAGTTGTCCTTATACCTAGGTACGCCTATAGCTGACTTTTTGTATAATGCGCGCAATCTAAGTTAGCCGGCTTGAAGTCAACGAACATGTCATTCTATATACTAAATAAATGGCGGTTAGCGGGTGTTTTCTTAGTGATTGTACATGCGCGAACGTCTTTAAAAGTGTACTTCAGGTCGGACAACTAAAATTGCACGTGTAATTTTACTTTGGTCATTGTGAATTACATATATTACCTAGGTATTTTTTACTTTCGACTGCCATCGCTGTCAGTAGCGTAAGCGTTAGTGCTTGAGTAGGTACAGCAACGTAAGTAAACACATACTTACCTTTTATTCCTCGTCGTTGTAAATACGTTTAACAAACCTCTACGCTGAATGATACTTATATAAAGGAGCTGTTAGGGTCGAATAGAATTGCGTTGATTATTAAATGTATATTAAATTACAACCACCCTGTATAAACTTCGATACCTCTAATATGACATGGAAGATAGTTCCAAAAAATCCTCGTTGTGGCGGTCCTGCCTCATTCTTGCTTGATTTAAACGCCAGATGTCTTGGTATACGTTCCTTTTCTATATTATCATCAGCTTTAGCTGTCAACTGAAAACAGACATTTACCAAAGTAAATATTTTTTAATTACCTTTATATTAAAACTAGATTACACGGTACAAATATAATTCCTTATTATAACGGAAATTCAAAACACATAATGTGTATAACGTGCACAATTATTAAAGAAAACCTTGTTTATTAAAATTTTAATTTAATGTATCAATTGCAATATTCATTTGTTTAAATTATAATTTTTAAACTATAACATTGCATGTGTATAAGTATTAAAAATAAACGTGAGATTAACGCGTAACTTGGCATGCAGTTTACCTTTATTTTGCTTGACCTTTTGGCACAGGTTACACTGGCCGATGGTCACAAGCTTATTGGGGCTATGTCAAGAGCTCTACATGAGCTTGTTACTATAGATACATATTGTGCAAAAGCCCGCAAAAAACAAATGCTTTGATAGAGATTGTAGTTATTAATTTTATAGAGCGTATTTTACATAAAGGGACCCTAATCATCACAAGATATATTTATACGCTGATCAGTTGTTGTACCGTGGTAAGCTCGCAACGCAGAAATGAAACGGGACATCGAACTGCCTACTATAGGTACTGTTATTTGTCAAACAGGCCTATATCGGGTTCTTCAAATCTGCTCTACTACCACGTCTCACGTCTTGCGTAGGCCTACTGGTCAAACCGGGTAAATTCCCTTCCGATCTGGAGCTCCTTTTTGAAGCCCAAATCACGTAGGTCTCCCTAAGGTCCATCACGTAGGTTTCCCTAAGGTCCCTCTCAATTTTCTCTTTGAGTGCTCTAATCTAATTATCTTATTACTTCTATCTTCCTGAACCTGTGACTCGGGGGTTGTATGATACTTACTTTACTGGTTTTTACTTACACCATAATATGCCTTAGTTGTCCCCCTATTTTACCCTAACAATCAGCCGAATTATTCACTACAGTGGTGCTACACTACACATTACATAGGAAGACTATGTTTAGAAGTTTTAATTAATCTAGCTACAAAAGTGGAGCTTCATATACTTAGGTACTTACTTAGATACGTTCTACGTTCACATTCACACAAAGCCATCTAGTCCCAAACTAGGCAAAGCTTGTACTATGGGTACTAGACAATGGATAAATATACTTATATACTTTCTTTTTGTAAATACATAGGTACGACATAATATTGTAGGTACCAGTGGCGAAGGGTGGATTTTTATAAAAGGGAAGCCGAAGATTCCGTGGACTTTTGTTCTACTTTATATTACTATTATTCTGTAGTTCATAGGTATTCGTGAGAAAATGTTTCGATTTTACCTAGTTGTCCCGAACTCATAAACTTAAAATACGAAAATGTTTCTCTGTTTGGAAGACTTCTTTGATCAATTAGATTAATTGTTTATATTGCTATATCCTAAATGATTCTACATACCTACTTACTTACTTTTAGAATCTGAGAATACTGTCTGTAAGCCACTTACTTATACGTATCGAAATGAGATAATTGTATTAAAATGTTTCGTAAATCCACAGCGCCGGCGTTTCTTATATTTATAATTCAATTTCGAGAATGATGTTTTATCGCACATCACATAATAGGATAGTCAATATAATATAACACTATTAACCTGTCCCTTATAACAACAAACTATTAAATTTGCTGAAAACAATACAAACAAGTACTTACAAAAATATTCCATAGGATCCCAACGCACTACGACAAAAATAAAGTCAACCAATGCACAACACATAATACACAATCATAAATAATTAAACATACAAATTTTACTACTTTAAACAAGAAAGCGAATTTTATAACCTATTTGCAGAAAATAAATACAAATATCTGTTTTTTCTTCAAATGGTCCTATCGTTTACCGATGATTCTGCCAAAGTCAAGACGCAAGCCGTATAAAAATATAAAAACAAATAAATATAATTAAAAACTAAAAATTCAGAAGAAAGGCTGATTTCTATCAGATTTAAATAATTGATAAAAACAAAGGAATGTCAATGGCAAATTAAGTACTTAACGTGAAATGAAATGAAACTTCGTTACAATTGGTCGGTCCACTGGTTGCAATAGTGCTTTCTCGCTCTCGCAATGTTGTAGTTGTATCTTTTATCCTTGTCATAAGCCGATGGCCACCGGCTTATATGGTACCTTAGATCGACGAATACAAAGTGTCACGTGACCGTACGATTTCCGTACAGTCTGTTGTACTGGATTCCTAATTTCGCGACCGGCTTACTGCGCTCCGCGCATGCGCGCTTTAAGTACTCTCTGACTGAACCATAACAAGTTGTTAGTTGACAACCTTTAATTACAAGATGGCGTTATGAGTACGTAAATAATTATATTGAAAATTATTATTACTGTAATTATTATTGCGATTTACGTAAGAGAATACTTTTTTGTTTTATATTATTTTGTATTGAGTGGATGTTGCGTCATTGATTTATAATTGATTAATAGACAATGCTAAGCGGTTTTTGCAAAGGTAAGCCGGTAGGAATCGAGTTATATGGACACTTCGCCACTAGTAGGTACATAGAAAACACAAAGTTGACATTGATTAGAACATTCGTTGACTGGCCAATACTAGCTATTGTTATTAGATTGTCCTTTCGACATAGGAAAGTAATTAGGTTGGCTTGGCACTTACAATATTTTTAAATTATAACTTCTTATCTACAGTGTTACAAAAATGTAGGTTAATCTTTAGTTAATTTGATAAGTATCACATAACATTAGCACTTTCACCTTAGCAAAACGAAACAAATCAAATAGAAACGTAATCTAATATGTATCTACACCGTATTATACTTAATAATGAATATATCATAAACATACTAACAGACTGTGCATTGATAAATGTGGACGTGATGGCGATGAATACTAATGTGACTAGTAGATAGTGTTCCCTGGTTCCCATCTTCGAATTTGTTCGTAGCACTGCGCCTTGGCTGTATGAAAATACAAAGAAATACATACATTTATTAAACATTTTAACATTTAAGCTTCCACAAAATCAAGGTAATTCTGGTACAAGGTTCAACCTAAAAGTAAGGTCGTATATTTTTCATATTTACCTACCAATACTTGCTTGTAAATAAGTAGATACGTATCTGATGTGTAAGTTACTACTTACTTATTATTAATTTTATTTAAGTAGATATTTATTCAGTATTTACGCTCAGTGAATTTATAAGTAAATATAATAATAATACACATACTTAACGTTTAATTAAGAAATCACCTAACTGAAATGCTAATTAACCAATTATTTACTTAGTTAGAGTTCGTTACTTACTGTCTAATTAATAGGTAGATGTGCAGACAAACGACTCTTGAGTAACCTGCAACAAAGACTTGTTTGCCCTGTTTTGTTGTCTTTATATTTAAATTGGACTTATACAATTTACACGAGGTGATTTGTTCTAATCAGGTAAGAACAATGCTATAAACTTACCATTAAATATAACAAATCACAATTTATCAAAAATGTAAGTTTTTGCAAAAAGACGCTGCGTCTCTACTCTTGATTTTATTTAACATTGTGAACAAGTAAAGATTATGATTAAATTATTGATTAATATGACCTTTCGAAATATTGGTAACGTGAATGAGACATACAATCACATTACCTTGCGGGTTTCG
Source organism: Schrankia costaestrigalis (assembly GCA_905475405.1). Classification (NCBI taxonomy): domain Eukaryota; kingdom Metazoa; phylum Arthropoda; class Insecta; order Lepidoptera; family Erebidae; genus Schrankia; species Schrankia costaestrigalis. The sequence goes on from FR997827.1 coordinate 11,037,423, forward strand.
TCAGCTGTTAAATAAAATATCTGCAAACAGTGTTTAACTGTCTAAGCTGAAGCAATACGTTAACTCATTCACACACTTATTCTGCTTTTGTAAATGAACCTTATAACAAGACATAATAATTTTAATACGTAAGTATATAGAGCTATTGTCTAAGACATTCACTTCCGTATCGATGAGTAAAAAGTGTATGTGATAGAACATTTACTTATTGCTTAAGGAAATTGCCTCCGATATAACACTATCGCAAGAAGTGGTTGACACAAACAGATGAACATAAGTAGAGAATGATTCTACTCCCTGATGTTGAAAGACCATTACGTATATACCCAGCGTAGCAATGACATTAAATCGTAAAACGTAACGAATCGAATCATCTCAATATTTTTATGATTCATCGGTAAACGTAAATTCAATAGTATTTTTTTCTTACCTACAATTAATGCGTCTAATGAACATTTATCTTAATTGATTATATAGAGTCTGATTAATCATTGTTATTCATTTAAGTAAATTAAATTAATAAAACATTGTGAATGTCGAAGATGAAAACGTCTTGCAAAGTTAAAATTAAGTAGGTATAATAAGCTTTCTGGAAATATGGACAAAATTGAAGCCGCTCTTTTCATGTAGCGCTTGTAACATATCAATTAGGATTTGATCGATGACAGAATGTTATTCAATTTATAAAATAAAAAATATAGGCATTTAATGATGGCCTTAATGGGATATTATCGTTAATTAGAATGGTAAGATTGTACCTAGTACCTACCTACCTAGTTAGTATCTTTAGGGCCAATAGAGTGTCATGTTCAAACTAACAATAGAATCGTCTTGAATTCAGCAAAGACAACTAGCTATTCAATATAAATGCTAGTACGATCTATCGAACTTTCAATGTCATAAGAATCTTATGCGAACATGCATAGGTAATAAAGTAATAATACGTAGTTACCTATTACCGAGGCCTCAATTTAACCGAACGTTAGAAAAATATGTGAATAGCGCCTACACAACTATGCCTAATTATATCCTTAAGATGTTATAATTAATTATAATAATTGGTAGGTTAATACACATATTTCTTGTCTAGATCTAGATCAAGTATTCGTGGTAGTAGGCTAGTAGGTATGTGTTTTTTTCATGCGAAATAACTCTTAAGAATCTTAAAGAGAGAGAGAATCTTTAAGATCTCTCTAAGATTCTTAAAGAAGACGAGAACTTAGAGCAGTTTTAAAATTATGCATAGTAGTTAAGATGATACATTGATAAAATGCACTATCTTTCATCAACTACTACAGGAATATGAAAAGACCTATTGATCTAGAATTTTAATATAGGTAAATTGATACCTTTAACTAGGTTTTTGTAATTACCAAAACGCGATAGCTTGATTTTGGCTCGATCATATTTATTTTTGAAAACACCTCTACAAAAACAGTTTTTTACATATTACACGGAAAGTACACTATCATTATGCTTAGGAATTACTCAAATACATTCGTAACATCAATATTAGTATTACTGTAGAATATCATTACATAACTACAACCAATAATTTTTAATGAATCAAATAAGATTTTAGCAATTTCTAAGCGCTCCGGATCGTTGCGGGCGCATCGCAATTTCAGACCTTATACCGATTAGTTAACGATCGATACAGAATGAGTACGTTCGACGATTCAGTCGGGCGATGGCCCTCTTCGACGCCGGACCTGTGCATGTCGACTCACCGTTCGTACTAAATTTTATCGCGTAATTTTTAATCGTAGGTAAAATATATAGGTTAGGTTTAAAATATTTATACCTAAGTTTTTATTAATACTTTGTTCTCTTTTTTAAGTAAATAATAGTATTATTTTATAATAGTTATTTCGATAACATTGGTTCGTAAAATATTTTTGTAGTTATGTCTTTTATAAAACTTAGGTAAAGTTCGCCATAACTCAACTAAGTACCTAGTTACTGTTGACCCTTTTCATAATGCAAGCGTTTGTTTATATAAGCGATTTTAGACTATATGCTCAAGTGTAATAAGTTTTATAACCGTTTTCGTCAAGATCACGTAATTGAAACGGCCTCAGTGGCGCGGGCAGTGCGGCGCGGTCGCGGTAGTGGCTTGCGTGCACGAGGTCGCGGGCTCGAATCCAAGCAAAAAAGTTGTTTGAGCGATTCACAAATTACTGTCCTGAGTTCGGATGTTCTTTATAAAAGTCTCCGCGACAATACCTAGGAGTTGTGTGAAACTGAAAAAATCAAAGAAATAATATTACTTACCTATTTTATTTGCAAGCTTAGGTAGGTAGGTACTTACTGATAAGATCTAAATAATACTTTTTACTTTCGCGGGAACTTTTACAAACATGAAACAAACGAACACAAAGAACGTCCAGACTCAGGACAGTTGTTTGTGGATCACACAAAAAAATTGTCTTACGTGAGATTTGAACTCTCATGCACTCCACCGCGGGAACGTTTACAAACATGAAACAAACGAACACAAAGAACGTCCAGACTCAGGACAGTTGTTTGTGGATCACACAAAAAAATTTCTTACGTGAGATTTGAACTCTCATGCACTCCACTGCGGGAAAGTTTACAAACATGAAACAAACGAACATAAAGAACGTTCAGACTCAGGACTGTTGTTTGTGGATCACACAAAAAAACTGTCTGCCTTAGGCAGTGGCGGGCGCAGTAATCGGTAATCGTAAGTCAGCATGAAGAGTCCACCAGAACCTTGGGCGAGACGAGACGAGAATTGAAATCGCACCGAACTCTTTCCACCAAAAATTGACATCGCGACATGCGTGTTTCTTGTTAATGTATTTTGAACCCTATGTAAGAAATAATACGGTTCATTTTTACACAAACAAAAAGTAGCAACAAACAACAATAGGCCTATCGCGAGAAGCGAGTGTTTTTGTTACAAAGTTAATATATACTCTATTTCTTAAGCAATACGGTTCATTTTTACATAAAGATTTCAAATTTTGCCTCGTCTCGCCCCTCTGGTGGAAAATCACCTAGAGTTCAAATCTCACGTAATACAATTTTATTTGTGCGATCCACAAATGATTGTCCTGAGTCTGGATGTTTTTTGTTTCAGCTAAGTAAATGTTTGTAAATACCCCGCGACACAGGACAATACATAGTGGGGCTATTGTATTTTTTTTAAAGTTCTATTATTTTGCGTGAGATTCAAACCCGCGACCTCGTGCACTGCGACCGATACCCCGAGGCGGTCAAATTATTTTTGTGATCCCCAAATTATTGTTCTAAATCTGGATGTGCTTTGTGCCTTCATAACAACTTGCGCGGGTGTAAATTTAAAAAAAAATAGGGGCTACATGTCATTGTATAAACATAATAGACCGGTAGATAGTAGGTTTTTCTGTAACAGAATTTTCTGTTACCTACCGCGGACTGACGTCACAGTATAACCAGTAGTCAAACTGGGCCGATTATTTATTATAAATGCCTACGGGTGCGCGGTACGTAAACAATAGTAAACATGCGATCTACTTTGTGTTTCCATTTAGTTTTGTAATTGTAAATTTATACTTTTTATTTTTCTATTTTATATTTAAATAAATAGGAAGTGTTCTGTAAAAAACGTGTTGTTTTATGATTGATACATTTAATTTAAAGAAACATATATATGTTTGTATTTATATCCACCATGTTTGTGATATAAATAAAATACTAAATTATAATATTAAGAAGGTACTTAACAAGTCATTCAGTAAAGTAGGTACAGTACCGGGCCGTTTATATTGCATATCAACCTATAGAAAAATACAATCGGTCAATTTCGGCTTCGTAGAGAGTCAGAGAAAAAGTCGATGTGTAATATTTACGGCCGGGTGCTGTATTTATTATATTGGCCATGTTTGTTTGAAATTGAATTTATCGATAACCAAAACCAAACTTAAAACAGGTCTATTAGATTTATTTAATGTCAAAATAAAGGCATCGAGGTCACTTTATGGATGGGTGACCAATCCATTCAAAAAAAGACATCGATGTCATTGCTTAAATTTACCTAGATCAAAGTGAAAGACACGCATGGGGGATTACATAAATGGGGGCTAAATATTCATTATTATTGACCTAAGTACAACAAACCGTTTTCGTGATATACACAAAATACTATATTATGTATAATATTAAATACCTAAGTCATTTAGTAAGGTAGGTATTTATATCAGCCATGTTTGTTTGAAATTGACATATGAATAATATAATTAGTTTCAAATTATAACACAGTCCGCTCGTTACTGCGGCACAGTAGCGACTGTTCCCTCCGCGATCGTGAGCGTGTAGGTATAAACTCACGTTTCGTCCGTTTCTATGAAGTTGAAATACTGTATATATTTGTACTATGGCACAGAGCGATAACGTGTCCTTGAGGGCCGGCGGGACGACGACGGCGCACACGGCGCGGCGGCGCGTGAGCGAGAGTATATCCGTCTCATTCGCGCGCCGAGGGGCGCGCGAATGAGACCACGGCCGAATTCAACTCGAAAATTTTCAAAGTAGCGTCTTAATAGAGGTAATTTAGTTACCATAGTGGCGTAACGGTAGTGTAAGAAAGAATGCGACCCTATACACAAGGTGGCGGGTTCGAATCCCACGCGATTTGTACTCAGCTTAAATCTTCTTCTGTTCTGTTGTTATTACAGTAGTCCCAGCAAGAAAAGGCTTGATTAAGGGAAATGTATTTTTTTTTAATCTCTCCATTAGGTACCATGATAGGTAGGTACAGGTATTTTAATTTTTAATAAAATCTCGTAAATGAAAGTGATTTAGCAAAGATTAGATAAAAAGTATAAAATTATTTCAATTATTAGGACTTCACGTTTACTGTGAAAAATGTTTAATTACTTACCCATATTCACATTTACTACATTTTCATAAAACTGGAATCCAATCTAATTATAGAACCATGTAGAGACCAAGAAAAAAAACCTACACGGTACTAATATAACCTGATTGTTAGATAAGAGACATGCCTTATTGGATAATACTTTTACCTACATTATAAGGAGGCACATCCTACACTCACGAAATGCGGTATAAGACATAAATAATTAAGTATATAATATTATACAGAGTTTGTATTATCATAATAGATGGTGATCGATTTACACATGCATATATCTCGATCTTACCTACTTAGCTACTGCTTGTGTTCGATTTATTTCGTAATACAGAAATGCGGAAAAATTAAAACCTGTCTTACTAGATTATTTCTACCACAGTTTACTTTTAATTAATAGATTTATTTTCGGTCAAACGTACACAGGCTTATAGTCAGGTCTGACCTACTCACGGCATAAAGTAGGTAGATAACCTATGTAGTAGATACCTACTATTGATAGAAATACCTAGGTTATTCTCGGAAGTTTTTGAGTGACACTATCGTCAAGCCATTTGCATTTCTTAATGAGTCAATTTACCTAATATTTGGTTCGGGATAATATCAAAGCCATTCCTACTAAGTACTTACTATCTATCTCTGGAATGAACATTATACTAAGTACAAGCCTTCCCTTCTCTTCTCTACTAAGTACTACTAATTAATAATAAGTTATAACGAACATAAGCGGATAATACTTAATTAACAATATTGTGACGTATAGGTAAAGTTGCATCTTAGGCCCTCGCCACACTTGACGGAAATTACGTCGCGTATCTTTCGTGAAGGAACCCCAATAATGTCATTTCATATTAAATTACGAATAGCGGAACGACCGATCTTCCTTATTGGCCTTCCGTCGTCGCGCAAGGTACACGACGTAATTTCCGCCAAGTGTGCTGAGGCCCTTACATGTGAATGTATTGTCAAGGCAATCTTCTTATTTGCTTACCATCACTTTAGGTAGAGTACTCATTTTATATTGGGGACATAGGTAGGTTTAGTTAGAGGTATAAAATGATTATAAAACCTTACTGAGTTCGGCTTTACTTTAGAATCGCATATTAGGGACTGTGCGAATATTACAAATTGAAGTGCTTATTAGCGATGGAAGATAACCGACTACGTCAAATGATACAACGTCTTATATTTTGGCAGAAATTACAACCAACATTTCATCTATAATAAGCTATTTAATTATAAAGCTAAAGAGTTTTGTTTGGTTGGTTGAAAGTGCTAATTTAAGAAAACACTGATTTGAATAAAAAAATGGCTGTTTTGACCAAGACTTTAGGTTTCCTAACAAATCGCTTCGGCCATTAGGGGCGAAATATCAATGGAAAATGTTACAAAATATTCCACATTGAGAGCTTTCGTTGCGTGCGCTGCGTAAGCGGTTTAGATTACGCAAAAATCATGTACCGATGATGGAATTGTTCTTCTTTAATTGTCTGTGACATAAATGTATAGGAATGTATAAGATTGACTTACTATTTTAGTAATTAAAATTAGTTAAAAAAAATTGCGACATAATTTTAACAATACTTTGAGGAAATACCTACCTACCGATTCTACTCCCATTCATAATGCTCTAACTCTAAACTCTTTAAACCTGAGTAGGGTTTCTCTATATCTATTAGGTTAAAAATAGACTTATTTAACTTAGAAATGGTAATCCGCTAATATTGTACCTATAACGTTTAAAGTAATTTTACCAAGATCTACCAGAAAATGGCGTAATTAGGTATCTAATTACCTATACTTACCTTTATGAAGGAACTTCTGACCTGAAGTACAAAACGGTAAGCAGGCAGTAACTACTTTATTAATGGACTAAGTAAAGTAGGTACCTACCTAAATAAATACGTAATTTCGCGTTATTAAGTACCTAAATTAAAATGTAAATAAGGAACCAATAAGTATTTACTTATAAGAGACTCCTAGTTTATTGTAAACTTCTTGGGTCAGAAATTCGACATAGGTTTCTAGGTAAGTATAACTCCAAGTATTTTTTACATAAATAAGTACTTACTTAGGTAAAATAAAGTAATTAAAAATCTTGCTAAAGTAAACAAAATAAAGAACGGTTGTTAAATCAGTTAAGTTTAAAAAAAACTTAAGACATGAACCTAACATTGAGTGTAATTTTTATTTACGTGACCTTGACTTTGTCGGTCAGGTCAGGCTGCTTTACTTTTGCTTTTTTATGATGGGGCATCTACATAATTTGTAATGTGTATTAAAAACGTCTTGACAAGGCCATCATACCTCATACAAAATTTGTACAAAATTTTTATAGTGTCATAAGATCCTTGATTTTTATGAGCTGTACTAAATATTCAGCCTAAATGAAAACCCCTACCTTTTTGTACCTTCATACCTACATATTTACCTATCGTCTGTTTTTTTTTTTGCTGAACAGATCCTGTTCATCATTCAGATTTTTATCTAGTTACTTGGATAGGTATATTTTTATTTAGGTACTTAGATCCAAAAACTTTGAACATTTACGAAACTTATTCCTGAATCACCTTAGATTTTTATGATATAGAACTTTTTGAGAGCACACAACCGAATATGTTTAGGTACTTATACTTTTTTTTCGTAATAGGTATAAGTACTTATTTAAACCTTTGTCACATATTATTTTATACCTTAATTAAAGTGAAACATCTAGACTGATTTAGGTAAGTAGTAATTAATCATTAAAACTTTTAGGAGATTAGGTACCTAGGGTAGTCTGTACTTACTTACCTAAATGAAAGTTCAAATCCTTGTGTTCACACTGAAATAAAATTTCTATAACATGTCTTCTTTTAAACTGCGTCTAAAACAATGTGTTATTTTATTCATAGAGTCCTTATTTAACTTATTTACAACTTTTATTCTGTAAGCACACTGATATCTGTTTCACAAACACTAACAAAAACCTTTCAAGATATTCCTGTCTTCACTTACTTATTAATTTAAAAAATGTAAATACATTTACCTAAACATTTCGAAACGCGATTTATTAGAAGTTGCGATTTGCTCGTTCGCGGGTTTAGTTGACGAGTGCACTGTGTAGCACGGAGTTCACACTAAGCGTGCAAAGCCCGTGTACAAGCACCATCGGGGCCAAGGCCAACGCGCTGGAGTTGATTGCGAAGTAGTTATTCGTTATGTCAGCTTGTGTTCTACTTATGCAACGCTGCCGTTGTGTAGTGCAGTTCGATGGCCGGGCGGGTGATCCTTATTATCAAGCTGTTAATTAGGTAGGTAGGCGACTAATAAATATTGAGCATTATTTGTACCCAGTTAAGAAGGCGACATTAGACAACTATTACCTACCCCCACCAGGTGCTTGGCGTGGGAATTTTACTAGGTAATGTTAGATAATGACGGATAATTAATTTTAATGAAATAATAAAAATAATGTCGGTTTTAAAAATGATTAGATATTTTGTACGTTTAGTTTCAATAATGGCAATAAAGATTGAAGAGAGTGTGGTAAAAGCTCAATAAGGAACTGCCGTTGTTAACGTGTAGGTACCAAATTTATTATTTTAGTACCTAATCATTCCCTTCCTACACGACGAGACATTCTAGATTATTACACATATAAACTTGTTTTTGGGCTTGTATTAAATTAGACAAACTTTTTTCAATAGATACCTACGAATACAAATGCTTAGTAGGTACTACTATAATGACAGTACTTAGCCGTGTGTGTGACTGAAGATCATTCGCTAAGCAGTAGATACATAAGTAAACCCCGGTTAATTTACCTCAGACGCTAATAATATTTCCGAATAAAACAAATAAATAAAAAGTTTGTTAGAGGCCTCTCTGAGAGTGAAATACCGTAACCTCGGCAAGTAATACGAAATTATTGCCAACTTTTCGAATCCGCAACGTACCTATTTCGTTTACGTATGTAACGCAATGAGTAGACTTGCAATTGCAGCACCTTAGTTGCTATAAGTATTCATACTTAACGTTATGGTGGTTTCTTTCTCTTATATTAAATCAATATTATTTTTGGACGATTGGAATTATTTTAGGTAAAGAAATATGCAGTTTTATAGTAGCATATTGTTACACTTACAATTAAAGTAGGTACATACTTAAACGACAGTTTCTTTATTCAATACTAAAAATACCTATTCATATTTATAATGCCTATTAACAACTTTCATCATAACAGCCCTCATATGTCCCTCTGAAGAGAGGAGCCTCCTCCCATGACGGAGAAATACTTGGCCTACTAATACCACGCTGGCCAGACGGATTGGTATAGGGTTTAATTTCAAGTTTTCCTTCTTTTTATTTCGTAAAGATAATATTCACGGACAGTCCCTTAGTCGGTTTTTACGACACCCATGGGATGCGATGGGGTGGTGACATTGTATTCTTACTCCGTCACCACACGGAGATTTACGGATTAACAACTTTACTATGGTTAAATCATAGAAAAAAAGTGACTCTATTTCAACCTGACGACCATGTCACATGATCCATGTAGCGTTATGTTCCAAAATGGAACTTGGCATTTGTTTTCAAGGTTGCTACGTAGAAAACTCCCGCAAAATGAAAGAAAAATGCATTTTAAGCAATGGTCTAGTCTGATCTTTGTATAATCGTTATAAAGACTACCCATAGTCCTAGCTTTAGTTTAGGACTAAGTAGGTAGATAGTGTTTTGTGAACGTGTGAGGTCCATCCTTATTATAATTAGAATTTTCATTCAAAATAAAATGAGTAGGTAAACAAGGGCTACAGTAATTGAATAATGTGAGTTATGGTTCCAATAATAATATGCATGGCTGACATGTTGCCTAAACCGTAAACATGGTGTGAGTATACTTTGCCCTCTACCTATTGTAGGATGTCATAATACTTGTAATGGGACGTTATTGTTGGCATGATGAAACCTTAAGTCGGAATATTGTTTATTACTTACAGAAATATGGTATGAAAGAACTATGGTAGAATATTAACTTAAGTATTATTTGCAGAAAATAATTCAAAGTAAAAGAACAATCATTGGTATAATTTCTTTATTTCGAAGTTATAACAGTTTTACAGAGTAGGTATTTGGGAGCATAGGATTTTTGATAACCACTCGTTAATATAACAATGTGCTCTAATAACATTTTATGATGGGTATCGGTGGAATTAACGTGTTATGTTGGTAACGCAAGATAACACTTAAGTAATCAAGTTTTCAGTACTTACAACAAATAAGTCTCAGAATCAGTAGACTTACAGTAAGCGCCATCTAACTCGGCCGGGCTGAAGTTAGCTATCAAAGAAGTTCGCGCATGTCAGTATCAACTAATTACACCAGCTCCCCACGCCCTTCGCTATTATTTAGTTCGAAAATTAACATCTGCGCAGCCAATCGCTACAACTTCAGGCGGCCAAGTTATTTGGCAAGTACTGTCACTGAATGCCTTCTGCGGTCCGATCACTGGGAACTTAGCTTGGAACAAAATTACCGTTCAGGGAAATCGGTCAGTGTTCTCGTGGCCATACGATCAGACTGATAAAGGCTGTGTTCACTTTGACCTGACCGCAGAATCCCTGTAGAACGACCCTACCTATTCAATACAACTGAAGGGCAATTATTTAATTAGTATATTTGTTCGTCCATTCTATTTTTATAACATGTCATTTAACGTCTCTGATTCAGTATCAAGCATATATTTTTTAAAATAAGTAGACGACAGAGGACTGAAGCCAGTTTGATACGCTCCCACTCTACAAGTCGTTCGTAGCAATCTCTTTTCTTAAATAATATAAAAACATCAAATTAACGCCAACATACTTTTCCATAATTTTCTAATGTAGGTATTAAGACTAATATATTTGGTAATAAATGCAATAGAAGTAGATCTAGTATTAAGAGAATCACGAGGACGACATTTTTGTGTGCCTAATACTATGACGTAAATACATTTATAATTTGTTCATTCTTACTTTAAAAAGTGAAAAAAAAAACGGTGATATGATTCGAATCTCTAAAGATAGACAAGTTTTTAAAATATAATAAAACTAGATATTCCTACACAACAACGAAATTGCCATTTTTTGCTGACTGGACTAGAGAACAGGATAATTACCTATGTACTTTTGTTTAGTATACTTTACAAAGAAATGTATAGATACACGAATTATATGTCACTGGATAATTTGATGTCAATGCTAAAATTTTAAATTTTGATTTAGACCATTAGCACCAAATTCAAATAACTGATATATAAAAGTGCATTACGTGATATTCTTTAAAGTGGAATACGATGATGTATCTACATAATGGTTCAAGATGTTACTAGTTCCATTTTTCTGTACTTTTTTCTGAGAGTCGATACAGGATCTTTAAATAGTATCGGATCCAATCTGAGTACAGATCTTAGAAGAGGCATGTAACCCCAGGCGGTTGCGAACGTGTTTAGACATGACTGCCTCTGGACGAAGTGCTCGGGATCGCTCCATGGTGACCTGGAAACGTGATATAGATTTAGGGCCAGATTCAGAGACCGCGTACTTTGACTTTACTTTAGCAAAGTCTAGTTATTATCTCTGAATTTGAACAACATTAAAGTAATCTTTTCGCATGAAAAGTTTACTTTGTAGTAATAAATAATGAAAGTAAACTTTTTCATGCAAAAAATTACTTTAATGTTGTTCAAATTCAGAGATAATAACTAGACTTTGATAAAGTAAAGACAAAGTGCAGTCTCTGAATCTAGCCCTTAGAAACAGGTTCATCACATTAAATTTATATGATGGCGAACTAGAATTTATATGGCTTTAAGATGACGAACGAGTCGAACGTGGGCGGCTAATTGACGTGAATTATTTTCCAAACTCATCCCAGGGTTGCTGTTAAAGCTCACTGAGGGAAACGTCATACATTTTAATATCTTATCATAAAACCCTATACCAATCCGTTTGCGTTAGCGTGGTATTAGTAGGCCAAGTTTCCCTCCGTCATTGTAGGAGGCCTGTCCATCCTGCAGCAGGACATAAATGGGATGTTAGGATTAAAATGTATAATGAATAGTGTGCCTGCAATAGCAGACGTTGAAACGGATTAGCTATATAGTAACTAGGTATAGGTACTTGTATCGTTGATGCGAGGGCTTGTACCGTCGCCTCTGCGCGAGCTTGAGCGGCGGTCTTCGTGTGAGGTGCGCCACGAGGCAGTTGAGCAGGATGTCCTCGCAGTTGTGCGCGCGCCGCACGGCCAGGCGCAGCGCGGGCGCGCCGGCCGCGTACTGCGCGAGCGTGGCGCGGTGCACCAGCGCGGCGCCCGCCAGCACCAGGGAGTACGACGCGCCCCAGCGACTGCTGTAGCCCCATGCACCCTATAAACATATTAGGTTGGATAAACATTTTCTTCGCATTTTGCCATTTATACAAATGGGCATTAGGTATGACTATCAAACCTGACGAAAAGCATAAATAACGTTCAGGAATTAAGGCGTCGGTAGTCATAAAAAACTTCGTTCCATCGCCATTATTTTAAAAAAATATGCAAATCATGCTAAAAAAATAGAGAGACAGTTCAGAAGAATCCTTCACTAACCATGTTCATGACTTCGGGAACCGGAAATTCCGAAATACTCAATTGCCTTACATACCACACAATATTTCATTAGAAATAAATAATAGCTGCGGGATAGAGGAAAAGTGGTACTAGACTGGCATTGTGTTAATGTATGAGGAATATATGATTACCTTTGCTTCATCCCAAAAGTGGGTGCGTGCTGGATAGCCAACAATTCGTTCAGGAAAATATTGCCATACACGAAAAGCAAAGTCCAGTTCTTCAGCCAAAAGGGGAGCATCGCCATCTAAGGAGAACACAGCGGCTGTTGGTACCGCCCACAACGGTTGCCATCGAGCCGAAACACCTTCCCTGCAATTTTGTTCATAGAACATCAGTAACCGAATTTGGATCTTCATTTTTAAATTTCTGTGAGGTTTTATTTACCCAGGATAATGCGTTGTAGCGTCGACAACTAGCACAGGTAAGGGATCTCGGGAGTCGCCGGCTACGCGTGCCAATGACTTCAATGATGGTGCAGCACGTTCACTGTCCCATACTAATACGACCTAAACATAAATATTTTCAATTTTATAATTTATTCTCCATAAAATTCAAACCTAATAATATAATAGTGTGCATCCATACTGTGTATAACTAGATAATTATTCATATATCTAACAAGCAGTTTTAATTTTGATTAAAAAAATAATATGGACAAAGCAATAAACGTTTCTAAACTATATTAAATGTCGGTTATGTAAGCTACCGATTACTTAATGTGTCGGTAGCTAATTGTAACTAATGATTATGACTCATGTTATCAAGGAAAATTATATTAAGGCAAACGAAAGTTATGACTAATAAGGTGTGACTAAGGATGATTATGAAAAACAATAATAGTACAAAGCATATTACGGAAAACCAGGTCATAATCAAATCCGCATGCAGTATAAAGTTTTGCATATTTGTAATCTTTATCACTATTAATATTACCTTTTCACAATATTCGCTACTTGCTATGTTAGCCAGTAGCTTATGTAAAGCTGGTGATGATGATTGCACATATAATAAAGCTGTAAATGTATTACCGGGAGTAGGTGGCGGTGCTGTCATGGGCACAGACGGTGCGGGAAGGGGAGAAAGGGATGTTGCTGGACACGACGGAGCATGCAAGATGGGCGCGGATATAGGCAAATGAACACGCGAATCTCCATATGTAGCCAGTGTTCCTAGAGCACCGGGATATGCATTCCAAATTAATGCTTCTCGTTGTTTCGACGATCTATGAGCTAAAACACGCTCGAGAAGAATCTGTAAACAAATTGATTTAAACAAGCTAGTTAAATAAGGAGGTTTTAAAAGATAAACATAATCTATTACAGAAGAAGAACATTTAAGACCATTGTTTGATGAAAGGAGAAGCTATTAAAATATGTAATAAAATGAAGATTACCTCTATTGTTGTAAAAACTATCTTCTCAATTGATGAGAAATATTGCTCCCATAAAAATTGTGTCTGTTGACGGAGAGCAAGTATACGCTCGGGTGAAACAGAGCGCACAAGCTCAGGTACCTGTGGGAACAAGATAAAAATGGAGTAGTATGTTTATATTCTTTTTAAAAAAGACAACTTGTTCACACTAGTGGGAGTGCCTCGAGCCCTTTGTCGCAAGGACTTTAACAGACCTGACATAAAAGGACGCAAAGTACATTAAGATTCAAGACAAGCATTTATGGATAATACAAATAACTGTGTGGCGTTGAATTCGAACATGCGACCTTGTGTAAGCAACCTTTAGTTTTAGAACATAATAATTTAATTTCTAAATATACAAGAATTTATCTACTGAACAGCTACAGATTTGATTTCCACAAGGACAATCTTATCAACATTACAGGGTGGCTAACTTCGCCTTCATATACTGAGCTAGATGAACAAATTGATTCTGTAGTGTGTCTATTTTCGTTTGGCTAGGCAAGTTGTTAATGGGTGTGATCACCTCAATAGAATGTGATGGTATGATTTGATATTTTGATGTACTGGTGTAATCACATTTGGTATACATAGTGTTTCATGATTACCATCTTTTGGCTTGATACCTGAGCTGTATTTACACTTTCTACCAAATTTAATATTGTTAGTACATAAATAAGAGATAAGTCCTTACATTTTTTTACTAAACATGCTTGATTATTATAAGAGGCAGCTAATAGCCAGTTACAAATTACATTAAAATACCTACAGTCCATAATTAACTAATCTAGGCTATTATTTAAGTAGGGTAAATTAATGGTTTATAATGTTTTAATTGGCTTTTATTGTATTAATTAATGTAATGACTAAAAAAACTGATAAAGCTTGTTTATAAGTGCATTAGGAGTTGTACTAGAAAATATTTTACACTTTATTTATAGGTGTTTTCTTAATTTCAGACTTATACTCAAGTATATTACCTATACAACCTATTTCACTTCTAAATTATGGAGCTTTCAATGAACAGTATGATCTACAGTGCATGAGAGATTAAGACAAAATTACCTAGTTTACAACACTTTTAATTAATTAGTATTATTGATCTAGTGACTAAACAATTACCTGCAGTAGTAAACGTTCATCAGCCCATATAACAGCTCGTCTCCAATCAATCCTTTCATCAAATGGCAAACGCCAGCCATTGCTTAGCAAAACTGGGATGCAACCAGCTGCTAATGCTTCTAGAAATCTATAAGATCCAAGACGCCGTCCTCTTGCCACAAGGCAAAATGTGGAATTAGCTAACAACTGTTCATAATCAAATCTGTAAGAAACAATTTAAATTTTGTATTAGTTACAATAACACTCCAATAATAATTAAGGATGACTAACTTATACCCTCTAGGTATGTGTACAAATAATATATTAAGGCAGGTACATACTTATCATACTCTTTATTGTCCTCATCACATCGCTCATCTCTTAAATCTTTCCATGATTTGCCATGACGACAAGTTGTTACCAAAATCAGATGATTACCATCATGTAAATGCCACAATGAATTTCTGGTTTCACTTCCTATGCCATGTACATATCTTTTCCCTTTGAAAGCTAATAAATGCCGACGTGTAGCAGGAAAAGTATTTCCAGTTGCAGCAGGAGGTATACCACCTTTCTCAGGATGCTCCTTGTGAAATAATGGTAATGAAATATCAAAACCATCTCTAAAAATAGTTTCAGATGCACTAGCTCTAGCCAGTATTGCTTCACCGGGGTCAAAACCTAATGCATCTTCTGCATAATCAGGCCATGTTCCAGCATACAAGTTAAATATAAGGTGATTTCGACCATTTTTCCAATAAGGTAACTTGTACAAACGTGATGCTAAATCTGTAACATGCTCAGGTGAGAGAGGATCTGCATCAAGAGTGTCTATTGCTGGCACAAACAGGCAAGCCTCATTGGGATCACGAGTGGAGTACCGTGACTCTCTAATAACAGATAGTACTTTCCGATAGGAGGCGCTTACAGGGCCGTCACTGGGGTAAACATATATTTTGGGCTCATTACCACACTTTGAAAAATCAAAGCAAGTTTGCATTCTACATGGAATTGTTGATGTGGGTGACTTCCTATAGGGCTGTGAAGGCAGTTCAGAGAGTTCTTCCAACGAAGCAAAACTAGGAAGCTGGCTACGTCGGCTATTGTGGCTTAATTCTGATTTAAAACGATAAGTTTCAAAATAACAATATAATAACACTGAACAAGACACGAAAACAACAACAAAACGTTTTTTGGCCTGCATTTTATTTCACTCAATAGAAACTAATTTTATTATAAAATATGATGTGTTAGGCATATCCAAAAATTTTAAACAAATTTATGAAATTCTATTTTAGAAATTAACTATTATACACGAAACCTTCCCCCTGGAAGTGAGTGAACTTTGTTCGTGATAAATGACACTAATGACAATGACAGTTGACAACTCCATCCAAACTTTTTTATTCATGTAGAATTTCGTTCCTGAGCTTACTTATTACGAAACATAACCATCCTGCCTAGAAATCTACAGTCATAGGTTCAGCTATTTTTTGTACAGTTTGAAAGTTAATATTATTTTTTTCAATGTTATTATTATTTCTTATGCCGTATTAATTTCCGATTTTTTTACAGTTAGTAACCCATCATCAGCTAGTACTCGTAATATTGTACGTACTGGACGGCGGCCCCTCAAGCCCATATATAATTCTTATCTATGCTCAAGCCCCAAGCGTGTAGCGAAGCACGCGGTGGGCGCACGCTCGTTTCGACCAAATCGACTAGTTTTATGTTGGCCTCGAGCATAGCTTCATCGAGAATTGACGCTGCGTGCGCCGCCCGCGCCGCGATAAACGCCGCGTGGGACGCGTCGGTGCCAACCGCGAGCTCGGCCGCAAAAAACGTCTAAAATCGCTTCTCATATATTCTCAAAATAAACATTTTTTTAAAGAACAATGCTCAAAAATGTATGGACGCCGTCCCCACTTTGTAGCACTTTAAGTTTAAGATATGTGTTAATCGAAAGGTATTAGTCATCTCTCCATTTTATTGTATGACAGCAAAGCTCAGATGTGTATCCGAAAAAAGTTATATCGACTTGAAGAAACCGAAATCAGTCACAATTTTGTTGCTGTTTATTGTACTTTTTTGATATGATAGCCAATAAAATACATAGTTAACAGTGTAGAATATAAGAAAAATATAAAAGATTATTTATATTTATTATTACGGGCCGTATATGCCCAATAAGCCGTTTTTTTTTTTTGTGAGCACGAGTAGTTTGCCTCGCTGTGGGGCGAATGGCCCTCAACCTAAGACATTTAAGTGTCATGCTTCAGGGGCACCCCCTGTGGGGTACGAACCTCGGCCTGGATTGTCACCGACTAACAGGATGTGCGGAAAGCACACCCTCCGGGAGCGATTCCTACCTCGGCGACGAGGACAGAACCGCGGACGTGTTGTTGTGACTTCGCGAGCCGTATGAGCTCTACGTTGAGCGATCGCGATCCTATCACTCGACTCTTCGAGAGCATGTCTAGGTCTACTAATTTTGGTTATTCTAGAGGGGATGTACCCGGATGCCTCAACCACTAGTTGGTTGGGGTGAGTAGCAGCCGTTTCGAAGTAGCGACGGGAACAGAGTTTCATGTGTTGCTGGATGGTTGGCAACTCGAGGTCGATATGGAGATCCTCGTTACGCATGAACGACGGTGCTCCCGTCGTGTCTCTGGCGAGACAGTTTGGCTCTTTTCGGGGTTGACTGTTATCCTCCATTGCTGGAACCAATCGCTGAGGGCGTTGGATGCAGATTCACGAATGAAGAATGAAATAAATCCTGTCTAGTCACAATTTGTCTGTTGGGTCATTGAGGCCATAAACGGGAGATTTAAACGTTATTTTAAAATGTTCAATTTAAAATGTGTGTGTGAAGACACAGACTTCCGAATTGCTGGCGCGCTTCTCAATACATTCGGGCAGCCTTTTCATGACAGTGTCTATGCCACAGACTTCATTGAACGAATTCATCGCAGAATTCAGGTCAAAAATAATTTGGGTAATAAAAAAAAATAAAAGGTATTTATGGACTCATCAGTCAATGTTCTGAACATAGCCCACTGCCTGTAACGTAGTTACCCTAATTATTTTAGACGTGAATTTTGCGATGAATTCGTTTAACGGAATCTGTGGCATAGACACTGTCATGAAAAGGCTCCCTGAAATTCTGTGTCTTCACACACACATTTTAAACCTGAACATTTTAAAATCACGTTTAAATCTCCCGTTTATGGCCTCAATGACGCAACAGACAAATTGTGACTAGACAGGATTTATTTCATTCTTCATTCGTGAATCTGCATCCAACGCCCTCAGCGATTGGTTCCAGCAATGGAGTATAACAGTCAACCCCGAAAAGAGCCAAACTGTCTCGCCAGAGACACGACGGGAGCACCGTCGTTCATGCGTAACGAGGATATCCATATCGACCTCGAGTTGCTAACCATCCAGCAAAACATGAAACTCTGTTCCCGTCGCTACTTTAAAACGGCCGCTACTCACCCCAACCAACTAGTGGTTGAGGCATCCGGGTACATCCCCTCTAGAATATCCAAAATTAGTAGACCTAGACATGCTCTCGAAGAGTCGGGTGATAGGATCGCGATCGCTCAACGTAGAGCTTATACGGCTCGCGAAGTCACAACAACACGTCCGCGGTTCTGTCCTCGTCGCCGATGCAGGAATCGCTTCTGGAGGGCGTGCTTTCCGCACATACTGTTAGTCGGTGACGGTCCAGGCCGAGGTTCGTACCCCACAGGGGGCGCCCCTGAAGCATGACACTTAAATGTCTTAGGTTGAGGGCCATTCGCCCCACAGCGAGGCAAACTACTCGTGCTCACAAAAAAAAAACGGCTTATTGGGCATATACGGCCCGTAATAATAAATATAAATAATCTTTTATATTTTTCTTACATTCTACACTGTTAACTATGTATTTTATTGGCTATCATATCAAAAAAGTACAATAAACAGCAACATAATTGTGACTGATTTCGGTTTCTTCAAGTCGATATAGCTTTTTTCGGATACACATTTGAGCTTTGCTGTCATACAATAAAATGGAGAGATGACTAATACCTTTCGATTAACATATATCTTAAAGTGCTACAAGGTAGGGACGTTTTGAGCATTGTTCTTTAAATAAATTATTTAATGATAAAAGGGTATATATTCAATATTGCCAACGCTTTCATTTTGGAAAAATCTCTTTTCCCACACTTATTTTATGAATTGGTAACCAGGGGGAGTCAACTCTGTTCTACACAATGTTTCTATTAGGGCTGTTAGTCACGACAGAGAGAAAAGATGAAATAGAAAATGTTATGTCATTTCCTAGCAACCACCTAATACTTGTTTATATTTATGGAGCTGTCAACAGTCAACACTACAAGAAAAGAAACCGTTTATTTTGTAAATTCCTAAATATCTTGTAAATAAATAAAAAATCTCGATAAATAACAAGTTTATCCTGAATTAAAAACGTTGCACGAGCATCCTATTCCTTAGTTGAAGTGTTTTTGTGAAATTGCATCCTATTCCTTAGTTGAAGTGTTTTTGTGAAATTGAACGTTATTGACTCCAGTTCTGAGAAAGTGACTCCTATAGGGTTTTTGTTATGTTACAATGAGTTTCAATGTAGAGAAGAATGTTTCAATAAAGAATGTGAATATTTTTTATTATGAATTTACATAAATAAATTGTAAAAGAAATGAAGTTTTTTATTATCAAATCCAACTCTAAATACAGTCATCCTAATTTAAACCTTCAACAAAATAAACAAATAGATATATTATATATAACGCCCTAATAATGTAGGGCGTAATATAATATAACTCTTTGTTTTTATTAAATAAAAAAAATAATACAATTTCCCGCGCTGCTGATTTTAACCGCAGTTTTGGCTCCCGATAGATGGCGCCGCACGCTTAGGAAAAGTTTCCTCACGAATTTTATATGAAGTTGACATTCTTCTCCTTTGAGTATAATTGTTCTGTGTTGGTAACACTACAAGAAAGCTTGGTGAAGTGAAAAGTACGATTTGCTGTAAATTGAAAATTGTGTATTTCTTACAATTTAAAATTGATGTAAGTATATTTTTTAAGTTGTTTTGTGACGGCAATATTTGATAATCTATTTTCCGAGTAAAACAAATCAAGTAAAAATTACAACCTAGGAGATTGACGTAAATCTTATTAATTAAGACGACGCCATTTCATTTTGCGCTTTGGATTTATTGCTATTTTTTCTGATAATCCAGACCTAATATAAAAGAGCGAGGTAGTGTATTTAACAGAATACAGTTAGTGGTCCAGCCGCTTTGACAGTTTTGGTAATAGTTACGTACGTGTCTGCAGATTATGTACGAGCATAAGATGGCCACGTTTGTTGTATTCTTTTTTGGTTACATGTTCCATTGTAAATACGTGACACACAATCTAAACATTTTCATGCACAATGTTAACTTACCATAATTTTCTGTGAAGATTAACAGTTTTTAGAAATGAAGTGTACTTACAATCTTATCTTGATAATAACCAAATACCTACATTAAAATTAAATTAAAATCGATTAAATTTTATTCCCATCAGACTAAGAGGGTCAGCAGATTGATATCTTGTGCAGCTTTGAGATTTAAAATTGTAGTTTGTGTATCATCACAAGCCATTAATGACTAATTGTAGAGATAAATCTCCATCAATAACTGAATCTTGATATGCAAGTATGTACCACATTGGCTTTTCTTTCTATTGTTTTTATTGAGATAATATTGATACCTATGTTATAACTTTCCTTTCATCTACTTATTTGAAGCATATATGGTATAAAATAGGGTAATGACACCCTTTATACTTACTAATATATACTTAGTTTGTAATTAATTATAATAATATGATTGTCTAGATACTCTTCCTAGAAAAATGTATGTGTAGCAAGAGAGGATGGCCACATTGACCTGATTTTTTATCTAATGACCTAATGAAATATTCATCAGTAAAATATCCTTAGGTGTGGTTAATTACAGGGTCTTACTTTTTTTTTAAATTGGGATATTTATTCAATAAATAATATTGAAATTGTAATTACATTATTATTTTTATAGCTTTTGAACTAAAACACATTTACTTTTATGGATAATATGTACATTTTTAATTTCTGATTTGTAGTTGACTTATACAAGGTCATAGATTTACTTAATGTAGTTTTTGTTATTTACAAAATGCACAATGTCTGCTATCAGACTTTGCATTATATTAGATTAGTAACTTATTGTTTGAAAACTGTTTTAAGACAGTTTATGTAATTAATTTATTATTGTGTATTAAAAACCTGTATTTAGAAGAGAATTTATATTGTTAACTGGGATATAATACAACTTTTAAATTGTTACATATTATTAAAATGTTAAAGACCCTGTTTATTTCGCTATCCTAACATACATTTAAAAACAAAATCTTATTTTACTACATCATGGTACAACATATAAATAAAAAGATGTTATTTTTTAGATGTCTTCACGCGGTCGCGGATATGGTGGAAGGGGGTCGTATAGTGGAGGTCGAGGAAGTAACTATAGAGGTTCATACAGAGGAAGTAGTAGAGGAGGAGGCTCCTATGAAAGCCGTGGAGGACGTGGCGGCTACTCTTCTTACAATAATGAGTCTAGATACACTAGCAGTAGTGGAAGCAGATATAATTCTAGTAGAGATAGAATTGATGATTCATACAAGAAACCTTATCGATCTGTAAGTTCATTGTTAGTTTTCACATCTGTAATATTAGCTTAATAAATATTATTAATTAGTTCCCTTAAATTTCAATTTGCCTTCTAACAAAAAGCAGTGGGGATACAGAATTACTCATATTTACAAATAATTTCATTTCTGCTTCTGTTGCAAAGTTAAAATAAATACATTTTCTTTCAGGAAAGTTCTGCTAGCTATGGTAATCGAGATTATGGTGGTCGCTCAGGTTCACCAGACAGAAAAAGAATGAGGATGGAGGTCAGTATCTTGTGATTATGGAGTATGGTCAAGGAAGGCTGTGATAACATTAGGTAAACTCATAGTTACACTTGCCATATGTGTAATCCTGTACAAAATTAATAACATTGAGAACTTATTTATTGTATAAGTAATGGCCGTCACAAATGAATGAGAGAATATACAATTTATAAAGACATGCACATTGAAATTTTAAGTGAATTTTGAAACAAATATGTCAATAGCTATATATTTTACAAGAACAAAGTTTAAGGAGAAATACTTATGATGACTGCTGACAGGGAGTAAAATGGTAGTAAATTATATAGCTGTGTAATAGTAACTTGAATAAAAAGAAATTGAGTTGTGTGTTCAATCCTTGGATTTGATATGCTGATTTATGGTAAACAATGATTTACTGATAAAAACAGTACAAGATGCAGGTACCACTTCAAGAATGAGAATTATAAAATTTCCTTGAATTGCTCAAAGTTGAAACAACTGCTTGGCATATGTGCTATCCTCTAGTAGTTTTATGTAAAGTCTTATCATCTTAATATATCTGGAGTATCTTTATCACCACCAATTGTAGCAGTGATACTTTTTTTTTATTTAGATAATTAAATGTGCCAGTCAGCTAATATTTAATCTGCCAGTCAACTAACATCTCAATGAGAAAGATGCTCATCTTGTCTGTAGACACCGGTAAATGTAAAAAGAGACGCAGAGTCTGTTATGAGAGAAAATAGACTATTACATCTGCCGTCAACAAAACCTTTTTGAAGCAATTTGCCCTAAAGCTGGAATAGATCTGCAAATCTAGGAAGATATGCCATTTACATCTTCATTATTAAACTCTTTATTCTATTTCATATATATGTAAAGCGTGTCGAAAGAACAAAAAGAGAGTTGTGTACAGGGCTCCTCGAGCGATAGACGTAGCCATGACGGTGGCGGCCATTACGGCGGATCATATGGCGGCAGGCAAGAGAGTTACAGCAACGAAAGAAGATCGTTCGGTGGAGAAGACCGCAGACGCTCGCCGAACAGAGAGAGCTACCGCAAGCCGAGCGGCATGGGCCCGCCTCGCGACTCGCTGCGGCCCAGCGCCTCCGCCCGGCCGCGCGCCGTGCGCCGAGCCTTCCGCGGTCGGACCATGCGCTCGCGAGCCTCCTTCCGCGGCGCGCCTCGCTCGCGCGGTACCTTTACCTCTAGGCGATACACTGAAAGGTCGCTGGGCTACACCCGAGCGTTCCGATCTATTAAGGGACGAAGGTAATACGATACATTGAGTACCAATTGCTTAAAATATTAGTTAATTTTGTACGCAGATCGAATGAGTCTATTGAACCGAACAGAGGTACTGCAGCTGAATGTTGAGGTTAAACCAAAAACCGAATTAAAAGTAATACATGGTAATATTATGTACCCGAGCCTAAAATTTATACCTTGGCTTATGTAGAATTCCACATGATCCAAGATACTGAAAATATCAAAAGTCTGAAGTAACCGAAAGCAAAGATTTATACAGATGTAGAATAAATTAGTAGAATTTAAATGGACTGTCAATGAAAAAACACTAAAATCGAGTGCCGTTACCTTCGGTAGTTTTAAGCTTTTCTCGATCTCAAACGAAATATCATTGTACTAATATGCCTATTCCATTAACAACAACCAGTTCTGTGAAATCTAAAGAAGAGGAAGCTTCTTCAACTGAAGAAGATTGGGACGCCGACGAGAAAGAGGAAGTCGCAGAAGAAAAATCGGAACCTAAAGTAAAGTCTCCCAAGGTACTGCAAATACATTGGATCACTTTATGTTAAAATGCATTTAACCATTTGTTCAGTGTCAATATTTATACAAACGTTTAAATGTAAAGGCCGAGCCCGAAGTATCAGATGTCGAGGGCGCCGAAGTGGGCGAGGACACGGACAAAGAACCCGACGCGGCTTCAGACGCGCCGCCTCCGCGACCGAGAGCATTCGTGCACTTGGCTTGCGTACATTGCAAAGATAAATGCGCTACCTTCGCCGTGAGTAGAGTTTTTATTTGTTTTTTACTCTTTTCATATTAAGTATACAAATTACGATACGAAGTTTTTTTTTTATTTTTTTTAAAAATCTCATTTATTTAAAAATAGCCATACATCGTATAGATTAAGTCGGCTTAAAATTATTTACATTAGTAAATTAGTACTAAACTATGCTAAACTATATACATTATTACTATAAAACTATAACTAAAATATACATTTTAAACAATAGTGGAATTAGAAATAAAAGCATCGGTATTTTTATAGTATTGGTCTCTGAGAGCTAGAGACTGAGATAGGAAACTCAAAATTTTGTCGCTGTCTGTAGAGGTAAAATTAGAACTTAATATGCGATGGAAAAAGAAGAGGAGCTCCCCCGACGAACACTCGAATGTCCTTTAAGAGATTTAACCTTAATTCATCGTTGATTTTACAGTCGAGTACTAGATGAAAGAGATCCTCTTCTCTCTCACATTTTTCACAATTTGGAGTATCTCTTTTATGGAGTCTAAAATAAAATTTATTAAGAGGAATGTGATTCGTACGGGCTCTAAAACATATGACAAGTTCTCGTCTGTTGAAATTTAGTTGAGCAAACCAAGGGGTGCGAGGTGGTTCATTAACAATTGATTTGTACCAGACACCTTTTGTCATAGTTTGCTCATCAAAATATAGTTTAAATTTACGGTGTATATCTGATTTTATTTGAGGAATGTAATCACTATGATAAGGCTCCATCTTAAGCGAGATACCGCCATTCTGTAGGGCCTGAGTGGTAAGTGAGTCCGCTTTCTCATTCCCGCTAATACCGACATGAGAAGGCACCCACTGAAGTATAACTTCAACCCCGCTACGTATTAACTGTGAGATACATTTAATAGTAAGGTAAGTTTCCTTTCTGCCTTTACTGTTCATACCTATAGCAAAACCTAATAAATGAAGGAGACTACTTTTTGAGTCGGTGAAAATAACAATTCTACGATAAGTGGTGAACTTTACATATTGTAAAGCTTCATGGACTGCCATTAGTTCTACTCCCATTATTGGTATGATAACATTATCAATAACAAATTTTGCCTCAAGTTCTGCTTGCACATCGTAAAAAGCGCAGCTCGAACCATGTTTCGTTTTAGAGCCGTCGGTGTAAATAGCGCAGTAGTCAGCATAAAGCCTTATCATGTCTTCACTGTATAGTTTAAGGTTTTCACGAGAATATTTAGATTTTGGTTTATCTATGTGATTTATTTCAGTAATAATTATTTTGTTCCAAGATAGTGATGTGTCGTCGACAGAAAGTTGAAATTGAGGCAAACTTTCAAATTTAGAAATACATAGCTTAGAGTAGGTTCTAAAGCTTTCTAACAGTAAGGGGATTTGATTATTACGCCAATATCTTGTACCTGATTGTATTTGATCATCTAATGATGCAAGTTGATTTACCAAGTTACTGGTTTTCCTGGAAGAAAGCTTCAGAAAGTATTTATTACTTAAAAACAATCTTCTGAGATACAGTGGTGTAATATAAAGTTCACTTTCCATGACTACGATTGGAGTATCACGAATAAAACTACCACAAAGGCGAAGGCATTGGTTCTGGACTATATCAAGCTTTTTAAGTAGACGCGGGCTAGCATTGCCATATATTATACTTCCATAATCAATTCTAGATCGAACCAGAAAGATATAAAGTCGCCTGAGGTTAATTGGATGAACTCCCCATTTAGAACCGCTCAAAGAGCGTAAGATGTTAACAAAAGCGTTACATTTAACTACAGTTTCAGCTATATGTGTGGTCCAGTTAACCCAAATTCCCCTACCGGGCGTTATAACGACCAAAAAAAATAGCTTTTTATACCCTTAATTATAGTTTATAATTGATTTTTATATCCGACTTATTTTTGCATTTTCGTACGTACATGCTACTAGTCTACGTACAGGTTAGCCAGTTTACTCGTAAAATATTAATTTTTTGCCGGATAATGAGTGTATTAGTCTAAAGTGCTAATTATAACTCATCATGGTTGAAAAGAGGTAAGTTATAATATATATTTTCTTAGAAAACTACAGTTTTATAAGCGATTATAATGTTACTATATTCACATATTGTATGATGAACAAATTTAAAATGTGTAGGCTTGTATTTTTCTTATTATTTTTTATTATTGTTGTTGACGGACGTTATAACGCCCAGTAGGGGAATGGACGTCTATTCATGAACTTCCAGATCTCGAGTTGGTCCAGCTACTGCTTAACAAAATTATTGAGCAACTACAGTCTATTGATGAGGATGAGCCATTACCAAGTAGTGTTATTATTTTACCTCCAGAAAATGCAAATGCTGACCTCTCTGACGAAGACTCTGAGGACGAAGAAATTGTAAAATGGGATAATCTTCCATGTTCCTAGTTGAGAGATCAAGCTGACGTTATTTATAATGATAACGATGAACATTCGGACAGTGAAGACGAATTGCCATTGTCATATTTAGCTAAGAGGCGAGACTTTTCTCAACAGCTCAAGAGATACGTTTATATTGAGCAGCCTAATCGCATAGAACAGTTTAATGAAAATATGGGGGGAGTGGACCGAGCTGATCAGAATATCAGTCTCTACAGAACTTCTATTCAGGGTAAGGAGTGGTACTTTCCATTACTGTATCAAGGTCTGGACATGGCACTTCAAAATGCTTGGCATTGTATAAAAATAATGGGAGTGAATATGATCATCTCGTACTCCGCAGAGTAGTAGCAAGAACTTTACTGGAAACTTACAAATAACTGAAAAGCGTGGCCCTCGTCCATTACAAAAAAATATGACAGAACTGACCATTTGGTTGACTACAGAGATAACCAACTCAGATGCGCAGTATGTGAATAAAACCAATTTATTTTGTAAAAATGTTTAGTTTCGTTGCACCCAAAGAACTATTTTGTAGCCTATCATACTAATGAATAAGAAAATTTACAATATAATGTGATTCCTTTACGTAATACCTAAAACAGTTTTCTTTTATAAAACGACTTTTTTTAAATATTTTAAATCAAAGCAATTCCCATAACATAGTAGTGGATTCCCCTACTGGGCGTTATAACGGCCATCATTTTCCTGGAAGACCAGGTCAGCTGGATTTTTTTCAGTATTTTTTCTAAGTTACAGTAGTCATTTTTAAAAACATACTAGAAGAAATCAAGAAAATACGATTATATGTAGTTTCAGGGTTAACTGGGTTAAGGCGACTGTCCACCCATAGGCCCAAAAATTTAACACAACTCTGAACATCCACATTGGTGTCATTTATTGTAATATTAATAGAAGGGACTTTATATTTCCTAGTAAAGATACAAACTTTAGTTTTAGAAATAGATAACTCCAGACCGATGTCCTCTAAAATACTTTGAAATATGTTGAGACTTGTTTGCATAACTTGAACACATATTGTGTTTATGTTTTTATTAATACAGTACAATGCGAAATCGTCAGCATATTGTGAGACTTTAACAGTACCAACCAAGGTGTTACATAATGCAATAGTTACAATATTAAATAGGATAGGTGACATGGGATCCCCTTGAGCAAGACCTTGTCGACAAGTTCTAGTAATTTCTTTGCCATCTCTAAGTTTATACACCAAAAACCTTTCTTTTAGAAATTCCCGTATGTATCTACACAAATACAAGTCTACGTTAAATTTAACTAAAGCAGAAATCAAAGAGTCAATGGATACATTGTTATAAGCGTTACTTATATCTGCATAAGCACAGAGAACATATTCTTTATTTATAAAGGCAGTTTCAGTATCCACAATGAACCTAGATAAATTATCCTGGCAAGAAAATCCTCGACGAAAGCCCATAGTACACTCATTAAAAAGGTTTTTATTTTCAAAATGAAATTCTAGCCGTCTAGTTACAATTGAATTAAATGTTTTACATAAACAATTAATTAATGATATAGGACGGTATTTGACAGAATTGGTATTTCTTTTAGGTATGGCTATTAGTTTAATGTCACGCCATTGCACCGGTATCAGGCCTGTTTTGTAAATAGTGTTGTATATATGAAGTAGGTATTCTTTAGCGTTATCGGGTAGGTTGTAAATCATGGAGTAGGTAATATTATCTATTCCTGCAGAAGTGTCTTTTCTTTTAAGTGTTGTCATGAGTTCTGTAAGTGTAATTAAACTATTTGAGCTGATGGAATTTATATCAAAGTAGTATGGTTGGGCAGAGACGCTGTCAGGTGAGAGTTCCTTTAAAAAGGAAACAGCTGAGTTTTCCGGTAAATAATCTTTTGGACTTCTATAACCCTTAAGCCATCTCATTTTCCTCCAAACCTCACGAGTGGACATATTTGAGTCAACGTCATTACAAAATGAATGCCAAGAATTAATTTTAGCTTTTTTGATTAATTTTCGAGCTGTTACTACTTTCTCTTTATAAATAAGATAGTTATCTACACTACGAAATTTTCTAAGTTGTTTAAGAGCTAACCTTCTCTCAGCCACCGCCTTAGACAACTCTGCATTCCACCACGGTTTTGGATTAAACTTACTGCTATTTGTACTAAATTTAACTAAAGGAATGTATTGGCTAGCACTATCTTCAATAATATTGATTAGATTATTGTAGCTGTTTTGCAAGTCGTCGTGAAATTGTGGAGTGAAATTGTCGAATGCTGATTTAATATGTTGAGTATACTGTGCCCAATTAGCCTTTTTAATGTTTCTTTTATATTCTATAAAATTTTGAATCGAGTTCAATGTATTAATTGAAATAACAAGATGGTCACTTCCAAAAGATTCGTTGGTTACTTGCCAATCAAAATCCAATGCAATATCAGAACTACAAAAAGTAATGTCGGGGGATGTACAAACTACACTATTGTTGAGTCTAGCGCAGCGTGTAAAATCTCCGTTGTTTAGGAAAACATAGTTTAGTTCAGCGATAGAATCTAATAGTAGTCTGCCGCGAGTGTCTGTCGTATACGACCAAGCGGAATGATGTGCGTTAAAGTCCCCTGCTATAATAGTTTTCTCAGAAAAAAAGCCGAAAAGCTGCTCATAATCCTTACCGCTAATTGGTATATTTGAAGGCGAATAAACACTTATTATATACTGAAGATTACTAACATTCAATAATTGGACACACAAAGTCTCCATTTTATTGTAAGAATTTGGAAGATTTTTAATAATACAATTAATTGACATGTGTACTAAAATAGCTACTCCTCCGTATCCATCCATTCTGTCGTTTCTAAATACAGAGAAGCCTGATACACGAAGCGTTTGGTTGTGACAAAGCCAGGTTTCAGATATAATACAGACGTGTACCTTTTCTTTATGTAAATATGATTCCAAGTCGCAAAATTTTGGAAGTAAGCTTTGGCTATTCCATTGAATAATCTTAAGCCTAGAAAGTTTATTAGTTATATTCATTTCAGAAATGACTAATGTAATTTTAAAAGTATAGTAATATATGTATATAATACGTATGTAGACTTAATATAAGTAGGTATTTATAAAAGGTAAGTAGTTTGGTGTAATTTAATTAATTAAATGTACTATGTCTGCAATGCTTTAGTTCTTACGATTTTAAGTTTACTTATGATTCGTGTCAATCTATTTTTAACACTACGGTCGCCAATGACAGGCAACAGATCTTTAAACATATCAATTAACATACCTATATCCTTGGTATACTTATAAGTTACTTCTTCGATATTTTTAACGCCAAACGTTTGCTTGAGATATTCTTTTAGTTGCATAAATGTTAGTGGGTATGTTTTCTTCGACTTTGTAATACAATTTTCAATGTTTTGCCATTCCATAGAATCTAAATCATTTTTGGACGACTTTTTCATTTTTTTACCGTTTTTTGTTTTCTTTACTTCATCTGAGCTTGATTGAGACGTTATATCGAAGTCGTCCTCGCTGTAACTTTCATCGCTGGTTTTACAAGTGTATGCTTTTTCTTTTACGGACATGTTAGGTATAGAAGTAGGAGCTGAGATTGATGAGTCTGTGGGTGGGTATGGACGTTTAACAGACTGAAACAACGAGCTGTCTTGGAGGTCATATTCCTCTTGAATTTCAGCACAGTTTGTATTCACGTCCTTTTGTGGGCACTTAGAGGCTAGATGCCCCTCCTTTTTACACAAGAAACATGTCAGAGTGTCCGATGATATATATATCCAGTACGTAGTATCCTCATATTCAATAGTAATTTTTTCTGGAAGTTTGTCAAAGTCCTCTGGTGTAACAAACATTTGTCGTCGGAAACTCAGAATGTGACTGAAACCAGTTTCATTAAGACCAGCCCGAAGAAAAGAAATAGGAGACATAGATTTAATTTGTATTTCTTGTAACTTATTTTCTATTACAGAATTTGGTATGATGGGGCACACGTTCGAAAGTATGATACGTTTATTGCGATTAATTAGTGGACGTATCGGTAACTTTTGGTTCTGGACTGTAATTGTTTTTTTGTTGTCAACAATGTCTTCTGCTATTGCTTTTGTAGATACATAAACGCATATACGGTTGTTTGAAATTCTTGACAGGAAACGAATTTGCGACGGTTCTATTATTTTGCTTAAAGCTTGGGCATATTCCTTTATTTGCACATTTTCGATCGCGTCAATAACTATTGCTTGATCTTTTTTCGGAAACATTGTATTTTGGGTAACAGATGCATAACTTTGAGTATTATTTAACGGTAAAGACATATATTGTCCCTGTAGTCAGAAACAATTTATATTTTTAAAAGTCAATATATCACTTATATATATTTAATTTAACATGCACTTCCATTGTATAATCCTTCAAAACAATTAATTTAACACGCAAAACACTTTAAATAA
Source organism: Schrankia costaestrigalis (assembly GCA_905475405.1). NCBI lineage: Eukaryota > Metazoa > Arthropoda > Insecta > Lepidoptera > Erebidae > Schrankia > Schrankia costaestrigalis. The sequence goes on from FR997827.1 coordinate 11,068,319, forward strand.
CAAAAACAATTAATTTAATTTGTTAGTGAAAAAAATTGTAATGTACGATACGAAGTTTATCAGTCGAAATTCGGTTAAGCACATCGAGCTCTACGGAAGCACTAATTTCCTTATCGTTAAATAAACTCAGGCGTACGCGAAGCACCTGGTGTCGAGCAAGCACCGCGCGGCGATGAACGCGGTGGCGCGGCGCCACAAGGTGCAGCTGCTGCGCATGCGCGTGGCGCAGCGCGGGGCGCAGCGCGAGCTGGAGGCGGCGGGCGGCGCCGTGCTGGCGGCGCGCACCACGTTCTGTCCGCTGTGCCGCCTCAACCACCGCACCACGCGCCACGCGCACAACCTCACCGACACGCACCGCGCCATGAAGCGCTTCCTCATGCCCTTCTGCCAGATCTGCCGCCTCACCTTCCGCTCGCCCATGATCTACGAGCACCACATCTGCTCCCTGGAACATCTCAAGGTACGACCCGCCCGATGCCCGACTACTATATTCGAAGCGTGTGTTATCGCATAATATTGACGACTTGCCGTTCTATTTGTCCCGTGTAGAGGAAGGCGAGCCAGTCTGCGCGGCGTGCGAGCCCCAAAGCTGAAGCTAGCGGTGACGAGGGAATGGACGTTGATTTGGACAATTTCATGACTTTGGACTCTGTGGGAGATGTTGATGGTGAGTGTTACTTTTGATAACTTGACGTTTGAAGTAAATGTGAAGTTCATGTAAATGAATTTATTTTCTGTGCTTCTTTTCATGTTAGAACCGTTTTACGCGTAATTATATTGTTTTAATACCACAATTTTACTGTTACAGAAGTTGAAGATGATGATTCTGGAGGCGAAAAGAAGGATGAAACTTCTCCAAAGAAAGTTAAAGTTGAAATAAATATAGGCAGCGAGCATATTAAGAAAATGGAGGTACTATTCGTTGATATTTAGAAACATAACATTTATGCATATAGTTTATATAAATATATCGACACATGCAATGCAATACTGCTTAACCTATACTAACAATACATACCCAAATAATTTTTATGATGTTTATATTATTAAAGGAAGAATAAAGAAAGTGGTTTTCTTTTTAACTATATGCATAGCAAGACTAGGTATATAAATTTATCAATACATATTTTGTTGGTTATAAGGTATGGTGGTGTGAATTATGCCGTGTGTACTTACCCCGCGTGGAGGCTGGCGGTACAGAAGAGGCGGAGGCGATGCGCAGACATTGTCGTCTTCGTATTCATCTAGGACGCTATGTGCAACATCGTGACACAAGGACGCTACGTAAACATGCAGAAAGGATTCATCGCCAACTACACCAGCAAAAAGGTTAGCAATTCTTTTTTATATACTTCATACCTATATCTAAGTTATATATTTTTTTATTGGGACATAAACAGTTACACATTAGAACAATACAAAAATTTCAAAATTTACACAAATTTTACTTAATGTGTAACCCACACCAATGTCCTCGACATAATATTAGGCACAGTAGGTGTTCATTAAAAACTCACGCTTACATGATGGAGACGAAACGGTTTGTAACTACACGCGAATGATTATTTTAAAGTTTCAATGGCAAGTCTACGGTAATTATGATAGGGAAGTACTAGAATGTCTAAGTTGCACAGGTGTGTGTTATACAAGTCAACAAGGCGGCGAAGAGGAGCTCGCGCACCAGCGTTAGTTTTACATCGGGTAATGCAGAAGAGACGCGGTAACTTATGAAAAGAAAGCTAAAGGCATCTTGCCTTTAGCTTATTAACATCCACTTGATGACGACACAGTGGAAAGATTTCTTCTTTAAAGAAAATAAATACATCTAATGATCATTTCTGTTAAATATTTATTAGCATACTACAGCATAGTGAATAAAAGGGGTTTTTTTTTCAGTTTCCATTTCTCAAACTCAATTATTAAATGTTAATTATTTTTTCGCATTCTCGTATGCCATAATAAAACCGAAACCTTAATTGACATTATATAATAATATGATTGTTTCCAGATGATGAGAAAGAAACAGTTGTTGCTGAAGGTGATAAGGTAAAAACAGAAAAGCCAGAAGCTACTGAAGAACCTAAAAAGAAACTTGACAATGGTGGCGATGTCTCTTTAACTTCAGGTTTGTAAACTTATTCTTTAATTTAACAGGCTATTTACATGAATGTAATATTCATGTTTATAAAAACTATTTTTTAGTTTTTGAAATATAAAGGTATAGGTCTGAATTATTAATTGTAAATTACTTCTAAATTTTGAAATATTTTTTCGTATTAGGAAGTGAAGATAAGCTGTGGGCAGATGTTGATAAAGACATAGGAGAATTGCTCCGCGAAGTGGACCCACAAGGAAATGAAGGCAGTGATGATGACGAAGATTTGGGCAGGTATGCTACAAGTTAATAGTCTGATACATTACAAAAATGTTATAATTGATTTATTCATAATGAACATGGCTATACAATGAAAATTAAATGTCACAGATTAAGCTGGGTCCTAGTCTGGGATACAAATATACATTCAGTATAAATATGCTGAAAAGAAGCAGCTATTCAATATATTAAATCCCTTTATGCTTACAAGTACATAAACTACTTAGAAAAATAGGAGGTTGGAGAAATCAGAATACCTTTTTTCAGGTAGAACCTGGCAAATTGGACAGTTTTAAAAAAATAGTTTTGTTCATAATAATTTCAGGTTTATCATTATATACTTAGATTACTAGCTGACCCGTGACCACTTGTTAGGCCGCGAAAAAAACGCGTCACTTTTTAAACATATTTCATTACTGCTCCACTCTTATTAGTCATAGCGTGATACTACATATCCTATGACACTCCCCGATAAATGGACTATTCAACACCGAAAGAATTTTTGAAATTGGTTCAGTAGATCCAGAGATTACCCCCTACAATGTCACAAACATCCAAACACGCAAACTTTACCTCTTTATAATATTAGTATAGATTATTAATCCAGTTTATTATTTGCTGGAATTCGGGAATCTAAGTTTATGTTATAATTTTCACATTCAGTGACGAAGGGAACCGCTGTAATAACAATATTTTTTTAACTTTAGGTATGACAAGTTCAGAAAGAGCGACAAGAAAACCAAAAACGGAGAATCAGAAGAAAATCCAACAGATGCAACAGAGTCAGTACTCGAGAAAAATAATACTGAAATTAACACGCCCGCATAAATAATATAATCGGCGTATAATAGGAGCTATATTTTGTCTTGTATACTAACTAGGCAAAACTGTATGTAGTAATGTAATAAAATTCACTATAGTCGTAATTTCAAATAAACATTAAAAGTATATGTAACGATCTCCAAACACATGTGTTTCTTTTCATCAATTTACCCATATAAAATAACTAAAGGTTTAACTACATTTCACAATCTTCGACTCGAAGGAATTCTTTCTGATCTGTGACACCATTAAAAGCCAAGTACCAAACCTACCAGGAACTATAATTTCAGTGATAAAATGTTTGTCGTGGTTTATCTTAACATTAGATTGAGGAGCCACGTAAATATTCATATAACTTTTGAAGTAATTTAAAAAGAAGAAAGGACGCCGGAACCTGCGTTTCCAGACACCCCCGGAGCCTTGGCCGCTAGGGCACCCGAGTTTTAGTATTTTGTAATATTGTACTGCAAATTCTAAGATTTATTCTACAAAAGGAGAATGACCAATAGTGGTCCAAATGTCCACCACTAACGAGACCTATGTTGACTTATAGTCCACTTAAAGAGTATTTTTCAGTACTACACCAAAAAAAAAAATATGCTGTCAGTATAAAGTTACGACTATATTATGAAAAGTATCAATATTTTAATTTTGTTTTACTTGACTATTTCCTTTATTCGCATAAGGGCAACTTCTCAGAATATTTAAATCCATTGTAATTGTGCACAAGTAGCTATTCTGTATGCACCGATAATGATGATTCATCGATAACACCACGCAAGCTGGAGATATAAGCAAACAGCGTGGTGAAGACCAGCTATCTATGTTAGAGGCAAATAAAAATCGCGCAGACAGAGTGCACGAACCAAATCGTTTAGGTATGTTACTCAAAGAAATGTAAATAGAAGTGGGCTAGTTTCCGTAACATGGAAGCCGATGTTATCGGAGCAGATGAGCTCCCTAAACTAGAGTCCATTTCACGAAAGAAGTCCCACGGCAATTTTTGGAACTAAATTTGACAGCACGGCCATGTTGTCGATTGTTTGTCGATGTTTCAAGGATGTTAGTTGTTGTAAACGATGCCAAAAACTGTAAAATATGATGGTTGAGAAATGCTATCAAAGGTAGAGGAATTCTGTGAAGCGGAGCACAAGAATCAGAGTCTTCAAATACCATGAAACAATGTTTGCTAGAGAGTTGCGCACTTTTTGGGGTTGCTATACGAAGAATTTTTGAATTTTTGATGGGAATTTGTTGTGTCTATAATAGGAAAATATTTTTAAAGTTATTAATACGTGTAAATATTTTATTAAACTTAAATAATATAAGAATAGTATCATTACACAAGATATAAAATATATTAAAAAAAAATTTATAATATTGGTAGGTTAGGTGATTTTTTAAATAATAATTGTAATCTTGAATACTTACTTGTAATAATTAGATGTTAATAGAAAAATAATTGTTATCTTATAAAATCGGTTTGGGTGTATTCGTGTAAAGGTATTGTAGATTTCTGTGTATCTAAATAAATAAATAATATTATTGCAGGTTTGTCGGAGAAAACGGTGACTGAATTACTTGCAAAAAGTCTTTCCGGTCCTTTATTCTAATTAGTCCTTTATTTTAAATAATCTGACCAGAATGGTAAGGGTATGAAATAAACATTCTTCATTAATAAACATTCCTAATTCACCCATTGCCACATAGTCCAAAATTATGTTTAGCCATTACTATGAGTACTAGACAACTCATGAACATACTTATAAACTTTTTATTTGTAAATACACACATTATAAAATAAAAAAACACCCAGACCAAATCAAACAGCCATGTTCAAGCACAGAAATGTTTGATTTGATCATGAATCGAACTCGAGACCTCTACGTGGTAGTCAAACACACTAGCCATTAAGCCATGGAGGTCGCCATAACTGCTTACCTAAAATTAGTGCATTTTTTTCATGAGTACAGAACTCTTATTTCGTATTTAAATAATTGGGAAGATTTTTTGTAAGATTGGCAACATTGTTTCTCGCGAATACAGCGCCGCACCAAAAGGACTTCTTTCGTGAAATGGTCTCTAACTTGCGCGTAGCTACTATGGTGACCATATACGCAATGGCATATATCACATTGAAGTAGCAAGAGACGGTGTTTTTAATAATATTGTTGAATTTGGCATACAACCTGAACATGCTTTGTTGCTACGCGCAAGAATTCAATCCAGACACGCGCATACACGGTCGAGAAACAATTTCTAACTATTATTGTTCATGTTTATCTGGCATGCGAACTGTGGGATGCTGTGCCCATGTAATGGTAATTGTTTGGTACTTTGGGTGGGCAAAACACCAACCCACGATTAAGCTTCCAGCTGCTAATCTAAACAATATCATTGTTGATGAAGGCTGACATAAATAATGTTCATTTTTAATCGCGTTTCATATTAAACTGTAACAGAAATAAAAAAAATATTGTGCAGAATTCTTGTGTTTTCTCCTTTTGACGCATAATGACCAACACGCGTATTGACTATAGTAGGGCCATTACAAACGTGCGAACTGAGTCATAAATCATTTTTATCAGACCTCTCGCTCACACTTATAGGCATATCGGAACTCTCGCTCCCACTCCTAGTGTTGTGTGTAACAATAAAAAAGTGATTTGTCGATAGTCAATAACAGGTAATGAGGGAAAGGTTAAGGAAATAATGCAAAATATTGTCTAGCATGAATTTTTTATATAAAACATACAATATATTAAATGTTATAAAAATTAAATTAATATAGCCATACAAAACAAAGTTACATACAAATTATAAATATAACAAATTTTAAACAATGTAAATCTTAGAATATTAATAATACCTACATTTTTATTATAGTAATGAAAACTACCTAATTGCATTAGTCATCAACGACCGCGGCATCCTGGCTACCTGCGTCCGAGCGGCATCCCTTTATCGATAACAAGTGACGCGGCATTGTCACATTCCTTTGACGTAATGATTTATGACTCAGTTCGCACGTTTGTAATGGCCCTACTATAATCATAAATACGCATTTTGACATACACGCAAAATGTACAATACGCATAATGCTATATACGCATAATGACCAACACGCGTATTGACTAATCATAAATACGCATTTTGACATATACCTACGCAAAATGAACAATACGCATAATGCCATCTTTTAATTCACGGGTAGAAAGGAAAAGGCAAAAACAATGAAAATTATTTCTTCAAACAAAACATTTAAAGCACAGAGTAAAGTAATATATAGGAAGAAGAGAGCCCTCTCGCAAAATTTTTCGTAGCCTAGCTTTGAATGGTGGCTCTGTCTGGTATCAGAATCCGACACTAAGCTGTCAATCTATATACATAGATAGGTAGGTACAAACAAACCATTATAAATATATATAGGTACCTATACTAATGTCGTTACTTATACAGTTTTATGAAATAATTGCAAATTATTGCAATTATTTCAAATAACTGTACACATCTTGCTGATCTAACATGATAGAGGTGTGATTTTGTGGTGTTTGTATTAACTTAACACAAACATGGTGGGAAATTCATAAAAAAGAAAGATGATCGCGTGCGCACACAACAAACATCCACCATTTTGTATTTTGTAAGTTTATGGTTTCTTCACAAACATACCAGAAGATTTGTCTATGGCGAATATTTAAGTAATAATTTTAATATATAATATATATTTTAAAGTAATTGTAAATCATGATAAAGTATAGTTCTTATTTTAGAATTATCAAATAAGTATTATATTGGTAAAAATCACATATTGAAATAATCTACTCCATTTAACGCTATCTAGCGAGGACTTGGCTAAACTTGTTTTTCGATTCTTGTAACAGATGACACTACTTTCTTTGTCTCCGGCCATTGTTAGGGAGCGTACTAGGACTGATTTAAAGTCTATTTTTTTATCTCAGATACTAAAATGACATTTCATGTGTTGCCTGTTTTTTACAACTAATAAATAGTGATGCGATACAGCCGGTACTTACCGATTAAAATATAGGTTAGTTCTGCCGATTTCGGTAAATAGAGACTATGGGCTGTTTTTCAATCTCAAATACTAAAATATCATTACTGTTACCTTTTTTTTGTGCAATTTATGTATAGTGATGTACTACCACTATCAAAAGTTAACGATAAATTAAATTTTATTCAGTTTTTTGGAAGTAATAATATAAAATGTGCAAATTCTAATTTTAAACTCAGGTACTTAAATAAAACAAAATTTATTTTTATTTGGCTGTACAATTAATCTTTAATCAGAAATGGATTCGTTACTTGAGTATTCGGAATCCTCCGAGTCGTCATCTACTTCTATAATGAATCTATCTGTTATGTCGTCTACTATATGACCCAATTGGCACATTTTGTCTTCAAGTTGAATGACATGCGCTATGCAGTCTTGCCACCGCTGAGGGGTCACTTGACGAACGCGCTTCTTCAAAAAGACTTCGTACTTCATTCAACTTGAAAGTTTTATTATTCTTTGCGACATGTCCCTTTACCTGAGCCCACACTAATTCTATTGGATTGAGCTCACAGTGGTAAGGGGGCAGTCGCAAAATAGTGACACCCTGTGTAGCAGACATCTCATCGACAACATACCTCTCATAGACTTTTTTGTGCTTTTTGGAAATTTGGATTAATTCACATTTCAACATTGTTTCTTCATAATGAATATTTTTTTATTGTAGCCAATTTTGTATTTGTTCTTTACGCCAATTTAAAGTAGGTAACGCCTTCAGTTTCCTGGTGTGGTACGGTGCATTATCTATATCAAGAACTGCATTCTCTTTTAATTTTGGAAGAATATTTTTTAACCACTTTTCGTATTGTTCGGAATTCATTTCTTCGTGGTAATCCTCTAAGCCTTTTTTCGTTTCAAATATTAAAGCACCGTCATCCAGAAAATCCTCCTCACTTCCAATATGGGAGACCACCAGTCGCCTTCCTTTTCCTGTAGGCCCTTTCAATCCGGTAGTTAGGCCTTCTAGGAACGCCTGACGCGATGACTGAATAGTGTTATCCACCCAGTGTTTATTCTCAATATGACCTAAAATGTTTATAGTGTTTTTTTTCTTTTTACTCATTTTTTACTCTTAAGTGCCAACAATTGTATGACTTCTAACGATTAGGTGGTTTACCCTAATTTGTTTTATATTATAAAATTACGAAAACTTTAAATTGAAATATGCGCCAATGACGTCATGCAAGAAATGATAGGGATGGACATAGAAGGAAAAACGAGAGAAATGCATTAGATTAAAACGCTTTACCGAAAATATGCTCTAGTAACAGTCAATAACGTTGACTTTACTATTTGTTTTTATAAATATCTAACGACTATTTGCTAATACAAGAGAACTGATCATATGTCAAAGTAGCGTCATGATTTAGCTGATATTTTGTTGTGCGATATTGAACCTAATAGTTTTATGACATGCAACTAACATTAACTCTAGAGGTGATAAAGCCATTTAGTTTTCGAATAAACTAACAACCGTAAATATTTTACAATAATTACAACACGAATCGAAACACAGGACAGCACTGTTTCTTAAAAACTGGCTACATTATTTTTACGTTTGACATTTGTAGTTGTCATTTTAGTATCCGAGATAAAAAAACAGACTATACTTACTCTTTTATAGCGAAATTAACAACTCACACTTATAAACAAAATATTTATTATCTTAGAAGGTAGTTAAATGAATTTTAGACGAATATAAATTATTTTTCTCAAAAATTGTATACAACTTATTTGTCTTTTTTCCAGTCGACGCAATAAAATAGATAGTTTTATATCGAAATCAATGTCAATCTTTCTGCGATTCTTTTTGGGAACACAAAATATCGATTTTGTTATTTGATGATCATAAAACTGTGATTCTTTTTTCAGTTTAAAAAGAAATCTAAACAAAGTTGGGTGTAATCCCATTTTAGCATTCAATCTGTGGTGCCACGGCACGACGTGAGTGGTTCACGTTGTGACATGACTCTCGAGTTGTTCGGCAGCGGTGCCTGGTGCGGTAAGAGAGAGAGGACATGCTTTGCGGAGGAGCTTTCCCCCGCGAGTGAGTGAAAGATTCGATCGAATTTTCCGTCAAATATATCGCCCGAATATTAAACTAATCTAAAATAATAATATAAAACTATCGGTACCAGACAAAATGCATAAATAGTTTATTTACAATTATTTATACTTACCTATAAATTATAATTATACACATAATAAATAAAAAACATAATAATATAAATTTTATAGCACATAAATAATATAATAAATATAATAAAATAAATAAATCACGTGACAGTGCGATCAGTTGAAAAAATCCCAACGTTCCGGTATATTTCGGTATTATTCCGATTTAATCAACTTGAATTATTCGGATTTTTTCCCGCTAGCATCTATAGCCACCCTTCAAGACAATTATTGGTACGATGTAGTAATTTGCCACAACTTAATAACCTCGGAGAAATTACTGTAAGCCATTGTCGCTCAAAGTACTTCTTGAATAAAATCATTTCTTCATTATCTGGGGCCAGAGTCAAAATTGTATCCCATGCTTCCGAGATACGATCAGCGGTCTACTATTTTACGTCCTGATCTAAATTTGCTTAATTTAATCTCCTTTGCTTTTTTCCATATTGCTCTTGAAAAATGATACTGGCACCCAGATATTTGGCAATTTGAAAAGATATTATAGACTGCATTAATTGCTGCTACTTCAAAGTCGCATTTAAAAGATTTCACCTTGACATGTAATACATCCCTCAACAATTTAAAGAAGCGTAAATATGTATCTTCTGTTTTATCTGGTAAAAGGCCAAAGATTACCGGGACAACGTTTGTTGATGAAGGTGTCGATCCCAAATAAACGTGGACCGTATAAAGTTGAAAAAATGGCGAAGGGACACACTTGAATGTGCCGTCGCCGAAGTAGTCTAATTTTGTATTTTTAATATAGGTAGTTTCTTGAAATTTCGGAACAAAATATTAATATTTTGTTGGAATCACCATCTTCAGAAATCATTTTTTTTTTTTTTTTTTTTCTTTATTTAAGGAGTTTTAGTCCTTGCAGACTACGTCACTCCATTTGATCAACATGACATAATATATACACATACATCAAATAACAAAAAATAATTAAACACTTAAAGAACGTCGACGCATGCCAATTACAACAATCTTATATATTGCGTTGGCTGCCTCAGAAAGAGGGTAAGCCAAGGCAACATTACAGTTAACAGAATCTTTTACATACACAATATCATTAAATTCAACTCTTATGTTTTCGTTTCGAACACACTCCACTATAATGTGTAATGGATCTTCTACAATGCCGCACTCGGAACAAAGGGGCGACGCAACTTTTTTCATTAAATAAGCAAATTTATTAAGAGGAATGTGTCCGGAACGTAATCTAAATGCAGTAACCAAGGTGTTTCTTTTCAAAGGACATTCATTAAACCAAGGGGTCTTCCTAGGCTCGCTCTGTACCGTCTTATACCATATACCCTTTTCCAGCGATCGTTCATCAAAATGTACCTTCCATAGATTATAACAATGTTCTCTTATCAGAAAAACACAATCACTAAAAAAAGGCATAGGATCTAAGGACACGCCATCGTCACAGGCTTGCCTTGCCAATACGTCTGCTTCTTCGTTACCATTTAAACCAATGTGTGACGGAATCCATTGTAAAATAACTGTTTTAGACATTCCAATTAACTCAACAATGACTTTAATTATGTCATATGCAACCGGAGTTCCTCTTCCGTAAGAGGTACACCTAGCCACCTGTTGTAGGGCGCTTTTAGAGTCGGTTAAAATAATTAATTTATTAACTTCTATCGATTTCATATACACCAAGGCTTTATATATAGATATTAACTCTAAAGATGTTATACAAATATTTTGTGTTACTTTAAATTTAAAGTTATGATTAGTTTGGGGATCATAAAATGCACCACCCATACTAGTGGTACTTTTTTTAGATCCGTCGGTATATATTTTATAGTAATCTGTATAGTTGCTGGTAAGATAGGAAGAACAGTATTGGCGAAGCAAATCTGTGTCGTACTCTTTCTTAGCACAATATATGTTGTTTACATTATATTTTATAATATTACTAAGATCATACCAGTTGATCCAATAATCTAAAGAGAACATGCCTAAAACTTGTTGTGAATCAATATTTATAGTATTAAATTTAGAATGAATTGTAATAAGAGTAGGAATTTTTTTACGTCGCCAGTATTTTCGTGAAACAAGTAAGTTAAGCTCTTGTATCACGTTGGTAGTAGGATTTGTAGCTAAGGATCTTGATTTAAGCCAAAATTTACCTGCGAGAAATATACGTCGAATTTGTAAAGGTTTAATGCATAATTCACTCTCCATAACATGAATAGGAGTAGTTCTAACAAAACCACCTACTATCCGCATTGCCTCATTCTGAACCTTATCTAATTTAGGGTCGACTGTCTCACAATGAACCATGCAGCTACACTTAACCAGCGCTATATTTCCAAAATTCGACGTGGCCAGATCGTGTTAATTTGTGCAAAAGATAGGTACAGACGTGTCTCTTCCGCTCAGAAGTTAGCGAGCAGATCGCGCGAGAGGTGTATGTATGCGAACCTTTTTTTAAAAAACTGTCACAAAAGTAAGTTTTAAATAAATTTTACTATCTTTTTTAGCATTTTTCCTTTAAGAAATATCGACTATTTTATTTCTACACCGAATTATATAGTTATTTAGCTTATCTATGCACTGTAATTTATTTCATAATTATATTTCTTTCAGTTTAAATTTTTAAGGTTAGTTATAAAAAGGTGCTATGTCTCACATTGAACCATGTTGAGGTGGTACTCAATGAATCACGGATTGTGTACCCCAAGAATTGCCTTGGCGTACACATTAAACAAAACGTGGTTCATTTTGCTAGTGTTGTTAGATAATGTATTGAAACTTTCAAACTACATGATATTCTTTTACCTAGCTGTTCATATTATCATTATTAATATTACTTTATTTACTTCCTTTGGTCAATATTTCTATCTGTTACAGAATGGCACGGAATAAAGTAAGTCAGAATAGGGAAGTCAGGGTGGGGAGACCCCTTACACGATGGACCGACGACCTGGTTAGGACGACGGGAAGCCGATGGAAGAGGGAGGCATAAGACCGCGCAGGGTGGAAACATTTGGAGGAGGCCTATGTCCAGCAGAATAATAGTCTATAGGCTGATATTTATGATGATGATGAAATTAAGTCAAAGAAAAAAGGGGGCCACACTGCTTCCAATATGTTAAGAGCTTTCAAATTAAATAGAGAAGGTGTTATCATCAGAAAAGCTGCATTATATCCTACTTTGCGCCGCTATGTAGCACAGTATTTACACACACGTAAAGATGATCTTGCTAACAAGAAGTATATACTAAATTATGATTTAAAGACTACTCTATTACAAGTAAAGACTAACTACATAAGAAATGGACGTTTTACTTTTACCTTAATTAATTATTGATAACATTTCTTTTTCATAATTAAGTGGTTCAATGTTAAAATTAACCCGGTTCAATGTGCACACCCTAGAGTACACATTGATCCAAATATTTATTTTTATATTTATGTTTTTATTTTTAAAAGTATAAATAATATTGAAAATTTGTCAATGCTCTTTTAAAGCTAGATAAATTACCTATCTTTGTACAAAATTTGAATCATTTCGAAGCTTAAACGAGAGAGTTATGCGCCTTCAAATTTTACATGGTTCATTGTTGGACAACTTACCCTAAATAATTTTGATTTACATGCACTATCGTAAAGAAAACTACCGTAATCCAAGCGACTCCTAATTATCGAAATATATAGTCGTCTCAAATGTTTAGGGTGAACACCCCATCCAGGACCTGCTAGTACTTTTAAGACGTTCAAATATTTCAGTGATTTTTCATATAGTTCATTGATGTGTTTATTCCATCCCAGAGAGCAGTCTAGCCACATACCTAAATATTTCACGTTGGGAACTTCTTGTATAAGTATATTATTAATTGATACAGAGCAATTCATTCTATTAATACCTTTTTTAAATACACAAACACTGCTTTTTGACGGTGAAATACTCAATCCTAAATTTCCTAATGATTCAACTACAAAATTTAATGAACTCTGTAAAGAGTTGCTAGCCTCTTCTAGATGTTTTTTTGATGTATACAATGCAAAGTCATCTGCGTACTGAGAAATGAAAACCCTGGTCACTGAGTTACAAATATTATATGTAGCAATGTTAAATAATAATGGCGAAAGTGGGTCGCCTTGGGCTAGACCTTGCGCAGTAGTTCGACTAATAAAACTATGATCCTGTTTAATTTTTAAATTTCTTTCAGTAAGAAAGTTCCACAGATAGTTACATATATTGGAGCCTGATCCAATTTGATCTAATATACCTAACAAGGAGTTTATATTTATATTATTATATGCATTATCTACGTCCAAGAAACACGCTACAGTAACTAAATCTTTTGAGAAACCTGATTGAATCCTTGTTACTAAACGTGTGAGACTATCCAAACTAGACTTCGTTTTCCTAAATCCTACTGTTTCTTCGGAAAACAAACCTTGTTTTTCGCAGAACCACTCTAACCTTCTATTTAAAATTGTATGAAATATTTTACAGACACATGACATCAAACTAATAGGACGGATAGATGTTAACAGGTTGGGATCGCGTCCTGGCTTAGGGATTGGAACGATACAAACATCTCTCCACTGTGAGGGAGTAAAACCCGTGGACAAACATATATTATACAAGTGGAGTAATACTCTCTTGCCTACAGTAGGCAAGTTTTTTATCATAGAAAATGATATTTCATCACATCCCGGAGCTGTATCACTAGTTTTAATACAAGATTCTAATTCGTTCATAGTAATTTGTGATTCTAACAAATCATTATGAGAAGTAAATATTGGTTTAAGGGGTAAAACATATAAGGGGCACAAACCTTTCAATAGCGACTCACTTTTTGTCGGATCTATGAATGAATGTTGGGTTCTGTTTCCTTTCACCCATTTCATTTTACTCCACATTTCACTCGCAGAAGACACTTCGTCTAGACTGTCACAAAATTTTTGCCAACCCTTTTTAGCTGCTTTCTTTATAAGTTTTTGAGAATCTTTAACACAAGTATTTAAAGTTATTAAGTTTGAAGGTGTAGGGTTTTTTCTAAAATTCGATAAGGCTAGTCTTCTTTTAGCTACTGAATGAGACAGCTCAGCATTCCAATATGGTTTAGGGGTGAATTTATTGCTAGGGTTTAAACTGTATTTTATACTAGGAATGGTATCATTTGCCGCTAAATTTATAGACTTAATAAAATTATTGTATAAACTTTGAGGTTCATCTGAAGTACTAAAATAAGCTAGTTTGTATTTTAGGTTAGTTTTATAAGAATTCCAATCGGCTAGTCTGAAATTACGCTTCTTTCCATAACATGGATAGCAGCTGTATGTATAAGAAATATTTATAACAAGATGGTCACTGCCCAGAGACTCGTTTGTGACTCGCCAGTTAAAGTTACAAGCTATGTCTGTAGAGACAAATGAAACATCAGGTGAACTTTGTTGCAAGGACCCTGCTACTAACTTAATACGAGTATGACTGCCATCATTTAACGAAATTACATTACAATCGCTTATAGCATCGTATATTTGAGAACCCTTTACATCTGTTTTGTACGACCATGTAAAATGATGAGCATTAAAATCTCCCAAGAATAAGGTTCTGTTACTAAATTGAGAAAATAGCATATCCCAGTCATTTCGCCGTGTAGATACCCACTGTGGACAATATACTGCAATAATATTATTAATATCTATACAATTGTAAACCGTGACTTGACAAATCTGAATGTCTTTATTTGGATGAGAGAAATAACAAGAATTCGCCTGGATAGAATTATGGATAACTATACAAATACCGCCGTACCCGTCTCCTCTGTCTGCTCTAAATATTTTATAATTTTGAAGTTTAAAATTACTATTAGGTTCCAACCAGGTTTCACATACAACAGCAATATGAATTTTATTTTGAATTAATAATTGTTCAAACTCCAAACGTTTCGGCCTTATACTTTGTGCGTTCCACTGAATTATATTAATTTTGTTATTATCCATTAAAACAATTTAAAACCATATCTAATATTTTTTTACATAAAGGCATATCAGTAAATTTATTCATTAAAGTAGATAAAACCCATTCTATACAATCACTTAATATTAATTTAATTTTTTCAGCCCAATCATAACTCTTATTTACTATTATTTGTATAATGTTATTAATTAACGATTGAAACGACCTTACTTTATTAGACCTCGAATCCGGACTGGACTGTTTATTATGTTTTCTTTTCTCGCCAATATTGATATGGGAATCAGTAGTACCAGGTATGCTCCTCCCGTCATCACTACTACCATCGTCACAGGTTGCGTTTTGCACTTGAAACGGCCGACGCGGCTCCAAATTCTCCTCCTCATTAGTAATATTGGGTTTATCTGCGACTGTTGACGTTTTACTATTTCCTTTACTAGTTGTTTCTATATCTGACTCTGGTGATGAATTAAGCTGGAACGTTAACTCTTTAGATGGATTACAGTGTTTCCTTTTTAATGTCTTGGTATTATTATGCTTAATATTTGTATATTTGTGTGTCTTAGCCGTAATTTCTGCGTACGATAAAGGACTCGACACTTCATTATGTGATATTATCGGCCCCCTGTTATCATTAACGCTAACAGTGCCATAGCTTGGATTATGTATTGGTGTTGGTGAGTATGGAGGTACATACATAGTTAAGGCACGCCTGTATGTACAATTAAATTCAGACATTAAGCTTCTTATTCTTTTTTCTTTAATAAATGCTGGACATGTTTTATCTAGGGACAAATGATTTCCCTTGCAATTGACACATTTAAAGGTAGTTTTTTCGCAGTTCTCGTGGTCTTGTCCACACTTTGGACAAATAATTTTTATAGAAGGACAGAACTTTAATGGATGACCGAAGCGCCAACATCGGGAACACTGTGTAACAGGAAATATAAAAGGTTCAACTTTTACACGTATATTAATCATTTTTATATATTCAGGCCGGGAACTTCCTTTAAAACATATTCTCACTGATTCAGTTGGTATCCAATTTTTATCGGGTCCTCTCCTGTTCTGTCTCATAACCGAAATAATATTACAATCATTACCATTTTTAATAGAAGATAATAATTCATCGTCTGATAGTTCCACGTCTATATCTCTTATAATACCATACGACATTCCTACTTCCCACGTCTTATACATTTTCCATCCTTTTTCTTTAAACAACTGACTGGATAATATTTTTTCTGACATGGATATATTCTCAAATGTTGCAATTATTTTATACGCATTTACATATTTAATACGATTGATACCCGATATGTTCGCCTCTTGAAATAATTTTGCTAAGGCAAATTGCTTTGGTAACTTTTCATTATGTGAAATACAGATATCAATTTTTTCATTTTTACGTCTTTTCTCACCTGTGCATAAAAACCACTGCTCTTCCTTCTGCTTATGTATGTTCTGACTTTGTATAATATCTTCTTCTTCCATGCTGCTACCATCCAATTCCGTATTTTCCATAATATACATCACTCCTTGGTTATCATTTCCACTTTCGCTCATTTTCTATACAAACAAAAGGTCGCGCGAGCGCGCCTTTTACAACCGAAAATATGTACAATATTCGTAATTATAATTGTCTGGAATTTACACAAACGACTTTTTCACTATTAAAATCCGAGCACTAAATGTATATCAATAACTTATTTATCGAAAACTCACAAAAATTATTATTTTAAACCAAAAATAATTCCCGCCATTTTTACACATCTTGACACTCAAAGGTCATTCTGCCGACGATCTTCAGAAATCATAAAGTTTTTACCAAGGTGTAATGAAATATAAGGTTTCACAAATAAAACTTGTACTTTTCTAAAATTGACTTGTATATTGTTATTTTAAAAGATCAATGGAAAAACACAATTATAATTTTAAATATCACTTAAAAATATCCTATCAAAATCGAATCAATATTGAACAGAAAATACTATTGTACTTGACAGGTAGACATGACATCTAATATTTTATTCTAAATCCAAATTTGTGCAACCATAGTGTTTACTAGTGGCGAAGTGTCCATATAACTCGATTCCTACCGGCTTACCTTTGCAAAAACCGCTTAGCATTGTCTATTAATCAATTATAAATCAATGACGCAACATCCACTCAATACAAAATAATATAAAACAAAAAAGTATTCTCTTACGTAAATCGCAATAATAATTACAGTAATAATAATTTTCAATATAATTATTTACGTACTCATAACGCCATCTTGTAATTAAAGGTTGTCAACTAACAACTTGTTATGGTTCAGTCAGAGAGTACTTAAAGCGCGCATGCGCGGAGCGCAGTAAGCCGGTCGCGAAATTAGGAATCCAGTACAACAGACTGTACGGAAATCGTACGGTCACGTGACACTTTGTATTCGTCGATCTAAGGTACCATATAAGCCGGTGGCCATCGGCTTATGACAAGGATAAAAGATACAACTACAACATTGCGAGAGCGAGAAAGCACTATTGCAACCAGTGGACCGACCAATTGTAACGAAGTTTCATTTCATTTCACGTTAAGTACTTAATTTGCCATTGACATTCCTTTGTTTTTATCAATTATTTAAATCTGATAGAAATCAGCCTTTCTTCTGAATTTTTAGTTTTTAATTATATTTATTTGTTTTTATATTTTTATACGGCTTGCGTCTTGACTTTGGCAGAATCATCGGTAAACGATAGGACCATTTGAAGAAAAAACAGATATTTGTATTTATTTTCTGCAAATAGGTTATAAAATTCGCTTTCTTGTTTAAAGTAGTAAAATTTGTATGTTTAATTATTTATGATTGTGTATTATGTGTTGTGCATTGGTTGACTTTATTTTTGTCGTAGTGCGTTGGGATCCTATGGAATATTTTTGTAAGTACTTGTTTGTATTGTTTTCAGCAAATTTAATAGTTTGTTGTTATAAGGGACAGGTTAATAGTGTTATATTATATTGACTATCCTATTATGTGATGTGCGATAAAACATCATTCTCGAAATTGAATTATAAATATAAGAAACGCCGGCGCTGTGGATTTACGAAACATTTTAATACAATTATCTCATTTCGATACGTATAAGTAAGTGGCTTACAGACAGTATTCTCAGATTCTAAAAGTAAGTAAGTAGGTATGTAGAATCATTTAGGATATAGCAATATAAACAATTAATCTAATTGATCAAAGAAGTCTTCCAAACAGAGAAACATTTTCGTATTTTAAGTTTATGAGTTCGGGACAACTAGGTAAAATCGAAACATTTTCTCACGAATACCTATGAACTACAGAATAATAGTAATATAAAGTAGAACAAAAGTCCACGGAATCTTCGGCTTCCCTTTTATAAAAATCCACCCTTCGCCACTGGTGTTTACATACAAAATAGTTTTAACTATCTTTAACACTCCCCTTTTAAAACTATTGTATTCAAACAATCTGAAATAAACAAACTGCTAACTGTTCATACAAAATATAAAACTTAAATAACATTTTATGACCATCATAAAAACCCTTATCATTAAATAAACATATAGCTCACTTAACTGAGCCCAAAACAAAACATCCTAATTCAAATTTCAAATTAAAATTCAAATATACTAAACATAAGCAACTTTAGAATAAATGCCAAAACAAACCTTAGAACTAAACTCACTATCATTAATACTGAATTGACAAAGTATTAATCACAGTTTAACTCAATAGATCATTCCTAAATCTAACAAACTTATTCAAACTAAGACACTTACCTAGTCAAAATATCTGCCAACTGATACTCAGTCTGACAAAAACGAATATTGATGCGGTTTCTCTCAATTAAATCTTTGATAAAGTGATATTTAGCGTCAAAATGTTTAGATCTTTTTGTAAATAATGAATTCTTTTTAATTAAACAAATTGCAGACTGGTTATCAATAAACAGTGATGTTTTTGGTGAAACTGAAGTTAGCTCTTTAATCAAATTTTGAACATAAATTAATTCGCGACAACATTCTGAGGCAGCAATATACTCAGCCTCAGCACTAGATAAAGAGACGACAGACTGCTTTCTCGAACACCATGAAACTGGTCCACCAGCATACATAATGACAAACCCTGTCGTACTTTTACGAGTATCCGGGTCCCCTGCGAAGTCTGCATCAGAGTAGGCCAACAGATCATTATTACTTTTCACATATTCAATAGCCAAATCTTTTGTTTGTTTAGTACAGTTTTAATGTTATTTAAATCATTAATATTTGCATTTAACTGATGTCTACTGCAATAACCTACATGAAATGAAACATCAGGTCTACTTTTTGTTGCTAAATATATCATTGATCCAACTAATTCCCTAATATTTTCAACTAAATTTTGCTCCCCTTCAAGATCATGAGATTCAATAAGAATTTGAGGTAAATTACAACCTTTTGCATCTTTCATTCCAAAACGTTCAACTGTTCGATCAATATATGAGCACTGATTAAATTTTATACTATTGTTCCCTACTTGAATATCTAAACCAACATAATTAACTACTTCATTGCAAATAGTCATTTTAAATTCCTTTTGTATATCTCCTCTAGAAGAACAAAACTCGAGCATTTGTGAAATGGAAAACCTACCATAATATCTCAGACTATGAACAATTTTCACTTTATAGACACAGATTCGAAACTGTGTACAGGGCAGATTATAAAAGGTACATAAGTTCTATTGAAAATAATCTAAAAAGTAACATAAAATATTTATGGAATTATATTTCTAATCGCAGAGGTAGAATGAGTATTCCTAGCTCAATGCAGTATGATACCAATTGCTCTAATGACCCCGAGGAAATATGTAATATGTTTATGACCTTTTTCCAATCCGTTTATGAACCATCAACTCTTACACCGAACGAATGGTTACCATCAACTAAGTGTGGAGAAAAATCAACAATTATTTCAAATATTACAATTAGTGAACATAAAATTCTAAAAGCTCTAACATCCATAGACCCCACTAAAGGCCCCGGTCCTGATAGCTTGTCTCCTTATTTTCTACAAAAAATTGCAAATAGTATTGTTCTCCCTCTACATATCATTATAAATAAATGTCTTATAGAAGGCATTTTTCCTAGAGTATGGAAAATGGCTAACATAACTCCTGTGTTTAAATCAGGCCCTAGGCAAGATGTTCAAAATTATCGTCCCATTTCAATTTTGTCTGCCTTGTCGAAGCTTTTTGAGAGGCTAGTTTTTAATGAAATTCATATGACTTTATATAACAACATAATAGAGCAACAGCATGGATTTATACGTAACAAATCTACCACTACTAATCTTTTAATTTTTACAGACTACTTATTTAACAATTTAGATCAGCAAGTGCAAGTAGATGCTGTATATACAGACTATCAAAAAGCTTTCGATAAGGTAGATCACGACCTACTACTACAAAAGTTGGCATATAACGGAATACGGGGAGATCTTCTTCGATGGTTTGTTTCATATGTTACGAATAGATCGCAACGAGTTGTGGTCAGGGGATATCACTCTTCGTTTAGCAGTGTAACGTCTGGCGTACCTCAGGGTTCTCTTCTTGGACCTCTTTTATTTATTGTTTTTGTGAATGATATTGGTGCGTGCTTCAGACACTCAAGCTTTTTGCTATATGCTGATGATTTGAAGATTTATAAAGCCATTAGGGCTGAGAGTGATTGTCTCCTCCTTCAAGAGGATTTAGATAGATTCTCTGAATATTGTGCAAAAAATAAACTTAGTCTTAATGTATCGAAATGTGTCACTATTTCATTCACAAAAAATAAAAATCCTTTCTCTTTCGATTATAAGCTTATTTCAACAACTTTAACTAAAGTTACGTCTATGAGGGACCTTGGGGTACTGCTGGATAGCAAATTGCATCTTGACCAACACGTTAGTAGCGTTATAAATAATGCCTATCGTATGTACGGTTTCGTAATGAGATCGACTACTGAATTTAGGCAAGTGGGTACATACATGCATTTGTACAAATCGTTAGTTAGACCCCAGTTAGAATATGCTGCAGTAGTGTGGAATCCTCATTACAGAAAATATATAGATTGTATGGAAAAGGTTCAGCGCACCTATTTTAAATCTGTTCATTACCGTTGTTTTCGAAAAACTCTTTCGCCTGATGAGTTGTTGGATCACTACAGGCTTATGACACTGGAGTCTCGTAGACTGTACCTAGAGATGATGTTTCTATATGACTTGTGTAACAACAGATATGAATGTACTTCTGTACTTAATAAGTTGTGTTATGTTATACCGCGAACAGTGATGAGGCGAGAGGTACGCTCGCGACCACTATTTGCTGTAAGCACGAGTAAAACCAATGCTGGTGTTCGTGCGCCCCTTCGTCGTATCACAAGCGATTTTAATAAGCATTTCACAGATCTTGACATTTTTGGAATGTCTCATAACCAATTTCGTAGCGCACTTATCGAAATAATAAATGGGTTAAGTATGTAACGTAGCTTTTAATTAGTTTTAATTTCTTTCTTTATTTTTCTCAAGTAGGTAAGCATTTGTGTACCTAATTGTTTACATTAATTAAGCACTTGCCTATTGTCACATATGAATATGATTCATATGTAACTATAGTATTTCACATCCACACATTGTATTACGTGGATAACGGTGTAGGTTCATATTTGTATCCTAATCATATATAATTAGTAATAAGAAATAATATGTAACCGTTTGTTAATCCCAAATAAATAAATAAATAAATAAATAAATAAATAAATATCTCCTAAAATATCTGCTAAAACAGAAGGATTTGGACCCATTAGTAATCCATCGTCAACATAAATAGCCAAGATAACCTCTCTTATCCGATCAACGAAAATACATGAGTCTAAAATAATCTTAGTGAAACCTATTTTCTCTAAAAATTCAGTCAATCTCAAGTTCCACATCAACGGTGCCTGTTTTAAACCATACAAACTCTTTTGCAACTTACACACTTTATCTTCCATACCAATATACCCTTTCGGAACTTCCATAAATATCTCCTCATTCAACTTACCATACAAAAATGCAGTCTTAACATCAAACTGTTTTAAGCAATAACCTCTTTGAGCAGCAATAGCCAGTAATATTCTTAAATTAACTGCACTAACTACAGGACTATAAGTTTCATCATAATCAATCTTGAAACGTTGTTGAAAACCTCTTGCTACTAATCTTGCTTTAAAACGTCCATCAGCTTTCTTAACAAACACCCATTTACTTGTTATTAATCTTTCCTTCTTAACTGAATTTTTAGGCACCCACAACCAGGTTTCATTTTCTTTTAAAGATTGTTTTTCTTCCTCAATAGCTTTTCTCCAATTGTCACAATCGTCACTCTTGACAGCTTCTTCATATGTTAAATTGCATTGGTATTCGACTACATAATCATTAAATTTTGCTGGCATCCTCCTATTTCTATGCGGAAGTACCCTTCTTTCAATCTCATCATCATCTTCAATTTCTTCAGCATCTTCAAAATTTTCTTCATCATTATTCTCAAGTACCACTGCAGCATCATTATTATTCTCAGTTACCAAATTATCAAAGACTTCCTGAGCATCACTATTATTCGCAATGTTTCCAATAGAAACTTCTTCAATATTTCTGCCTAAAACTCCATCTTCCTCCACAATTTCTTGATTAACACTATTAAAACCATCATTATAATTAACACAAACTAAATCATCACTATTATTATTATTGTTCACACAAACTAAATCATTAACATAAACATTAAAATCATAATGATAATAAATAATAATCATAATGACCTCGGGAATTGAGACATCTTCTAATTTGGTAAACTTTAAGCTGCCTGTATGTAGAAATTTTTTTCGAGCTCTGTATAGAGAATCTTGAATTTCTTTGGTAGAGGGAATGTAATGAACATATTCAGCTGATTCTGCAGACTCTTTAAGGGGTTCAAACGTGTTTTCAACTATAGTTTGTACTGTTGAACTTAAGTCCTCACAAGCCTTCTTCTTGCATTCTGCCCGCAGTTGAAATACTTTGTTCTTTTTATGATCCGGCACACACGAATGAACACTCGATCGGACTATATTGTGTTCACTATATATCTAATGTTATGGATGCTGAACAAATTTGTCGTTTCACACATCTCCATATAGTGGTAGTATTATTATTTGTCCTGGTATTTTTATTAAAACGATAACCATTCCACAGTAAAGATGGAAATCCTTTTTGATTTAATGTAAATTGCATTTTAATTACTATTACAATAATAATATACGATTTTCCCCAAGGAAAACAATAACTATTGTCTGTCATACTTTTGTCTGTAGCTCATTTTCATAGATAAACTTTCAAGTGGCCAGTACTTTGATGAATTTACCTTTATTTACATCATAGGTTTAAATAGAAGTACACGACCATAAATGCACATATAGTCGCGACTATAGTATAATAAGATATCTGTGCCCAACTACAACAGATGTGTCGTTTTACGAATGCGTCATTAAAGCTGATTTACACAGGGTCAGTAACTGACTTCAAATTCGAGGCAAGTCAGTGCTGACTCGAAAAAAAGCCCGTGTAAACTGATTTGAAGTCAGTACAGTGGCTTGAAGTCAGCGCTGACTTGAATATTCGCACATGAATATTTTGTCAGTTGGCGCCCCCCGCCACCCGCGCACCCCCGTGACAGCCAAATAAACCCCGTGTAAACAGACAAGTCATTGCGTGCTTGTCACTGCCGCTGCGTTGTAGAGTAACCACGTTTTTTTTCAAAATGAAGTTCTCATAACCAGTTTGTACTCCGCAGGATCTTCAAATTGCAATTGCTTCAGCAACAAAGCAGAGCCACCAGTTTCGTTTCTATCGTCAATCCATTTTCTTACCTACGGTCGTTTATTTTTAGTTATCTCATTTTCTACCATTTCTATTAACTCATTGAACAGCAAAATTGATATTTTTTTAACAAATAATTAAATCTTCGTTTCAGTTGTTTTCGCGAATTCATTTTTCCCACTGACTTCACACACGTGTGGTCACCGTGAGAAACGCACCACTTCTACTTAGCTACTTTCTGACACCTCAATCTGTACATACATAGAACCTACCTCGGTAGAAAGGCGATCGAGATACGACTGCCGTCCACGTGGTCGTGGGTTCAAATCCCAAAGATAATTCAGTCCTGAGGCCTGGATGTTCTTTGTGTCCGTCTGTCTAGCCAATCTAGTGTGTGAGTTGTCTTAAATATACATAAATTGTTATGTGCTTCTCTTCAGTTCTGTAAATTTCTTTGAATCCGCAAGGAATTTCAGCCGAAAACGAAGTTTTTTTTAGCACTAACTGTATAAGAAAGCCATTGAAACAACGTCTCTACACAGTTGCTGCAATCATGAATAGATTGAAAATTTATTCCTAATTTGATAGACTCGACTCAATTTTCTCGACTCTCGATTCTCAAGAACTCAATTTTACAAGATGACTGAAGTCTAGAGAGTCTTTTATAGATAACGCTCGAATCGTTGTTACAAGTGAGTTGTGTTCGCGCTGTTTTCATTTTGGAGTTCCTTTTTAAATACTTCAATAAATGTTTATTTTGTGGAATATATTATATTCCTAATCGGAAGAGTATTATGAAAAATAAAAGCGTTATTAAATCGAGAAAACTGTTAATTTGTTTTGAACTAAGCAGAAGACATAAGTACCTAAGTCTTTTAAGACTCGAGTTCTGTTTTAGAGCTCGACTCTAAAATAAATGGCTGAAGCACGATCTGACTCGAGACTCCGAGTTCAGTTAGTCCCCTGAGTCTTGTAAAATTGAGTCGAGTCTATCAAATTAGGACTAAAAGAATTTACTTTACATCACTGACACAACCGATCTAGAACATCCAGTAAGTAGTGAGAGATGCCGTTCAAGGGCCGCTATGAGTATTCCATTCTGGAGCGAATCTGAGTTTTGACAAGAGACATAACTGCTCCGGCGTGAGATACCTCACCCCTATTCAAGATCCCAAGTTTTCGAGAAAGACTTAGATGCCCTCGATGTAATTAAGTAGGTACTCTGATTAAGATAGTGTCTTATGTCAATACTTAACCCGCACGCCTAATGTGATAGGATAGGCAAGAATCCAGAGGAGAAGGAAACGGCAGGAATGCACTTTTGCCGTAAAAGCACAAGCTTGAGTTTTTTGGCGTTGAACTTAAGTTTACGGCCCCAATGAAAGAGAATATTACCGCTGATGACTTGTAGGTATATTATTGAAATATTATAGGTAAATATTGTTCTGTGGCATAGTTCTTGTAGTCAAAAGCTGTTTCGCAAAGGTCCAGAATTCAATTCAGCGTTAGACTGACCAAACATTTGGTGTGTAGGCGTTCTTCGGGTGTCGATGCCGCGCGCGCGCTCACGCAGCTTGGAAGCCGCGCACTTTTTTGCACTTTTTTTGAATCCATGGACTTAGAAGAAAAGAAATGTGTCTAAAAATTAGTTTGAATTTGTGTACGATTGTGTATGTATGAATAAAATTAGTGTATGCATAAACTTCGGAGATATTCAAGTTTCCGCTGCGCGAACGTTTGGCCATTTGCTAGTTTTCATATAAAGCGCTTATATAGAGAGCTGTAGATTTTTACATACGTTGTTTTGAATTTGTTTACATGAGCGCATAAAACAGATTTAGAAAAAAGCGTAGGCTTTAAAAGATAAAAGTATAAACGTAAAATACGCTTATTAGGTCCTAGTTCGTATAGTATGCACTTTGGGGTTAAGATTTTTTATACAAACCTTATAAGTGTCTGCAACATGTTGCCAAGTATCAGTGATTTTCCGTTAGTAATTAAAAAGTTATAGGACTTTCAGCATAAACAGAGCACTGTTTACAAAGCAGTCAAATAGCACGATGTTCTGAAAGTTCTATAAGGAATTGCATTGTAAGATGTATTCCAATTATCAGTGTAATAATTCAACTACGCACATGCAAAATTTCATCTCATTAAATTCAGTAATTAAAGAGAAATAATTAAAATACTGACAGAGCTTTGAAAACCTACATAACCCGACCACGTTCGGATGGTTATAAAAAAGCGGCCGTGCCATATATTTAGGTACCATTTTAACATTTACAGTATAATACCGGTTTTGAATTGGTACTGGTGATAACACAATTAATTGTTGTTTCGATATAATCTAGGTAGGTATATTATTTATGACAAATAAAAATCATACAGCTAATATTTACTGAATATTCCACGGATTAGGATTCTAATTATAGACCTTAGGTAAATTAAATAACTACCACGTGTATAGGTTGTCTATAAAGTCAAGAAATTAAAGTTTGAGGAACTAAATTGTTCATGTGTCTGGCAACACTGAAATTAAAAATAGACTTGTACATGAGTTGTCATCGAGTAGAAGTTGCGGAACGGTTTTTATTTTGTGATTTTTTTAGGTTCATTAATCTACAATAAACTAATACTGACTTACGAAGAACAACATAAAGAATGAGTGGAGTAAATCAAAGTGGCACGTGGGAAGTGATTTTTAAAGTTCTTTATCGATGTTTGACGGAACACGAAGCTGCTCAAATTTTATGTGATTTGGATGATATTTATGGACGAACTGCAACTTTGATGGGTATGTAATCGTGTTACTGTGTTTTGTAATCTGTCTCAAGTAATATATTCACTCAATTTGCGATTTAGAGACCAAAAACAGGCATTGCGTACATAGCATAGTTTTAGGTAAGATTGTCATTGAAAGTAAGAAATATTGTAGTACGACCTATTCTGTTGATACATTATCAGTTGCATTAGTATAATTCAATCAAGATTTATCCCAATTTTGAATTTGAATTAATTGCTTTATGTCTATATTACGGTTAATAACTAATTATTATCCAAAATTTGATATGTAAAACTGAGTTCTCAAATCAATCCATACTAATATTATAAATGCGAAAGTAACTCTGTCTGTCTGTCTGTCTGTTACTCTTTC
The DNA here is from genome assembly GCA_905475405.1 of Schrankia costaestrigalis. Classification (NCBI taxonomy): domain Eukaryota; kingdom Metazoa; phylum Arthropoda; class Insecta; order Lepidoptera; family Erebidae; genus Schrankia; species Schrankia costaestrigalis. The sequence goes on from FR997827.1 coordinate 11,095,740, forward strand.
ACGCCTAAACGGCTGAACGGATTTCGATGAAATTTGGTACAGACCACAGATATCTGAACAAAGGAGATGTGCCCTGATTGTCATTTTGTATGGAAACCTAATGTCGTCAGTTTTTTTAACACACACAGCAATAGAATATACGAATAGAGTACTGTTCTCAGTTACATCTAGATTATCAATGAACGCAATTACTCTGTCTCGTTTCTCCTTGAAATATCTCCCTTACACGGTGTCACAGCGAACCAATCAGCGCTACTATATTTAAACAAATATGTAAAACAAACTAAAATAAATTTAGATAGAAGAACTACTACAATTTAAAACTACTACATGTAAAAAAATTAAATTTATGCTAGGCGTTGACCTTATCGATAGATGATTAATAAAATATATCGATAGACAAGCCTTACACTTATTTTATTAAAAAATAAATACTTACTTATAAATATAAATAATAATTACTTTTATATAAATATGTATAATGTAATAATATATAATTGTACAATACTTTTGTAAAATAATATTCACGACAGTGTGTATAAGATCGTACATGTCGTGAAACAAATTAATCCGTGAACTGATGTCGTAATATCGCAGGTTAAAGGAACTCAAGCGTCATACTTCTTTTGCGTCCTTATTGTCGCAGCAGTTTGTAACATTTTGACTGTTGTCATACAAAATTAACGCACCTGTGAGGGAGAGCTAGCGATAATTTAGCCACAGTCGGTAAAGCCTAGCCGACTTTAAACCACGACTTTTGACGAAAAGCTGTGTGTGCTAATAAAATATGAGCTTTTAAAAAAACTTTTAAAACCACTCTAATGATCATTTTAAACCTTTATGTTCTAGAGTACTTACGCCACCTTTGATTTAGGATATTATTTGAACATTGTAATACTTATATTGAAATTACATAATTTAACATTTAAAAAAAAAAATTTTTTCATTTAACTTAATAAAACTTTTACAATTTAAAATTCCTTCAATACACGACTTTTTATCGAAAACGATAGATAGTCGTAGTCATGAACGGGTCGTCACTATCGTTTGGTTGTTAGAGCGATCACGGTTAGCAACCACTTGTCATACGTAATATCGTTGAGCGAATAGTTCATTGCTTCATATATTCATTGAATGACTAGTTTACACAACATTAGAGAAGCAATGTATATGTTACAAAAATATTATAGTACTTAATTATCCGAATATGAAAATAACATAGTGAGGACATCGAAAATTATTTTTTCATGATTTTAGAGGTAAATACAATAAAATACATGTACTAAGATATGGTAAGTGATTCCATTATTAATAAAGTTTTTTTTATTGCTCTTTTTTTTACAGGCAACCACTGAACAACTCGGCATTTTATATGTTATCCCGGTCGTTGTCAAAACACAGCTAAACCTAGGTGACAGCCATTTTTAGCTATATAATCGTTCTAATCATATTGCTTTGACAAGAAAACCCCGTTATACCATTTCTCCTTTTATTTAGATTTCTGTGGTACAGACAATCTTTAGACCCTGAGAAAGAACATAGGCTACTTTTTATTAGCAATCATATTATATTTTGCTTTCATAGAATTTTGGCGGGAAAGCTGTGTCACGTGACCTGTGACGTCATAGGTCACGTGACCTGTGACGTCATAGGTCACGTGACCCGTGATGTCATAGAATTTTGACAGATGAGTCGTGACGTCACAGAATTTTAGCGGGAAAATATTTTTTGACAGTTGAGTCGTGACGTCATTGAATTTTTGACAGATGAGTCGTGACGTCACAGAATTTTTGACAGATGATTTGTGACGTCATATTATTTTGGCGGGAAAATATTTGATACCTCTGTCACTTTTGACAGCTGTCAATTTTGACAGATAGGCGTGACGTCATAGAATTTTTGACAGATGAGTCGTGACGTCACAGAATTTTGGCAGGAAAATATATTTTAACAGCTAAGTCGTGACGTCATTGAATTTTGGCGGGAAAAATAGTATTTAAACAGCTGAATCCTGACGTTATCACAATTTGGCGGGAAAATAAATAGGTTTGTACAGGACCCTCGGTGCGCGAGTCAGACTCGCACTTGACCGGTTTTTTAGCTGTGGGTCTGATATATCTAGAGAGCTTAAATTCGTAATTGTCAACTTATTTCATCATAACAGCCCATTAATGTCCCACTACAGGGACGGGCCTCCTTCCTTGACGGAGGGATACTTGGCCTACTAATACCACGCTTGCAGACGGATTGGTATAGGGTTTAATTTCAAGGTTTCTTTCTTTTTATTTAGTGAAGATAATATTCACCTTATTTGTTAGGCACTAAAGTGACACACCTTTGCTTATCCTATCCTACTAATATTATAAATGCAAGTTGATGTTGTTACCCTTTCATGCAAAAACTACTAAATAGATTTTGATGAAATTTGGAATATAGGTAGTTTATGGTGTAAAATAACAATTAAGCGGGTAATACCACGGGCATCAGCTAGTTGGTTATAAGTGAATATTTGCTAATAACACACCGGAGCATTTTTTTATCTGAGGATAAAGAACAATGAGACATACTATTAACCAAAATGTAAGTAGCCAAAAATACTTCGATGTAAGTACTATAGTGTGACCACAGGAGCTGTGCACCCCCTGAGGTATGCGCGGCGAGGTGGGGGACGAAGAAAAAATAGGTGTCCGTTATGGTAGCGGGCACGTGATAGTTCTGATAGAAAGGGAACTTTTCATTTGAAAAATTCTTTATGTAAAAATAATGCGTGAAATTCTGACTAAATTAGTGTAGGTAAATGCTTTATGCGAATTCACAGTGGAATATGTCAAAAATCCATGTTAATTTATGTTCATAGTACTGGTACCTACAGATAATATGCTCACAAGTGATTTGAATATCTCGAGAACTACAAAACATAGGTACAGTAATTCTGTTAATACAGTAGAAATGTAACCCTGAAATAACGCCTGTGTAACACTTTATTTCAATACAAAATTCAATATTATCGGAGATATTAACGGTTCTTAGGGGCCGAGCTGGAGTTATTTCATTACGCCATAATATTAAAACTACAACAACTATTTTTTTTTAAATGTAGGTACAGTCTGTCTATAAAGTCCTAACAAAAAATTAGGGTGCCACTGTGCTACACGTAGCAACCATATTTAGTCTGACAAAATAGTTTTCAAAACAATTATGTTCAAATAACACTACATTATTAGAGCACTTATAATACTAAGGCATTTCTTGTAGGTAAGCCTATTGCATTTAAAGTTTTGCGTAGAACTTCAAGACTACAATTAAAATCCATCTCAGTTCTAGCTATCATCTGCAATTTTCTGAGGGTTGGAACTCGAAATTTTACAAAAGTTATGTAAATTGAACATTTGATCTACAATAAATTAAGGCATAACTAGAAACAAAATACAGGTAAAAGAAGAAAAATGTTATAGTTTCCAGCTTTTCATTATTTTTAAATCTGTTATTTTTAAATTTAATAATTCTAATGGAATGGAAAGAGTAACTACAATACCTAACTAAAATTTATTCAGTGTTAAATATTAACCAACAAGATATCATTTAACATGGATTCACTAAGAGGTAAATGATATAAAATTTAATAAAATATTGCAATTAATTATTTTTTGTAGACAGACCAGTCGATGCGAAAGTGACATAGTATAGTTATCAATATCAACCGTAATTTAGACATAAAGCAATTAATTCAAATTCAAATTGGGATAAATCTTGACTGAATTATACTAATGCAACTGATAATGTATCAACAGAAATGGTCGTACTACGATTTTTCTTACTTACAATGAATATCTAACCTAAAAATGTGCTATGTACACAATGCCTGTTTTTGGTCTCTAGATTTCAAATGAAGTGAGTTTATTACTTGAGACAGATTACGAAAAACAGTAACACGATTACATACCCATCAAAGTTGCAGTTCGCCCATAAACATCATCCAAATCGCATAAAAGTTGACCAGAATCGTGCTCCGCTAAACATCGCCTTATAACTTTAAAAATCACTTCCCGCGTGCCACTTTGATTTACTCTACTCATTGTTTACATTGTTCTTCGTAAGTCAGTATTAGTTTATTGTAGATTAATAAACTAATAAAAATCACAAATTTGACGACTTTATAGACATGTCTGTAATATATTACACTTACTTAGTTGATCACAATGTAACCCAAATATACTCATATTTTTTTAAAAATATGCAGGTGATAAATAAGAACTCACCCCTTACTCATAAAAGCCTCTTAAATTTAATCACTGTTTAGCGAGATTATTATTTGTAAAATCAAACTTATACTAAACAAAACCGTAAGAATTTAAGGTAATCAATTAACTTAAATTTAAGAGGCGTTTATAAGTAAGGGGGTAATCTGTATAAAGTAATTCTTAGGAATACTGTAGTGTTAACGATTTCTAATTCCTCATCATTAATCTTAACAATTGCGTTTTTTTTTATTTTTATTTATGCAGAGTTTTTTGGCATAGTAACCAACTCGATATAGCTCTTGTGTATGCTACCATAACGGACACCTACCTGCTGTCACGAGTTTTGACGGCAATGTCATAACAATTCGAACATTATATTTTTCTTTAAGAATTTCATGTTCTTAGAGTATTTGATACATTCCGCTAGATGTCATTTTTCTCAAAGTTACATTATAAAAACACAAATAATGTTCCTATTTACGCTAAAAACCATACAACAATGTAAATACTTTCTTGGAGTTTTTAAAAAAACTGTCTTTTAATAGAAAACTGCTACAGCCGCTCGTGCAGCGACTAGTACCAGCCAAATAACTTAAGTATATTGCGTCAGATGTCGCTAGTAGCTACATCATAGACTGTTTATTCTATACCAGTATTTATCATGTACTCTATAATGTCCACCCCCCTCTCGCCGCGCGCATACCTCAGGAGGTGCACAGCTCCTGTGGTCACACTATACCGTGACCAGTGTGGGAGCCGGGGGTTAGTAAGGATGAATAAAAACACAAAATGAGATTACACGTTTATTTTGCATAATATGCATGATTTTCTTCTTTTACATTTTGTTGCTAAGCTAGACTCGATTACAATGGAATAATATAGTTAATCGGTTTAATACTATTACTTCAGTATGGGGTGTACCTACACATATAGTTAGTTCTATGCACATATCTAAACGCATAAGGGTTGGTAGCGTGATGGGCCTGCGTGCCCATTAATTCTTTCAATATTTACATCAAGAATACGTTTCTACAAGTAGTACACTTAGCAGTTCTTGGACACAGCATTCTTATTGAATAATAAAAACATACACGAGAAAATAAAACTTAAATTGTTTTTTTACTACGAAAGTAGTTTTAAAATAAATTTCACTGTTTTTATAACCATATAAAAAAAAATGTGTATTAATAGGCTTGTTAGCAATGTGTCATTAACCCAGGTGGTTATGGTTCTTTCTGAAGTATTACTTTGTATATTTATTTCATGCTTTGACTATCATAAATCAAGTGTCAGAACATCAAATTAACATTAAAGTAGGTATGTGCAACAACGTTTACGTATTCATTGCCATATTGAAACACTTCTGCAGAATATGAATAACACAGTTAAAAATATTTCTAATAATATATCTGTTAAACTTTTAAGTATTATTTATACTAGCCTAATAAAGAGATTGAACTTACGGAGTTTCTATACCAACATTTATTTTCTCAAACAAGCCTATTACTACAAAAATCATCACGAAGATTAAATTCGTGGTTCAAACGTAATTCCATCTTTATACTAGAACCGATCTTCATTATCTTGGATATCCATTACATTTTTTTAAATTCTTAAGTGCCAGTACTTATTCACTGTTCTTAGGCTCGCATTACAGAACTTTATTCAAGGATTAAAGTTTTGAAACAAACTTTAATTTTTGAATGCTATGAAAATACCGTTGCTCAGGTCTGAGCAATGATGATTCGGGTTTGTAATTCAGGGCGACCAATTTTCAAACAATCAGTAATCATAATACTTGAGAGTACGATAAACATTGCTTTATGTGATCCAAGGTTGTGTTCAGCTTTTATATAATAAGTCGAATTGTCTACTCGAGAAGTAGTACTCAAGTAGCAATCATTCAAACACAGTTTAAGCGACGCTTGAGTAATATTTTCTAATACGAGCCTTAGTAGATAATACGAGATATATAACAAATTAGTAGATTGACATAAAAGAACTTTCGTTACATTAAACGTTATTCTTATAACAAAAAAAATATAAGGAATAATAACAATGTTTTTTTTAACAAATATAATATCTTTACCTTTTGCTTTCACAAATTGTTCACAACAGCATACATACACACATGTACATGTGATAAACATTTACTTTACCATGTGAGTATTGTGCTCATGTGATAAAGTAAACGCGTACCTGACATTTAGTATACATATTAGTAGGCAGTTACTACAGATACAGATAAAACTATAAGTAGTTGACACTTAGTATATTATGTTTTCTTAGAGTGTAGAATTTATTTAATATTTGAATAGGTAGAGATTTATTACAAGTAATACTGCCTATAAACTTAAGATGTTAACATAAATTAATAAGTGAAAGTATCACATAACGATAAAATGGTAGTATGGGGAATAAATTAAAGGTCTTTTAAAATGAGTACTGAAAACACGACATAACAAATGTTACATTATTATAACAAAATACTAACTAAGTATATCAAGATGTAACAAAACATTCTTAGTTAAATACCGTACAATAATGATGAGTTCTATTCGCTGGTATTTACTGCAGGATAAGAAGTACCGAAGTATTGTCACTCAACCTGCCTTAACTACCTAGGATTCATTTAATTTCCGAATATTATTTTAGTTTCACATGAGTTGATAAATATCAAACTGTAGAACAGAATAAAATAACTCTATTAATATTAATTATTAGTTTCACTTACAATATGAAAAAACAGAATGCTGCACTGGGATTAAAAAGAGGTAATTTTTTGTAAATGGTTTACTGTTATTCAGTTTAATTTCCTAATACTGTCATCATACTTAATGTATGATATTAAAATATAACTCATGTGATTCTAATATTCTCAGAATTTATTTTATTAAAGTTTCACTAGGAAAATTTACTGGTAGTTTTAGTAATAAAATGTACCACCAAATAAGATTATCCTTCCTTGATGTTAAAGTATAACAACATTAAACTGATGATTTAAGATATCACCACTTATGGTACAGATCGCGTCAAACTTCTAGTCCGCTCTGAACACAGTGCGAACCGCGTCGCAGTAACAAAATATAGGTATGAGCGGGAAGAGGTAGGAGGCGGCGACGTCAGGGCTCACTCCACTTCACCGGCCCCGAACTTTGCCTGTGCGTGCGTGTTGGTGTGCGTTCAGAGATCTTACGAATAGCACACACGCTTCTTTTTAGTAGCGAAGTACAGACACGCGCAGAGCTGTTATGATTTTGTTGTTACTGTTAACTTTTAGTTGTCTATTTTATTTATGGAATTATAAATGAAACGAAATTATAATAAGAGTGACCGATAGCGAATCGAAATCGGCGAGCGACGATGAGAGTGAAGGTATCGACTCTAAACGTAAATCAGATAGTGGTTATGATGACAGTGAAGTCATGCCTTGTTCCAGAAACTCAACAATATCACTATCAAACAATATCGCAGGTGTTAAACAGTTATAAACTATAAAATAAAATTATATTGTATTAAAAACTGTGTCCTACTCATACGTCTATTCAAATAACAAACACAGTATAATTTTTATAATTTAAAGCCTAACAAGAAATAAACAAATTCAAATAAAGACCTTTTGACATTTATCTACCAATTTTCTAGTGCAAAAATAGTTCAGTCATGGTGGAAGTTTTGTATTTCACAACAACTTAATTTATGCGTGACTACACCTGCGCAAAGCAACTTCAGAATGGGCTAGATGTTTGGCGCGATCTGTAAGTAATTTTATTTTCATTTTGTGTAAATAACTATGTTCTACAAGTAGGTTGATAAATGACTTAGGTGATATGAATATTTTGCTCACATCATTCATTACTTTGATCGGTAACATGTAAACCGTGGAATTTGCTTGACTCATTATCAAAACGTAACAAAACGACTTTATCTGTTGTTTTTACACTAAGCTGTAAAGCTGTTTGTCTCACTACTGTGCTTTGAGCACAAATATTTATTTTAATTCAAACAAGACCACTACCTACTTCACTAACAATTATTAATATATAAAAATAATGAGTATATTTTAACAGCCTTAGTCAAATGATGTAAAGACATTTATTGCTTTAAAACAAATAACATAACACTAGGGTAAAAATGATGTGCACATTTACAATAACGAATGTAGTAGTGGACGAATTTATACCAAATAATTGAAGACTCCATTTCCATATAACTTTGCCAAATGTAAGTAATGTAACTTTTACTCAGTCGTCAGTCTTTGTTCCTTGCGAAGTAATTTGTCTTGTCATTCAGTCTGTTATAATTCTCTCTCATGTCAATAAAGTCTCAGTATTTGACAAGTCACATTCACGAAGATCACTTTGTTACACCTTGTTCATAAAAGAGCAAACTTAACATAAACATAACTTAAAACAGATGTGTCTATAAATTAAGAGGACGCAAGACGAGCTCTGCCTTCAGCAACTAATTGTTTGTTTAAATAAATATCTTCATCTGTGGACGTATCAATAAGATCAAGTGTTACCAGTGGTTCATTAGGATTTAATGGATCCTTTCCGACGTCTTTGCAAATCCCGACAAACTGCTGTTCCACGCACAGCTCTTGGAATCTAATGCAATCTTCCACTGTCCAGTCTTTGTGAAGCGGCCACACATCTAAAGAAAAATAATTATGAAAATATATAATGATGAAAAGTAAAAAATGTGCAATAATTACCGTTTAAGGTAAGCTAAGAAATACAGCTAATATTAAGATGTGTGAAGTGAATTGAATTGATGCGTCATAAAAAAAGACACACTTATCATACAGTTCAAAAGATGACAAAATCCCTGGCGGGCAAGTAACAAAACAAAATATTATTCTCACCATATAGACGTGCTTTTATAGCTTGCGGTGGTAAAGAACGAGCTAGGGGAGCTGCCGCCGGTACAGGTCTTAGCGCCTTTATTGCAAATAGAGCCAAGTCGCCATAATCACAGAAATATACAGATACCATTTCAGTCGAAACTGTTCCGGCAATAGTAACCCTGAAAAAAATAATAAACATTTTTTTTAATTGACTGATATTATTTAGGAATTAAAAAATAAGGTATTTTTCAGATATAGGCCAAACAGAAAACATATCACAATTGTGTTGTCTGAACACAACATGGTAGGTAGGTTTTTAAAGGTCCCCACAAAATAACACCACTGAAAGGTTTGCAGGAGTTACGTTTTATGGTAAAATATTGTTAAATTTAATAATGTTAAAATGTGATTTTAATAATTGTATTTTCTAATAAAGTTTAATTACATACCTGTACCATGAGGAATCTTTTTCATAATACACAGTATATAGTTCCCCACTAACAGGATTAGTAGGCGCCTCTGATTCCGACAATTTAGGACATTCCGTTTGTAGAGTTTGCATCATCGCCTGAAGAGTAGCTCGTGTACTATTTGGTTGAACCTACGAAATGTCAAAAGAAATTAACCACTAAGTTTAAAAATAGGTTCTGACAAACACTACAGTTCAGGTTAAAAACAAAATAAACCCATTTTTTATATTCATAATGTGGGGATTTTAAGCTAAAACATTTACGATTTTTTTTGTTTAATATAAAATAAGTTAAAGTCTGTCAATAGCGTAAACTAGCTAACAGTTAACGCATATGTGGCTGGTAAGACGATAACGATCATAAAGGAGTCAGTCTAGATTTCATATACCTTTTGGGTCCTTTCACACAGACCTGCTCGGAGAGCATCAGCGCGCATTTTTCTATTCACACAGAATGGACCGTAGACGCTTGGAGCGGAGCCGACTATTTCACATAGACCGGCTGCGGCTTTTTCGGGCGAGAAAGAGCATGCGATCGGAGCCGACCGGCTGCGCGAACGAGAAAAGTACGCGATCGGAGCCGACCTCTTCTTATTATTTCACACCAAGCGCATTCGAGTATTCTTAATGACATAAGCAGTGCAGATGCAAAACTTATCCTTACTACAAATACTAAAATCTCTGTTTTCAACGTGATAAGAATTTGCTCTCCTCTCCGAGCCGGTCTGTGTGAAAGGACCCTTTTGGTCATAGCATTGACAATTACAGATATTTAAATATTTTAATGTTGTAAAATAATAGGTCGGGGAAAAAGTCTTTTCGCATAACGTAGGTATAAACTTATTATAAAATTTCTTTGACTGTACTACTTGTGTCTGGCTGGTTTTGGTAACATTATAAAGAAAAGAAAAAAATAAAAAAAAAGTTGTTTCCCGCTATTTTTCATTTGTTTTTCTCTCCGTAAAAATGAGTGAATCTAATGAAGAAATTCGATACATTTTAAAATTTTATTATAAAAAAGGCAAAAATGCAACTCAAGCAGTAAAAAAAAATTTGTGATGTTTATAGACCTGATGCAGTGTCAGTAAGAGTAGCACAAATTTGGTTCAAACGTTTTCAGTCCCGAAATTTTGATGTTAAAGATGCACCTCGCTCTGGTCGCCCTGTTACGAATAAAATGGACGCCATTTTTGAAAGAGTGGAGCAAGATCGGCATATTAGTAGTTACGATGTAGCTGAAGAACTGGGAATTGACCACAAAACAGTTTTGACCCATTTGAAGAAAGCTGGTTATACAAAAAAGCTCGATATTTGAGTGCCACACGAGCTCACTCAAAGAAACTTAATGAACCGTGTACTCATTTGCGATTCATTATTGAGACGTAATGAAACCGAGCCGTTTTTGAAGAGATTGATAACTGGCGATGAAAAGTGGATCACGTACGACAAGAACGTGCGAAAAAGGTCGTGGTCGAAAGTTGGCCAGGCTTCACAGACTGTGGCCAAACCTGGCCTAACACGAAATAAGGTGATGCTGTGTGTATGGTGGGATTGGAAGGGCATTGTTCATTATGAGCTTTTACCGCCCGGCAAAACCTTCGATTCTGATCTTTACTGCCAGCAACTGATGAGATTAAAGGAAGCAGTCGAGAGAAAACGGTCGGAATTGATCAACAGGAAGGGTGTGGTCTTTTATCACGATAACGCTAGACCACACACATCTTTAGCCACTCAGCAAAAATGAAGAGAGTTCGACTGGGAGGTCCTAGTGCATCCACCATATAGCCCTGACCTTGCACCTTCAGATTTTCACCTGTATTGGTCTCTTCGGAATTCTTTAGGTTCTGTAAGGTTGACCTCAAGAGAGGACTGCCAAAACTATTTGTCCCGTTTTTTTGATCAGAAGTCCCAAAGTTTCTACAGTAACGGGATAATGTCTCTGCCCACAAAATGGCAGAAAGTTGTTCAACAAAACGGTACATATATATTGTAAATAAATGTAAATAAACTTTGAAAAAAATGTCTTGGATTTTCATACAAAAATACGAAAAGACTTTTTCCCCAACCTAATATTAGTAACTCACCACGAAGTTCCATGGGTTAGCTGCCATAGCGATATAAACATCGAAACATTTCCCGGGTAAAGGTAACAATGGTGAAGGAAGCGAATTTCTATCGTCCGTTGTTATTGAGGATGTCTTGAATATGCGTTCTTTTTTCTTATGCAGTTGTGCTACATGGTTGGTAGGCTCCTTATCATCTTCCTTTGGTTTGCCACTAAAATAGATTATAGTTTTAAAACACTGATAAAACAAAACCATAAACCCGAAACCAATCATTAGGACTAAAAATTCCTCAATAATAGACCATGGTCAATTCGGTTAATGCGATACATTGTAATGTAGGCCCTCCCTCACATTTGGTGTCGGCCATTCTCGGGCGTTTGAGCGACGCTGAAGTTCAAGTTTTTTTAGTGACTGACTGACAAAAAAGCGGCTAGCGTGGATAGCTGTCGAAGGGAGTAAGATCGAGACGCGAACGCCAATAAACCATTAGTCAAGACTCGAAAATTTAAACGTATAATAATAAATCTAAAGTCCGTGTGGTGACGGAGTAAGAATACAATATGTCACCACCCCATCTCATCCCATGGGTGTCGTAAAAACCGACCAAGGGACTATCCGTGAATATTATCTTTACGAATTAAAAGAAGGAAAACTTGAAATTAAACCCTATACCAATCCGTCTGGCCAGCGTGGTATTAGTAGGCCAATTATCCCTCTGTCATGGGAGGAGGCCCATCCCTGCAGTGGGAGATTAGTTGGCTGTTATGATGATGATAATAATAAATATGTAGTAGGACGTACTGTTGCAGTTCATACTCCATGATGAGCGAGTTGTTGACGGAGACGAGTATGTTCTGTGGTCCGGTGCGCACGAACAGTTCGACGCTGGGCACGTGCGGCGAGTGCGGCGAGTGCGGCGCGGCGGGCGGGTCGTGCAGCGCGCGGCACAGCACGCTCGCGCCCAGCACCAGCGCGCGCAGGCGCGACACCATGCAGCCCGCCGCGCGCTCCGCCGGGCCCAGCCGCGCCTGCACCGCCTGGATACACACACATTTACATTGCAAAACACTTCACAGATGCAAGATTGTTTCCTTGGTAATGATGTTTATCGAGCGAAGAGAAGTATGTTTACACAAGTTGGATAATTAGAACACAATTGCATTCAAAAGTTAACCTACTCTGCAAAAAAGCCTTGCCAGAAAAAGGGTAGCATGGAGAGCACACTTATATGTATAGGCCGAACGACAGCCGTAAAGGGCTGAAACAAGCAGAATTTTTCATCTAGTAAACGTAAGTTTCCGTGTCCAGTTCGACCGCGCGGCCATAGCGTTTTTTTTTAAAAAAAACCATGTCAATTTTTTGTAAAAATTTGTAGAAGTTGATTCCCAAAACCATAAATTTGTCAAAGATACGGTTAAAAAGTTATAAGGGTTTAAACATGGCCGCGCCATTGAAACGCGGCGAACCGCGCGGCCACTGAGATCTTTAAAACTAAGCCTTGTAGAGACCTGAAATTTACGCAAATGCAAGATTTAATTTGTAAAAAATTTGTAAAAATATAAAAAAAATACTCAGGTTTATAGTTTAAGAGCTATAACACTAAAACCGAATGGCCGCGCCATTGAAACGGTGGAGAAAACGCTATCGCCTGTATCTCGCTGAAAAAAAATCGCAGAGGTGTGTAGTTTATTGTAATTACCCAGATTTGAATTTGTCGAAACTAGGAAAAATACAACAAAAATTCCTAGGTTTATATTTCAGGAGCTATAAGACTAAAACGATATGGCCACGCCATCGAAACGGTGAATAAAACGTTATTTCGCCTGTATCTCGCTGAAAAAGCATCGCAGAGGTCTGGAGTTTTTTGTAATACCTAGATTTTAATTTGTCAAAACTAGTAAAAATACAATAAAAATTCTTAAGGTTATATTTCAGAAGCTGTAGAACATTATCAGTATGTGGTGCGATAGGGTGACCATGTCTTATTGTTTACAGAATACTTTCTACTTATTGTTACAGAAATTATAATTCAAGGATTCTAAATAAAATTAAAATGAAACCATAAATATAAAAACAATTATGTTTATTGCTTGAAAAGTCAATAATACAGTTACAGTCCGCGTGGACTTACGAAAAACTAGCCCTAAGATTGGTTTAAATGACGCAACTCCGCCCCTAAGCTATGTGATTAGTAATGCACACTATTGCATCTCACACGCGCCACCCCCGCGCGCCTCCGCAGGTCAGTGCGACGCGTACAGCCGTTAGTACTTATTATTCTGTGGTACAGCGACGTAAGCGTAAGAGTTTCGTTATCAGTGTGTCGTTGTGATGTTAACACGATAAAAAAGTGATCTACTGATTATTAAAATGTTCAGTTCGTGTGTAATTACGATTAAGTGTTGTACTGTGGTGTAACGTCAGTTCGGTAAATTATGTAAACAATTCAGCAGAAGTGATTAAGGTATGTTGCATTTAAATATTTTATGATTATGTTAGAGCTCTCTCTTTATTTGTATGGATGACCGTGTAGTTAAGATATTTTACTATGAAATATTTACAATCTTATGTATATGAACTTATATGAAATACTAAAAACTATCTAATAACTAACAAAAATAATAATAATATATAATGTTTGCCCTGCAGTGGGACAATAATAGGCTGGATTATTATTATTTAATGTTTTATTAAATCATATAGGTAATTAGAACTTAACTTAGAACATTTGAAATGATTGTAAATCATTTTGATTCCACATTTTTAAATAAGTACAATCATAACTAGCAGGGATGTAGATATATGTTTTTACTTTAAGCGTAATATTATATGAATGGAAAAATTACTAAAAAAACTAAAGTCAATCATTTGAAAGATATACACTTCCAAAGTCGTAAAATGAGCCCCCCCCCCCCCCCGCCTCTAACTTTTGAAATAATAAAGTTGGAAAAAAAAATTGATGTAAATGTCAATAAAAACTTTCAATGAAAACTGGTTTGAACAAGATACAATCATAAGTTTTTGAGATATAGCACAATTTCAAAAACCGCACACGTTACTTTGTAATTCATACAAACACTATGAAAAACAAAGTTAAGAGCAAAACTTTGCTTGTTACTACGGAACACTTCATGGGCGAGTCCGACTCGTACTTCCCCAGTTTTTTTTTGTAACTCCACTGGTAAAATCTCTCTTCCTTTTCCTCTCACTCATTATTTTTTACAAAACCAGAAGTACAATATTATTATTATTTGTTGTATTACAATTTAAAAATACACCATTAAAATAAATAAAATAATTTCTGTAACAATAAGTAGAAAGTATTCTGTAAACAATAAGACATGGTCACCCTATCGCACCACATACTGATAATGTTCTACAGCTTCTGAAATATAACCTTAAGAATTTTTATTGTATTTTTACTAGTTTTGACAAATTAAAATCTAGGTATTACAAAAAACTCCAGACCTCTGCGATGCTTTTTCAGCGAGATACAGGCGAAATAACGTTTTATTCACCGTTTCGATGGCGTGGCCATATCGTTTTAGTCTTATAGCTCCTGAAATATAAACCTAGGAATTTTTGTTGTATTTTTCCTAGTTTCGACAAATTCAAATCTGGGTAATTACAATAAACTACACACCTCTGCGATTTTTTTTCAGCGAGATACAGGCGATAGCGTTTTCTCCACCGTTTCAATGGCGCGGCCATTCGGTTTTAGTGTTATAGCTCTTAAACTATAAACCTGAGTATTTTTTTTATATTTTTACAAATTTTTTACAAATTAAATCTTGCATTTGCGTAAATTTCAGGTCTCTACAAGGCTTAGTTTTAAAGATCTCAGTGGCCGCGCGGTTCGCCGCGTTTCAATGGCGCGGCCATGTTTAAACCCTTATAACTTTTTAACCGTATCTTTGACAAATTTATGGTTTTGGGAATCAACTTCTACAAATTTTTACAAAAAATTGACATGGTTTTTTTTAAAAAAAAACGCTATGGCCGCGCGGTCGAACTGGACACAAGTTTCCGACGAGTTTTAATAGCTTTATTTAATATATCCTAGCACCAAAACCTCGATTGCTTCAATTTATAAGTTGCTGACACTCAATTTTTTCTGTATTTTATTTATTCATAGTAAAAATAACGATAATTAATTTAGAAAACTTACCTGAGGAGGAAAGGCGTTGAGTGCCGGCGAGAACGTTTGCAGGGGTACAAGAGACGACAGAGGCGCTCGGAGAATAAGACCGCTGTCCACGAGCTGCGTCCGGACAGTGCCTTCGCCGTCAAGGGAGCTTATAATCGTGCAGCGCACCCTAATGAACAGTTAAACAAATACAGTACAATGAAACTATAAACAGGGTGTAAATTAGGCCTAGAATGTCCTATGGTATTTTTCAGCAAGCGAATAAGCCACATTTAAATTCGTTCGAGAGAAAAGACCGCAGAAGTGGTATCTAGCATTTTTAGTTCCTCTCTACTCGCCAAAATGATGGTATTCTAAACTTTGTCAGTTATCGATCGGATCGAGCTAGGCTTGACTATCAAATCGTTGAGCAATCAAGAGAGAGTTGGGCAGTACTGACCAGACGCCGGCGAGCGTGCGCACGATGTAGAGCGCGCCGGCGGCGGGCGGCGGCGCTTGCGGCGCGGGCGGCAGCGGGCGACGGTACGCGCCGCCCGTCAGCAGCGACAGCGCCGCGCGCACCGTGGCCTCGCCGCCCGCGCGGGACACCCACACGCGACCCTCCTCCGTCACGCAACCCACCTCCACCTCTGATGGTTTCTGTAACCAGTGTCATACATGCATTACATGTATGTACCTATGTAACCAGATATCTGAATATGATTCGCTAGAGTAGAGATCAGAAGAATATTAATGAACGGATAACGGATTGGATAGGAGAATCATTTGTGAATCACACAAACGATTGCCCTTCGTAAAATTCGAATTTACGATACGCACATAATATGTAATGAATAAAAAAGTGCAGTAACCTGTGATATGTTGAAAGCTCCGGCCGTACAGAAGTCGTGTATAATTTCCTTGTTGAGGTTGAGGTCTCGCTGCGTGGAGGTGTCGTAGAGCACGACGGCGACGGACGGGTCGTGCGGGTCGTGCCTGGGCCCGGGCGCCGCCACCAGCACCTCGCCGGGCAGGCGGCGCCGCACCAGCTCCGCGCCCACCCTGCTCGCCGCCAGCTCCTCCGCGCCGTCTAGCCGACATAGTATAGCCTGACCGACAACAAATTTGTATTAATTCCGATGAGTTTCTACATCTTTAAAATTACAATTATAACTTGACATCTTCTTAAGATTCAGCTTTTGTTTCGGTCAGTAACAGCATGTTCTCTAAAAAGACTTGACTGAAGGGGGTTAATCATAACGTGAGCGCCGGATACACTTAACGCGCTCGCTTCGACGCCTTAGGAACGCCGACGCGAAACGTGAAGGAAGGTTTAAATTTCTTATCAACTTTGTGTTCAAAATTAGCAACAAATTAGAAAAGTTTCTGATCAAGTTTCAGGAAATACAGAGTGATCAGTTTTAACATATTATGGTCAACACAGATATGAAAAAATGGTAACACACAAAATATATTTTGACTAACCTGTGCTGGTATTTTCCTAAACTGTGGTTCTAAAATTTTTATTTTTGATAAGCATACAACGTCATCATCTCCGTGGTCACCGAGAAAAACAGAAGCAGTGTCATCATCTTCAATGTCTAAAAGCTTAGCGCGTTGCCAACCACCATCTTCTAAATTAACAGCATACCTGTCAATTATTTGAAAAGATAGAACTTAATGGAGTTAGGTTAATTATTCAAAAGAAGAAAAACAATGGAAAAATCCAAAAGTAATTTAAGATGCCGACAAAAATAAAGTTTGTAAATGTGACATACCTAGGTAGGTATCTGCAAATTTTATGTTATATTTCTTAATAGTAAATATTTAGAATAACTTTAAACCCACTAGCTCGAATTTAAAACTATAACTTACCATGCGTTTATAATTAACATAGATTTGTCTACGTAAGTCCCAGAATATTCATAGTACTTAGACATGTCCGTCAAAAGCGCTTCGAAGACATCCTAAAAAGAGACATTTCATTTATCAATCAAATAACAATAACATTAAATGCAATTCATCTGTATTTTCACCAGTATTACTTTATAAGAGGAACAATAATAAAGAGCTTCTCAATTTATTTATCAAAATTTAATTACTTAACATCTAAATAGGTTATTCAGGGCAGTCCGAAGGTTCATTGACTGCGTTGTTCCAAGGTGTGAAGGATAAGCAGGTATAGCAATATCTTAGCGGCCATACAATCATTATTTGTTTAAATTAACAAAAATATTGTTATGGACAAAACAAGTCTTGACCTTACTTTTCCTTTGCAAACCCGTAAATTTATGCAATAAAGTGATGTCAATAAAATAACTTTAACTTACGCTATATTCGGCTCCTATAATTCTAAGCCATATTTCAATGGTTGAATTAGCTACAGTCACAAACACATTCCAGTAATCGTCATCTGGGAATTGTAATGGTGGTAGGTCACTATCTATAACCTCATCCAAGATCGTCGTTTCTATTGGTGTATGTACAACCTGCATAAAAGAAAAACATTATATTTAATAATAAGTTTTACAGCTTAACCAAAATATGCAATAACTTGCATTGTTATAGAGTATTTTATAGTGACTTATTAGCACATTTTTTTGCAGGTAGATAAAAGATGATAAAAATGATGTAATTAATCAATTAAATTAAGGAAAAATAAAACAAAATTTATACCTCTTTACAGGGAAGTAAAATCAAGTTATCGTTTACCACTCGATCTTTTTTTATTATTGGACAGTTCTCTATTAATTCTTGCCAATTGCTGGGCAAATTCTCACCATACTTTTCTCTGAAATAATAAAAATAATTAAGTTTTTTTTTAAACATTTTTAATTTAAGTATATCCAATTTACAACGTGCAAATGATATGACAGTATGAACCTACCTATACAAATGTGACACTGTGAATGCCCAAATACCGGCCTCATGTTCAGCAACAAGTTCACTAAGACAAATGATGGCATTAGTGCTTGAAGAAGTAGGAATACCGCCAAACTCTGAACTTTCTATGTCAGAAAGTAACTTTACAGCGGCTACTTCTTTCGCTAACTCTTCGGATGGCGATGAAGCAGGATACGACATTGCCGTATACGATGATCCTACCTACCAAGGAATAAACAGTATTTTTATATGCATAACAACATTATTAATAATACGTAATATACTATGTGTAAAGCTATTTATTTAGCACAACTACATCATCTAAATATAAAAGCTATCTTTTGCGAAATTGTAGTTAATCGAGTATGCTATTAATCTTTAAACAAATTGATTAAACTACATTCAAAAGATGCACGAGCATACAACAGAATAAATTTAATGTTTTTAATTTAATAATACGAAAAAAGGAAAAATACTAGATATCTACGCTTTATCTTAACTTATTATAGGGTTGAATAAAAATGTCCAATAATTAATCATCGCATTATAACAATTGATTTCAAAATCTAGCTTATTGAGTATTTACACTAATATTTGTATAGGTCTGGTATGGGTGTTTTCTCTATGTTTAATATTTATGTATGTATTAACAAAAAAAAATCTAATTAATATACATATAGGTATGTTTGTCTATTGTCTAATACCCATAGTACAAGCTTTACTTAGTTTGAAACTACATAGTGTTGTGTGAATGTGTGAGTAATATTATAAGAGAAAGGTTCTTGGATGAGTTGACAGAATTACTATTTTACACCAAAATAACATCTCTTTTTTTTTATTACAAAAGACACTAACTTTAACAACACAGTCATAGCTTCCTGGTCCACGTTTTGGCCCACTGTTATGCACCTTGTACACGGGTTCAGGTAGACCCAATTTTTTACAATACCACTCTAATTTAACAACATTTGATGTAGAATCTGGTGGTGGTTCCAAGTTATGTGCTGGAACTATATTAGATACAGGGCCACAACTCTCCTACAAAGATAAGAATGAGGATTACAAATTCATTAAATATAATATATAACAATTAATATATTATTATATATTATCATTTTATTAAATATATATTTTATTAAATAAAATGACAATACATGCTTACATAAAAGCCATATATAATTAAAATATTACTTTAACTATACATAAGTTTAACAGTAAATATTCCATAAACACAAAATTAAAATAATATCTTATAATTATAAAAGCAATATTTTACTTACCACACATTCATTATTAGCAGCAGGTAATTGTAAGGGGATCAAATCTGTGACTGTGTTTAGGCGGTCTCTTAAATTTGATAGACGTTGAGATGCCGAAACCTTCCCGGTTTGTTTAATGTCAACGTCACTGTTCGTGCGCAAAGGTTTTTTAAACTGTGAAAACAATTACAAGAATTTATTAAACTGTAGAACCTGTATACAACAATAGTTTTAATCCTTTTTAACTATAATTTAAGTTTTTGCACCTCTCCTGGATGCAAACGAAAGTATATTGAAGAACACTTTAAAATATAGCTAATTTGCCCCACCCACGGAACAACTTAAATTATTTTTAAGACCTATTATGATTCCTTATTCGATTTAATTATCAAAAACAAACCTTGTTGTTTTCATCATATAATTTAAGGTTATTTAAAAATTGGAACTTCCAGCCCCGGCCTCCCCTATGTTTTATTACATGATCATACACATAACCCGAAAATTGATATTTGGTAGCTCTATTGTCGGAAGCAGAATCAATTTAAAACTTAAGACTATAATATTAAAAGTATAAATTACCTCTTCTGTGTGAACATAAGACTCTCTCGTAGGTTGTGTTATCTGGTTAGAACCTCTATTTACTTTTTCTACATAGTCATTATTAGACCTCGTTGTTTGTTTAACATTCGTGTAAGTAGTTTTCGTTTCGTTCGATTTCGAATATTTGTTGCTCTGTTAATAAAAAATAATTAAATTTTTTGTTAATCAAATGATACCCTATGTCATGAAATTAAAAAAGGTTAAGTGTTTAAGGCTTTTTCTACCTTCTCAGAAGGAAATTAAAGTGTATTTTAATTAAATTCTGGTGCTAGTATGCAAATATGGTATTTTAAAATACTTGTAATGCTATAAACTAAGTATGTATTATGACAAATACTTTTGCAGTGAGACAGTTAAAACAAGAATTAATAACCTAATATTAATTGGTTAATAACCTAATATTAACATATAAAAAAAAGATTAAGTATGTCAAACTTTTTACCTAATATTTCCTTATCAAAGATCATTTAATATTCAGCTTTTTCTGGTTTAAAGCTATTCATATTTTTTTGCTAGTTTTTCTATACTTTCTAATATATTTCCATCTTATGGAATATTTTCACCATATCCTTTGATTAATCACTGTCAGTAGGTAATAACTGAATAACATACCAACTTTTGAATCAATATAAAACTTACCTTATGATAATTGTTGTTATATGGTGCACTTTCCTTTGCTCTGTAGTATTGATTAGAATACTGGTTGTAGCCACTGGAAGTGTAACCTGAAGTTGGTTTCCTCCATGATCCTTGTTTTTTCGGAAATCGATTCTATAAATTATTTCCATTTCATTAATTTTCCTATCACAGTTCTAATTTGATAGTTGAAGTTGAAAAGAAGAAAGACAATAAAAGAAATTGTTACTCAAAGCAGGACTCGAACCTGGGTCTCTGGACTATTGACCTTGACCGCTAGGCTACCAGAGTCTCTATCATGTTAAAAAATTAGACCATTGCTTTCTATGGAGCCATTAGCTATCGTAGTTACACCCATCTGTAACAACGCCCTCTAGATGCAACAGTCGTAAACTTTCAATGTTGCCATTGAAAAGTTTGTTAAAAATTTTGAATTCAATTACACATAAATTAACCTAATAAGCTTAGGTATAACTAAAAAAATTTAAAAAGAAAGAGACAATGGAAGATTTGAAACTCAAGACAGGACTTGAACCTGCATCTCTGGACTATACTATATGTCCATCACCTTGGGAATATGGAAATTGTATAACTTATTTCATTCATTTCATAGATTGTTACTTAGATCTAAATTAAAAATAGTTAAAAAACCACTTACTGGATAATTTAATCTTGGTATTGATTTTTTACTTGTTTTCTGACGAGCTACCATTGTAGCGATATGTTGAGTTTCCTGGCTAGCAATAGCATCCACATACCATTCTCCATTGTTTTGAGTAACCTTAAAACCAGGGACATCTAGGAACAGTTTCTCAAGGGTAGAGTAACCAAGCTTCTTAAACGGGATCCATTCTCCTTGCAGTTCTTTATAATCTCCTGTTAAATAAAAAAATGACACTATGTTGTTACTAAAATCATATGTGAATTACAATAAAAAAAACAAGCAGGATGATGTCAGATTATGTAATTTTCCATAAGTTAGTCTATATTGGCTAGAAAACAGCAAAAGTTTGAAGTTTTTTATTAACCATTGCAAATACTTACGATTGCATTGCTTTATGGTCAAAGCTCCCTTTACAGAAATAAGAGTAGCTCGCAATGCTTGCACAACTTGCTCTTTGTCAGCCATAGTTCAAAACTGTAATAATAAATGACAGACCATGTACAGGATAACAGTATTTTTTTGTAGAAACTTAATAAGTACATATTTATGTAATAATCTAAGAGTGCTTTATAACTTAGATAACCTTTTGAGTCAGTTTATTTGTTAAATTAAAGGCAACATATTATGTATGTAAATAGAAAGACCAGTGTCATTATAAACAGCATTAGGATGTAACAACATTAACTTGGCTTTAGCATAACATTATAATGGCCAATAAACTTCATTGATAAATTAACTACTCAACACAAAAAGAATTTAAAAAAATAAAGTGTGACCTAAAATTATCACATTTAACTATAAAAACTCTTCCATAACATCAAAATAAAGATGAAATATCAAACAGATATTATATTACAGCTTTAAGGATATCAACAAATATTTAAAATGGCACAAAGTAGATCATTATGAAATAGATGACAGTAATTCTTGATTTACTTAAAACTTGATACATGCAGTGTTAACAAAATAGAAAATGGCAATGTAATATTGTTAAACCATTAAAATGTCTAAAATTTTGAACCTCTCCAAAAAAATATATTTTATTTATTTTAAACATTATTCTGATCTCAAATATATTTTTATTATTGTTTACAATACAAAGAAAAAGGACAATGATATTTTTCTCTTATTTTGTAACTCACTACTACTTTGTATGTATTATCCTTGCACCACCCCAGTTAATAGTTAGACAATGCCTCAAGCATGCTCTTTTCTGGTCAGATAGTACTAAACGGTCATTTATATAAAAATAACTGCAGAGTTATTAAGTTATCTACAATATAAAGCCATTAATAAATAAGTTACCTACTTAATGGTAATAATGTGTCAAGAAAGCCTAAAGATGCAAATTGACAATAAAAATAAAGAAGACTGGCTGATCATCACAGTTGCTAAGATTATATAGAACCGATTTTTCCAATGATCTAAAAGGTGAGGTATATACATATAAAACAAAGTTTTACAGAAGGAGGAATAAAGGCACTACTAGTAAACATGGTTAAAAAAAGGTAAATATTGAGGTTGGGTTTTAATAGTCTTGATTCTACCCCTGTAACTTAAAATTACGAAGGACTGGCAAGAGTATCTATGTGAAATATCAAAAACACCAGCTAGTTCCAACAAAATAAAAAATTTTGCTTAACTTTATAGGTAAAAATACCTACCCTTAATTTGGACTCGAGACACTAAAACACTTGCAAACGCTTCAAAACTTATGGCAGAGCCTGTTTTTCATTAATAACAATATGTCCATTTGAACTATTAAGAAGTAATATCCTGAAACAATACGTGACGTGTAAGTAAGAGAAATCAGATCAATTTAATAACAACAATTACAAATTTAAACACAATACTTTCACTGCTTGTTATCTTGTCGAACATTCGCCTCAAACAAACTGAAAGATATAACTAGAAACTCCAAATTAATTATTACTTACCAGCTCCTAAATTCAATGGCAGCAATAGATAGATAACTTCTGAATTAAATATATCAAAAATGCTGCTCTTGTCTTGGGTAACCATAACCAATACTAAATTATTTTTATGTCCAAAAAGATCTCTTGCTTGACTTGAGCAAGGAATAGTAATTACAAGGAATGCCAAAAAGCATACAGGTACAGTACAGGCCCCTGTAATCGTCACCAAATAGAAACCTGCGAATTTAACAACATAAAAACTGTAACTTAAGTAATACTAGCTGTAACCCGCGGCTTTGTTTACGAAAACAATATTTGAGTAGCACAAACGTTCATTTTTTTCTGCCGAACCATATAAAAATGCCTATGATAACGTGCATGCTTTAAGTACTGGCTGTGTCACTACATCGACAACCGGGACCAACGTTGTACGTGCCCTTCGAAGCACGGAAAAGCTTTAATGAAATACAACTGAGTGGTCATCCATCTATAGAATAACCTCGCCTTGCAAGTGAAAATGCATTAAAAATAACAACTTTTTTTTCGATGGTACCCTAATAAATAAGCCTCAGTCGTTGGTTATAAGTTATAACATCAGCTATCTGCCCAAAAAGCCCTGTGAAAAAAATGATTAATTTCCTTGGTTTTTGTAATTTCTCCCGTTTTACCAACATTTTCCTTCACTGCTCTGCTCCTATTGATCGTAGCGTGATGAAAAGCCCTGAATAACCTGCCCAGGAGTATGGAGAACAATTGTACCAAGTTTCATCAATATCCGTTAAGTCGTTTTTGTTTCTATAACGAACATACAGACACGCAAAAAGACAGACAGACAAAAATTTTACTGATTGCATTTTTGGCATCAGTATCGATCACTAATCACTCACACCCTGATAGTTATTTTGAAAATATATTTAATGTACAGAATTGACTGCTCTACAGATTTATTATAATATATATAGATAAATAATGATAATCGTAATAATATATTTTTATATTATTAAAAACAGTTAGTGATCAATAATTATAAGTAATTGTATAAAGTACCAAAATAACGACTAAACTGTGATTCTAAATAATAATGATAATAGCCAATACTCGTAAGAAATACAATTAACTATTTGTGTTCTAGTCTGTTTTTAGTTAGGGAATTTAATCTGTAATTTTGCCATAATTAACCTTAAGAGAAGATTACCATCTATCTCTAAAATTATGGAAAAACTGATCAATGCATTCACTGAATACATTGCACAAAATTTAGACGAACGGAAAAAGTGACTAGCTATTTTCTTAGACTTAGCAAAGGTTTCATACGGTTTCTATTCCCTTGCTTTTGCGTAAACTAGAGTCTATTGGTGTAAGAGACTTACAATTGAAACTATTCAGGCTACTTTCATAGATGATTACATAAGTTCTGACCGGTTCGGTCGGTTACTTTTGGAGTCCCGCAAGGCAGCGTACTAGGCCCTACCTCATTCTTATATTACATCAACGAATTGTGTCAAATTAATCCTCTGCAAGGTAGAATATACCAATGAATAACATATGCCATTGATACTGTTATTTTAGTTTCCACTAACACCTGGAATCAGACTTATGAAGCGGCACAGAATGCTTTTAATGGGGTAACGGAATGGCTTTCCAAAAATGTTTTGACGCTAAATGGTGATAAAATAAAATTCATGACCTTTGCTATTAGAAATAAACTTGATGTTGGTAATAGGAAAACTCATTGCTGTCAAGGAAAACCAAATGTAGTAGGTACTTGTTTATGTCCTCAGTTCGAAGAAACTGAACATTTTAAATACATAGGTGTACTCTTAGACAGCTTGCAAAACACATAGACTTGCTAGCTGAACTATAGGGTAAGTTGTCCTACAATGAACCATGTAAAATTTGAAGGCGCATACACTCAGTCTATAAAGTCCTGAAAATAAATGAGGCCGCCACTGTGCTACACGTAGCAACCCTATTTAGTCTGAGAAAATAGTTTTCATACTAGTAATTTATTGAAATAAAATAAGTAATTTTGAAACACATTATATCTAATAGGTACTCAAGTAAGAAATTCACACAACTCATAATGAGATAATTAATTTCATTGGTTGAAACCCTAAGTGATTGAGAAATTTGAATAATTGTTATAGCATGACCTATTAAAATGGTATGGGTATTAGAATAAATTAACGGATTGAATCAGAGTAATAAAAACGCATGTACACAGTTAACAAGGAGATTTATTCATCGCTTTCATCGTAGGATTTTTTAAATATTCGATGTTGAGATAACTTTCGTTGCCACCTTCATCGTCATCACTAAAGCTTTTTTTGCTGCTGCTATTATCGTCAGTATTTGCCCACAGGTGACGTCCTCTCTAGTAGTATTCTGATTGGAGCTTCTCGACGCGATGGCAACTGTTTTTCCAAGTTTCAGCTGTGATGCTGGTGAAGGCCCTTTTAGAAATTACCAACATTTTGTGACCTGCGGGAACATAAATAGTTACTTGTTAGTGATTATTTTATAAAATATTCTGTTATTTTATATATCAATTCATCATCATCATAATACTTGGCCTACTGGTACAGTCACGAGCATAAATATATTACTATGGGCAGGTTGGCAATAACATCTGACATTTCAATGAGTTCAATAATATCTCTCTGCACGAACGCAGCATAAACATCTGATCACTCATTGGCAACATATAATTCTGACAGGCCACAATGCAAAAATATGTGACGCGCCACTTTTCTTAAAAATATCTGACATGTCGTCTCGTGCAAATATATCTGACATTTGATAGTTTCTGTATTTCTGCAAGAATTGGTGTGTTCTTCTAGTAGAGTGCATTAATATCTGACTTCAACATTGCGGCATAAATATTAATTACCTTTCTGTAATTTAAATTTATTTGATTTAATTTGAGTATTTACATAAAAATAGTTGGTTTATTTATTTATTTTAATAATTAAAATGAATATTATTCCCATTTATTTACTTTAAATAGATATTTTTTCATGATTTGATTTGAAGTGGTAATACTATATATATATTCTAAAATAATAAGTAAGTATATTTTATTTGTATAAAGTATAATTATGACAATATATAAATAATAATAACAGGGACGTAATTATACTTTCACTGTTTTCATACATAAGACATTAATATTTAGATACTATTATTATTCGTAAATAACATAACGATATATTTTTATATTTGTTATTGGGCCTATTTATTATTCCTTCTATTATACTTTGGTCCTACTTTTATGTTATTAGTCTAAAACCTTCTTTGTTAAATGGACTTTTATGCATAACAATTATTGGAGACCGCTCACACGGTGGACCGACGACTTGGTTAAAGAGGCGGGAAAACGATGGATGCGTGAGGCACAGGATCACGCAAGGAGATATTTGGAGGGATACTATGTCCAGCTGACGTCCATTAGCTAATGGATTGGATTGAAATCTTTTGATATAAATGGAACCAGTAATTTGTTTAATAACAAGCCGTGACACTAATTGCCGTAGGGACCGTTTTTACCTTGTGTTGTGGTTTGAACCTTAGATTGATCTCATAGCTGAACATTAAACCCCGCAATTTTTTTATAGGATTAAGTCCGGGATCCTGGGCGTAAAATCTATGCGGCGGAAAATAATTTGGCGTATAAGTTCTTGCATGAAACCTTTTACGGACTATGTGAGAGTTGTGTATTAAACTGTTTTCCTGCAGCAGATACCTAGATAAGAACCAAGTCAGAATTACAGAAGCAACGAATTACGAAATTAATGAATTACTTTGTTATTCTGATTACATGTATTGTGTGCACTGGATGTTCGACTAAATCCCCAACAAGAAACAAGTAGAAACCATTTAGGGAGGCTTGAGTGTATGGTGGCCATTAGTTTGGTAACGGTCTCTTCGACAGTCAGTTTCACGGCTTGTTATCAAACAAATTACTGATTTAATTAATATTAAAAGATTTCATTAGCCAATTGACGTCCACTGCTGGAGATAGGCCTCCTCCAAATATCTCTTTGCGTGATCCTGTGCCTCATCCATCGGTTTCTCGCCTCCTTAACCAAGTCGTTTGTCCACCGTGTGAGGGGTCTCCAATAATTTTTATGCTTATATAGTCAATTTAACTAAGAAGGTTTTAGACTAATAACATAATAGAAGGAATAATAAATAAGACCAATAACAAATAAAGAATATTTCGTTATGTTATTTACGAATAATAATAGTATTGAAATATTAATGTCTATTTATTTATAATTTTATGCACAATTAACATTGTTGTACAATGGCGGGCTTAATGCCTTAATGCATTTTCTTCCAGCCAACCTTTGGGTGATGCAGAGATAGTAAGGTGGTAGGTGCAGTAAGGTTATGTTTCATAATTTATTTTTAAAAATAAACATACATACTATAAAATATAAAAGAATACATATATTATAAAATATATAGAAGAACAAATATATAGATAATGAAGATAGAAGAAGATTATTCCGCTAATAAATCAGTGCAAAGTAAGCGAACCTTGGCTTTAAACGCAGCACGTTTCGTGGTCGTCCTGATTTCAAGAGGGAGGGCGTTCCACAGAAGAATGGACTGTACCATGAAAGAAGAGTGAACCATAGCAGAGGTATGAGAAGGACAAAGAAGAAGGAGATTGTTTGTGGACCGAAGGTTCCTGTTATGACCAGAACAGAGGTATTGGAAATGGGGAGAGAGATAAGAAGGAGCATTAGGGGAAGTAAGCAGAGAGAAAAGCGTCGTGAGCGTATGAAGATTGCGTCGTTGACGTATAGTTAGCCACTTCAGTTCCTGACGGTAATGTGAAACATGGTCATACTTTCGAAGATTAAAGACGAATCGAATGCAGTTATTTAGAAGTCGGTCCATTTTATTGAGCAGATCTGCATTCAGGTCGAGGTAGCACACATCACCATAGTCGATAAGGGGGAAAATTAAAGACTGCGCAAGCATTGCCTTGGTTTTGTGAGGTAGGAAATTTCTAAGACGATTCAGTGAACGTAGTGAACCTGTAACCCTCTGACTTACGTTCTTGACTTAATGTCTTATGTATGAAAACAGTGAAGGTATAATTCCCTGTTATTATTATTTATATATTGTCACTAGCAGCCTGTCCCGGCTTCGCACGGGCATTATTTTTCCGCTTTTCTGTTGAAAATTTTCCTGAATTTTCTTTGCTATAAACCTCACGAAGCCCAAGACCTTTCCAACGAATGCAAAACCGAGGAAATCGGTTCGTGCGTTCTGGAGTTATAGCGACAGGAAGGAAAACCCGACTTATTTTTATATAATAGATAATTATACTTTATACAAATGAAATATACTTATTATTTTAGAATATATATATTATATCACTTTAAATCAAATCATGAAAAAATATTTATTTAAAGTAAATAAATGGGAATAATATTCATTATAATTATTGAAATAAATAAATATAATATTAACCAACAATTTTTATGTAAATACTCAAAGTAGGTATATCAAATAAATTTAAATTACAGAAAGGTAATTGATATTTATGCCGCCATGTTGAAGTCAGATATTAATGCACGCTACTGGGAAACACACCAATTATTGCAGAAATACAGAAAATATCAAATGTCTATTATATATTTTTGAGAAAAGTGGCGCGTCACATATTTTTGCTTTGTGGCCTGTCAGAATTATATGTTGCCAATGAGTGATTAGATGTTTATGCTGCGTTCGTGCAGAGAGATATTATTGAACTCATTGAAATGTCAGATGTTATTGCCAACCTGCCCATAGTAATATATTTATGCTCGTGACTGTACCACGCTGGCCAGACGTATTGGTATAGGGTTTTATTTGAAGTTTTCTTTCTTTTTATTAATAAAGATAATATTCACGGACAGTTCCTTAGTCGGTTTTTAAGACACCCATGGGATGAGATGAGGTGGTGATATATTGTATTCTTCCTTCGTCACTACACGGAAACTACTGATTTACTAACTATACTAATATTATTATTATGAAAGGGAAAATAGGCTAGAAACTATTATTTTAACTATTTTATACAGTTAATAATGAGAAAAATTACTATACAAAAGAATATGCTTTATTATACAGGTTACCTTGTATGAAGAATGATAAATAATGGCTTTTTTTAGTTCTTCAGGCAAATCTTGATTTTTATATTACTAGGGCATTTCTTGTAGGCCTATTGCATTTAAAATTTTGCGTAGAACTTCAAGACTACAATTAAAATCCATCACAGTTCTAGCTATCACCTGCAACTATCTTAGGGTTGGTTGGAGCCTGAAATTTTACAAAAATTATGTTGATTGAACATTTCATTATTATTTAGGCGATGTGGTCGCTAAGCGACAAAGCCTATAAAATTAAATTTAAAAAAAAAACATTTGATTATACTTTTACAATAAATTTAGACATACCTAGACACAAAATACAGGCAAAGAATGGGATGGAAAGAATAACTGCAATACCTAACTAAAATTTATTCAGTGTTAAATATTAACTAACAAGATATCATTTAACAAGGAGTTACTAAGAACTAAATAATAAAAAATAAAATAAAATATTGCAATTAATTATTTATTGTCGACAGACCAGTTGATGCGAAAGTGACATACTTAGTTTAGTTATTAACCGTAATATAGACATAAAGCAATTAATTCAAATTCAAAATTGGGATAAATCTTGATTGAATTATACTAATGCAACTGATAATGTATCAACAGAATAGGTCGTACTACAATATTTCTTACTTTCAATGACAATCTTACCTAAAACTATGCTATGTACGCAATGCCTGTTTTTGGTCTTTAAATCGCAAATGGAGTGAATATATTACTTGAGACAGATTACAAAACACAGTAACACGATTACATACCCATCAAAGTTGCAGTTCGTCCATAAATATCATCCAAATCACATAAAACTTGAGCAGCTTCGTGTTCCGTCAAACATCGATAAAGAACTTCAAAAATCACTTCCAACGTGCCACTTTGATTTACTCCACTCATTCTTTATGTTGTTCTTCGTAAGTCAGTATTAGTTTATTGTAGATTAATGAACCTAAAAAAATCACAAAATAAAAACCGTTCCGCAACTTCTACTCGATGACAGCTCATGTACAAGTCTATTTTGAATTTCAGTGTTGCCTGACACATGAACAATTTAGTTCCTCAAACTTTAATTTCTTGACTTTATAGACAACCTATAACTCTCTTGTTTAAGCTCCAAAATGATTCAAATTTTGTACAAAGATGGGTAATTTATCTAGCTTTTAAAGAACATTCACAAATTTTCAATATTATTTATACTTTTACAAATAAAAACATAAATATAAAAAATAATATTTGGATCAATGTGTACTCTAGGGTGTGCACATTGAACCGGGTTAATTTTCACATTGAACCACTTAATTATGAAAAAGAAATGTATTCAATAATTAATTAAGGTAAAAATAAAACGTCTATTTCTTATGTAATCACTCTTTACTTGACATAGAGTAGTCTTTAAATCATAATTTGGTATATGCTTCTTGTTAGCAAGACTATCTTTAGGTGTCTCTAAATACTATGCTACAAAGCGGCGCAAAGTAGGATATAATGCAGCTTTTCTGATGATTACACTGTCTCTATTTAATTTCAAAGCTCTTAACATATTAGAAGCAGAGCGGCCCCTTTTTTTTTCTTTGTCTTACTTTATTCCGTGCCATTCTGTAACAGACAGAAATATAGAGCAAAGGAAGTAATTAAGTAATATTAATAATTACAATATGAACAGGTAGTTAAAAGAATATCATGTAGTTTGAAAGTTTCAATACACTATCTAACAATACTAGCAAAATGAACAACATTTTGTTCTATGTGTACGCCAAAACAATTCTTGGGGTACACAATCCGTGATTCATTGAGTACTGAGTACCACCTCAACATGGTTCAATGTGAGACATGGCACCTTTATATAACTAACCTTAAAATTTTAAACTGAAACAAATATAATTATGAAATAAATTTCAGTGCATAGATAAGCTAAATAACTATGTAATTAGGTGTATAAATAAAATAGTCGATATTTCTTCGATGAAAAATGCTAAAAAAGATAGTAATTTTTTTTTAAAACTTACTTTTGTGACGGTTTTGGAAAAAACGCTTCGCACACATACACCTCTCGCGCGATCTGCTCGCTAACTACTGAGCAGAAGAGACACGTCTATACCTATCTTTTGCACAAATTAACACAATCTGGACACGTCGCATTTTGGAAATATGGCGCTGGTTAAGTGTAGCTGCATGGTTCATTGTGAGACATTCGACCATTTTAATTCATACATTATATTTTTTTATATTTAAAAATGTAAAAGATTGTCAAAAATGTAAATAGAGAGAATATTAACTATCATACTTAAAAGTGCCAAGAAACGTTTTAAACTTGACTCTTCCCCTTTAGCCTAGGAAATAAACACCATTTTCACTGGGCACGCCAGCGCCAGCGTCACGAATTCACGATCATGTTCGTCAGGACCACCCGCCCCCCTACGGAATTTGGTTACGAGACTTGTACCAATCGAATGTACTCCTTGACCCAAACCTGTACTTACTTCGTTTTCAATGTAACTCTTTTGAAAAAAAAGTTACAGACATTTTTTACCCCTTATATCTGGAGAACTATAAAACATACAGTAATTCTGTTAATATAGAAGTAATGTAGGTACTTCTGAAATAACGCCTGTGTATACACAGCAACACATCAAGTTACACATTTTCATTTGAAATTGTGTCTTATTTCAAGTAATTAAGGTACCTACATGAGTGTCTAGCTTGATTAGTTGCTGTGTGTACAACTTTTTTCAATATCAAACTCAATATTATTAGAGTTATTAACGGTTCTTAGGGGCAGGGCTGAAGTTATTTCATTACGTCATCATAATATTAACTAACTACAATAACTATTTTTTTCAAATGTAATGTAATGTTTTTTCTAGTAATCTTCTGGGCGTACAGATTCAATGTACTTGTTTTGTTTTTACTTAAACTCCCTAAATAATAATAAATTTTCATTTTTAACTTACCAGGACCCTTTAACTGTTAATATCTGTTTTACTTTAATATTGCGTTGATAAAAATTCTATTAAATTAAATAAATTCTTATTAGCTAATAAACCAATCGTTTACTAAAAATAATCGAATTATAATTATGTTCGTCACAGGTGTTCGAAATGAAATTAGCAAGACTACCTATAGACTAAAGAGATGCTTTTAACTAAATGTGGATGAAAATGAATAATAAAATATTATTTCTAAATCAATTAATGCTGAGATATGTTACCAATGATTTCCATTGTTTCGTAATTTTTTATATTTTATTCTTTACATAAACGGAAAATCCTTCGATCGAGTTTTTTTTAGCATTTGTGTACGCTACTGCCATATTATTAAATACTATAGGGTAAGTTGTCCAACAATGAACCATGTAAAATTTGAAGGCGCATAACTCTCTCGTTTAAGCTTCGAAATGATTCAAATTTTGTACAAAGATAGGTAATTTATCTAGCTTTAAAAGAGCATTGACAAATTTTCAATATTATTTATACTTTTAAAAATAAAAACATAAATATAAAAATAAATATTTGGATCAATGTGTACTCTAGGGTGTGCACATTGAACCGGGTTAATTTTAACATTGAACCACTTAATTATGAAAAAGAAATGTTATCAATAATAAATTAAGGTAAAAGTAAAACGTCCATTTCTTATGTAATTTGTCTTTACTTGTAATAGAGTAGTCTTTAAATCATAATTTAGTATATACTTCTTGTTAGCAAGATCATCTTTACGTGTGTGTAAATACTGTGCTACATAGCGGCGCAAAGTAGGATATAATGCAGCTTTTCTGATGATTACACCTTCTCTATTTAATTTTTGAAAGCTCTTAACATATTGGAAGCAGTGTGGCCCCCTTTTTTCTTTGACTTAATTTCATCATCATCATAAATATCAGCCTATAGACTATTATTCTGCTGGACATAGGCCTCCTCCAAACGTTTCCACCCTGCGCGGTCTTATGCCTCCCTCTTCCATCGGCTTCCCGCCGTCCTAACCAGGTCGTCGGTCCATCGTGTAAGGGGTCTCCCCACCCTGACTTCCCTATTCTGACTTACTTTATTCCGTGCCATTCTGTAACAGATAGAAATATTGACCAAAGTAAATAAAGTAATATTAATAATGATAATATGAACAGCTAGGTAAAAGAATATCATGTAGTTTGAAAGTTTCAATACATTATCTAACAACACTAGCAAAATGAACCACGTTTTGTTTAATGTGTACGCCAAGGCAATTCTTGGGGTACACAATCCGTGATTCATTGAGTACCACCTCAACATGGTTCAATGTGAGACATAGCACCTTTTTATAACTAACCTTAAAAATTTAAACTGAAAGAAATATAATTATGAAATAAATTACAGTGCATAGATAAGCTAAATAACTATATAATTCGGTGTAGAAATAAAATAGTCGATATTTCTTAAAGGAAAAATGCTAAAAAAGATAGTAAAATTTATTTAAAACTTACTTTTGTGACAGTTTTTTAAAAAAAGGTTCGCATACATACACCTCTCGCGCGATCTGCTCGCTAACTACTGAGCGGAAGAGACACGTCTGTACCTATCTTTTGCACAAATTAACACGATCTGGCCACGTCGAATTTTGGAAATATAGCGCTGGTTAAGTGTAGCTGCATGGTTCATTGTGAGACAGTCGACCCTACCTACTAGCCCCCTTACATTCATAAACGCCTCTTAAATCTAATCTTAAAATAATCAATTGATTAGCTTATATTCTTACGGTTTTGTTTGGTATAAGGTTGGTTTTACTGATAAAAATATCGCTAAACAGTAATTAAATTTATGAGGCGTTTATGAGTAAGGGGGGGAGGGGGGAAGCTTAAGTACGTTACTTAGATATTATATGGTACGGCCGCTTTTTTATAGCCATCCGAACTTGTTCGGGTTATGTAGGTTTTTAAATGTCTGTCAGTATTTTAATTATTTCTCTTTAAATAATGAATTTAATGAGATGAAATTTTGCATGTGAGTAGTTGAATTAATACGCTAATTATTGGAATACATTTTACTATGCAATTCTTTTTAGAACTTTCAGAACATCGTAATTTTGGACTGCTTGTAAACAGTGGTCTGTTTAAGGTGAATAGTCCTATAACTTTTTAATTACTAACGAAAAATTGATACTTAGCTACATGTTGGAGACACTTACAAGGTTTGTAAAATCGTGAAAATCTAAACCCCAAAGTGCATACCTACTTCACGAACTAAGACCTAATAAGCGTATATTATAACGTTTAGGTATATTTTCATCTTTTAAAGCCTACGCTTTTTTCTAAATCTGTTTTTTAAAGATATGTAAAAAAACTCAAAACAACGTACAGTCAGCCCCAAAAGTCGCTGCACACATTTTAAATTCCAAAACTGCTGAACACTAAAAATGTCATTAAGTCAGTGTCGCAACAATAGTACAGATAAACTTTACATACAAAGCGACCATAACTCGCTGAACACGGTTATTCCAAAATTAGCTGAACCCTAGTATTTTTAAAAGTAACAGAACACTAGTTATTCCAAAAGTAACTAAACACTAGTTTTCCAATAGTAACAGAACACTAGTTTTCCAAAAGTGATCACTAGTTTCTGTAATAAGTTGTACCTACCTAGTGAAAAGAAATAATTTGTACACAACAGTTACACAGAAAATTAGAGTAGGTATGTATATATTTCCAGCAGGACCCTCCGTGGTGTTATAAGGTATTTTGACCTGTGCAGTATGTCCCTGGGTAGCGGCGAGTTTGTACCTTTAGAAAAAATATAAGCTATGTTTAAAAAAAGTTATTAGTTTATAAGAAATATAACCATAAAACTTTTATTCAGCCAGCAGGACCCTTTTTTCAGTCCAGACAAAGATACTGTAGCATCATCTACCGACTAACTCAAGCGAACATCTACACTATATCAGTACCCCCCACCATGATACATCCTGAATCGCGTCATCCGCGATATCAACATTCGCACAGCGATTTCGCATAATTATATACAACGTCCAACGAACAACTGTCGGGCCCTCTGGAGTCTCACCCTTAGGGTTCTAGATATTAAGGATAGGCTCGCGGCATTGCGTTTTAGGAATCCATAATGGATATACGCTCTACACCAAGTCGTCTCAAACCACGATCATTCACCTACCATCTGATCGGGACCCTAGAATTGCAAACTACTGTGTGGTTCGCAACGACACAGGGTGGACTCCCGTCTAGGAGGTACTCTCATCTACTACAAGCGTTCATTACACTGCATACCTATGGATCCGCCTGCGCTGTCGCGTATTGAAGCGTCGGTCTGTCGGTTGGCTATGACCGGTCATCAATCTATCACGCTAGTATCAGCTTATCTCTCCCCGAGTAGAGAATTAGTTCGTAGCGACCTAGAAGCGTTATTAGATCTCGGTGGCTCCGTTATTATAGCGGGCGACCTGAACGCAAAGAATCAACTCTGGGGATGTCACACGACGTCACAGAGAGGTAGGCATCTTCATTCATTAGGGGAGTCCCTTAATTTTGACATTACCCCGTTAGAGCCGACACACTACCCGGCTAACGTGACACAGACCTGACATTCTGGATGTGGCCCTTTTAAAGAACATAAACTTACGTCTATGTTCGGTAGAAGTGCTTCATGAGCTTAGCTCTGACCACCGACCTGTTGTCATAGGGTTCGCCCCACGATTAGGTCCCCCCGACTCCGACACAGGCCATACCCCTACTAAAGTGATCACGGATTGGAAAAGGCTCGAGCAGAAACTCGCGTCTGTCGAATCCGCTCACCAAGACTCCATTCCCGACCGAATAGAGACTGTAAAGGACACCGAGGCGGCGATCAGCGCCCTAACAGAGCATGTTCAATCGTTAATTAACGATTGTTCTCGGACAGTGCCTGTGCCGGAAGACCGGCGCATGCAACTGCCCGCAGACGTGCGTGATCTGTTGAGGCGCAAGAACGCTGCCACACGTGCCTATGACAGAGCCCCAGCGAGGAAAATAGGGTTAACCTTAGATACCTGCAGGGGCAGGTCAAAGTACGCATAAATGAGTTTCGTCAGTCACGATGGGATACGAAATTGAGCGAGATCGAGCCTTCTCATCTCGCTTTCTGGCAACTATCCCGATCGTTAACGAAGGACGTCTACTCTTCTATGCCTCCTTTGGTCAAGCCTGATAGGACACTAGCGTTTGAGGATGATGACAAGGCCGAGTGCCTGGCCGACAGCCTCGAGGCCCAATGCGTGAGCAGTTCTCTTCAGGGAAACACTCAAGGGAAATTTCAAATAGATGTCGAAAGCGAAGGGGAACGGCGAGCTTCTCTCCCGGCCCCTCCGCTCGAGGCAGATAGCGACGTTATACCGTTAGTTATGTACACCAGACGAGGTGCAAACCGTCATAAAATCTCTCGCCCCTAAAAAGGCCTGTCCGGGGCAGTGGTCCAACTGCTCTGTCCAACTAGTTGGACCACGGGTCTTTACTAGGGGCAGTTGTTCAACTTTCAAAATAGTTGGACTACTGCACCTTTTGAGAGTTCCGTGGTCCAATTGATTTAAAAAATAACTTGCCAACTCTAAAAACCTCAACTGCATCTTTATGTGTGTATGGTACCAACCATCTAGTCTACGGTTATATTGGACCTCTTTGCAGTAAATAGGTAGGTACTGGCTGGTTTTTATCAATTATAGTACAATGCATTTGTCATAATTGTGTCAGTAAAGTTTGTTAATTAACTAATGTTATAAATGTGAAAGTTTGTGAGGATGCTTGGATGTTTGATGTTAGTGTGCTTGTTACTCAATCACGGGAAAATGGCTGGACCGATTTGGATGAAATTTGGAATGGAGATAGGTGGGATGAAATCGGACATAGGCTACTTTTTATCCTGGTAGCGTAGCATGTTCCCGTGGGGATCTTTTTTTCGAAAAGAGAACACTAAGTGACAGTGACAGATAGCAGTTGTCAGTTGACAACTAAAATATGACAGAGATCACGGGTGACAGATAACGGATGACAGTTGTCATAGGTGCCATAGAATACAGCTTAATTATTTAAAAAAATATTAAATTAAAGTCAGGTGTTTGACTCAAAATCAAAAAAAACAAAATCGATAGCGTTTATTCATTTAGGTCACAATGTAACACTTATGAACTGCTATAATCTGTAAATGTAATGCTAAATATCTGCCAAACCCTACCGTCCATGCTTGCAGATGACTACATAGGGCCGAAGAAGAACAGTGGCAAGAAACTCCGGCTATTCTTTTCAATATATGTATGATTTTGAATTACAATTTAAAGTAGATTGACTCAATCCAACATAAAGCCATGCATCCCAATGAATTATGGAAGTTAATAATTCCTTAAAAAGAAAATAGGATATACTCGTACTATAAAAATTAAAAGTGTAATAGCTCCCGTATGGCTTTAAGGGATGCGTCAGTCAACGTTATTATGCGACTGAGGTAACACTAACACGCAATTAACGCTGTAAACTAGAATGATAGACTAATGAATTAAAGCAAATTAGAGAATATAATTAATTAAAGAATAATTAGTTCAATGTGAATAAGTTCTCACGAGGGACCTCGATCGTTACAAATTCCATTTATACTAAAAAAGAGGAACATTATTCGCGATAATATCCTACTTCCAAAAGTTATTATCGTCAAGAAATTCATGAATTGTGTAATATAAACTATTCTGCAAAAGGTGGTTCTTAACAGTAGACTTAAAAGTATGTAGGTAAGGGTAAATCCATAATATTCTTAGGTAATTTATTAAAAAAGCGCACACCGAGCGGCGATATGGCTTACTACCTTTGAGTATAAATGTGGCTTACTACCAGTTTATGTTTGTTTCTTGTACCTATTCACAGAATGAAATTTTACATTTTATGACTAATTTACTTTATTATTTTTTTTTACAAATGCATTGTACTATAATTGATAAAAACCAGCCAGTACCTACCTATTTACTGCAAAGAGGTTCAATATAACCGTAGACTAGATGGTTGGTACCTACCATACACACAAGATGCAGTTGAGGTTTTTAGAGTTGGCAAGTTATTTTTTAAATCAATTGGACCACGGAACTCCCAAAGGTGCAGTAGTCCAACTATTTTGAAAGTTGGACAACTGCCCCTAGTACCCGTGGTCCAACTAGTTGGACAGAGCAGTTGGACCACTGCCCCGGACAGAAAAAGGCACCCGGCTCGGACGGAATAACGAATAGGTTCGCATCAAGCTATTCCCCGAACGTCTTTTGGTCCTTATGACATGCATATTTAATGCCGCATTATCAAACTGTGTCTTCCCACAGCAGTGGAAAGACGCCGTGGTTATCGGAATACCGAAACCCGGCAAAAAGAAGTCCGAACCGGCTAGTTATAGACCGATTAGTCTGCTTAAAGGTTTAGGGAAAATTTACGAGCGGCTTTTGTATAGGAGGCTGTTAGCACACGTGGAGGCCAAAAATCTTATTCCAAACGAGCAGTTTGGCTTTCGGGCCAAGCACTTGTCCACCCACCAAGTTCACCGTGTCGTTAAACATGTCAGCGCTCGGCTCTCGAAAGGTCAAATGACCGGAGCTCTCTTCTTCGATGTGGCAAAGGCATTCGAC
Organism: Schrankia costaestrigalis; assembly: GCA_905475405.1. NCBI lineage: Eukaryota > Metazoa > Arthropoda > Insecta > Lepidoptera > Erebidae > Schrankia > Schrankia costaestrigalis. Next base: position 11,135,207 of record FR997827.1, read on the forward strand.
AAGGTGTGGCACAACGGCTTAACATACAAGCTTTTCATGATGGGAGTGCCACACAGACTCGTGCTCATCTTACGAGACTTTCTGTCGAATCGTTCCTTTCGCTACAAAGTTGAAGGGACTCTGTCTTCTTCTCACCCCATCCGGGTCGGAGTCCCTCAGGGCTCCGTCCTCGCCCCCCTTCTCTACACTTTGTACACCAGAGATATCCCTCGGCCTGCGGGTGTGCAAACAGCCCTTTTTGCAGACGATACAGCGATTTACGCCTCTGGCACCTCCCCTCCCTCGATAGTTAGGCGACTCCAATCTGCGTCCAACGCCCTCAGCGATTGGTTCCAGAAATGGAGGATAATTCTGTCAACCCCGAAAAGAGTCAAGCGGTAATGTTTCACAAGAAACAGAACCACTCGCCTCTCTCGGCAGCGACACAAAAAGTCAAGATGTTTGGCTCCCCGATCCCTTGGGCTAAGGAAGCCAAATATCTTGGAGTTTTGCTCGACGATAAACTCTCTTTCCGTCCCCACATAAACATGGTTCGCAAGCGGGCCTCGTTTGTGTTGGGACGGCTGCACATGCTCCTTCGGAAGGAGTCTAAGATGTCGATCCGAAACAAAGTTAGGTTATACACTACTTGTATCAGACCAATAATGACGTAGGTATGCGTGCGTAGTTTTTGCCCACCTTAGGCCACACAGGATCCATAGGTTACAAACACTTCAGAATAGGTTCATGCGCAAAGCGACGGGAGCACCGTGGTTCATGCGTAACGAGGATCTTCACATAGACCTCGAGTTGCCTACTATCCAGCAACACATGAAACTCTGTTCCCGTCGCTACTTTGATACGGCTGCCACTCACCCCAACCAACTAGTGGTTGGGGCGTCCGGGTACATCCCATCCAAGATTAGTAAGATAAGTAGACCTAGGCACGCTCTCGAAGAGCCGGACGATCGCTCAACGTAGAGCTCACACGGCTCGCGAAGCCACAACAACACGTCCGCGGTTTCGTCCTCGCCGTCGGGGCCGGAATACGCGCCGCGTTCGCTCCTAGAGGGCGTGCCTTCCGCACGTCCTGTTAGTCAGTGACGGTCCAGGCCGAGGTTCGTACCCCAAAGGCACGTCACTTAAATGTCTTTGGTTGAGGGCCATCCGCCCCACCACAGCCCGTGTAAAGTAGTAGCGGTCATCAGAGACCAACTACCTGTCCTTAACAAAAAAAAACAGCAGTTGGCCCGCGAGGCACGATCACCCTCGCCTGGTCGGAGGATCCGTGTCCGTATACCCAGCAGGACCCTACGTCTGATTCGAATGAAAACCTAAATTCCACGTAGGTAATAATTTGTACCTTCCGACTAGTGTAAAGAAATAATTTGTACCTTAACCGTTACACAGAAAATTAGAGTATATTTCCAGCAGGACCCTTCGTGGTTTGAAGGTATTTTGACCTGTGGAGTATGTCACTGGGTAGCGGCAAATTTGTACCTTTAGAAAATGTAAGCTATGTTTAAAAAAAGTTTTTAGTTTATAAGAAATAACCATAAAAATTTTATTCAGCCAGCAGGACCCTTTTTATTCTGGGTCTTTCAGTCCAGACAAAGATACTTTCTAGTAGTATTGAATTTGTACCTTTCAAAAAACTTATCACCTAATCCAAATAATGAGTAGAAGTAAGCAAATAAGTCGAAAGAAAATATTGTAAAACCATAACATTACTTCGATACCCCAAGTATCGAAGTAATGTTATGGACTTTCTTTATTATTGTTTTATGACTTACTTACAAACAAAGACAAATAAACGCAGACATCACACGCACACACACATGCATATAACACATACGTACACAAAGCATACAAGACACATTAGTGCTGGTAGATTACGTAGAACTTTGTATTATGTCTAGCTTACAAACACTGATACACACAACACACCAAACACACACACAAACTTTACCTCTTTATAATATTAGTATAGATAGATATAGATTAATTGCATTGTGTCTTTGTGTGTAAGTAAGACTTATACTAATTACTACCTTAACTACCAGCACCAATGTGTGTTGTGTGCATTGTGTGTGCGTTTGTGTTGTGTGTATCAGTGTTTGTAAGCTAGACATAATACAAAGTTCTACGTAATTTATCAGCACTAATGTGTCTTGTATGCTTTGTGTACGTATGTGTGTGATATCTGCGTTTATTTGTCTTTGTTTGTAAGTAAGTCATAAAACAATAATAAAGAAAGTCCATAACATTACTTCGATACTTGGGGTATCGAAGTAATGTTATGGTTTTACAATACTTTCTTTCGACTTATTTGCTTACTTCTAGTACTCATTATTTGGATTAGGTGATAAGTTTTTTGAAAGGTACAAATTCAATACTACTAGAAAGTATCTTTGTCTGGACTGAAAGACCCAGAATAAAAAGGGTCCTGCTGGCTGAATAAAATTTTTATGGTTATATTTCTTATAAACTAAAAACTTTTTTTAAACATAGCTTACATTTTCTAAAGGTACAAATTTGCCGCTACCCAGTGACATACTCCACAGGTCAAAATACCTTCAAACCACGAAGGGTCCTGCTGGAAATATACTCTAATTTTCTGTGTAACGGTTAAGGTACAAATTATTTCTTTACACTAGTCGGAAGGTACAAATTATTACCTACGTGGAATTTAGGTTTTCATTCGAATCAGACGTAGGGTCCTGCTGGGTATACGGACACGGAGGATCCTCCCTTTTCGTTGGAAGCGTGGTGCTGTTACGTCACCGTGACCTGCACAATACTTTCTAGTAGTAATGGATTTGTACCTTTCAAAAAACTTATCACCTAATCCACAAATAACGAGTAAAAGTAAGCAAATAAGTCTAGAATAATAAGTAAAGAAAATATTCTAAAACAATAACATTACTTTGATACCCCAAGTATCGAAGTAATGTTATAACCTTTACTTATTATTGTTACGCAGACATCACACGCACACAAACATGCTCACAAAACACACGTGTTGTGTGTCAGTATTTGTAAGCTAATGTACTACAAAATCACGTCATGCTCTGGGGCAAACCAGTTGACGATTTCGGGATTTTGTCTCGGTGAAAACAAGTGTGTATAATAAGTACTACCTTACAAGGGGGCCGGGCCAGAACCGTCAGGCTGGCCCGGCCTCTCTAAAAAGTGCCTGTAACTTTGTTCCAAAAGAGTTACATTGAAAACGAAGAAGTTACATAGGTTTGGGTCAAGCCTTTAGGCGCATAACGTTCAAAGCGCAAAATGCTAAGCGCTCGCAAAATGGTAAAAGAGCATAATGGTAAAAGAGCAAAAAGGTAAAAGAGCAGAATGGTAAAGGAGCAAAATGGTAAAAGAGCAAAATGGTAAAGGAGCAAAATGGTGAAAGCGCAGAATGGTAAAAAAATCAGTTGTCTCACTTATTAGCCATGATGATAAAAAACAGCTTAATTTTGGTGAAATGTGACTCCCTAACAGGAACAATACAAATAAAACGTAAATTTTTTTTTTCGAAAACCATTTAGTTTATGTTCAAAATGAAGTAATAATATTTTTTATGTTCGACATTATGACATCATCATCTAAGTACTGCAGGCAGGGTAACTACGTAACTATATAAATAATAATTTTCATTTACAATGAAACAACAGGAACATTTCCTTCCTTTTAATAGTGTTCCTTAACTTTAAAGAGTAATAATTTGTTAATCGTACGGTGTACTTGCAATAACGAAACGCAATATCATCTCAACATTTTGAGGGTAGTTTAATAAAACTTTGTCAGTTTCTAAGCAAAGTACGGCTTGTCGTTTATTATGTGAATAACTTTTGAACTACTTTATTAACCAGTATGCTTAATAATATTTAGGTGTGAAGTTTCTGAATTATTGTGAAATATTTTTCTATTTTGCGATTAGGTACTACTGTTTATCACGATGACGGACCAAAACTTTGAGTTTTTCAAAAATCAAAAAGGTTATGTAACACTAATACACGGCGAGTACAGGTATAATAAACAATTAACCAACAAAAGGTCACATTTCACCAAAATTAAGCTGTTTTTTATCATCATGGCTAATAAGTGAGACAACTGATTTTTTTACCATTCTGCGCTTTCACCATTTTGCTCCTTTACCATTTTGCTCCTTTACCATTCTGCTCTTTTACCTTTTTGCTCTTTTACCATTATGCTCTTTTACCATTTTGCGAGCGCTTAGCATTTTGCGCTTTGAACGTTATGCGCCTAAAGGCGGGTCAAGGAGTACATTAGATTGGTACAGTCAGAGGCAAAAATATGTAAATACCACAAAGTCTCATAAGACGTCGTCACCATTAACAAGAACATAAACATGTATTCAAATAGGTGTTCATATTATGTACACATTGTATTGTTAATAAATATGTATTCAATAGGTAAAAAAATATGTATTCATCAAAAGAATCATGAATATGTACACACATCAAGTTAAACATTTTCATTTGAAATTGTGTCTTATTTCAAGGTATTAAGGTACATGAGTGTCTATGTTGATTAGTTGCTGTGTGTACACTACCAATTGATAATAAAAAAATTATACATACAAAATATTAAATTATTGTTCAATGTGTTTGTGTTTATTTTATTAAGTAATTCAAAAATACTGCATGCAGTTTATCTATAGATAATAATATAGTCCAGTCTAAGTTTAATCAAATATTTAAAAAAAGCCATTTAAACGACTATACATGTTTTTCATAAACGAAGCCGCGGGTTACAGCTCGTATTGAATAATAATAGTAGAAAAAATAAAAAAACACTAAAAAGTAATCCTTTCCTCAGAATCGAACCAGAGCTGTTTTCTTTTCAGCCAACCTCTATACAAGCAAAGCTATCGTGTTGATCAATTGTCAATCTAGTATTGCGCTTGGCCTTGACTTTTGTATACTGTCATAATCACTCACTACAACTACACTGAAACTCGACCGCAGATGAGCGACGGAGCGGGCGACGTTGCCGTTCAGTCATGTGCGGCTCCCGTACACTGCACGAGTTGGCAACATCGCTGGTAGTGTACATGTTCATGCTTCTTTTGAAGAATACATATTTTTTTACCTATTGAATACCTACATATTTATTAACAATACAATGTGTACATAATATGAACACATGATTATGTTCTTGTTAATGGTGACGTCTTTTGAGACTTTGTGGTATTTACAGATTTTTGGCTCTGACTGTACAAGTCTCGTTACCAAATTCCGTAGGGCCGGGCTGGCCTGACGAACATCAACCAGAGATGATGGCAGATAAAGGTGTTTGGGACTTATAAATAAAAAACCATTAAGTTATTGTGAATATTCCACAGAATATATGTAACAAATCATAAAGGAATATTGCACCAGTTACATTAAAGACCAAGTTTACAATACAAGGTATTATATAATGTTTACAACTGATACAAATAAATGAAATAAAATGAAAGAACATAAGCCAACTCCCATAACTGAGATAAGACAGAAATTAAAAGCTAAATGATAAAACTTAAACCAAACTTCTCTGTTAATGTAAAAAGTCAGAGTTCAGTACTCTTTAAAATATAGAAATGTTGAGTTTCTTTATTTTTGTTTGTAGAAATGCACTCTTTGTATGGGTATTATAATATAATTATTTGGAAAGAGAGCAGTCTACATTTTTGTTTTTTTTTTTCAATTTTTATATATGCATTTTTTTATGAGCGGGATTAACAATACAAGGTGTTCAAAGCATTAAAAATAACATGAATTCTATCAGTCCTCGTTAAAATAAAGACTGGTCATAATTATTATTTTTCCTGCCCGACATGAATTACAAAAATGTTACTCTTTTTTAGTAGCTTGCTGTTTAGCTTGGTGGGCTTGCAAAACAGCAACCGCTTCATCTACTTTAGCTTTCAGTGACTCTCCATGTTCCAACATATGAAGAAGTTCTGAATTATCAATTTCAAGAAGCATTCCAGTTATTTTTCCAGCTAAATCTGGATGCATACGTTGAATTAATGGGAACAAACGCTCACCAAGCATTTGTTTCTGCTCTTGAAGAGGTGCTGCGGCTAACATGGTTGCAGTTAATGGCTCTTGCCCTTGGATATGTACTGCTGGTTGAGGTGCTGGAGGATTACGCATGTTAGCTGTATATTTGTATCCAGCTGGACGTCCACTTGTTACTAGTGGTGCACGAATAGAGGCTGCTGTAGCTACACCTTGTTGACCTGTAATGGGTCTGGCTCCAAGAGATGTTCTCAAAGCAGCTTGAGTAGGAGCTCTAGGAGCAGGCCTGAAAGGTGCTTGCATGTTAGGATAACCAGAGGCAGCGTTTTGAGTGCTAGGTCTTACTGGCGGTTGTGCAGTCCACCTTGGGGAAGGTCTTATCTGGGTCATCTGTGCCGGACCATAAAATCTTTGTGCAGGTGGTATAGTTGGTACAAAATATCCTCCAGCACCTCCAGGCTGGAATATTTGTCCCATTTGTTGCATACGCATGCTAGCCATTCTTTGCATGTACTGAGATGTCAAATGCGCCTTGCGATCTTCCTTACGTTGAGCTAATGCAACATACAATGGTTTAGTGCCAACAATACGGCCATTCATTTCAGTTACAGCTTTTGTGGCCTCTTCTGGGGATGAAAAGCAAACAAATCCAAAACCTTTGCTACGGCCATCTTCCAACATAACCTGAAATCAAAAATGAAATGATAAAATTAGCGCCATTTTATACATGACCATTTAAAGTTTAGATAGAATAATAATCATTATTTAGGTGATTGAGTTGTTTCCAATCATGAAAATTAGTATGCAACAAATGCAGTTAAATGTCGCTCAATATCAACATGTAATTAGGACCAGCAATTTTCCACATTCTCCTGTAATTTTAAACATTCAATGCATGTCTAACAATTGTAGTCACATTATACTTAACCTCCTAAGGCCCAAGTAAATTTTTGCTAAGTTGAGTTTATCACCCAATGTTCTTATACGAGAACACATTGTGCTAACAGGGTAACCGCCCAGACAAAAAAAAGAAAAAAAAACTTAAATGCAGTTTTTTATTCTATGTAGTTTTTATTCCTGATACTACTGTTACGACAGAGAACAGATCTAGGCTACCGAACATGCGAATTATTTTGTTCTTGTCCGAGAACATGGGGCTTCTATGACATAACTAACGTTCTTTCTTATGTTCTTTGTCAAGGACATTGGATGTGAAAGCAATTAAAAAAAATAAGTATGGTTTTTTATAAATTCTTTTATTAATTATTATAGGCACAACAATCAGTCTTTTTTTATTAAGTAATCAAAATAAATGAAACATAAACTTAATTATTATACGTTTACACCATCTTCTACACATATCTGATTCAGTGGCTTCTACAGATGACAGCAAAGTTACTGCTTTGTTGTCATACCACTTAGTAAAAGCTATCTTACCATCTTGCCTAACTAAAACTTGACTACTGCCTCTACCGCGATCTTTCAACTGTCTGTCATCCTCTACATTAGGTCTTGCTGCTCGTGGTATTCTGTTCTTCATAACTGTGCCTGAGCAACCTATTCCTCTCTTAAGAAGTTCGTCAAGCAATTTCTCACTTGTAAAATAACGATCACAATAAAGTACGTGACCAGGTACAAGAGGTTCGGCTAAGGACAACACAGCCTTTTCTCCAAGTCCAAAATGAGATTCTTCGTAGTCAGGATAAGTAGTGCTACCTTCGTATACGTGGAAATTGCAAACGAGACCATCTGGATTAGCTAAAACAAAAACCTTTAGTCCTTCATGATTCGGTTTACCAGGACAATATTGTTTGATTCCGCAAGATCCTGAAAATGGAATTATCATCTCGTCGATGTACAGTTTGTCGCTCTTATTTTGCATCATGCATCCTTCTTGAATCCGTTTTATAAGTGGTCGGACTTTCCACAGCTTGTCTTTATTGCGTACCTCCTGTGCAACATCATCGTCAAAAACTATTTTAATTGCATTTCGTAATTGTGTAAATCTGTTTCGGGACATATTGGATGCAGTTATATCTACCCGCCACTTTGTTTCCCAGTACATCCTCAAGTTGGGGTAATTTATACAGGCCATGATCATTGTTATACCGATGTAATACGACGAAATAAAATTCATTTAAGGTTAGATTTAGGCTTTTACCATGAAGTTTAACTGCAGTCTGATTAGTCTTTTTGGCAATTAACTTAAGCAAATCATCGTCTATGTACTGGCGGAAGTACTCCATTGGCTGATAGTCATCGGTATTAACTATAAAATAAGAAGGCTCAGACCTTAATGATTCCTTCGGAGCGAAACTGCTGCTAATCCAATTGTTTGCTGGTACTGAAGAGCTGTTTTCACCGGCTGCTAGTATCACCTGGCCAGGTACAACAGCATTTCGAACACGAGCTCGTCCTCTGCCTCGACCACGTCGTATAAAGTTTGCAGCGGGTCTTACAATAGTTGTATCTTCGTCAGAATCAGTGTCACTGGAACTGGAAGACCTGGTTTTTGGTCCTATGATAAAAGGAGGGTCATCTGTGTCTTCGTCGGAAGGCTGAAAATCTTCAAAGTCAGAGTTGTTGAGCAAATTTGTGATATCTTCATTCCCCAATCCTGTGAAAATTAAGAAGTCATTAATACTAACTGTTCTCATACACGAACAAATAATACTGGGTAGTTATTGGAACATCAGCACAGTGTTCTCCCACAAGAACATGTCACAAAGGGCAAATGTTAGCATAACAGACAAATGTTCTTGCACGAGAACACATTGAAAGACAGCCGAATAAAAGTATGTTCCAATTGAGTATTGACAGAAATTTAATCACAAAGACAATATTTATGGTTTTACCATAAATTATCGTACTTTTTTAAATTAAAAAGACACCTGAATGTATATGTAATTAGCGATTTAACTCACCTCTGTTACGCGTGCCTTCCATTTTTCTGTGTGCGGGGACAAAATGGCAGAGTGCTTCCAATTGGTTGTGGTCGAATGAATGCAAACTTTGTCACAAATATATTGACCAATCAGGTAACAGTGAACAAAACCGCTAAATACCGCGATTTTTTAAATTATCTTGAAATAAATTGTATGTTCTCACGTGAGAACAGTGTGCCACTAGGAGTGCAATCTGCTAATTATGGCTGGGCGGATACCGGTCCTCGGTAAAGTCCTTGTACAAGAACGTTGGGCCTTAGGAGGTTAAGCTCAATAATGTGTATGTCGTCATCTGGTTCAATCTGCTATTTGATTGAATGATTTAATAAAACACATTTTAAGACAAACATCCTTAAGTATAATTAAAAACCGTTTATACGTAAAATATTGTTTATGAAACTAAAAATGACAGCATCTTGTGTCTAGTAGCAACTTCAATCACTGGGCTAATTTTATGTCCGCTCTGTTCAAGAAGCTGTTCCAATCAGCAAACTGGTTAGACTTTGAGTGAAGCTTGGTCTATTAATGTAAAGCCTAGTCTCTCAATTAAATGTGCTCATTCTATTAAAGCACTAGTCATTCAATCAAATAGCAAGTTCAACCAGATGACTGCAACATACATACAACATCAACACCATTACACTAAAATTCTTGTTTGTCTTAATATAACTTCTGCTGGGACATACAAATACAAATAACCTTTATTAGTTAATCACAGGTACAAAACATCTGACAAAATTAAATAGTCTTTCCCTATATTGCTAGTATTGCTAATATTGGCGTACAAACTTCATTTAAAAAAAATAAACTATACCTATACTTAATTAATAATGATAATGTTTATTGAATCTCTCACAATTTTTTTTCCTTACTTAGTATATATCTTAGCATAAAGAGTTACAGAAAAATTGCGGGAGACTGATGCCTAAACGGGGCGCAAACCTGTATTTCAGGACATCAGGTCTCCCCTTCGGACAGTTAAAGTATGCTCTGGATTTGTTTGTATTTTTACATAAAGAAAATCCAATCGAAATCATAAAGGAGAAAAAAAAAAAAAAAGCGTGTGTTGCTGAGCGTGCTTATGTGTATGGGTGTGTGTCTGTAATAGAGTATAGGGTGTGTGGTGTGTGTGTCTGTGTGTGCGTGCGTGTGTTTGTGCGTGTAAGTGTTTGTGCGTTTGCTGGGATGTATATATGAATGGTCTACCTAAATTTAGCTTTATTTAAGGGGTTTTAAAAGGGCTTCAGTCTTGTCGTAGTCAAGAGTAAGGAGGAAGTCTATAATTTTCTTTTTTGCTTGGAATTTAGTAAGTGTGTAAATGTCCAGATATTTATTAAGATGATTGTAGAGGTAGCCACCTAGAAAGCAGAAAACCTTTGAGCAAAGCTGGTCGACAAAGGCGTTAATTGGCGGGGAGCAGGGTTGAAGCGTCTGGTAACTATAATATCAGATTTGGGATTGAAGTTAAGGAGACGGATACCTAATGGTCCTCCCACATTGGAGTTAGAAAATGGTTAGTAATGTTAGTAAACATTTGTTACCAAACTTATACCCCCTTACTCATAAACGCCTCTTAAATTTTAGTCAATTGATTAATTAGCATAGACTCTTAAATTGATTGGTATAAGGTTGGTTTTCGTTATAAAAATCTCGCTAAACAGTGATTAAATGTAAGAGGCGTTTATGAGTAAGGGGGTTAATCACTAATGTTAAAAAATGTTTTCATGTTAGAAAATGTCCAGTGATATTACTTAACAAATTATAACAAACTGCAAGCCAATACCAGATTTAAATGTTATAAAATGTTAGAAACATTTTCTATTAGTGTTCATTTACTAATAACATGTAACAGTTCCTAATAAAATGTAACAATTGACTATATTTGTTAGTGAATGTTTTTATGTTAGAAAATGGTTACATTTTGATGTTGTGGGAGACTACCATAACTTTGTAGACACCTTCTTAATTTGTACGAAATTTTATTTCGGAACCTTGCTATACATTGGGCTCTAAGGATATCTAATATTATAAGAATAATTTAGGTTTCACTACTACTAATGGTTTTAAATAAAAGGATAAAAGAACTACAAGGGATAAATTTTCCATGACAATATCATGTGGGTTAGAGCTAGTTTCAAGTACTTCATGTATTTAAAATTTTATCATTATTAAAATCAGATTTTACAATTAAATTGTTTTCGAAATAAGATTTTAAAGTTAACAGGGATTATATTTTATAACATCAGTAAGAAAGTTCTGCTAGATTCAAAATGCATTGTTCTCACACATTAACATTGCTACCTTCTTAAAATATAATACGATAATTAAAAATATTTTACTAACACATGTCAATGTTAATACAAATGTGCATACCAAGAAATTAAATTTAATGTTTTCTTTAATTGATTACAATTAATGCATATAAGATAATTATTTTATCTTATCTGTACCAAGAATAACTCAATAACTGATATAATATGTTTAACTTTAAGGCTGAGGGCACGAAACTTAAGATGGTGAGTCAACAGCTATGTATGCAAGATCTTTGCATAGTATAGCGACGGATATGAAGTGGGCGACGCGACGGCTGTCGCTATCCCAAGTTTCGTGCCTGCAGCTTTAATTTTCGTGCCGATAGCTACGAAATGGCTCCACTCTGCCGCCATATTGTTGTCTATCTGACCTTACTCCAAATCCCCAAAAATGATGACATCTAAGTTTAAAAAACCCATTGGATGTTTTTTCCTGCATTGTACAGTGGTCAATCAAGCAGCCATTAATTAACCTATTAAGTTCTCAAAGATAAAAAATGGTCTCTAGAGTATCATTCATTAACTGTTAAAAAAGCATTATGGTATTTTTTCTTTAAAATGACTTACCTTTGCTGAAGTGATGGTTCCGAATGGTGCAAATTCCTTACGGAGACGTTCATCGTCAATAGTATCATCTAGATTTTTAACATACAAATTAACACCTTGATAGCGTGTTAAGCGCTCAGATTTCAGTTGCTCAAATTTACGTTTTAATTCCTTTTGACGTTCTGCTTTCTTTTGAGCTCGTCCTACATACAAGGGCTTTCCTTCAACCAGCTCTTTACCATTTAATTCCATACATGCTCTTTCTGCTGCATCAGGATCTTCAAATGCAACAAATCCAAAACCTCTAGATGCTCCATCATCTTTATACATTACTTTATGGCTAGTAATACGGCCATATTTTTCAAACATATCTTTAAGCATTTCATCACTAAATTCTTCTCCGAAATTCTTTACATAGACATTGGTAAACAGCTTGGCTTTTTCTCCTAATTCCTTTTCGCGCTCCTTGCGAGGAATAAATCTACCTACGTATACTTTTTTGCCATTTAAAAGCATTCCATTTACTTTTTCAATAGATTTATTAGCGGCTTCTTCAGTTTCAAAATGAACAAATCCGTAACCTTTAGAAGCTCCTGTTTCATCTTGAGCAACTTTACAGCTTAAAATATTTCCAAAAGCTGAGAAAGTGTCAAACATAGCTTTGTTGTCAATAGTCTTGTCAAGATTTTTAATAAAAACATTTCCCACGCCAGACTTGCGCAGAGATGGATCTCTTTGGGACCACATGATTCTAATAGGTCTTCCTTTGATCATATCAAAATTCATCGAGTCCAAAGCCCGTTCAGCTAAAACAAAAAGTATTATGATTAAATTACAACATCCACTAGCAGGTTTTATAGTAAAATTCTATAGAACCAACTAACAGACCTGGGTTAGTTCTATAACAACACTAACTCTATTTTCACCCTTTACATAAATGACACAATGACAAAAATACTCCTTATAATTTATTTATTATGTGATTAAAAATCATTGTTCTAATAGTACCCTGGACTTATTCCCAAGTGTAGACACTTAACCAGAATTGCTTTAGGCAGTTGGTTCACAGGTCTGGTGCAAAGGAAGTTATCATGGCATTTATTGTGAGGAATTTCCTACCTCTGAAGCCTCAATCAGCATTACTTAAGTCCCTACTGCTTATCTTTCTACCTACTTATTATTAATATTAAATGTTTTAAAATATATTTAAAAATATACAAAAATGAGATAGAATGATCAGATTGTTTCATTCAGAAATTTTCTTACAAAATCTAAAGAAGAGAACTTATACAATTTCCTTATAAAAAGGCTCGGAAGGCCAGCAATAATTAATTTAGTGTATTGGACACCTCAAACAGTTTTATTGTATAGGATAACATTCTATCCATTTTAAGTTCTTAACTTAGTTGCATATCATTGCACATTTAGATCATTAGTATTAAATAACAAGCAAGCAGTTGATGACCAACTGATATCTTATTTATATTATTATATTGCCTCATGATTATTTGTTATTCTTTAATGAATGTGACCCAGAATTACACGATCCGACTAGAGAGTATAATAACTAAAACACCTATACTTCTGGTTAAGATAGAACCGCAAGAATACTCTCCGCACTAGCCACTACTAACCGTAACCAGGCCAATACAAGAAAGCTAACTTTTGATTAGAACATATTATTACATATAATGTAAATTTTATCTATAGTGGAAGCAGAGTGTAAGTAGCAAGTTATGGTAGTAGCGTGTATATAACTTTGCACTTGATATTAAATTCAATGTTTTAATTTGCATTGGGGCATTTAAAATATAGTACAATAATGTATTGAAGTTAATGAGAAGAAAAACCTTAACAAAATATTATTTGTCAGGCTTTCTACCTTATAGCTAAGCTACTTTCGGTCAGAATGTAGCCTAAGCGGGTTTACCTTCTTTATTTTATGAATCTCCCTTTAACTATAACTAACGGTACTTAGACATCAAAATCACATTGAGAATTTCTAACTCTACAATATAAGAATGAAACAATCTGCTAGTCTGTAAAATTATTGGATTTCAACTGTTATATCAAATGGACACGTGGTTTATAGATATTGTACTGGTTTATTTAACTATTTATGATTATCAAGTCAATTACAGATAACGAATTATTTCAAGTTTAACTAGATTTACACTAAAACTAAGATTAATTTGCTGACTATTGAAAGTACTACACCATAACACCAAATAGATGCAAATGATTTTCAGAAGATACTCTCTATGCAATATGATATTGGTTATACTAAAAAATAAGAGCAGATAAACAAGGAAACAGAACAGAAATGGCAAATGTAAGTTGTTAAAAGTTAAGTTGTGGATAATTAAGTGTGTAATAATTATTAAAATGCATAGAACTAAGTTTTTCAGGATTTAAATAACAACGTGTCCTTGACAAAAAATTCAATTTCCTTAATCTAAAAAATTATAATAAAATATGTACTTACCATCAGCAGGCTGTTGGAAATTTACATAAGCATAGCCTAGGGATCTACGAGTAATCATATCGCGACAAACGCGTATAGAAAGGACTGGACCAGCGGTTGAAAATTTTTCAAACAACATGGCCTCAGTAATATCGGAGTGCAAATCTCCGACATAGAGAGATGCCATCGGGTAATTAGGTGGACCAGGATTCATTTTTAATAATTCACTGCCGCAGATTTATGTAGACATTAACTTAATCGTGGCAAAGAACAACTTCACTTTCTCTTTATAATGACTATCGCATTCCTCAGACCACGTTGCACGCTTACGTACACTAACTTAAAATCAAGTGATTCCCGTTATTTTTATATATTTTACTATTTTTTTGGATTTTTATGAATTTTTTGTTTTTTTTTTTATTTTACAAGAATATTTCACGAAATTCTGAGGATTGTGTGACCTATTTTACAGGAAACACACAACCTCACGTGAACACACCTTGCTCACCAAAGGAAAAGGTGACGTTTGACAAAATTCAAGATGGCGATTGACGATTGGAGAAAATTGTGAGCCTGACGCGTCATGGTGGCGTAGCACGCACATGGCTACCAACAGTAAATATTAGTTTTAAGGTTGGCTGTATCGCTAAAGGTCTATGGCTCAAATTCGACTCTCAATCTGAACTTTTAATTTTGGCAAAACAAAATTTTAGAATCATCATCATCAGCCAGTTGACATCCTCAGCTGGAAATATTATTATGCCTTCTCGTTCGTTATTATAAGTACTTTTTAATTTTATTTGAATATTATTATTTAATTGTTATAAAGTGAAATGCTCATACTTATATTATTAATGTAAATGAGCCATAACGGTAACGGTAGAATCACTTGATACTATTAATTTAATAACGCCATTGTAACAGTGTTTTTATGCAAATAAACTGATTGATTCTTATTTTTATTCTCCAAATACTTCCTCTTTTTAGAAGCATATCAATAAAGAATTAGCTAAAATTTTGAATGCTACAATTTTAAAGTCTAATTCAACCTGTAGCATAGAAATATTGATTGTCATTTTATTTGGTCATTCATGAAAACACCTAGCATCTCTAAGTTGCTCTTACTTTTAGTCATTCTGCCGTTACCGATTGAGAAATCTGAGGTTAGGCAGGCACATAATTATTTTTGTAATGCACTGTTCGAAGAGGTTTTACAAAGTTTGACATGAGTTTTCTGGGATCCTGCCGTTTGGCAAAATATGTTTCGTCAAATTTCACTTCCCAAAAAACTTATCGAAAAGTTTCATTTTCCAATTCTACTTAATGATAATATGTACCTAATAGTTTATTAAAGTAATTAATACAGGTACTTAATGAATGCCTCTCACATAATTTATATTACATTTCGCATTTTATACACTTGGTCAAATATTCATTTGGCAATTTTTTACTTGCTCAAATTTTATTTAGTCAAATATACATTATGTAAATGCTTTATTTTGTCAAAAATATATATTTCTTAAGAAAGTTCGTTTAAATTAAAATATGGGTAAAAAAATTATGTTAGATTAGAACTGCTAGAAAAGTAGTTTAGGTTAGGATTGAACTGTGACCCCAACAGAGCGCGAGCCGAGCGAGCGAAGCGAGCGTGCCGCTGCAGCGTCCGGCGAAGCGCTAGAATTAATTTCTTTTGTCAGTGCAAATTAGACCAAGTTTTTGATGGAGTGAATTTAGACTCAGTAATTTATAATATGATATTTGCCAAAACATATTTGGTAAAATGTATATAAAAATAAGTCGGGTTTTCCTTCCTGACGCTATAACTCCAGAACGCACGAACCGATTTTCTCGCTTTTGCATTCGTTGGAAAGGTCTCGGGCTCCGTAAGGTTTATAGCAAAGAAAATTCAGGAAAAATTTCAACAGAAAAGCGGGAAAATAATGCCTGTGCGAAGCCGGGACAGGCCGCTAACATTAAAAATTAAATCAAGCTTATTTTATCTTTTATTTTAAAATGTATTGGTTGTAATTGATAATTTTAAACTTGCCTATTATAAAGGAATATATTTTTATATTTTTCAATTAGTATAGGTAAATATAATATAATCAGGCATGTTTTATCATAACAGCCCATTAATCTCCCACTGCAGGGACGGGCCTCCTCCTGTGACGGAGGGTTACTTGGCCTACTAATAACCACGCTGACCAGACGGATTGGTATAGGGTCTAATTTCAAGTTTTCCTTCTTTTTATTTCGTAAAGATAGTAGTTACGGTTATTCCCTTAGCCGGTTTTTACGACACCCATGGGATGAGATGGGGTGGTGACATATTGTATTCTTACTCCGTCACCACACGGATAGTTTTGTTATGTTTTATTATGCCTACAATAAAAACATGCCTGATTGATTCTATTATATTATTTCATATTATGTTTGTTAGTAACTAACTGTTAGCTAAACAACTGTTGTTTAGATAATCATTTCTGGGATTTAAAATTAAAAATGCAATTTATTTGAGATATAGGTAGGTAGATAAGTAAAAAAACAAACTGATATTATTATTTTATGAGCCCAAAAAAAGTTAAATGTTCATCATTTTTACATAGATAGGATTTGTAGCCAGTCTGTCTTGAGAGAAATAAATGGAAGTAATTATTGTAGTCGGATCCATAAGAAATTGTTTGAAAAAGAAAACAAAACCTATATCCGGTTGTTTCTGAAATAATGTTGCACTGTGAAAGACGTAATATTACTACATAGGTACTAGTTTTTACTTTAATTAAAGTTATATTTATCATCAATAAAGGTTTGAATATTTAAAGTACTTGATACATTAATTAATTATTGTTTGATAATATAAATTATATATTTGGCCAAAATTTGATATTCTTTAAAAAAAGAACTGTATTAGAAAAGAAAAAATCTCTTTATCTACCATAAAGAACAATGTGGAGGTCCTATGATAATAATTATGGCTTTCTAGAATCTTCGTTCCACCAATCACTGCTACACAAGACTTGCCTTGCCCACTACTTCTCCATACAAACGTATTTTGGTGGCCATTTCCGTTTTCATAGAACTAGGTTATTCTTATAGGCTATTTTTTCTTTTATTTCATGTCCTTCAAAGGATTTTTATAGCACATGTTACGTTACGATGTATGGCAATTATTTTATTATATAAATAAAACTGCTTCTTGTTTCCTTAGATACACACATAAGCCTGTAGTACACTATAGTACCATAATTATAGTTTTTCTGTGATGTTTCTTAAACTAACGTTCCAAGGATTATTCGTTCCAAGGAAGGTCTTATCGATTTTTCTTACTATTATCGATGCCAATGGAACATAAAATTAGTTTTAATTTTAAATCGTTACTTAACATCGCGTGTAATGAGCATAAGAGAAACACGCTTAAATGTAACTATATAAAAAATACTACGGGATAAAAATTGAAATTCAACTGTTTGCTAAGCGTACCTATATAAGACTTTTAATAATAGTTCTGGATATGGTATTCGAGTATGGATTTCGATTTAAATAAATTTTTCTGTATGGGTTTGAGTGGCGCCCTGGATGGTTTAGATTCACAAATCAGCCCGGCTAATGGCGCTGAATATCATATTTATGACAACGTCTGTCAGGTCGTTTCATATATTATGTCTCTATTTATTTTTAGATTCCAACCATATTTACATCATTAAATACCAACACCTATACCAGATCAATAAATCCTGAAAATCCTGTTGCAAACCTGGTACATACATATATTATCAAAAAATAATAAATTGTACATTCTGTTTCTTTATTTCCCTGACATAATGTTCCTTTACTGTCTCTACATAATGATATTTTTAATAACGAATTACCAAGTATCAAAGTAGGTTATTCCAATTTTCATAGCGTAATTTTAGCGTTGTCAATTTATTTGTCATGGACGTATTTTTTAAATTTGCCGCCAATTTCTGGAGCCAACTTTCGTTAGCCAGACCCTAAAAGACATTCTAAAAAATAAGCAATATGATATTTTACAGATAATTTGCTGGTAGCGTATGTCGATAACGATAACGTAACAATTGAATTCAATGCTAAATTAAAATGCTAAATTTTGTATGCAAAAAAAAAGTTTTATCTTATTTTCTCATAACTTTTTACGTCTATGATCAAATCGCTGAAATATTGCCTACACCGAAAAGTATAAACCATAGAGAAGAGATTCTATAACTCAATTGAGTTATAGATTCACATAAAATTCTATGTTCGTTCATAAAATTTTTGGTACTAATCTAGAATATTACGAGCTAATTTATAATAAAATAAAGAATGGAAGATACCAAAGCCACTCAATCTAGTGAAATATGTAAGGATAACGAAGAAAAACACCAAAAAAGGAAAAGCAAAAACAAAAAAAAACGTAGCGGTGGAGATGGCGACCACAGCGTTACAACCTTGCCCGATGGGTTAGTCACCGGTCCCAATTCCAGTGATGTTCATCAGAACATTTCCTTAAAGGATTTGAAAATGGCTATGGAGGTACTAAATCTCCAACAAAAGCCTGCTAAAACAACAGAGGAGGCTTTACACAAATCATATCAATTTTGGTCAACTCAACCAGTTCCAAAAATGGATGAGAAAATTTTATCTAATGAACCTATAGAGCCACCAAAGACTCCGGAGGAAATTAGATCAGAGCCTTACACCTTACCAGATGGATTTCAATGGGATACTTTGAATTTGAATGAGCCGTTAGTACTAAAAGAACTCTACACTCTCCTCAATGAAAACTATGTTGAGGATGATGATTGTATGTTCAGATTTGATTATCAAACTGACTTCCTCAAATGGGCTTTACAACCACCTGGATGGAGAATGGATTGGCATTGTGGAGTTAGAGTAGTTAAGTCTGGTAGGTTGGTCGGATTTATTTCTGCTATACCAGCACAACTGAGAATTTATGATCACCTACAAACAGTTGTAGAGATAAACTTTTTGTGTGTACATAAAAAACTACGTGCTAAAAGGGTAGCACCTGTATTAATTAGAGAAATTACTCGTAGAGTTAACTTGACAGGAATATTTCAGGGTGTTTATACTGCTGGAATTGTTTTGCCTAAACCAATAGCAAGCTGTAGATATTGGCATAGGTCTTTAAACCCAAAGAAGTTGATTGATATTAAATTTAGTCATTTGTCTAGAAATATGACTATGCAACGAACATTGAAGTTATTTAAATTGCCTGATCATCCTAAGACACCAGGTTTTCGTAAAATGGAAGTACATGATATTGAAAAAGTGGTTAAACTACTCAATGGTTATTTGAAAAAATTTGATTTGGCACCTGTATTTTCTGAAGATGATTTTAAGCATTGGTTTTCACCACAAGGTGGTATAATTGATAGTTTTGTTGTGGAAGCAGGTGATGGCAATATTACTGATTTTGTTAGTTATTATACTTTGCCTTCCACTGTTGTGTATCATCCTGTACATAAAACACTAAAAGCAGCTTATTCATTTTACAATGTGTCTACAGCAACACCTTGGATAGATTTAATGCTTGATGCATTAATCACTGCTAAAAACTCTGGATTTGATGTTTTTAATGCTCTGGACCTAATGGACAACAAAGAGTTCTTGGAACCCTTAAAGTTTGGTATTGGTGATGGGAATTTGCAATATTATTTATACAATTGGAGATGTCCAAGTATGACACCTAATAAAATAGGATTGGTATTGCAATAACAATTACTACAAGCAATTCATAACATTTATTTAGTTTTTTGTCACTATGTAAAGTGTTTTACTGTTTGGAAATATAGCTTTAGTTCGTGAAATGGTTGTTGTAATATGTTTTATTAAATTCGGATGCAAACCTAAATATTTAGTACCTATTTATAATAAATGAACAAATTACAAATAATACATTTCTTTCAATAAGGAGAGTGCATTTAATAAACACATTGGCAAGTGCATGTTTTACATATATTTATTTTGGTTCAGAATCAATGCTGAAATAGTGTATTGTCATTAGAAGAACTAAAATTCATAATGATAAGAATCGGAGACTAAGTAATTGCCCTAACATAACCTTTGCCCCCTGCTGGTGACAACTACCGTTACCCTAAACCAAAAATGGCCCCTTTAGTAATTCATAAGCAAGGTTTTCCCATGTTTACAGATTTGTGTTTCAATTGGATTTGGGCATTATAATTATTTTCAGTACAACTTGGCTTGAATGGATCAATCAAGAAGTCATTATAACTTTAAGAACTTCCATCTAATAGTCTATACACTATACCTACCGGTTTGTGGTCAATATTTGACCGCAATTATGAAACAAGACACAAAATATCTTGAAATCTTGGAAATAAAAGTGATTTGATTTATGGATATTTGTCAGAGGCAGATATCCGAAATTTTGTAATTTATTAAATATTTGGCTGCCTCTTAAGGCGCGACGGTCGCGGGTTCGATTCCTACGCAGGACAGGTTTGTGTGATCCGCAAATGATTGTCCTGAATAGTCCTGATGTTCTTTGTGTCCGATAAATTGATGTTTAGTCCTAGCGACGCAGTACTGGGGGGATTTGTCTTTAATAAATAAATAGTTTCTTTCCCAGAGGCAACATTCCGCTGGGCGTACGCACACCACACAAAAAGGAGTGTGCGTACGCCCAGCGGAATGTTGTTGAATTTAAAGATTTTAAGTATGCAGATATTTAGTTTGATACGTAGCGTAACTGTGTATGGTAAAAAAAAAAATTGGAGAAATTTCGTCAAAATCTGATTCCGCTGGGCGAACGTTGTAAACGGTCCTGGCAGCACTTTTTTTGAATCCATGGACTTAGAAGAGAATAAATGTGTCTAAAAATTAGTTTGAATTTGTGTACGATTGTGTATGTATGAATAAAATTAGTGTATGATGTATCTAAAAACAGTAGTTTCGATGAACAGAGTTTACTGCAAAAGGTGCTGTATAAGGACAGTGATTCCTATGCACCGAGATATACGAACAATGTTTTCTATGAACAAAGTTTTCGGCGAAGCGTGCTTTCTAGGAATAGAGATTTCTGTGTACGGTCATATAGTACAAGCGTGTTTCTGTATTACGTTCCACACTCGGTCTTAGCGGCGAGCGGCGCGTAGGATCAAAATGCGTTTACGCTACGAGCGCGAGCGGCGACTCGTGGCGTACCTACTTTAAACATTTTTATACTTTTGATCTTACGCTGATTGCTGCTCACAGCGGCAAGGTAGTGAACGGGCCGTAATGGAGTCTGAAAAATTTCCTTTTCCCCAAAGCAAGGTAACTTTAGACACAATTGGTTCAGTACCTACCTTCAATTCCATCTAATTTCTGTTTGTCTAATCGTAATGCAAAGTCTAAGGTCTTACTTAACGTTTCTATGTGTAAATTTAGAAAAAATGTTTAGCTCCTGGTAATTGCTTCGTAAGTTTAGTAGGTACCTAAGTATTTAATTCTTGTCAAAATTTTGGTTCACACAAAAAACTTATACCTACCTAATTTTACGTACCTACTTACACTTGTTCATAAAGTGCATTCATACGACAATCCAATTACCAAAACAATGTACCTAGTTCAGATACTTTGCAACAAGGTAAGGCATGCATGTCATTGCATGTTGCAGTTGCCTACTCTGCTGCTTACAGTAAAGAAAACACGGTTACGCTGTTAGTGTAGGTATCTATACACGATGTGTTAGCGGTATTGGCAACACAAACCTTGCAAAGTTCTTCCTAAAGTATTTAAAAGAAAAACCAGAAATAACGTACCTACTTGGTGTGTCTTCGATGTAACGACACATCGCAAAAACAAAAAAATAACAATAGCACGCACTAAAGGACTAATTTTATTGTTCTTTAAAATAAAATTGATACGTCCCCCATTAGAGGAATATCCTAATGAAATCGAAATTGTGGTTACTCTGCTCGAACATTGCGGTATCTTTATTTTTGAGATTACCTACACCCACCCTACACCGTTTGAAAACTGTTTTGAGGTTCAAACGATATGTCATTACAATGAGGTTAAAATGTAGTTTAAATAAATGTAAACAGAAATATCCTTGCATAAATAGTTACTGAGATATCAGCGTCCAACAAAGTAGCGTTTCGATAGTGCGGACATGAAGTTTTTAACCGACTTCAGAAAAAGGAGGCACAATTTGTCTTGAAATGAATACGAGGCATAAATCATCCCGCATGGTACATAACGCCAATATATTTTAATTAATATGTATGAGTGTGCCGCACAAATATTATGTGTGGCGGCGACGACCTCCGCTATTGACTGTACCTTGAGACCGAACTAATCTGCTAGGGAAGGCTCCTCGGACGCGCGCACTTCACCTTCTTAGAACATCTTTCTTCATACTTATAACATTGAAGAAGAAATAGATATTTTTGTATGTACACCGAGTGAATTCACAAGTTAATTCACTCATGTAATTAATCAATTACTTCACTTACTATTGCATTGGGTTTAATCTGTAAAAACAGTTGTAAATCTTGATTATTAATCACCCGCGTTGTATCTGCTACCTACTATCTCTCTCTACTACCTATATTCCAAATTTCATCAAAACCCATTCAGTAGTTTTTGCGTTAAAGAGTAACAAACATCCATCCAACCATCTATCCATTGGACACTCCTTCCTGAGATACAGACAGGTTTCCTGCCTAGTTTGGGGAAGAGGGTCCTACGACTTAATATAATTGATTATATTGTACTGGTTTCGACTTAATAGTTTACCTATAGTTAAGTGAACTTTGTTTGCCACGATATGTACAAATTACTAAGAAAAAGAAAAAAATATTATTATTATTATGTTTCTCTTCTCCATAATACTCGGGCCTATTGGAGACCCGGTTCTTTGGAAGGCGTACATCGGGCCGAAGCCAAGACGTAGAGGCCCTTTAGGAGATATTTAATCTGGTAATGGATACACAGGGCAGATACCATCTCTGAACGCACAATATGATACATCCAGGGATGGTCCCTGCCGAGTGCAAAAACTATTGTAGTGCATCTTTATGGATGGAATGGAAAGGAAATTTAAATACTAGTCTATGGTTGAGTATGTTCGGTGGATAGGTTATTGGACTATGGAAGGAGACTACCGGATACCTGTCGTGATAATCAGTCGCTATATTATAAAAGACTGGTACACACCTCAACAAGTCTAGGGATATTTTGTTAAAAGTTGTGAAACTCAAAAAATCTAAAAACTTACTTTGTTAACCTTTGTTAACCATTCTAAATTTGAATTTGAAAATTAAAAATAAAAGATTTCCGCGGCCTAAACGGAGTCAAGTTCGAAATTTTCATTTACCAACAGTAAGTATTGACTGCTTTTTTGTGTAAAATTTAAGTTTTATAACAATTTAAACATTTATTTCGAATGAATGATATTGTGTGCATCAAGCAGCGGCGTCATTTCATCATAGTTGAAATGTAAAGGGCAGTAGGCATGCTCCCAGCTGCGGGTACTAAGCGGAGTATTGCTGAAGAGATTGCAACAACACAAAATATTAAATTAAGGTAATGGTCACGTTATCGTGCTACTGGTGAAGTGGCTGAAAGATACCACACCAAAAAGTCTATCACCGCACAACGACATGATAGATTTTTGCAAGTTTCCGCGAAAAGACAGCCAAATGTTACTACCATGCAGCTGGCTTAGAGCATAGATAAAGATAATACATATAAAAGCTTAGAGGCTCCAGCTCTTGGTAGAGCCTCTTGCTGGTGACCAAACTGTCAGAAGAAGTCGGCATGAAGCCCACCTTTATGCTCGCATAACGCTTTGTGCTCCAGCACTACACCGAGCAAAACGCGGACGACGACTAGTGGGCTCGTGAACATTTGCTCTGCAAAGAGATCCTGATATCTGTAGTGGTGGTGTACTCTGATTCACGTAGAGAACGTGCTTGGTGAGTTCCTGGTTGGGATAGCCGTCTATAACATCGTCAGGAAATCCATTCATACCACGATGAAACAACTATGGTTTGGACGGGAATTCGTGTCGGTCGAAGAACAGACCGCGTTTTGATCAGAAACACCATGACGGTTAAAAAATAAATTAATGAGTTGCTAGTACTAATAATCTACACCCGTAGACTACAATTGGGCCAAATGTTTAAGCTCATGGACGATAACACCCGTCCGTAAAGCGAGAGTGATGACGAGCTGCTTTGAGGAGCACGACGTATCGATTTTATGCTGAACCATTCAATCGCCTAACCTTAAAACCATAAAATACGCGTAGGACATGTTCAAAAGAAAGGGTTTGATGAATTTTCCTGCATAAAATTGCGGTGGAAGTGCAACTTGTTTTGTATCCTAGTTGGACCTGGAACAATATACCACACCAAGACCTGGGATAACTTAATCCAAGCATGAAAAACCATTTCAGGACCATTATTTACGGTTTTCTGAATGTACTGACCATTGATTACTCACATAACAGTTAAAAACAGATTAATATTTGCTTATTTTCACTTTTGCTAGGAACATATTCATTGTAAGCTTTACTAATTTCCCAAGTTATTTATTTATTTGAATATAAAAATATTTATGCAAATGATACTTTTATATAATTCTGGATTGTAGCCTGATAAATTCCCTTTATAAAAATATAAACATGTTGTATGTTATCTTCAATAATTTTGGAGTTAATTGAGTAAATACCATATATCCCTAAACTTTGTTGAGGTGTGTAGTGATAGTGACTTGCCATCTCGTTGAGTGGGCCCCACAAAACGGCCGCACGTACAGTGCGACAATGAGGCAACATGTCTTCTTTTTTCTATATTCATTGTTACAATATTTATGGAAAAAAGGTAATGTCGTTACTGTCATTGTCATTTATTTTTGAAATGTCATTACTGTCATCAATCACCGAAAACATCTTTCTTTTTAATCGTCTACTTCATTGATTCCGGTTAGTGTTTTTCAAAATCACTAAAATTCCTTTCAATCCTTTTTATTATTATAAACGTGTACTAAGTTTTAGCTATATTAATATTTATTCTGTTCCCGACAAAGCTTATTTGTGGTTTTTGTGTTATAGGTGAAGTTGTGGTTATTCAAACATGGGGAAGGGAAATAATATGATACCTAATGGCCATTTCCATAAGGATTGGCAAAGATTTGTAAAAACATGGTTTAACCAGCCTGCTAGACGACACCGCAGAAAGCAAAACAGAATTAAGAAAGCTAAGGCTATTGCACCTAGACCTGCTGCTGGACCATTGCGACCTGTTGTGCGCTGTCCAACTATTCGGTATCACACGAAGGTTCGTGCTGGTAGAGGGTTTACCCTCCGTGAAATCAGGGTGAGTTGATAATAACTGTATATGTTAATGATGTTATTATAATCAGTAATTACAGTCCCTAAATCTATTGTCCCCTTATTCAGAGTTTGTCAATACGAAATACCTGTTGTGTCCCTATAAGTTTTACTGTTTTTGTTTTTGTGTTTTATGGCTGATTATTTTGTATTATTTTGTTTTTAACATTAGGTTTCCATTGGTAAATATTGAATTGTGTAATGATTTCAGGCTGCAGGTCTAAATCCTGCTTTTGCCAGGACTATTGGTGTTGCAGTGGACCCCCGCAGAAGGAATAAATCTGTTGAGTCTCTTCAAACCAATGTCCAGAGATTGAAGGAATATCGTGCACGTTTAATACTTTTCCCTAAGGGCAAGAAGGTAGATACACTTATATTCTAAAATAATTTTCTTGATGGCTACTGAGTTAGTGTTTTCAAATAGATATTAGTTTTACATTTGCTATTGAGAGATAAAATCCAATTAGTAAAGTTAAAGTAAGTTATATATTAGCTGTTTAGTTTAAGATAAATGATGGCATGAAATATCCTTACTCAGTACATTACCTTGGATACTTAATTTTCCTTTACAAACTGTTTAAATATTTTTCTTTTAGTATGCAATTTACCTCAATCTAGTATTTCTAGAGTGAATATAGAGTTGTTTGTTAGAAGTCAACTGTGTTTATTTGGCTTGGCCTTGTTGAAATTTGTTCTCTAACACCAAAATCATTTAATGGGAAAATTAATTTCTATGTCTAGCCTTTGTAAATTTATCAGTTACTAATGGTCATTGAATGATACAGGTAGATTGAGCTATCCAATGCAGTTTTTTAAATTATATGTAATATTTGAAATTATGTATTTAAATAAGTTCTAAATTATGTTATAAAACATCTTTAAACCAAATGTACGAGTAAAATTTACAAGTATTTTCTACAAAACATTTTATTACAATTCAACTATAAAATGAATTATTGCAGGTATTGAAGGGAGAAGCTAATGAAGAAGAACGTAAGCTAGCAACTCAACTTCGTGGTCCTCTGATGCCTGTGCAACAAGCAGCTCCGAAGTCTATTGCACGTGCTATTACTGAGGAAGAGAAAGACTTCAAGGCTTATCAATATCTAAGAGGGGTATGTTCTTAAATTTAATGCATTTTGTTTTTTTTATTTTACATAGCTCCAATGCATAAGATCTTATCATCTCATCTAGTAGAGTTCAGCATCACTGTAACTGCATTTAAACAGACAGGCTTGGATGATGGAAAACATGATCTGCTAATAGTAGCAACTGGCCACACAATCACATGCAGGATTGGTATAAATTAGTCCAAAATATCTCATCACTAATTATTTTGTAATTATTATCAGATATTTTTTATATTATTTTGTAGTTATTTTTTCTTTAACTGTAGTTACTTATTGTTTGTATCTTCTCCTTGGTAATATCAACATGGGCCTTAATCTTTTTTTGTTTTAAAATCAATCTATCTAAGGAAGATGCTTTTATTAGAAAATTTTAGGATTAGCCTTTCAATGGCTCTCCCTAGAGTTACCAGATACATGACAGTTGGAAAGAACACTTATATAAACTGCCTTGTTTATTGCAATGATGGAAGATTGGTACTTGGAGTTATTCACTGCCTAGGTGTATTTAACTGTACATTGTAGATTTCCTACTGTTACTGCACAAAATATTTGTTTTCTAATTTTTTTTCATTCAAATTTGTCATTCCTAATTTTTTTCCAGTGCATTGCACCAAAATTAGTTTATTTGCTTTTCTTTACTAAAATAACATGCATGCTTCTTTTTCAGGCTCGTTCTATTGCTAAGTTGGTTGGTATTCGTGCTAAGCGACTTAAGGATGCAGCAGAAAACCCTGATGATGTCACTAAGGCCCCAACTGCTGTTAAGGAAGCTAAACCTAAGAAGTGATCAAATAAATGAGTAAAAAGATTTTATTCATTTTATTTCTTGTTCCATTCACCCTCAGCATCAAAAAAATTGCACCATTTGTAGAAATAGTTTAAAAAATGATGTTTGTTTGTATTGTACATTTTATTTTACTTTTATTAAAGTTACCTTCTATGACTTAAATGATATATCAAATTTCACCTATTAGTGTGGATATAGTATACTGAAGTTAGGAAAATTTGAAAGTTTAAGAAAGGTAATACAAACCAAATATAAAACCCTATTCTGTCCTTCACACCTAGTGCAAGCACACCTTGCCCTAATCACGTATGCGTTTCGACTGCTCGGCCACGGCACGCAAACAGAAAAAAAATTAGTCAGGGATTCTGTCGAAAACGAATGGCACAAACTAAAAATTTGTCGAAGTAGAAATAAAGAAGTTATAGCGGTCTAAACGTGGCCGCGCGAACGAAACGCGGAGGATTGCGCGGCCACGGAGATCTCAGCAACTACTTGAGCTAGAGATCTAATTCTTTTTGTAAATGAATGGCTGAATTTGTCAACAATTGTCGAAAAAAGAATCACAAGCCCTAGATCAATACTTTACTAGATATTCACCTCTGAAGTCATGGCCGCGCAATCCTGCACTTGTGATTTCTTTAACGTTGATTATTTCTTTCAAACTAAGACTTTAGACAGTAAAATTGGTGTTGACAGCAAGGTTTTAATTTGTCGAAACTAATGAAAGCAATAGACTCTACTAAAGTTTAGCCATACAGACGAAATCAGAGGAAAACAAAAAGTTCATGGCCGCGCAATCGAAACGGTACTTTGGACGCTGATATCTCAGGAACGATTATTGCAAGGATATTCGTGTTTACATTTATTTATTCTATATTTCAACCTTATTGTAATGAGATATCGTTTGATCCTCAAAACAGTTCTCAAGCCGAGTAATCTCAAAAATAATGATACCCTGTACAATGTTGGAGCAGAGTAACCATAATTTCGATTTCATTAGGATATTCCTCTAACTTATAATTTTTATTTTAAAAAACAATAAAATTACTCCTTTAGTGCGTGAATGTAATGAATATAATAGGTTGAATGGTAAAGTCGATACATTCCATACGATATATCCTGTCCCATCACAGTTCACACATAAAAATATGATAGTCCGTTAAATGTGAATGTTTCGTTAAAAGCAAATCACTTAAAATTAACACACAGTACCTATACACAGTATTTATCTCCCGATTCAAATCGACACACAGCTGAGTTTTAAACGAGAATAACGTTCCTCTGCAACTAAACAGTGTTGCAAACTTTATTTTTCCACGGAGTACAAAAGATTGTATTAAGCTCGAATGTATAAAAAAATAATAGTAGATAGGTACATGTTGAAATCTTAATAATGGGTGTATTATTTTCTTTATTTTTTTATTTTATTTCAGTAAGTTTTAGCGACTATCGTTAACAGAAGGCAAAGTGTTGATTCTTTAGTAATAATAATATGTATTATTTCATATTTAAATTTAGTTTTGATATTATTTCGTTAGATGTGTTAAAATCAATACCCGAATAATGTTCATTAACAGGCTACCAACAGAGACACTGTACATTAAAATGCGCGATACATCATCTCATTGTTTGTTGCCAAACTGATAGAAAAACTGATGTTTTAAACTGAAAAATGTAACTTTTAGTGTAATATTATTCATAATTGGTTACGAAAATGATGATTTTGGTAAGAACGTAGCGTACGATTTTGAGTTCATGGTCGTGTAACGTACCAAAAAGTCGTATGAGTACGATTTAAATCGTACGGCTGGCAACACTGGATCAAAACCACTACTATTCGGCCGTCCCGCCCGGTGCGGTGGCTCGCTCGCCAACAAATGTGCGAGTGAGAAATCATAATCTTAGAGTGAGAGCGCAAAAGGCTAATTTTCGCTTGATCCTTCCGGTTTCGTGGCTAACTCTAGCGCAATCGTTGGCAAAATTGCTTTAAATTAGACCTTGAAGCTTTTGGGTTATCCAATTGTTGTAAAGTAATTATTACATTTCAATTTTTATTTTAAAATAATAGGTATAACAATGAGTATAAATAAAAATGTTTGTGTGGTGTTATAAAACCAAGATGTAAGTAAATCTTGTAATGCTACACGGCACAGAATATCTTTTAAATATCACTACACACAGTAAGTTCGTAAAGAATCATGCTATCGATGTACGAAAAATAACTAAGGCGATAACAAAAAAGTACAAATACATACTTATTAAAAATCTTTCGTCTTTAAAAATAATTAAAGTATAATGGAATTTCCTAATGAAATCGAAATTATGGTTACTCTGCTCGAACATTGTATAGGGTATCATTATTTTTGAGATTACACGGCTTGAGAACTGTTCTGAGGATCAAACGATATCTCATTACAATGAGGTTAAAATATAGAATAAATAAATGTAAACACGAATATCCTTGCAATAATAGTTCCTGAGATATCAGCGTCCAAAGTACCGTTTCGATTGCGCGGCCATGAACTTTTTGTTTTCCTCTGCTTTCGTCTACATGGCTAAACTTTAGTAGAGCCTATTGCTTTCATTCGTTTCGACAAATTAAAACCTTGCTGTCAACACCAATTTTACTGTCTAAAGTCTTAGTTTGAAAGAAATAATCAACGTTAAAGAAATCACAAGTGCAGGATTGCGCGGCCATGACTTCAGAGGTGAATATCTAGTAAAGTATTGATCTAGGGCTTGTGATTCTTTTTTCGACAATTGTTGACAAATTCAGCCACTCATTTACAAAAAGAATTAGATCTCTAGCTCAAGTAGTTGCTGAGATCTCCGTGGCCGCGCAATCCTCCGCGTTTCGTTCGCGCGGCCACGTTTAGACCCCTATAACTTCTTTATTTCTACTTCGACAAATTTTTAGTTTGTGCCATTCGTTTTCGACAAATTTCGACAGAATCCCTGACTAATTTTTTTTCTGTTTGCGTGCCGTGGCCGAGCAGTCGAAACGCATACCCTAATCACTGCCTCCTATCCCCTTTCTCTCATCATAAATCCAATTAGCTATGGAACTCTTTAGGAATGTTATGCAATTCTGTTATCTTAGGAACCCATGTCACCGATTTTGATAAAAAGAAAATCTGCATTCATACATTTGAAAAAGATACTGTACCCAGCTGGGGAATCGACCCTGTTGTTTTGCAAAAATAAACTTATACTTTTTCTATTAAAATATCGATTCTGTAGGTCTTAAGCAGTAAATATCTCTATGAAACATTATGTCTTAAATGAATAAAATGCATTGTTTTCACATAGTTTAATTTATCATAGTTGGTGTTCGAAGTGACCACCATTACAATATTCAACAAGTTCAGGCATGTAAAATTGTCCCTACGGTTGTTTGTACCCCTCTACTATAAGTTATAGTTACATACACCGTGTTACATAATCATGTGGCATTGCATTAAACTTTTAAGGCAGTTTTGTTATCTACAGTAATATTATTATCATGCAACTACTTACTTCTATTAATCAAACAATAACAATCAATTGAAAAGCCCACATAAAGTATGTAGATATTGAGATAGGTACAGAGAGGTGTTAAGTTAAGCCTCATTTGAAAATGGAACGTTTCAGTATGACTGGCTGCATGAAGATACAAAATGCAATAAGAAGATCGTTACCTAAACGTGTTAAATATTGTATTGAACAAAACGGTGGCCACTTCGAACACCTACTATAATAAATTTAAGTATGTGAAAAAAATGCATTTTATTCATTTAAGACATAATGTTTCATAGAGGTATTTACTGCCTAAGACCTACAGAATCGATATTTAAATAGAAAAAGTATAAGTTTATTTTTGCAAAACAACCGGGTTCGATTCCCCAGCTGGGTACAGTATCTTTTTCAAATGTATGAATGCAGTTTTTCATTTTATCAAAATCGGTGACATGGTTCCTAAGAACAAATCTTCGTATGACTTATAGTTTAAGACTTTCC
The DNA here is from genome assembly GCA_905475405.1 of Schrankia costaestrigalis. NCBI lineage: Eukaryota > Metazoa > Arthropoda > Insecta > Lepidoptera > Erebidae > Schrankia > Schrankia costaestrigalis. Next base: position 11,166,763 of record FR997827.1, read on the forward strand.
CTTAATGACCCTTTTGAATGAGCCACCCTGTATATCTCCTCCCTGTCCACGAGCTCCACCAGTCCGAAATAGGCATAATCGTTCTCCGTTTTAACCTTTTGCACGCCAGCCAGCGGCTATTAGCGCTACTTCACCACGGACGCCAAGCCTAGCAAAAATCCCCGTGGCTCACCTGGGTTGAACTACCTACTAGGTGATATCACCGGGCAATAAATGAAAAAATGACATCTGCCAAGAATTTTCACTAGTACCTAGTACTAGACCTCTGTGGCGTAGTGGTTACATAACATGACTGCTACGCACAGGTATCGGGTTCGATTCCCGGTAAATGCAAATCTTTGTGTGCATGAACATGATTATTTGGTCTGAGTGTTTCTATGTATATGTGCGAGTTGCGAGATAGACTTTTACAGTGAATTTGTGTACAAGACAGTTTTAAATAATAAGTGAATATATCTGTTTTAATTAGTTTTTTGTAAATAATGTCTTTATATAGCAATTGAGCGGGACAGTTTTTAATTAGTGGATTTTTTGTTAAATAGTCTTTAAAATAGTGTTTTTATAGTTATTTTATAGTTTTTATAGTAATTAAATAATTAATTACAATTATATAGCAATAATACTGTGTAAATACTACTTTAACATAAGTTTTTAGTGGTTTATTAGCATTTAAATAAAGATTTCTCACAGTTTACGCCCGACGGCACTTTTAGAATATTTTAAAATGTTAGATTAAGTTATAAAGTTGTTAAATATTCAAATTATATCATGTTTTTATATTAATAAAGAAAAATAATAGGTTTTTAAATAAAAATGTATAAACTTGCAGTAGGATTTCAACAAGCAAAAAATAAGGTCCCACGTTCCGGTAATACTGCGCGCTACCCAAGCTACAGTAAACGGATTGCTTGCTGAATTCCTATTGGTTAAAAAGTAGTTACCTTAATTGGCCGACTAATGAGACAGCGCCAAAATAATGTAAGAAATTTGTATAAAAGGGGTAGCCGTTTGTTCACGGTACCACGGTACTCTTGGGAGTCGCCTGTCGCCGCTCAGAGCACTCGTGCCTTTAATACTCGCCGCGCTCCTCAGTCGCAGGAACCGTCGCGCAGTGTACGGACGTCCACCATTTTGTGTGCACGGCGCCACGTGCCCGTGCACATGTAGGTTAGGGCAGTGCGCGCCGACATAACCGCAGATTTTCCTTAGTTTGTTTTACAAATAACACCGTGCGGCCGCGTGCCGTCTGCCGCGCCGCACGATGCCACCTCCGCCACCACCACAACTACGCTTGAAGCCTCCGACGAGGACATTTCGTCGCCGGAAGCCTCTGACGCCCGCCGAATTTGCAGCGCTTCGAGCCGCCGCTGTTCAGGCCGCCATGACCGGGTCGTCCGCGTCGAGCACCCCCACCGGGGGTGGGGAATGGCAATTCCCTGTCGCTCCGCGGGCCACCACCACGACGACACCACCACCACCGCCGCCCCGTCGCCTCGGTCTAAGATACCGAGGCCGCGCGCGTCCCCACCGACGGACCCACGCCGCCGCCCCGCCGCGAACCCAGCGCCCCGGTACCGCCGCCGTCACCACCACCGCCACTCGCGCCCTCGCTCCGCGTCGCGCCTCCGCCGGTTCGAGCGCCGCCCGCTCCCGGCCCGAGTGCACCACGTGTCGAGCCACGTGCCGAGCCACGCGCCGCCGCCTCCCGTGCCGTGCCACCACCGCGTGATACCGCTGCACCCGCTTCACCACCATCGAAGCGGGCCGCACGCGCCGCCGCCTCCGTCACCCCCAGTGATAGTGAAAGTGACTATGAGAGTGCAAGTGTGCCCGCGTCGCCAATGCGTACAATGCGCCGTCGTACGCGGCCGCCGCCGCCACCGCCGTTACCGCTGCCTCCCCCACAACATCTACGGGGACCACCGCAGCCGCCACCCAGAAGAAGGAACCCCGCTACCCTCCCATCGTAGTGGAGCGGTTCCCAAACTGGGGTAAGCATTTTGCAGCCTTACAACGCGCCCTAGGCCACCTACCACCGGCCCGCCCCTTCGGTAAGGGCGTGCGCTTCCTCCCCACCACCGCCGACGAATACCGCGTTATCCAACGCTACCTCGCCGAGCTGGAGGGGCCCGAGAAGGTTGAGTGGTTCAGCTACTCCCTTCCCCAAGAGCAAGCCTTCAAGGTGGCCATCAGAGGGCTGCCCGTGAATACCCCACCCATTGACATCGCCGACGCCCTTAGGGAGCGCGGCATAGAAGCGGATTTCGTGCGCCCCATCCGCGCCCGCTCCGGACGACCCGGGTGCAATATACTTCGCCCAGCTACAACGAACGCCGACCCTGCTGCCGGGCGTGTACGGCATCACGGACTTGCTGTGCATGCCCGGCATCACCATCGAAGCCTGGCGGGGCAAGCGCGGTCCCGCGCAATGCCACCGCTGCCAGCAGTTCCGGCACTCGTCACACCAATGCCGCCGCAAACTTGCGTGCGTGAGGTGTGGCGAGGAACACCGTGCCGCGGACTGCCCTCGACCCCTAGAGGACCCACCGACCTGCGTGAACTGCGGGGGGGGGGGGGGCACCCCTCGAACCACACCAGCTGCTCCGTGTTCCGCAGGGAGGTGCGGAACAAGAAGGCCAGCACGGTGGCGCGCACGTTCACCGCGCGCCCCGCCAAGAAGACACCCGCTCCCTCAAGCGAAGTAAATGCACCCGGCTCGCTCATGGCGGACGCTAACGCGCCCGGGGCGAGCAAACGCCGACGCCGCCGTAGGAAGGCGAAGAAACCGCAGCCAACAGAGGCCGCCACCACCACCACCGCTGCCCCGTCAGCCCAAGCGGTCGCCGCCCCCTCACAGGGGAAGAAGGCGAAGCGGGGGGAGAGTGACTTAGCTGCCACCACAACAACACTCCGCGTCGTTAAACGTTGCCTGGAGACCCTCAACGAGGTGCTCCAAGCGATGGATAGCGGCGCGGACGTCGTCGAGACCGTGCGGCGAGGGATCGCTAACATCTGCACCCTCGCCGCTGACCTACAAGGACACGACCCGGCCGCCAGCTCGACGGAGGCCCGCAAGGGCTGACCTCGCTGGCGTCCCGCCCCACCGGAGAAGACCACGGCCGCCGTGCTTGCAGTCGCTCGCTGGGCCTCCCCCAACGGGGTCCCACTCGGCGGGCTGACTCGCCGGCGGCCAAGAAACACAACCATGACACCACATGCGTACAAGCAAACCCAGCGACCGTAGCCTCTCTCTGAGGCTACGCGAAAAGGAAACCACAAGCAGGGGGCCCAAGCCCCGATCTTGACCCACACGCCCCCTGGGCCCTAGTCCCCACAAAGGGACCCAGCGCGGGACGGTGTGAAGACTCGAGAGTCACGGTACCTCAGTCGGCAAGCAACAGTCAAGGGAACAACAAGTGTAATAGTAATAAGGAACAAGGAAGAATAAATAGTCCAGTTATATTCAGGAAGAATCAACAGTTTGTTTTATTCTATTTCCCACCAATCCAGTGATAGTCAACATTTATGGTCCTTCGAGCCGGATACTACGTGGGAAGAGTGAAGATTGTTCCTGAATATTGAAGAATTGTTCCTGAATATTGAAGAATTGTTCCTGATATATATAGAAGCTTGACCTACGATGCCGGCCACCCGTTCAGAAGGTAAAGGGCGCAAGCGACCGACGGAACCGACGCCGACGTCCTCCGAAGCCACAGCCACGACGTCGGCAACCGGCACAACCTCGGCAACTGGTACGAGTGAAGAGACGGGAACCACCGCCACGGAGTGTACCGAAACTACAGCCACCTCCGCAGCGACAGAGCCTTCACCCGTCGTCTCCACCGTCATCACGCCGTCCGAGGGCCAGGCCGCCGCACCTACGCTACCCATGAAGCCGCCAACACAGGGGGGCAAGGGGGGAAACGCCGCCGTCGAAAAATATCAAGAAACAGAAACTTCGACAATAAAGAAGAAAACCCCACCAGTGCCACCCGGACCGACGCTCTCCCGTCCCCACAGCAAGAAGGGGGGAAGGGGGGGCTCAACACATAGCAAGTCTAAGGCCTACAAATTAGCGAAGGCTAAAGAAGAATTATTGAAGTTACAAGTCGAGTTAGCAGCTGCGCGCCTCGCCTCGCTGGAAGTCGAAGATGAAGACGAAGAAAATGATGAAGTTTCAATAGTATCGAAGACAGAAGTCAATGAACGTGTTGTCAACTGGTTGGAAGAGCAAGCCGATGGACCTACAACAGAGGTAGTCACCGCGCCGCCACGACGTACAGAACAACCAGCTGCCAATACAACAGAAGAGCTTCATCAACAGCCACAGCGCCTTCATTCATCACCGGCGGGAGTGAAAAATGACATTACAGAACTGGCCGCAGCTATCACACAAGCCATCAAAGCCGCTCAGCGACCGAAGTTTATAGAGCTGCCTATCTTCAATGGATCTCATCAAGAGTGGCTGCCTTTCCGTGCCGCATACTTCGAAACAGAAAAAACGTTCTCTTCAGTAGAAAACATCAACAGACTTAGAAGAAATCTCAAAGGAAAAGCAAAGGAGGCAGTCGAAGGTCTACTCATCACAAGTGCACAGCCCGCAGAAATCATGAAGACGTTGGAATCAAGATTTGGAAGACCAGAATCCATTGCTATGATGGAAATGGAAACGCTTCGTGGACTACCTCGCCTCACAGAATCTCCACGGGACATCTGTATATTCTCAACGAAGATCTCCAATGTCGTCGCAACTCTGAAGACACTAAGCTGCATCAACTATATGTACAATCCAGAAGTTTCAAAGGCGCTGGTAGACAAGCTTACACCAACCCTGCGCTACAGATACTACGACTTCGCTGCAGTACAACCCAGAGAAGATGCTGACCTACTGAAGCTCGAAAAATTCCTCAGAAGAGAAGCTGAATTATGCGGACCTTATGCTCTACCAGAACAAATGGCGTCACATACGAGTACAGCACAAAGAAGACCACAGAAGATACACAACGTAACAGAGAAAACTTACGTCGCCAAGTGTCCTGTATGTGAAGAGACAGGACATACCACAACAGCCTGTGAACAGTTCAAGAACATGGAAGTGAATGCAAGATGGGACATGGCCAAGTCAAAACGTCTCTGCTTCCGGTGTCTCCGCTATAGAAACAAGACACACACATGTAAAGCGAGGACATGCGGCATGGACAACTGCAAATACTTCCACAACAGAATGCTGCACCACAATAAGGCAACAGAGAAGACACAGGCGAAAGAAGAAACGATGGCAACAGAAGCAATTAACTCTGCCTGGACCCTGAAGAAGAAACAGTCATATTTGAAGATCATTCCAATTCAAATAAAGGGGCCAGCAGGAAAAGCCCACACTTTCGCACTACTGGATGATGGGTCAACAGTCACACTTATAGACAACGACATGGCCAAGTGTGTCGGAGCCACAGGACCTATCGATCCACTGAAGATAGAAAGCATCAACGCCATGAAGACGTCAGAGTTAACATCAAGAAGAGTCACCATTGAAATTAAAGGTGTACGGTTTCATCACCGTACATTATTCTGCTAATTCGGTGACATCATTTCACCTTACTCACACATAGGCATTACTAACATACAACATAGTAATTACTAACCAAATAATTGTGTATAAATAAGATAATAATAAGCATTTCAATTGTAGACCATTTGTAGCCGTGGTTCTATCCACGTTACTTAATAAACTTTACTCAAGTTTGTGACGTGTTTCAACATAACATCTTCCAAGATGTATGGTTCCTTACAAGTCCGTACATTTTGGTCCTTCGAGCATCTGTGTGTGTTTGTGTCTCTTGGCAAGGTACCGAATCGGTCAACTGGTCTCCCACAAGCGGGTCGCCCCAGTTGTATTGAGAAGGTGCCATACCTTTAAAGAGTATAGGCATACATTACCAGCAACTTTACCAGAAGAGCTATACGAAGACTTTCCAACAATATGAAGACTTCAATAACATTAACTACATGGACCTTCGACAACTAGAAGCGTTCTACCTGTGGATGAAGCCTACAACAAGAAGGTATTCAACACATCAACATTAACTACATGAACCTTCGATAACTAGAAGCGTTCTACCTGTGGATGAAGCCTACAACAAGAAGGTATTCAACACATCAACATTAACTACATGAACCTTCGACAACTAGAAGAGTTCTACCTGTGGATGAAGCCTACAACAAGAAGGTATTCAACACATCTACATTAACTACATGAACCTTCGACAACTAGAAGCGTTCTACCTGTGGATGAAGCCTACAACAAGAAGGTATTCAACACATCAACATTAACTACATGAACCTTCGACAACTAGAAGCGTTCTACCTGTGGATGAAGCCTGCAACAAGAAGGTATTCAACACAACAACATTAACTACATGAACCTTCGACAACTAGAAGCGTTCTACCTGTGGATGAAGCCTACAACAAGAAGGTATTCAACACATCAACATAAACTACATGAACCTTCGACAACTAGAAGCGTTCTACCTGTGGATGAAGCCTACAACAAGAAGGTATTCAACACATCAACATTAACTACATGAACCTTCGATAACTAGAAGCGTTCTACCTGTGGATGAAGCCTACAACAAGAAGGTATTCAACACATCAACATTAACTACATGAACCTTCGACAACTAGAAGCGTTCTACCTGTGGATGAAGCCTACAACAAGAAGGTATTCAATACATCAACATTAACTACATGAACCTTCGACAACTAGAAGCGTTCTACCTGTGGATGACGCCTACAACAAGAAGGTATTCAACACATCAACATTAACTACATGAACCTTCGACAACTAGAAGAGTTCTACCTGTGGATGAAGCCTACAACAAGAAGGTATTCAACACATCAACATTAACTACATGAACCTTCGACAACTAGAAGCGTTCTACCTGTGGATGAAGCCTACAACAAGAAGGTATTCAACACATCAACATTAACTACATGAACCTTCGACAACTAGAAGAGTTCTACCTGTGGATGAAGCCTACAACAAGAAGGGGTTCAACCACTACAACAACTATGAAGCATTGAACTAATACGAAGACTTTAAATGACTACAAGAAGTCTTCAAACTACTATAAACTTATTATATGAAGGTACTACAAGAAGACTTTGATTATCTTCAAATTAAATAATATGTTACAATATGAAAACAACGATAAACTACAGTAACTAGGTTGCGCATAAAGCCTAAACTGCAATTCTGCACATACTTCGCTCACTTTTACAATACAACAACGCAAGCACAAATATACATATGTCTCAACGGGTCAACGGTCAACGCTTTGGTCAACAACCTGCAAGTGAATTAGAGCTACCAAGTTTGATGTCGATCCTTGTCTCCATCATTGCGAAGGAAGTTCTACTCCATTTACTTCCATTCAGCTACAACCCATGAATCTTCGAGCGTGAAGAAGCAGTTATATTCAGATTACACACAGCCAACATTCAACCTGAATACCTTGCCGTAAACTACAAGATGAACTCGTATATATCACTAATAGATAAAGATTATAAGGAAGGTATAAACAAATAAAAATATATTATATTTTATGTAACATGAAGAAACAAGTATTTACAACTAAAGGATGCACCTTGAACAGCAAAACTGCAGAGTCAACAAACTTATACGTCGTCGCCTTGTGACGTATTAAACGGGTCATGCTGGATCAAGTTACAAGCATCGAACAGCTGACTTGTTGTTTGCTGTGGAAGGTGCGAGCTACGTAACTACTGTTTACAACAATGACGTAACTTCGACAACGACTCCATCATCAACTACACTTCTCAAGGCAACGAGGATAAGCCAGCTGTACAAGGACATCGGACCACAACAACAACAACAGGATATGGCGGCTAAGGAAGACGTCCATCATCAAACAACTTGTCCATCATCACCCTTGACATGCTGCTAACTTTCTCTTTCGTTTAAGTTTATATAATTAATTCCCTTTTAATAATGTCAGTTACTATCTACATTTTACATTTAACTTTACATTAACATATACACATTAACATAACATAACTTCTACATTCTTATTTTACACATCACACTCTTTTTGGGGTTGCCAATATGTACGGTTTCATCACCGTACATTATTCTGCTAATTCGGTGACATCAATTCACCTTACTCACACATAGGCATTACTAACATACAACATAGTAATTACTAACCAAATAATTGTGTATAAATAAGATAATAATAAGCATTTCAATTGTAGACCATTTATAGCCGTGGTTCTATCCACGTTACATAATAAACTTTACTGAAGTGTGTGACGTGTTTCTACTTAACATCATCCTACATGTACGGTTCCTTACAAGTCCGTACAAAAGGAGTGAACAATCAAGAGAAACGGATACAAGCGCGCACAGTGAAGAACTTGCAAGTCTCATCGCAACAAGTGCCAAAAGAAGTGATTGAAGGCTGCAAACACTTAGAAGATATTCAGCATCATCTCACATACGCCAGCGTGAAACCACAAGTGCTGATAGGACAAGACAACTGGCATCTTCTGCTGACAACTGAAGTAAGAAAAGGAGACAAGAACCAACCAGTGGCTTCCCTTACGCCTCTCGGTTGGGTACTACATGGCAGTCAAACAAGGACCATCGGACACACCGTCGACTATGTGTCACACGTCACAGAAGAAACCACAGATGACTTAGAAGCCCTCGTGAAGCAGTACTTCGAAATGGATTCGCTATGCTTGAATAACAGAAGACCGAAGTCAGATCCAGAAGAACAAGCACTACGCATATTGGAAAAGACAACTAAGAAGACAGAAGAAGGAAGATATGAGACAGGACTTCTCTGGCGCAAAGAAGACATTAGCTTCCCAGATAACTACGGGAATACGCTGAACAGACTCCTGAACATAGAAAAGAAGATAGATCGTGACTCTGAATTGAAGAAAAAATATACAGAACAGATGGAAGCTCTTATAACAAAGGGATACAGCGAACCTGCACCTAAACAGAAGACACCAGAAAGGATTTGGTATCTACCACACTTCGCTGTAATCAACCCGATGAAGCCTGACAAAATCAGAGTAGTCCATGACGCTGCAGCCAAGACAAGAGGAATCGCACTCAACGACATGTTGCTGAAAGGACCCGATCTTCTTCAATCATTACCCGGAGTGATCATGCGCTTCCGGCAACATGAGATAGCAGTGACTGCAGACATAAAGGAAATGTTTATGCAAGTCAAATTACGAGAAGATGACCGAGACTCCCTTCGATATCTCTGGCGAGGAAACCGACGAGATGACCAACCTCCAGAAGAATACAGAATGACCTCGTTGATATTTGGTGCATCGAGTTCCCCGTCTACAGCAATATACGTCAAGAACCTGAACGCCAAGCAGCATGAAGATACTCATCCTGAAGCCGTGGCAGCGATCATACAGAAACACTATGTTGACGACTACTTAGACAGCTTTGAAAACATTGAAGACGCCATACGCATCACGAAGAGTGTGCGTGAAGTGCACGCTAAGGCCAAATTTGAATTGAAGCAATGGAAATCCAACTCTCCGCTACTATTAGAAGCTCTTGGGGAAGATGTTCAAAATGACTACGTGGATCTATACAAGCCAGAAGAGAAGACAGAACGATTCCTTGGTGTTGTCTGGAGTATCAACAGTGACGAGCTTACCTTCAACCTGAATTTGGCTCGTATTCCGCAGACACTTAAAGAAGGAAAGACACCAACAAAGAGGGAAGCGCTGCGCATCGTGATGTCATTATTTGACCCACTTGGCTTGGCATCACCAGTCACCATAAAGGCGAAACAACTTTTACAAGAAGTATGGCGCAGAGGCACTCCATGGGACGACATGATCGACGAAGACCTGGCAGAACAGTGGAAGATCTGGATGAATCATCTGGAAAATCTCCGCAACACGACGATCCCACGAAGATATATCAACTACAGCAATGCCGACAATATACAACTACATATTTTCACCGACGCAAGCGAATCAGCCTATTCTGCAGTGTTGTATTGGAGAACAGTGACACCAAGCGGCGAGATCAATTTATCACTCATTATGGCGAAAGCGAAAGTTGCACCATTGAAGTTGACCTCCATACCAAGACTGGAGCTTCAAGCCGCAGTTATGGGGACCAGACTTGCAGAAACAATAGTTGAAGAACACGAAAGGAAACCTGACAGCAAAGTGTTTTGGACCGACAGTAAGACAGTTCTCACATGGATACGTACTGGTTCACGCTCATATAAACCATATGTAGCGCATCGTCTAGCAGCCATAGAAGACAGCACAAAAGTGAACGAGTGGAGATGGATTCCCACAAAAATGAACATAGCAGATGACGCAACACGAGATGTCCCATTGAACTTCAACAAGGATCACCGTTGGTATAAAGGACCTGACTTCTTATGTCAAGCAGAAGAGCTCTGGCCTACAGAAACATCAACAATAGTTACAGAAGAACCTTCTGGTGAAGAAAGAATAAATAACGTGACAAACAGATCGGGACCAAATCTGTCAGAAGGATTACCAGACGCGTCACGATTTTCCAACTGGACAAGACTACGACATACGACAGCAAGGGTTCTACAGTTTATAGAGTTGTGCAGAACACTAAAACAAAGTGTCAACTATAGAAAAACCAAGAAGAATACAGAAAAGGATCCTAGCTGGAACAGAGTGGCTAAACCAACAGAGAAGAAGCCACAATCAGCTGTCAAGAAAACCTCACCGTCACAGGGGAAGAAGTTCATCCCAGTATCCGCGGAGCAGCTCAAACAGGCAGAAAGGCTTCTGATGCAATCGACTCAAGAAGACTCCTTTACAGAAGAAATAGAATTACTGAAAAGACAGAAGCCAATTAACAAAGAGAGTCGACTACGTCAGCTGAGCATCGAGCACATCAACGGAGTCATCAGACTTAGAAGTAGAATCCAAGCAGTACAAGAAGTGACAAATAGCATTAAAAGCCCTATGATACTTGACGGTGAACATAAAGTGGTGAAAATGTGGATTCAAGCAATACATCGCGAACTACATCACGCTGGTGTCGAGGCTACAGTCAACGAGTGCAGACAACAGTATTGGGTATTACGCCTACGACCCATCACGCGTACATTACTTCGTGCATGTCTTTTCTGCCGAATGAAGACACAGACACCGCCGCTTCCCAGGACAGGGGACTTACCTGCATGCCGTCTAGCTCACCATAGACGACCCTTCACCTATACAGGGGTCGACTACTTCGGACCTTTGACTGTGACAGTGGGACGCGCTCGACAGAAGAGATATGTTGCAATATTCACATGTCTCACCACTCGAGCCATTCACCTCGAGATCGCCGGTTCACTCACCGCGGACTCTGCAGTGATGGCACTAAGAAGAATGATAGCACGACGCGGGTGCCCAACTGAAATCTGGTCTGACAACGGCACCAACCTGAAGGTAGCGGACAAAGAACTTCGACAAGCCATCGACGAGGCGACAACAGAAGAAGCAGTTAAGAGAACAATCTCTTGGCGCTACATTCCACCTGGAGCACCATTTATAGGAGGTGCATGGGAACGTATGGTTCGCTCAGTTAAGACAGCATTATCAGCGACTCTACACGAACGATATCCGACAGAAGAAGTACTCTCAACACTGTTAGCCGAAGTGGAGTACACAGTGAACAGCCGACCACTAACACATGTCTCTGTCAGTGCGGAAGACCCTGAAGCTTTAACTCCTAATCACTTCTTATTGGGAGGAAATGGAAGAGTACCACAACCGGGAACATTCGATGAAAAGGACACTATTTCCCGAGGTAGCTGGCGATCTGCGCAACGCTTAGCAGACATCTTTTGGAACCGCTAGGTAAAGGAGTATCTCCCGGAGCTTCAATACCGGCGGGAGCCTCATGGAAAAGGACCAGCTGTGAAGATCAACGACCTCGTGCAAGTAGTCGATGCCAACCTACCCCGCAATGTCTGGATCAGAGGTCGAGTGATAGCGACGTATCCAGGCCCAGATGACATCGTGCGAACAGTGGACATCCAGACCAAAGGAGGAGTGCTGCGGAGACCTGTGAGGAAGCTGGTGATCATGCCCGTGACTACAGACGTCGAGCTCGCACCGAGAGAAGATGCAACATAGTCTGCACGGCGGGAGAAATGTGCGAGATAGACTTTTACAGTGAATTTGTGTACAAGTCAGTTTTTAAATAATAAGTGAATATATCTCTGTGGCATTTGGTATATATATGATAACTCTTGAACAACGAGTTTACAGTACAAGCATTTTAAGCATTAAGTTATTTTCTTAAATCGGAATAATGAAATAATAAAACAAATCAATGAAATTATTGTTTTTATTAGAATCAGATTTTCACTAACATAAAAATCAAATCAATAAGTTTTTTTATTTGTTAATTAGTGGCACTTAACAACTTTGTACCAAATGAAAAAAAAAAGTTAAAAAATAATAATTAAACTTATCATGTTTATCCTGTGATATATGTTTATCTTATGATATTATAAGTTGAGATCATGTTTTTGGCAATTAATCTTACACTGTAATTAGTTTTTAAAGAAACAAATATTATTCATCATAATTCTCCTCACTATCACTCATTATATAAATGGGACTTATCAATTTTTGTCAAGGTGTTTAATATAAAATGTTTGATCTAAAAATGATATATACACTTATCTGAAATGGATCGTGAAACATTAACTATTTGCTCTAACAAAAAGATGATATGTTGAAATAACAGAAAATTATCAAATATATATATATATTTTTTAAAGTTATCATTATTTGATCAAAATAATATGGACTTCTTAGAGTAGTGGACTTATTTCGATTGGATCAAACGAAAATATAGAAAAAATAAAGTCCACTTGTATACTTAACTAAAAACAGCTGATTTTGGAGTTATCATATGTATACCAAATGCCACAGACTGTTTTAATTAGTTTTTTGTAAATAATGTCTTTACCTATATAGCAATTGAGCGGGACAGTTTTTAATTAGTGGATTTTTTGTTAAATAGTCTTTAAAATAGTGTTTTTATAGTTATTTTATAGTTTTTATAGTAATTAAATAATTAATTACAATTATATAGCAATAATACTGTGTAAATACTACTTTAACATAAGTTTTTAGTGGTTTATTAGCATTTAAATAAAGATTTCTCACAGTTTACGCCCGACGGCACTTTTAGAATATTTTAAAATGTTAGATTAAGTTATAAAGTTGTTAAATATTCAAATTATAAAATATCATGTTTTTATATTAATAAAGAAAAATATTAGGTTTTTAAATAAAAATGTATAAACTTGCAGTAGGATTTCAACAAGCAAAAAATAAGGTCCCACGTTCCGGTAATACTGCGCGCTACCTAAGCTACAGTAAACGGATTGCTTGCTGAATTCCTATTGGTTAAAAAGTAGTTACCTTAATTGGCCGACTAATGAGACAGCGCCAAAATAATGTAAGAAAGGAGAATGGGCAAAAATATATGGAGCTTGGTCCAAATTTCCACCATCAATAAGAACTATGACATATGATGGAACACTGCGTTCTGAATCATTATCAGAAGACCGCAACCCAAAATATTTACTCAGTAAAAGTTATGACCCCATAAGAACTTGCAATTTAAAAACCATTTTACGCTTATTTATTTCACTATATCTTTTAAACTACTCGATTGATTTAGGTGTATGACATTTCTTTGTAATTCATACGGTATTCTGGTTGATATAAGCTCTAAAAGCCAAAATATAAACAATATGGCGGTCGCGGTAGGTACCTCGTTACATCAAAAAATCAAACCCTTATCATGTGGGGTATCAAATCAAATGAAATCTTTACAATGCTTATGTTTATTTTAAAATATTTGTAATACTGGGAAGAATGTAAACACAAAAATATCACACAAGTTTTATTTATTCCTATCTCACAGTGTGGAGTCTGTCCTTATAAGAATACATCTCATGTCTTCACCCACAATAACATTGTCCAAATTCGCAGCTGGAAGTAGAATTTGAGCGCATTACAGAACAGGGGGAATCCGTCTACCGTGATTTTACTGCTTGAAATGTGGGTATGTGCGAAAAAATTAACGGTTAAATAACTAAAAATACGTATTTTCAAAACAGTCATAACTTTTTTCTGAGTGAATATATTTTTGTCACCTAGTAATCAAAATTGTATGGTATTTAGTCGACTTTAAGCTTACATAGCCCCCAATAGTGGTGGAAATTTGGACCACTTCTGCTCATTGTCCTTTGTATAAAAGGGGTAGCCGTTTGTTCAGGGTACCTCCCCGAAAAGAGTCAAGCGGTGATGTTTCACAAGAAACGGAACCACTCGCCTCTCTCGGCAGCGACACAAAAAGTCAGGATGTTTGGCTCCCCGATCCCTTGGGCTAAGGAGGCCAAATATTTTGGCGTTTTGCTCGACGATAAGCTCTCTTTCCGTCCCCACATAAACATGGTTCGCAAGCGGGCCACGTTTGTGTTGGGACGGCTGCACATGCTCCTCCGGAAGGAGTCTAAGATGTCGATCCGAAACAAAGTTAGGTTATACACTACTTGTATCAGACCAATAATGACGTATGCGTGCGTAGTTTTTGCCCACCTTAGGCCACACAGGATCCATAGGTTACAAACAGTTCAGAATAGGTTCATGCGCAAAGCGACGGGAGCACCGTGGTTCATGCGTAACGAGGATCTTCACATAGACCTCGGGTTGCCTACTATCCAGCAACACATGAAACTCTGTTCCCGCCGCTACTTTGATTCGGCTGCCACTCACCCCAACCAACTAGTGGTCGGGGCGTCCGGGTACATCCCCTCCAAGATTAGCAAAATTCGTAGACCTAGGCATGCTCTCGAAGAGCCGGACGATAGGATCACGATCGCTCAACGTAGAGCTCACACGGCTCGCGAAGCCACAACAAAACGTCCGCGGTTCCGTCCTCGCCGTCGAGGCCGGAATACGCGCCGCGTTCGCTCCTAGAGGGCGTGCCTTCCGCACGTCCTGTTAGTCAGTGACGGTCCAGGCCGAGGTTCGTACCCCAAAGGGGGTGCCCCTGTGGCACGTCACTTAAATGTCTTTGGTTGAGGGCCATCCGCCCCACCACAGCCCGCGTAAAGTAGTAATGGTCGTTTGAGACCGACTACTCGTCCTCACAAAAAAAAAAAAAAAAAAAAATTCAGGGTACCTCAGTCGGCAAGCAACAGTCAAGGGAACAACAAGTGTAATAGTAATAAGGAACAAGGAAGAATAAATAGTCCAGTTATATTCAGGAAGAATCAACAGTTTGTTTTATTCTATTTCCCACCAATCCAGTGATATTTTTTTTTTTTTTATTTATTTATTTACATACACATAACACATTACAATCACTCTCAATTTACAAAAATAAAAATACCTACAAGTTTTGATCTAGATTGCAACATAGCAAACATGTGTACACAACAAATCAATGATAACTAAACAGATACAACTAACATTAGCATAAATTTAAGTATGAAAATGCTATCACTATAAACACAGTTACACATATGTATATATATATATACACAACACATAATACATGTGCACATATTAACAAACATAACATAAATACAGTTCACAGTTTACTCAGGCTAACCAGGAGATCCTTCCAAGGATAGCCTGATATGGAGGATGTCTTTTACGTCCTTGTTAAATGTTTTCAAGTTACAAATGAATACGTCCAAATTGTCATTATCCCTTGCTAAGTCATTATATTGACGGGCCATCCGAGTTAAAGGGTTGAAATATGATATATTATTTTTATAAGTTTGTAGGGCAAAAACATTAGTCTTAGCGGCTCTACGCGCGCTAAATTTTATATTAAATGTGATCTGTGAGATTAAATCTGGTGAATCGATAGAATTGTGGATAATTTTATAAAGGTATACTAAATCAAAATATATACGTCGATACTCCAAAGGCTGCATCTTGAACTTGGACAGTCTATCAAGGTAACTTAAATTTGATCGACCAGGAGTTAGACGATATATAAGAATTTTTGAGAATTTCCTTTGTACACGCTCTATATTCTCTATATGGACCTTATAGTTAGGAGACCACACCGGGCTACCATATTCTAAGATTGTTCTGACCAGGGCAAAATACAAGTATAGGACACTTTGGGGCTTTTTAAAGTCTTTACTACTCCTCAAAACAAAACCCAATAGTTGATTGGCTCTGCTTATTATACTATCATAATGAGGACGGAATGAAAGCTTATCATCAAATTGGATACCCAAATCTCTCACTGTTTGTGTACGGTTAAGTGTTTGACCATCAATGTTGTAACTCCAAGAAATTTGGTTTTGTTTTTGAGTAAACGATATCACAGAACACTTACCAGTGTTCAAGTACATGCGATTAGATCTACACCACTCCGATATCTTATTAATATCCTGTTGAAGGGCTAAACAGTCGTCTGTCTTTGATATTAATGAAAAAACTTTTAAATCATCAGCATACAAGAGGCAGTTGCAAGACAATTGTGTTACCAAATCGTTAATAAAAATAATAAAAAGAAGAGGGCCCAAATGGGAACCTTGGGGTACTCCAGATGTCACTACAGTAGGCGAGGAGACAAAACCCCTTAATGCCACCAACTGAGTCCTGTTCTCAAGATACGAGCAAACCCACCTATGCAAGCTACCATGTATGCCATATAATGCTATTTTCCGACAAAGCAAATTATGATTGACCTTGTCAAAGGCCTTAGAAAAGTCTGTATAAACAGAATCTACTTGGCCACCAACAGCAAATGCCCGACAAAGGTAACTTTTGTATTCCAACAAATTACTGACCGTTGATCTATCTTTAACAAAGCCATGTTGTTTTTCAGAAATAAGTGGTTTCATGTGACTATAAATATGATTATAGACAAGCGATTCAAATATTTTTGCAAGGCTGGATAGAATACTAATAGGTCTATAATTCACACAGTTAGTCCTGTCACCTGTTTTATATACTGGGATGATATGTGCTGTTTTCCAACGTTTGGGAAAAATACCGGTAGTCAATGATTTATTATAAATAATGAATAGAGGAACAGATAATTCAACTCTGAGTCGCTTTATAAAGGAAGGTGGTAGCTGATCTGGGCCTGCTCCCTTATTAACATCCAGCCCATTAATTTTTGTAATGATTTCACTTTCTTTTATGGATACGTGAGACAAAGTACTTACAAAGCTTTCCTCCATGAAATACGATTGATCATATCTGCTGCTAAAACTAAGTGGATCGGAATCCTTTTCAAACACAGAAGCAAAATAGGTTGAAAACAAATCACAAATGTCCCGACAACTAGACGATGTTGTACCCCCAAAATGCATAGTGCTAGGCACTGAAACCTGACCCCTTCGACTATTTACAAATCGCCAAAACGATTTCATGTCCTTCTCTAAGGAATCTTCAGTAACGGAGACGTGTTTATTGTAACACTCTTTAGTGAGAATTTTGCATCTTTGTCGAAGCAACGAAAAAGAGTCATAGTCACGAGGATTACCATATTTTTTATAAAGCTTATGAAATTTATTTTTCTCCTGGTTACATTTAATTAAAGCTTTACTATACCATAAAGGATACGATGATGGCTTATAAGTCACAGTCGGTGTGTGTCTTTTAATTATTGAAAATAATGTGTCATAGAAATAATCAGTGCATAGATTGATGTCAGTGGAAGATAAGAGATCGTGCCAGTTCGTAGAGATTAAATCATTTTTAATGTTGTCAAAATCACATTTTCTAAAATTGAAGCGTTTAGAGTGACATCGTTGCATGCCTTTATAAATGCAAGGTGACGACACTGCAATTGCAATTGAAGGGTGGTGCTTGTCCAACAAGGTTAACGCAGGCGCTTCACCAACTGTAATACCTTCCATGTTCGAGAGTACCAAATCCAGTAAGCGATCATTAATGTTTTTGACATGATTATATTGTTTTAAATTGCATAGAGATATAAATTCATTTAAAAAGGAAAGTTTCCTACTCTGCTTAAGAGGCTTCGTAGAGGATAGACAGTTGTCCCAAGCAGAGGCCGATTGATAGTCAGGTGTATTAAAATCACCTACAAGTAGGATATTGCCAGTAGATAAACAATTAAGAATTAGGTTTTGGCAATGGTCATAGAAGCGTTCCAAGTCAGAGCAGCCAACGTCAGGAGGTAAATAACAAACACATATGTTTAGACTCGGGCCAACACGCGAAAAAGGTATTATTGTTACCCAGACATCCTCCATATCACTATCCCAAGATGCCTGACGGATAACATGATATTTTTTGTGTACAGCTAGTAAAACCCCTCCCCCCTCAACCTTGGTAGACTTAGAATCTATACGGTCTCTTCTGAAAACATTATATCGAGAATCCATGACCTCACCATCAAATACACCTTTGTTTAAATTCGTCTCCGTCAAGCATATAACATCATAATTCGAATTCAAAACACTTAAGTAAAACTGTGACAATTTAGTCCGTATTCGGTTTACATTTTGATAGTAAATAGAAATCACTGTTGACAGAATATAGAAGTAATATATAAAAACAGAATTACAAATGACATCATTTATTAACGCAGCTTGTTTAGCGTTTCCACATTTTTAACCAAGATGGCCGGACACGTGTCGTTCTTTCGAATATATATATTGCCGAAACGTACCCATACAAATTTAAAATCGTTTTCTTTACAAAACTTACGCGCTAAACTATGCAGTTCTTTGGCCGCAGGCGACAAATGTTCGGACAAAAAAATTCTGCTACTAGCTCCTGATATGCCTACATGGGTAGTGGATAGCTTGTCTTTAGGGTGAGACTTATTATACCGGGTAACGGCGGATAAAAGCGTATCACGAAGGCGCTGCGACGATAGGGTGATTAAAATGTTTCGCGGCCTCTTCGAGTTAGGGTCCATTTTAGCCACACGACGACATGCTTTAAGGTCACTCTCAGACACCACAACCTGCAGACAGTCACAGAGGGTTTTAAAAAGAGCCGACAAGTTCTCCGATTTGCTCTCAGGAATCTCATGTATCTCTAGGTTAAGATCACGTGAAATCTTTTCCAGACTTGACACGCGACTTTGGAGTTTCATTAGTGTGTTTTGAGACGTGTTTAGCTCAGACTCCAGTTGTTTGATACGGTTGTCCTTTTCAGCAATATCCAACTTAATGTCGCTTTGTTCCATTGTGATAAAGTCAGTCGTAGCTGTAAAATCAGCTTTCACTGCCTGAACAGCACGATCAACCTCCACAGTAACCAACTTCTTCACATCCTTTAAAATCACAGCTCGCAGGTTTGACATAAATGGTGAGTCAAGAGAAAGCTTCCTATCCATTAGTTTGCCAATATTTTCTAAAGTTAATGCTTCATTTGATGTCTCGGAGTCTGTCATGATATTTACAGCAACTTGTGATTCGGGTGTTATTTGGCTGAACGACGCATTCAGAGATACGCTGGGCAAGTCATTTTTGCGATTACGACGCACCGGAGTATCATCGTCGTTGTTCCTGCGTCTGGTCACATTCTGACAAAAGGGGCAGCTCAATGAGGACAACTGTTCAGCACTCAGTTTTTTAGCTGGATTCACAGTCACGTTAAGGCATCCATAACAAAAACTTGAGTTGCATACATTACATTTTAAAAATTTATTTTTATCTAAAACTGCTTCACAGCCATGGCAATTCATGTTAACAAATGTATTTAATATTCGGAAACGCTAAGAAATGCGAACAAAATAAAATACCATAAACTGGCAGCACCAGACAAAAAAGCTTGTATCCAAACTTCACAGCGTAACGTCACTTAATTTCATTCACTGAATATTGTCAATGTCAACACGTTTAATAACAGCAGCAACAATGATTTGTCCACCCTCTTTTAAAACAAATAAATTCACTTTCCTTACAAATAAAACAGTTTTTAACTAATAATTCGGCGTAGGATTGCCCGTAATACAATGTCACAGCCTCACCGGTAAGTTCTCAACGTAAAAGTTGCACTTTGACACTGTTTTAAACTGTTTTGGTAAAAAGTCTTACACAAAATTACACAGCACTTTCGTATCAGTTAGCAGTTCGTAGTGATAGTCAACATCAACAGTATAATATGTGTACTTATGTATTTATAAAAAAAAAGTATATCAGTACTAATATAATATCCGTTGTTCTATTACCCATAACACAAGCAGGTTAAGCCTAGCTTACTTTGGGAACAGATGGCGCTGTGTAAGAGATGTCTGTGAATATTTATTATTTATTTATATTCGAATATTACTTTGTCGATTATTGCAATTTGAGGTCATTACTAAAGCTGATTAGTAATTAAACTAAATTAAAAACACTTTCATAGTATTTTTTAAATAAATTTAAACAAGACAAAGAAATTAAGATAGAAACATTTAAAAATACACGCGATAACGAAGAAGGTCCTAACAAGGATCCGTGGGAACTCTCGATGGTATGAAACGATTCCAGGAAAAGTAACCGTTCAGCAAAGACTTAACCATCTCAATAAATTTCCCCTGATACCAATGGCGTATAGCTTCTTAATTAAGGTGCAATGTTCAATTCGATCAAAACATTTGCTTTAGTTAGTATTTAAAACATCGACATAAGATCTTTGTGACATAGAATCTGAGATGAAATCTTTGCAGATAATAAGGTTGATCGTGGTAGATCTGCCTCTTAGAAAACCATGTAAATTTGCGTTTAAGGGACGAGTACCTATACTTTTTTTATGAATCGCTGTTATATAAGCAGACTTCCAAACCAAGGCCATGAAACCGGTATCAAGGGATAATCGAAACAATATAATGAATGGTAATAAAAGATATAGCACACGCAGAAGACATTGAAAAGTCTTGTTCAATATGTTCCTACAAGAGCAATTATTATAAAATTTTGCATAGCGATCGTGACGCTGGCGTACCCATTGAAAATGGTGTTTATTTTCAAAAGGGGAAGAGATCTTTTTTATTTTTGCACTAATTAAACACTATTTACGCAGTTTAATGGCATGCATAGTAACCAACTCGATATAGCTCATGTGTACACTAGCTTAACGGACTAAGTCATATCTTAATGTTATCTAGTCAGCTAGCCAATAACATCTTTGTATTTGTTGTATATAAAAAATTATTGACGAACCCTTTGGCGTATTAGTTCAGTGTATGTTTGCTACATAGACGTTGCGAGTCCGATCCCTGCGAAGTCAAACATTTATATCCAAGAACATAGCTGATGAGCGTTTTCTGTGCATAACATGTAAGTATTATCAAAAATGAGTGTTTATCAGTTGTCTAGTTCATAAAGTACAAGCTCTGCTTAGTTTGGAACTACATGGGTTGTGTGAGTGTATGAGGATTTTATTATAAAAATAAAAAAAATTGTAATTAAAGTAAAAATTTATTTACGGAGATCTTCTGTTGAAATGCCATACTTCTTTTTCAATGAATCTATCTCTTCTTGTTTCTTCTCAATATCAATGCCCTTAAATGCTTTGTTAGATCTATAATACAATACTACTAAATATCTATTACATACATTGAAACCTGATAAGTGATCACAAGCATTTTTGGCATCAAATATGTCTTCATATACAACAAAAGCAGTTCCTCTAGTTTCAGGAGTATTTCCACTGAAATAAAATTAATATGAAATTATTATTAGGAGCTATGTGTTTTTTTATTCTTGATTTATTAGGGACTTTTACATACAGCATTATTATGTCAGTTCCATACTCTAAACAAAATAACAACAGCACTTCTACATCTTTTTAAAATTGTGCCATAAAAAACATGTACTAAAATAATCATAGGATAACCCATCTGATGCATTTAGAAATTTTGTTGGTTATTGTAGATTTATAAAACAATTTGCGAATTCAACATTATGAGAGTTCAACATTGTGTTGTGGAAGGAGTGTGAATTTAATGCAAATCTGTCATTTTCTTAGTTTATCACACTACAAATTAAAACTAACATAACTATATCAATTCTAAAGGAATTAACAAAGCCGCTGCTTTTATAGAAAAAAACTAAATGTGTCAATGAGGCTTATAAAGGAAAGACACTGTTCCATTTCAACTTTTATACTACTAAAAAACACAGCTTAAATATATTTTGATTATAAGATTTTAAAGACATTTCTGTTAATATCCAAGAAACCCATAAAATATTTCAGTACAGTTATTTAAAAAAGTAAGAATTTTTGAAACAAAATGATTTATTTATTACTTACACTCGAATTTGTCTGATTGCACCATATTTTCCAAATATATCATACATTTCTTCTGCTGATATTTTATATGGTAAATTTCTAATATAAAGTATTCGATTTACTTCTGGTGGTAAACGCACCTAAAACAAAAATAAATAAATGTATGAATACAAGATCATGTAAGAATACTTTATAGTATCAATAAACAATACTTAATTTCAATGTCACAGTAAGTTAATGGTTGAAGAAAGCTAAAGGATTTTTATACAGTTTTGAAATATTTTTTTACAAAACACAAAATTTTGTATAATAATTATGTTTCAATGTAATCATTATACACAACTTTGTCATTTTAGATCAGGAAAAGTGTATTGGTTTGTATTGTTGTAATAAATCGTGGATTTCCAAGGATAAACAAAGGTATTTACTCTTGTTATATTATTTAATTTTAATACTTTTGTCTTTTTAGTAAATTATTGCCATGCAATACAGGTTTTGATGAGTTTTTAATTTCTTTCAAGAGGAATGAAGGATGTAAGTTAATGTGTGGTTTCTATGTGAAAGCACTAGCAAATCTAAATGCTTACTAAATTAACTTATACCAGATAACGTTAATTTACTTTTTGCTTTAATATTCTGGGCTAGCAATCTTTTTCACAGAATGTCTTGAACATTGATGTTACTTTATACATAAGTTTCAAAAGCACCACACAGTAATAACCAACATTGTAAATAACAGAAACACGAACTTTTTATTGTTTGTTTGTTGATAAAGGTATACCTTTGGAAATAGCTTCAGTACTTACATTTGCACGTCTTTGAAGGGCTAATGCCATTTTAATTAGTTATTATTTTTAATTTAATACAATTAAAACAATCACAATAAATATCCAATCATCAATATCACATCTCTCCCTAACCAAAAAGTATACCAGGCAGGGGGGGGGGGGGGGATTTAGTCGTATTTGCTTGCTTGGCTGTTTACTGTTTACTCTATGACTGATTTACTGTCCACAGATCACACAGAACCATAGATCTAGAATTGATCAATTCTATAGTTTGTAAAATAATTGAGTTAAGTACTATAGTGTGACCACAGGAGCTGTGCACCTCCTGAGGTATGCGCGCGGCGAGAGGGGGGTGGACATATAGAGTACATGTTATATACTGGTATAGAATAAACAGTCTATGATGTAGCTACTAGCGACATCGCTACACGAGCGGCTGTAGCAGTTTTCTATTAAAAGACAGTCATTTTTATAAACTCCAAGAAAGTATTTACATTATTGTATAGTTTTAAGCGTAAATAGGAACATTATTTGTGTTTTTATAATGTAACTTTGAGAAAAATGACATCTAGCGGAATGTATC
Source organism: Schrankia costaestrigalis (assembly GCA_905475405.1). NCBI lineage: Eukaryota > Metazoa > Arthropoda > Insecta > Lepidoptera > Erebidae > Schrankia > Schrankia costaestrigalis. The sequence continues at coordinate 11,190,430 of FR997827.1, forward strand.
AAATACTCTAAGAACATTAAATTCTTAAAGAAAAATATAATGTTCGAATTGTTATGACACTGCTGTCAAAACTCGTGACGGCAGGTAGGTGTCCGTTATGGTAGCATACACAAGAGCTATATCGAGTTGTTTACTAAGCCAAAAAACTCTGCATAAATAAAAATAAATAAAAAATTCAATTGTTAAGATTAATGATGAGGAACTAGAAATCGTTAACACTACAGTATTCCTAGTAATTACTTTATACAGATTACTCCCTTACTCATAAACGCCTCTTAAATTTTAGTTAATTGATAACTTTAAATTCTTACGGTTTTGTTTGGTATAAGTTTGATTTTACAAATAATAATCTCGCTAAACAGTGATTAAATTTAAGAGATTAAATTTATGAGTAAGGGGTGAGTTCTTATTTATCACCGGCATATTTTTAATAAAATATGAGTATATTTGGGTTACATTGTGATCAACTAAGTAAGTGTAATATATTACAGATATGTCTATAAAGCCGTCAAATTTGTGATTTTTATTAGTTCATTAATCTACAATAAACTAATACTGACTTACGAAGAACAATGTAAACAATGAGTAAAGTAAATCAAAGTGGCACGCGGGATGTGATTTTTAAAGTTAATTAGTAGTAAGTAAGGCGATGTTTAGCGGAGCACGATTCTGGTCAACTTTTATGCGATTTGGATGATGTTTATGGGCGAACTGCAACTTTGGTGGGCATGTAATCGTGTTACTGTTTTTCGTAATCTGTCTCAAGTAATAAATTCACTCCATTTGAGATCTAGAGACCAAAAACAGGCATTGTGTACATAGTACATGTTTAGGTTAGATATTCATTGTAAGTAAGAAAAATCGTAGTACGACCATTTCTGTTGATAGATTATCAGTTGCATTAGTATAATTCAGTCAAGATTTATCCTAATTTGAATTTGAATTAATTGCTTTATGTCTATATTACGGTTGATATTGATAACTAAACTATGTCACTTTCGCATCGACTGGTCTGTCTACAAAAAATAATTAATTGCAATATTTTATTAAATTTTATATCATTTAGCTTTTAGTAAATCCATGTTAAATGATATCTTGTTGGTTAATATTTAACACTGAATAAATTTTAGTTAGGTATTGTAGATATTTTTTCCATTCCATTAGAATTATTAAATTTAAAAATAACAGATTTTAAAATAATCAAAAGCTTGAAACTCCTGGTAAACACAGGCAAGGCCAGCCAAAGAAAGAAATTTATGTTTCTATATTTCTGCTCTCCCTCACAAAATACAATTATGTTCTACAGTAAAAAAGAGGTATATAACATTTTTCTTCTTTTACCTGTATTTTGTTTCTAGTTATGCCTAAATTTATTGTAGGTATAACCAAATGTTCAATTTACATAACTTTTGTAAAATTTCGAGTTCCAACCCTCAGAAAATTGCAGATGATAGCTAGAACTGAGATGGATTGTCTATGCGCTATGTCAGTCTATACTGACATACTGCATATCTGTTTGGAGAGGAGCAGCTAAAACTCATTTGCTACCACTGGAACGGGCGCAAAGGGCTGTACTTAAAGTAATGACTTCCAAGCCGTTTAGATACCCCACCACCCAGCTTTATAATGAATGTCAGATTCTAACAGTTAGGCAACTCTTTGTACTCGAAACTATTACCCGCAAACATGCTACCCTAAAGTATGACTCAAATAACATTAGAAAACGTCGATCTTTTATCATTTGTCATAGCAAAAGAATCAGGACTACGTTAGCCGCACGACACTTTGACGTTGTGAGCTGCCATCTTTATAATACTGTCAACAAAAATTGCAACATATACCCGCTCCTCAGACCCCAGTGTAAGAAAGTGGTTACTAACTGGCTGATGAATAAAACATACGCGGAAACTGAGTATTTGCTGAAAAAATACTAATAATCTAACATTCACACACTACACATAATGTAATTTACACAACTCATATATACACACACACACACACACACACACACACATACATTCACGCACATAGCTATACGTCTTTTTATACAAAAATTGTAAATTACCTGTATTAGCTGCGGGAGCCCTGGCTGGTACCCATAACACAAGTTTAATCTTACCTTGGGTACCAGAGTTCAACACAACACTGTTATACTAAGTTAATTTCTGTACCTATATTGTGGTAATGCCTGTATTTATTTTGCTAAATAAATAAATATGAAATATAAATATATATGAAATATATGATTTTAATTGTAGTCTTGAAGTTCTAAGCAAAACTTTAAATACAATAGGCTTACCTACAAGAAATGCTCTAGTATTATAAGTGATCTAATAGTGTAGTGATATTTGAACATAATTGTTTTGAAAACTATTTTCTCAGACTAAATAGGGTTGCTACGTGTAGCACAGTGGCTCCCTAATTTTTTGTCAGGACTTTATAGACAGACTGTACCTACATTTAAAAAAATAGTTGTTGTAGTTTTAATAATAAAGCGTAATGAAATAACTTCAGACTGGCCCCTAAGATTCGTTAATATCTCCGATAATATTAAATCTTGTATTGTAATAAAGTGTTACACAGGCGTTATTTCAGGGTTACATTTCTACTGTATTAACAGAATTACTGTACCTATGTTTTGTAGTTCTCGATATATTCAAATCACTTGTGAACATATTCTGTACCAGTACTATGAACATAAATTAACATGGATTTTAGACATATTCCACTGTGAATTCGCATAAAGCATTTACCTACACTAATTTAGTCAGAATTTCACGCATTATTTTTACATAAAGAATTTATCAAAAGAAAAGTTCCCTTTCTATCAGAACTATCACGTGTACGCTACCATAACGGACACCTATTTTTTCTTCGTCCCCCACCTCGCCGCGCATACCTCAGGGGGTGCACAGCTCCTGTGGTCACACTATAAGAGATCTTATGAAATATTTTTATCTTCTGCTTTAAGCAGCAAACTTTTGTACTTGGTTTTACAAAACATAATATTTTGAGAATAGAATCTTTTGCGAATGTAATACTTTGAGAATGAGCTACAAAAATATTTACGGGAGGACTCATTGATAAAATGCACTATCTTTCATCAACTACTACAGGAATATGAAAAGACCTATTAATCTAAAATTTTGATATAGGTAAATTGATACCTTTAACTAGCCTTTTGTAATTACGAAAACGCGATAGCTTGATTTTGGCTCGATCATATTTAATTTTGAAAACGCTTTTTACATATAACACGGAAAGTACACTATCATTATGCTTAGGAATTACTTAAATACATTCGTAACATCAATATTAGTCTTACTGTAGAATATCATTTACATAACTACAATCTATAATTTTAATTGAGAAAATAAGATTTTAGCAATATCAAAGCGCTCTGGATCGTTGCGGGCGCATCGTAATTTTAGACCTTATACCGATTAGTTAACGATCGATACAGAATGAATACGGTACGGTCGCCGAATCAGTCGGACGATGGCCCTCTTCGACGTCGGATCTGTGCATGTCGACTCAACGTTCGTACTAAATATTATCGCGTATTTTTTAATCGTAGGTATATAATATTATAGGTTAGATTTAAAATATTTATACCTAAGTTTTTATTAATACTTTGTTCTCTTTTATAAATAAATAATAGTATTATTTTACAACATTGTTTGGTAAAATATTTTTGTAGTTATGTCATTTACAAAACTTAGGTAAAGTTCGCCTAACTCAACTACCTAGTTACTGTTGACCCTTTTGATAATGCAAGCGTTTGTTTATAAGCGATTTTAGACTATATGCTCAAGTGTAATAAGTTTTATAACCGTTTTCGTCAAGATCACGTAATTGAAACGGCCTCAGTGGCGCGGGCAGTGCGACGCGGTCGCGGTAGTGGCTTGCGTGCACGAGGTTGCGGGCTCGAATCCAACAAAGTTGTTTGAGCGATCCACAAATTACTGTCCTAAGTTCGGATGTTCTTTGTAAAAGTCTCCGCGACAATACCTAGGAGTTGTGTGAAACTCAAAAAAATAAGTACCTACCTTAGGTACTTACTAATAAGATCTAAATAATACTTTTTACTTTCGCGGGAACTTTTACAGACACGAAATAAACGAACATAACATCAATTTAGCAGGCACAAAGAACATCCAGACTCAGAACAGTTATTTGTGGATTACACAAAAAAAATGTCTTACGTGAGATTTGAACTCTCATGCACTTCACCGCGGGAACGTTTACAGACATGAAACAAACGTACACAAAGAAAGTCCAGACTCAGCCCAGAACTCTTTCCACCAAAAATTGATATCGCGACATGCGTGTTTCTTGTTAATGTATTTTGAACTCTATATGAGAAGTAATACGGTTCATTTTTACACAAACAAAAAGTAGCAACCAACAACAATAGGCCTATCGCGAGAAGCGAGTGTTTTTGTTACAAAGTTATACTCTAAGTTAAGTTAGTTAAGTAAGTTATACTCTATTTCTAAGTTATACTCTATTTCATACGCAATACGGTTCATTTTTACATAAAGATTTCAAGTTTTGCCTCGTCTCGCCCCTCTGGTGGAAAATCAGCTAGAGTTCAAATATCGCGTAAGACAATTTTATTTGTGCGATCCACTAATTATTGTCCTGAGTCTGGATGTTCTTTGTGTCAGCTAAGTAAATGTTTGTAAATACCCCGCGACACAGGACAATACATAGTGGGGCTATTGTATTTTTTTTAAAGTTCTATTATTTTGCGTGAGATTCAAACCCGCGACCTCGTGCACTGCGACCGCTACCCCGAGGCGGACAAACTATTTTTGTGATCCCCAAATTATTGTCCTGAATCTGGAAGTGCTTTGTGCCTTCATAATACCTTGTGCGGGAGTAAATTTAAAAAAAAATGGGGTCTACTTGTATAGACATAATAGACCGGTAGATATGTAGTAGGTTTTTCTGTAACAGAATTTTCTGTTACCTACCGCGGACTGACGTCACAGTATAACCAGTAGTCTAACTGGGCCGAATATTTATTATAAATGCCTACGGGTGCGCGGTACGTAAACAATAGTAAACATGCGATCTACTTTGTGTTTCCATTTAGTTTTGTAATTGTAAATTAATACTTTTTATTTTTCTATTTTATATTTAAATAAATAGGAAGTGTTCTGTAAAAAACGTGTTGTTTTATGATTGATACATTTAATTTAAAGAAGCATGTATATGTTTGTATTTATATCCACCATGTTTGTGATATAAATAAAATACTAAATTATAATATTAAGAAGGTACTTAACAAGTCATTCAGTAAAGTAGGCACAGTACCGGGCTGTTTATATTGCATATCAACCTGTAGAAAAATACAATCGGTCAATTTCGGCTTCGTAGAGCGTCAGAGAAAAAGTCGATGTGCAATACTGGGTACTGTACTTAATTATATTGGCCATGTTTGTTTGAAATTGAATTTATCGATAACTAAAACCAAACTTTAAACAGGTCTATTAGATCTATTTAATGTCAAAATAAAGGCATCGAGGTCACTTTATGGATGAGTGACCAATCCAATAAAAAAATGACATCGATGTCATTGCTATTGCATTGTCAACCTAGATCAAAGTGAAATACACGCATGGGGGATTTCATAAAGGGGGGCTAAATTTTCATTATTATTGACCTAAGTATATACAACAAACCGTTTTCGTGATATACACAAAATACTATATTATAATATTAAATACCTAAGTCATTTAGTAAGGTAGGTATTTATATCAGCCATGTTTGTTTTAAATTTACATATGAATAATATTTTTAGTTTCAAATTATAACACACAGTCCGCTCGTTACTGCGGCACAGTAGCGACTGTTCCCTCCGCGATCGTGAGCGTGTAGGTATAAACTCACGTTTCGTCCGTTTCTATGAAATTGAAATACTGCAAAACGCCGTTTTCCTGCGCTTGGCCAGATGAACGTTTTTTTTTTTTGGCGCCGTCTTCAGGCGCCTTGCCAGACGAGTGGATATATTTGTACTATAGCACAGAGCGATAACGTGTCCTTGAGGGCCGGGGCGGGACGACGACGGCGCACACGGTGCGGCGGCGCGTGAGCGAGAGTATACCCGTCTCATTCGCGCGCCCCTAGTCTGGCCACGGCCGAATTCAACTCGAAAATTTTCCTCGTCTTAAGTGTAAACGATGCCTTGACGTTATGTTTTATGGTTTCACTGTTCAACCAGTCAAAATCTGCTTTGGAAGTCAAAAACGTTGGTGTCAACTAAAAAATTGTGAATATGAACCAATCGGAAAATTAAGAATAAGAAGAATTCGTCCATAAAAGAATTGGTAAAATTATACACGTGGAAAATTAAGAATTAGGAACTAATAGTTGACTTCAAAACGTTTATAACACTTTCTATTCGTTTTTTCTGCAGGTCAATTCTCGAAACATACTATTTAATTTAACTTTATTTTTATTTTTTTAAATTTAATTTTTAATTAATCCAAGGTGGTATTCTTGTCCGGTAAAGTAAAAGTTAATATTATGTTAGATGGCAAAAAAGAGTTAAATAACAGAGTTGCCAGTTTACGGTATACAATTTAAAAGATTGGAAATTTTAATAGATTTTCTAACACTCCATATACAGAAATAAAACATTAATTTATAAATCAACTACAGGAAATTATCTTCGGTAAATTAAAATATTATAAGTTCCGTAAACTTCTATTATAAGAAAAAATAATATGAAAACCAGGGTCTTTGAATGTAATAATGGGATATCCCTCACTTGTGTTTCCCGCTCGTTTCGCTTCCCGCGCGCAAAAAAATTATAAAAATTACATAAACTGTAACTTTAAAAATTACAGAATGCCGTTTTAAGCTTAGTTACAGTTACAGTACGATTACATTATTTTAAAAAGGTTTTAAATTATAAATACAAGAATACAATTGTGACAATTTGACAACTAAAAGTTAAATTAACTTTATTTTTAACGATTTTAAAGAACGAGAATTAACATGCTGGTGGAATTTTGTGCTATCACCATTTTTAAACGCCTGATCGACTCCTCAGTAGCATCTTATTAGTAGATAATCGGGGTGTTTCACCCATTTACCGAAAAAATCTTTTCTCGAGAGGTAAAGTACCTACTGTGTTCTGAAAAAAATGAACACCAGTGCAACAACCATGTGATTATAATATATAAAAAATACAGCCTGGGTACAAGAGGGTACATGTAAATTTCGCACTAACAAACATAGATGTAGAAAATTTGAGTATCTAACGAGTTAGAGTACATATAGGTACATATTATGTACCGTGGAACTGAGATAGGTATTGTTTCAATAACTGAACATGTTTTTACACTTCAAATATATAAATAAAATACTACTTACCAACCACTTCACGATTCATAACAGATAATTTAAACTTTTCTATACATGAAACTCGGATATGTTGATGAACACACAAAACGAAATCGATTATTTATTTCGATTTCCACTCACTTTCTGACTTTCAATAACGTCAGTGTACCATGTATGACGACCTCGGTGGCGCAACGGTAGCGCAAGCGGCTGCCGTGCAAGAGGTTGTGGGTTCGATCCACAAATTATTGTCCTGGTCTGGGTGTTCTTTGTGTCCGTTAATTGATGTTTGTAAAAGGTCCCCGCGACACAGGGATGATCCCTAGTGCGGGAGTTGTGTTTTTTTAATAATAAAAAAAAAATGTGGTACACGTGCATTGTTTTCCTATTGTGTCTGCTGGCGGCACTGTGAAAGGGTAAATAAAATACATATGTGACTGTACTTAAAAACAACATTTGCCTGGGTCATGTTAGCTATATGGTGTTGGTTAACATTATACCCCCTTACTTATAAACGCCTCTTACATTTAATTACTGTTTAGCGAGATTTGTTATTACGAAAACCAACCTTATACCATAACCTTATACATAAGAGCTTAGGCTAATTAATCAATTGACTAAAATTTGAGAATTTTTTTATAAGTAAGGGGGTTTGTGTGACCACAAGAGCTGTGCACCCCCTGAGGTATGCGCGCGGCGAGAGGGGGGTGGACATATAGAGTATATGTTATATACTGGTATAGAATAAACAGTCTATGATGTAGCTACTAGCGACATCTGACGCAATATACTTAAGTTATTTGGCTAGTACGGGTCGCAGGTCGCTACACGAGCGGCTGTAGCAGTTTTCTATTAAAAGACAGTCATTTTTAAAAACTCCAAGAAAGTATTTACATCATTGTATAGTTTTAAGCGTATATCTGAACATTATTAGTGTTTTTATAATGTAACTTTGAGAAAAATGACATCTAGCGGAATGTATCAAATACTCTAAGGCCCAGATTCAGAGTCGTGACTTTACTTTGCTTCAAAGTAATCTTCCCAAAGTAAACTTTTCATGCGAAAGATTACTTTAATGTTTTTCAAATTCAGAGACAATAACTAGACTTTGCTAAGCAAAGTACGCTCTAAAAAGTAAAGTAAGCGTTTGTTCAGCTGCACGCAGCTTTTACATTATTATTTTATGTTCTAAAACATGTAACCGATAAATAATATGGTAGGATTATACCGACAAAATGTCAAATTTTGACAATACTTTGTTTCACATTTGCGTTTGCTTATTAATTTCTGTTTTATTTTCTGACGAATTGTGCTTTCCTTTCTTTTCTTATCTTTCTTTAATTAAGTCCAAGTTAAAAGCAGAAGTTGTGTCGTAAACGAATGTGAACAACAAATCTAAACAAAAACTATACTCTATTCACTTTGGCGTGAGAATAGAATAGAATAGAATAGAATAGAATTTTATTTCTCTTCCACAAAGGTGTCTTAGGTCTAAGTATACATAATTGCAGATTTACAATAATCCTTTGTGGGAGACTGGTATCTGCACTAGGAAAATCCTGTCACGCCGATTACCAGGCCCCCTACAAAATATCCTATACAATATTATAGTTGTCTTATCGACCCTTAAAAATAAAACAAATGTAATAACAAAGAAAAGAGAAACAAACTATTTGTTATACAAAACTATAAGAAATTTAAAACTAATACAGAATGTAGTGTATTATAAGTTAATGAATGACTATTATGTAACTTAGATGTGAGAGTCAAAATAATATTGTGTAGTCTGTATGTTTGTGTGTATGTGTTTGTGTGTGTGTATGTGTGTGTGTGTGTGTGTGTATGTGTGTGTTTGTGTGTGTGTGTGTGTTTGTGCGTGAGTGTGTGTGCGTGTATATATATATATTCTTTTGTAATCAAATTACTTGCGAACAATTAAGAGAGATTCAGTGGTATCATAGTCTAGACCTACTAGGTAATTTGTTACTACTTGTTTACACTTATGTTTAGTTAAAGAATATATGTGTAGTATTGCATTGAGTTTGTTATACAAATAGGAACTAAGGAAACAGTAACTATGATGTGCGAGGCTGCTCCTGTAGAGTAGTGTGTTACAAACTTTAGTTTTAATACGCTTTTGAGCATTTAAATTTGGATCGAATTTGAGAAGAGAATGCTGTCTTACGATTAGGTGTAAAATAAATAGTTGCCGTACAGTGAGGACTTGGCACTTTAAATACAGTTCCAAGGTAGGATGGTAAAACGGTAGAAAGTGTGCCACCTTAAGTACGGCTCTTTGTGCTCTTTCAATTTTAATCATATGTGTTTTTGCAGCACCACCCCATGTAGTTATGCAATATGTCAACAATGATTGACATAATGCATAATACACGGTTTTTAATATTTTTTCATCAGCAACTCTACGTAAACTTTTAAAGATGTAAATTAATTTCCTAATTCTCTTAGATAATTCGTCTATATGATTATTGTAATTTAAATTTTTATCTATTACGACACCCAGATATTTGATTGAGTTAACTTTTTGGAGTTCAGGGGGCGTACATGATTTATCAGTAGCATCAGAACATTTGTAGGCAATAATTTTTTGTGATTTTTCCTGTGTTAAACGAGTATTTGCTTGTGAAAACGCTATGTATTTTGTTTTGTTTATATTAAGTGTGAGTTCATTGTTAGAAAGCCAACTGGAGACCGCTGAAAATCCTATTTGGGCAAAGTGGTACACTTCCTCCCATGTATCTCCATAAAAAATAAGTGCTGTATCATCAGCAAAAGCAATGATTCTGCCATTGGTGAGATTTATTTCGCAGAGGTCATTAATAAAGGCCAAAAAAAGTGTAGGACCTAATATACTCCCTTGAGGAATACCGATTTTAACCTCGGAATCTTCACTCATCCATTCATCAACGATTACCCTTTGTACTCTATTAGTCAGATATGAGCAAAACAATTTATGCTGTGTACCTCTGATACCAAGGTATTCCAGTTTTCTTAGCAAGAGGGAAACAGATACTGTGTCAAATGCTTTTGCTAGATCGAGGAATATTGTAATAACCTTTTTCTTTTTATCCATTTGCGTCACAATAGTATCTGTAAGCCGATGTACCGCATCGCTTGTTGATCTACCGGTACGAAATCCAAATTGGTTATCTGATAGTAAGTTTTTTGATTCGAGGTATTTTTTGAGTCGCGTATTAATTGCTTTTTCTAAAATTTTTGACAACACTGGTAAGATAGATATGGGACGGTAATTATTTATACAGTCTCTGCTTCCATTCTTGAAGATTGGATGAATTATAGATTTTTTGAGCTCATCTGGAAACATTCCTGAGCGGAAGGCCAAATTGCATATGTATGTTATGGGATAAGTTAAGATACTGGAATACCTTTTAATAACTTTACTAGGAATGTCGTTACAATGCTGTGCACAATTAGATTTTAAAGAAGAAATTATCGAATTGATCTCATTAATGTCAACGGGCAAAAGTACAAAGGAAAATTTTGTAGCTGGTTGTAATAGGGGAATATCAGAGTTTGGTTTTGTAATGGATGCTGCAAGTGTCTTACCAATGTTAATAAAGAATTTGTTAATATCATTTACTGATTTAATAGGATTTTTTAAACAAATAAGACTTGTGCTTGGTGAATTTGGGGAGTTAGTGTAGGTTATAGATTTAATTGTACTCCACATTTTTTTAGGGTTCCCATTGCACTTTGTTAGTTCCGTATTGTCATAATTTAGTTTTACTTTTTTAAGTAAGTCATTACAAAAATTTCGATATCGAGTATATGTCAGTTGAATGTTAGTATCATTTGGATATCTTCTTGCTTTCAAATGTAATTTATCGCGGTTTCGCATGCACCGCAATAATCCCACCGTGATCCATGGTTTAAGTAGGTGTTGTCGGCGTGGTACAGTTCTTTCTTTTGTGCAATTTTGTAGCGTAGTAGAGAGGTTTTGTAGGAAAAAGGAGACAGCAAGATTTACGTTATCCAATTTATACATGTTATCAAACGATATGTTTGTAATTTTATCATCTAGTTGCGGGTATTGTACAATTTTGATTTTTTTGTAGTGTCTATTGTGGGAGCGTAATTTGGAGATACTTAAAATTACACTGTAGTGATCAGTTAATGTTGTCGGTGCAATTATACACCTTACAGGTAGATTAGATTTTACTATAAGATGATCAAGGCATGTCTGCGAGTGAGTAGCACAATTGTGAGCTGACAGCATGCCATGCGACGCCAGTAAGTTCAGATAAATTTCTGCTCTTGCATCTAAGCTCGATTCGGATATATCTATATTTATATCGCCCGTTATGAAGATGTTTCGGTACAATGACAGTGAAGTTAATAGTTCATTTAGTGATTCAAGGAATTTAGATATATTTCTTTGTCCAGGGGGACGGTAGATGCATAGTAATGCTGTTTGTTTGTTGGGATGAAGTATTAAACAATTTGCGTCTGTCAAATTATGCTCGTATATGTTAAATGTCATAGTAGATTTGTAGTAAGCTATTACACCTTCATTTTGTGTTTTATTGTTATTTGTGTTAGCTGAAAGATACCCGTTTATTGTTGGTACATGTTTATTTTTTGTAAGCCAACATTCTGTCAAAAAGACAACATCCCAGTCTACTTTTGATTGAGCCATAAGTGTTAGCAATCCCGTTAAGTTACGATTTACACTTCTTATATTTTGTATCAGTATATTTAATGAATTATTGTAATCAGTGAACACGGTGTTAGCACATTCCTCTATATTACTTACGAAAGAGTCAGCCACGGATAGGTTATCTAATTCCTTGTTTATGAAAAATTGTGTATTATCGAATTTTGATAATAGGTAACATTATTTCAAATGTAAGTTTGCAGTTATAATAATAATTAAGTTGTAAGTAATAAATTCTTTGTATAAACTTGTACTGTTCAAATTGTAAGTAAATTTGACGTACCGCAACCGAGAGAATATAATACGCTTGACTCATTAGAGGTAACATATTAAATAATACAATAACAAAAATTCTTTTTTTTTTAAAGTTTAGATACGATAATGTAATATATAGTATATGTATAAAAAAATCTATACTTTTATATGTAGTTGTGAGTTTATTTCTATCGTACAAGTAGATTTTCCCATATCTAATTAGAAAGAATTCAATAGTATGTGGGCGTGTTAGGTGTAAATATATTTTTACGATGTGCATGGATGTAAAAAAGGTCAGAAAGTTTATTTGTGTACTTGATAATTGTATATTATGTTTTATGTCATAAAAGGTATAATAAGTAATAAAATATTTAGTCGTACATGTGTACTGTAATATGTAAATAACAGGCTTGTTTACATGGTGAATTGGGTTCAGAATGTAACTTGATATGTGTAATTTAAGTGAAGTAATTATAATTGTTTGTGTGTGTGGAGTTGTATTTGCTTTATAATATAATAGGTATTGAATGTAAGTATTAGTGTGCTTGTTTTGGTGTATTTTTTTATAACTAACATTATAAATCGACTTAAATGAAGGCAAAGTTTCCCTCTTATTACATAAAGTACAAAAAAATGGAACGAATAATATCAAAAAAAGAAGTCATATGTTTTTTTTTATATTTTCTATATCCAATTCTGAGTTAATGCGAATCGGGAAAGAATCTTGTGACTTTTTGAGATAGATTATGGAATTTGTTGTCCAGCAAAATGAGAATCCATGTGTCTTCTGCAGAGTTCTTGCTAAGTAATACAATTTATGACCATAATGAGTCAGCGTTTCGGATATATATATAGGCTTTATTTGATTTGGGGATCCAATGTGAGATGTGTTTAACTTTTCCAATTTTGGTTTGTTTTTGTTGAAGTTTTTCACACCCTGCATAAATTTCTCCTTAAATAATACTGACGTAAAATCGACAATTATTGTGTTCGAGTTATTTTTAGTGTTAATTCTATAAATGTCTTTTATACCGGGGGTCACAGAACCCACATTCAATGTGTCACCCATGCTGTCGAGTATTTTACCCAAGTTAGTCTTTGTTTCCTTCTCCAATTTGGGAATGTTTCTTATTTCTATCCCAGTTATGCAAGTTTTACGTTCAAGTGTCTCAAGTTTCAGTTCTAGGTCTCGTATTATCTTTTTGTCAGTTCTCCGTTCTGATTCCAACTCACTAATCTTTTGTATAAAATCATCATACTTGCTGGACATCATAACAACACTATTTTTTAACTCATCATTTTGTTCCGTCAGTATGGATATTGTAGTCTGCAAGTCAATAAAGCGTTTCTCTTGTTCCTTTGAAAATTCCGAAAACAGTTCCTTAATAATTGTGGATACGTTGTTGAGATGATCATTAGAATACTTCCTCTTTTTACGTTCCGTACTTTTTATGTTAGATGCAAGTGAATGTAGGTCAGGTTCAGATTCACAATGTTGTAAACATGACTCATTAACAGCTGTGTTCAATAGGACGTTGTCCGCTCTGTTGTAAACAGACTCGGACACCACAGCCTCTGCCGCAGGTGTAAGCGGGTGACCGAAGGCCGGTGAAGCAGGGGGTGTTCTTTTGAGGGGCATAGCTCGTGTGTATAATTGCAATGACGTAGTTTTAAAATGTTACTGAATAATATTATTACGTAATTACTCACGGCCAGACGCTTCGATATTCTCTGTCAATTGAGTTCTCCAATTACTGCACACTACACTATATTTGATTTAATTTATTTTTAAGCGACAATTATAAATGCGCAAACCACGTCTGTATTCTACAAGAGTTCGATAGGAAGGGAAGAGAAATTAGGTAAACAAACCTAAAATGGGTCTTGTTAATATTACGATTACTCATTCATACATAAAATCTACGGTCAATAATATGTCATGACAGCTGAAAAAGAATAAAATTACAAATTGATGTTTTTAGATAAAAAAATCTTTGAAAGCCTATAATTTTTTGCAGTTTGACAAGTTTATATTAATTCTCATGCTATCTTGAATAGAGTATAGTCCGTCAAAGTTTACAACGTTCCATTTTATGAATAAATAATATTTATACCTAAGCAATATATCAAAATATTTTTAAGAGCTGATAAAAAATTTTAAACCTTTTAAAACCGCTACCTATTAATAACGATTAAATCGTGTTTTAAAAAATTATTTTGTGAGCCGATAGATTAATGATGAGGAATTAGAAATCGTTAACACTACAGTATTCCTAGGAATTACTTTAGACAGTAAATTACAATGGGGCACCCATATTGAAAGATTGTCAGGTAGGTTTTCTTCAGCAGCATACGCAGTGAAAAAATGAGTAAAATCATGACTGCATTACCAGTATCTTCATCATCATCATAATTGCCCATTAATGCATAAAATAAATGATAATGTAAATTTAGCCCATTGCCAGTATATATTTGAAAATTTGATGTACGTCCATGAAATATAAATAAATATAAAAACATGAGTGACATTCATAATGTAATACAAGAAATTAAAATAAACTTGCTGTTCTCCACATTGGCTCCATAAAATAAGTAATTCTTTCGCTGGTAGAAAAAAAGAAAGAAAGAAGAAAGAAAGAAAAATATTTATTCACACACAAATAGAGGTACAGAGACAAATAGGTACATAACATAAAATAGATGGGAAGAGATAACACTGAAAATAAACAAATACAATAATTAAAACAACAAATAGTACAAGAAATGGGTACCTGTAGTCACTGAACGCTCCACTGCAGTGTATGAAACGGACTCAGTTCAGCATATAACCAGAACAGAATCTGATCACCAGATAAAGCCTGGCGCTGGTTTTCAACTGAGCCCTTGTATGACTCACGTACATCGAGACAACTCAAAATATAATATATATTTTATAAAACTTATACAACATATATGTATGCACAGGGGAAAAAAATATATTAATAAAATAAAATGGTTAGGAATAACAAAAGCAAATTGTGGATGTGTAAATAAATAAAAGTGAAATAAATTTAAATATGAAATGGTTATACTTACTTATTCAAATTTACTAAACAAACAGACTAAAAAATTAAATAATAAAAATACATAGATGTGTCTAAAGGTAGACTCGTACAATGACTAAACGAAAGAGGCGTCCGCTTTTATCAAGTCATGCATTTTTTGTAGTAGTGGTAGGGTAAGTTGTCCAACAATGAACCATGTAAAATTTGAAGGCGCATAACTCTCTCGTTTAAGCTTCGAAATGATTCAAATTTTGTACAAAGATAGGGAATTTATCTAGCTTTAAAAGAGCATTGACAAATTTTCAATATTATTTATACTTTTAAAAATAAAAACATAAATATAAAAATAAATATTTGGATCAATGTGTACTCTAGGGTGTGCACATTGAACCGGGTTAATTTTAACATTGAACCACTTAATTATGAAAAAGAAATGTTATCAATAATTAATTAAGGTAAAAGTAAAACGTCCATTTCTTATGTAATTAGTCTTGACTTGTAATAGAGTAGTCTTTAAATCATAATTTAGTATATACTTCTTGTTAGCAAGATCATCTTTACGTGTGTGTAAATACTGTGCTACATAGCGGCGCAAAGTAGGCTATAATGCAGCTTTTCTGATGATTACACCTTCTCTATTTAATTTGAAAGCTCTTAACATATTGGAAGCAGTGTGGCCCCCTTTTTTCTTTGACTTAATTTCATCATCATCATAAATATCAGCCTATAGACTATTATTCTGCTGGACATAGGCCTCCTCCAAACGTTTCCACCCTGCGCGGTCTTATGCCTCCCTCTTCCATCGGCTTCCCGCCCTCCTAACCAGGTCGTCGGTCCATTGTGTAAGGGGCTCCCCACCCTGACTTCCCTATTCTGACTTACTTTATTCCGTGCCATTCTGTAACAGATAGAAATATTGACCAAAGGAAGTAAATAAAGTAATATTAATAATGATAATATGAACAGCTAGGTAAAAGAATATTATGTAGTTTGAAAGTTTCAATACATTATCTAACAACACTAGCAAAATGAACCACGTTTTGTTTAATGTGTACGCCAAGGCAATTCTTGGGGTACACAATCCGTGATTCATTGAGTACCACCTCAACATGGTTCAATGTGAGACATAGCACCTTTTTATAACTAACCTTAAAAATTTAAACTGAAAGAAATATAATTGTGAAATAAATTACAGTGCATAGATAAGCTAAATAACTATATAATTCGGTGTAGAAATAAAATAGTCGATATTTCTTAAAGGAAAAATGCTAAAAAAGATAGTAAAATTTATTTAAAACTTACTTTTGTGACAGTTTTTTAAAAAAAGGTTCGCATACATACACCTCTCGCGCGATCTGCTCGCTAACTACTGAGCGGAAGAGACACGTCTGTACCTATCTTTTGCACAAATTAACACGATCTGGCCACGTCGAATTTTGGAAATATAGCGCTGGTTAAGTGTAGCTGCATGGTTCATTGTGAGACAGTCGACCCTATTCGTTTGTATAATATGCTCCCTGTGGAAGCTAAAGAACTGTCAATCATTAAATTTAAATATTTCATTAAACATAAGTTAATATCGAAATCATATTACAGTGTAAAGGATTACTTAAACGATGAAAATACCTGGATCTGAATTGTCCTGTTTTCTTAATTAAATAATGTTTGTGAAGTGCTCACCAAAAAGAGACATAGAAACACAGCAGAGTTTCTTGTGGGTGTCTTCTCTGACATGGTAGTGTTCCGAACCCTCAGCAAAATCACTTTAAAAACGCAGACTTTCATAAGTATCAATAACGTGTCTTATATGAAATAAATATTTTTTCATTTTCATTTTCAATAGTGCGTAATAAGGCCTCATTTACGGAGAGGTGGGGCGTCGTGCGTTGCGTTGATTTTTAATTGTAGTCTTGAAGTTCTACGCAAAACTTTAAATGCAATAGGCTTACCTACAAGAAATGCCCTAGTATTATATTAGTCCTCTAATAGTGTAGTGTTATTTGAACATAATTGTTTTGAAAACTATTTTGTCAGACTAAATAGGGTTGCTACTTGTAGCACAGTGGCGCCCTAATTTTTTGTCAGGACTTTATAGACAGACTGTACAGTCACGAGCAATAATATGTACACATTTTCAAATTTTCTAAACTATCTGCACGTTTATCTAGACATTACAATATCAAAATGAATTCGTAATTTAGAAGAGGTTCCGTACAGTTTTGAATTAATCTTCGAATTTTCAATTTTGGATTGGCAGAACTTTAGATAACTGGTTTACAAAATGCGAAAATGTGTACATATTATTGCTCGTGACTGTACCTACATTTAAAAAAAATAGTTGTTGTAGTTTTAATATTATAGCGTAATAAAATAACTCCAGCCCGACCCCTAAGAACCGGTAATATTTCCGATAATATTGAATTTTTTATTGAAATAAAGTGTTACGCAGGCGTTATTTCAGGGTTACATTTCTACTGTATTAACAGAATTACTGTACCTATGTTTTGTAGTTCTCGAGATATTCAAATCACTTGTGAGCATAAAATAATATTATCTGTACCAGTACTATGAACATAAACTAACATGGATTTTTGTCATATTCCACTGTGAATTCGCATAGAGCATTAACCTACACTAATTGAGTCAGAATTTCACGCATTATTTTTACATAAAGAATTTATCAAAAGAAAAGTTCCCTTTCTATCAGAACTATCACGTGTACGCTACCATAACGGACACCTATTTTTTCTTCGTCCCCCACCTCGCCGCGCATACCTCAGGGGGTGCACAGCTCCTGTGGTCACACTATAGGAGCTAGTGCAATGGAAGAAATTGGATGAGATATAAATAAGTAACACGTTTTTAGTTAAAATCCTAAAACATAAAAAAATTCGCGCGTCAAATTTTCGGCGCGCCCGTACTCATGATCTTTCTATGGTCATTTAAGACCTAATCTTGCCGCACGGAGAATCCATGGAATGCTCCATGGATTCTCCGCGCGGGTGCCGGCTCGCGTGAATGAGGACGGAACACTGGCATAACACCGTCTGGGACTTACGACCCAGATGTAGGTTTAAGGAGGCCCCCTTACAACGCGTTAGCCGTCACCTTCACTGTCTGCTATGTTCCGTCCTCTACCTATTCAAATTTGGTAGGAACCTAACAATGCCGTTTTGGACATTCGTGATACGAAACTGACTTATGATCTTTTTTGTGTTTAGCAGTTTTGGAATTTAAAATGTGTTCAGCGACTTTTGGGGCTGACTGTACCTATAGATATTTAAGTATTTACCAATTTATTATATTTTTTATAATATATATATATATACCTATAAGTAGGTACTAGTAGCTTACAAAAACTAAATATTTAGAAATATAAAAAAGGTAGACCCACCAGCATCGGGTACAAGGACCAGCTACGGGTGCTTAGGCCTCCAGAGATAGGAACCTCCTCATAATACGTGCCGTGTCAAGTAGTAGGTAGTAGTGTAGTACTGCCTTTTGCATCAAATCTATGATCCAACTGCCAAGCGAGTCTGTTGATAGAAATAATTATAGAGATCCGTAATTTCTGCCTTCCCTTCTGGGACACAGGCGTAGGCGTGACACCCATTTATTTAAGTAAGTATCTAATATATCTACCATATATAATAAAATTGATTTTTACAAAAAAAAACCGACTTCAAAAACACAAGTTGCTCTAAAAAGTAAAAAATAATTAGCTGTATTTTGGTTTTACAACATTAAACCAGCCATTCCTTCTACTTAATTTTAATCTAAAGAATAGGTTCTTTCAATTAATGTAAAAAGTATTGTTTAAGATATTTCTTGAAGAGTCTGTAAATATATTGATTTGTAGATTCTTTAAAAGATAATCAAATTATTACAAATAATGTAATATTATTGTTATTTTTGGAGTCGGTGTCAGCCACGATAGTTTATAATATACCTACCATTTTTAGGGTTCCGTACCAGTTTTGAAAAAACGGAACCCTTATAGGATCACTTTGTTGTCCGTCTGTCCGTCTGTCCGTCTGTCTGTCAAGACCATTTATCTCAGAAACGCGTGAAGGTATCTAGCTGAAATTTTCACCAAATACTAAGGCTTGTTGCCTCTTAGTGCTGTAAAAAATTCAAAGTGCTAATCCAACGCAATCAAGAGATATAGCCGTTTTTGTTGCAAAATTTAGAGGGGTAAGGGCAAAAACCTACAGGGTACTTCCAGTCTACCTACAAACTTGAAATTTGGCATGGAGCAAGGTCTTGTAGTACATGTAATGGGAAAATTCCGAAAACCTTAAATTTTTACTACAATCACATTATATTTTGATTTCATAGAATTTTGGCGGGAAAGCTGAGTCACGTGACCTGTGACGTCATAGAATTTTGACAGCTGTCAAAGTGACAGCTGTTTAAATAATAATATTAATAAAATACTTATTTAAACAGCCGAGTCCTGACGTTATTCCAATTGGCAAATAGGTTTGTACGGAACCCTCGGTGCGCGAGTCAGACTCGCACTTGACCGGTTTTATTTATTTCTGACTTAAAATTTAAACAAACATTATGGCGTTGTGTTACACACAGGCTAAAGACTAACTAAAATTCGCATTCGGAAATGAAACGGCCGTTTTTGTTTTAAATGCAATATTTATCTAATTAAAAAACATATAAAGTGATTCGAGTGTGTTAGAAAAGGCAATAAAGTTTTGTATAACTTTATCGTACCGTAAACAGCTGCAACTTTGCACAGAAATCAAAGTTTTTTGACAATAACTTTTTAGGTGGGTATAATCTGTGGATTGTTATACATGTGCGTGCAATTTTAAGCCATAAGCCATTACTATAAACGTCCACAATTGTATACATGCCAGTGGTAAATGCTACAGAAACCGCCAAAATTGTCGGCAAAGTTGTAGCACTTTTCTGCAAGATTGCCTGTAATTCTACCGCCACAATTACATAGAGAATATAAAAATAAATGTAAATATACACCTCGTGGTAACTGTAACTACATGATCAAAGAAGTAGATGACCAAAAATTAACACATTTCACATTTTATGACACATAGGCAAACTTAGGTCGGTTGTTATTAGTGTTTCATACAAAAGTTAGGGTTGTGCTGAAAATGAAATACGGATTTTATTGTTCACAGTATTTATTTTTAATAAACGTGTTTACAATTTTTTAGATTACTAAGTCATAGTCATACTATGCATAAGAAATAATGTAATCATTATAGAAAATTATAATTACTTATTAAGAATAATTATTATATATATAGAATAGCTTTACTTACGGACTACCATACGCAACTCGAGCAGTGATAAAGGATTGCCGAATTGTGCCGCAATGTTCATCACCTTTGCTATATGTTCTTCTTCTTCTGCTGAGATCTCTTGGGGACGGCCAATAGATCTAACGTGCTCGTTTCTTATTTTGTTTAGAATCGTACGCCTCGGAATGCCAAATTGCTTTTCGGCTTCGTATGACGATAACGCTTTCGTTGATACTAAATCCATTGCTAGCTTTGATGTTTCGTGTGAATAGTCAGCATATCGTCTAGCGCCAACTTTTCGCCTGTTTGTTTTTATATTCATTATAAGGCCAAAACCCTACAACAAAGCAAAAAGGGATGGTTTACGCAGAGATAACACAGGATGATTGGTGTCTCTTACACATCCTATTTATTTTAAACTAATTTCGGTAAATAGCGCCTATACATATCGCACCTTGAAAACAAAAGTGGCATTATGCCAAAAACGTTGATTTTGAGTTAAGGACACAGTCTAGTTTATTTCAAAAAAGCGCTTCGAATGCAAAGACATACGTTCTAATAGTTCCAATAGTTTTGCCTAGATGTCGGTAGTGTCAGTTTTTACTTTTAGGTTAAGTGACGACGTGGTAATTGAAAAGGTGGCACTATATCAGTTAGAGCCAAGCATCCCAGTGGAAACGAACGCTGCGGTGAGTAAAAAAGTGACATTTTATGTTTAGTGACATTTTAAACCTAATTTACGTAAATAAATTCTCTACATGAAGCAATACATAATTGGCACTTTAAGTATAGTGCCGTTTATGTAGTTTAAATTTTGCCGAAATAAATTATTTGATTATTTAAAAAATGACATTATATGTTTAGTGCCTTTGTTAATGTTATAGTATTGTAATAATCTTTTAAACGAATAAATACATAAATGGCAAAATACAGTACTAATTACCGTATTTTGATGATTTTTAAATAAAATAAATTTAAATAAAAATTTACAGAGCTTGATTTGACTAAACGATCAAATAGAAACTCCAGAACTTCAGCCGCTTTATCTGAGCAAATTGGAAACCGTGACCCTTGACCATAAATTTGTCGCAATACTTCGAGAGATCATCCACAATCGCCGCTCTCAGGTCCACCTTCTCTCAGACTAAAGTCGTGGGAGATCACAGAAGAATGGCCTACCATAAGGTAGCGTTCTGGCTCCGCTTCTTTTTAACATTTAAACCAACGACCAACCGTCGTGTCCTAATACATCCTGCTTCTTATACGCTGACGATCTCGACGACTAACAAGCAACAACCTTCTCAACTGGCGCTTGCTTTCTCGGCTGAAGAATATACGTACGCAGTTTGGAACCGATCAGCTCTTGCTAGGGTGGTGGATACAGCTTTGAACGAAACCTGCAGGATTATTACAGGTTGTCTCAAACCAATACCGGTCAGACTGGTGTACCATGGCTGGCATCGCGCCCCTAACGATGGGATGTGGCAGCCTCCCTTGAGAGGAGCAAAGTGGATAGCGACCCCCGGCACCCCATGCACGGCTATGATCACATCCTATCACAGCAAAGGCTGAATAGCCAAAAGAGCTTTATAAAGTGCGTCCACCCTTTACCCAGCAAATGCGAGGTGCAATCTTGGCGCGAAAGGGTGTCGCTGCCGGAACTGTTTGTGCCACTCTCTGAGAGGCTTCCGCCCGGACATGAGTTACCATGGGCTACCTGGAAGTTCTTAAACAGATTGCGAACCCAGGTATGACGAAGCAAGAAGAACATGCTCCGGTGGGGCCTCACGAACAATCGCGGACTGAGTTGCCTGTGCGACGCCCCCCAAACTATGACCCACCTCTGTCCTGGATGCCCTAACACCTGCACTCAGGAAGAGCTAATAAATGACAGCTATAACGCAGTCAGTGTCGCAGAGTTTTAGGGTACATCAATTTATTCCACACGTTTTGCCACCGATACGCTAAGAAGATCCTTAATGTTGATTATTTTTCAATTGTGCTGATTGTAACTTACTTTACTTTTGCCAAATAAACATTTTATCTTAGTATTATCTCATAATTTTGTTTCATTTATGTAATTATTATCATAAGATAAGCTATAAATTGCGTTTTTATTCTAAAACAGTAACTAATAAAAAAATCAAAAGTGGCACTATACTGATATATTTTTTAAAACAGATTTTTCTAAATAAATAACTTAATTACTCGCATGTTTTCAATAATTATCTAAAAGCCAGATAGTCAAACTATTAGATGAAACTTATAACCGTGTTATATTTCAGTTATTTGCATTAGTTATTGATCACGGTATTGGACCAAAACTTTAAAATGGCCGTACTGAAAAACTACTGTTTTTGTATAACGCCACTTTTGTTTTCAAGGTGCGATATATTACATCAGAAATTTCTATGGGACCAACTAAAGAGTACTGAGATATTTGTATTTGTTTTTATGTTCTCTTTGGAGAAACATACAAAAAAAATACAAACAGATAAATATAAAACCTCCTTCTTCTACACAACTACTCTACAATGTATTTGTACCCTTTTCTAGTAAAAATACTTATTTATATATACCTAGATTATGTATATACCTACTTATATTATAAGACGAAATAATGAAATATTAAAAATGTCCAACTCGACAACCCAAGCATAGGCAAACTTGTGTTGCGAGTACTCGCTCCAACCTGCTTTAACATTGCCTACTAAGTTATTGATTGTATCTGATTACTTTTAAGAGATATAATGATAAAAAACAGATAAAAAGGCATGTTCTCTTACCTTGTAAACAATCAGCCAGGTCAAAAAGTCAATATTTTCGGTGTACTTTAAAAAGTTTTGAAAGGAACGGACAATCACCTTTGGTCCATTTTCGTAACTGAGTTTTCGTAACCAGTTATCAAAAAGGAATTTTCCTTCACTGTTTCATAACCAGTTATTAAAAAAGTCTTTTTATTCCTTTTACTTAACTACTAAAGATGCCTGAGTATGTTATTTTTTTTAACTTTTGGTAAGTACGAAAATCTGATTTAATTTCATACCAAATAGATATTACGAAAATTTAAAAACATATGTAATGTTTGTATATAAAATATTTATTTAATGTAAAATGGACTAATAACTTCTAAGCAATGGCCTACTGTAATATTTTCTTTGGACAAATCTTCAATTGCGGAATTAACCTCGTGATTGATTTAAAATTTAAAAAAATAACATACTCAGGCATCTTTAGTAGTTATGTAAAAGGAATAAAAAGACTTTTTTAATAACTGGTTATGAAACAGTGAAGGAAAATTCCTTTTTGATAACTGGTTACGAAAACTCAGTTACGAAAATGGACCAAAGGGACAATCATGTGCTGCACTTAAACCACACTATTTATCAGATCTTATGGGTACGGTGACGTTTAGTATTTGTCATTACTAGAGATGTAGTAACACTAATATCGTTTTTAAAAATACCGATTCTATATCTAACCGATATAATTTACAAACAAGAATAAATCGATTATGGGTACAAAATAAGAAAGTAATCTTTTTTTAAATATTTATTAATTATGCCGAATCAATGCGTGATTCATCTGATGAACAGCTTGATGAATTACTTAATTCGTCACTTACTTGACATAATAAGTGAAAATCTACTGAATTGTCTAATTTGATGTCTCTTCCTCTCACAGTCATGAAGTATTAGATTTTTGTTTTTTCCAATCATCGGCAGTTACGTGGTCACAGGTCACAGGCCTCTTTTAATAATGACATCATCAAGATTTTATCGCTATGACGTACGAATCCCGCCAAAAAAAAACTTGCGGCCTATCCTCGTAAAAACTAATATTGAGTTATAAGACAACTGAAATTATTATATTAATTTCTATGATTATATAAAAAAAAAAATCAATTAAATAATTTTTTTTAAAAACCATTCGATTTTAACAATTTTATTGTGTCAATCTCTATTGACATTCGTTCCGAGTCGCGCATACGATTTTAAAATTTATATGTTTATATTTTACATATTAGGGTTGAAGATGGAATATAAAACAAATATTTCATATAATTTAATTATATATAAACGTCTAAATAATATTTTTAATTTTTTATCAGTTCGGATTCATAAATTGATAGCTTTTATTTTTAAATTCTACAAAAGCAAACTAAGTAACATGGAAAAGATCAAATGTCACCGTACCTTTCCTGTCTGATAAAGACTATAATGTCTAACTGACAATTATTTACCAGTGTTACCAAAGTAAAAAAATTTAAACGGGTTGCCACAATTATGATTCTATTTTTCCTTGTAATAAAGTTGGTAAAAATATAACAGTTTGCGAGAAAATAGCAATTTTGCAAAAAAGGCAATGTTGAGTCAAGTTGGCAATATTGCAGCTGTTTACGGTACTTATTGCGTTGGCTGACACCGACTTCAAAAATAACAATAATATTACATTAGGTATTTGTAATAATTTGATTATCTACAAATCAATATATTTACAGACTCTTCAAGAAATATCTTAAACAATACTTTTTACAATAATTGAAAGAACCTATTCTTTAGATTAAAATTAAGTAGAAGGAATGACTGATTTAATGTTGTAAAACCAAAATACAACTAGGTAATTATTTTTTACTTTTTAGTGTGCAACTTGTGTTTTTGAAGTCGGTTTTTTTTTTGTAAAAATCAATTTTATTTCCAAATTTTTAGTGAATACCAATTCTATAAATCCGTGTGGTGACGGAGTGAGAATACATGTCACCACCTCATCTCAACCCATGGGTGTCGTAAAAACCAACTTAGGGACTATCCGTGAATATTAGCTTTGAGAAATAAAAAGAAGGAAAACTTGAAATTAAACCCTATACCAATCCGTCTGGCCAGCGTGGTGTTAGTAGGCTAAACATCCCTCCGTCAGTGGAGGAGGCCCGTCCCTGCAGTGGGACATTATTTTGTCTGAATATGGGTAGACCTACGAAACGCGCTGCTCATATGAGACAGCGCTGATTGTATGAGACTGTAGAGGTGATAAAGAAAACGTGACGGTTATTCACAAGACTATTTACTTAATGACACAGAATGAAAGAGAATACAGAGTTATTAAGTTAGTTAAGTTCACAGCACTGAAGTTAAGTTAAGTTATACAAGAATAAAATACAAGATGTAGATTAGAGAGTAGAATCTAGAGATCGAATTAATTGCGTACGCATGAAGCGCGGGCGAACGTGCGTTCGCCGTCGGTCTACGTCTCGCACTGTCGCTCGCTCGCGACTGAGCGGTAGCGGGCGGACCGGTCACCGTCGGGTCGCGGGGCGCGCGGGGAGTGCAGCGCGGGCGCCGCCCGCCGCGGTATGTTCGTTGGTGCGCGTCACAGGTCACAAGACTTGACGTGCCCGCCTGGGGTTCGATTCGATGACAACCAAAGAAAGGAAGAAACGCCATTCTCGAAGTAGGAAATCTACCTCCAATGCCATTTCAAAAGAGACTAGTGAACAACGTAAGAATCAGCTTCCACAAAAAGGGCCTACATGAAAATAGTTTTAAATAGGGAGAACATCAAAAAGCGTAGCCTCACCGTCTCGGCGTGGTTAATTAGTAATAAAAATTATTAATTTATTGTGCGACATGCACACTAAATTGATAATTTAAATAAATTGACATAAAAATAAATCAAATAAATATAATAGGTATTATTATCAAGTTATACCTAAAGAATAAGTTTAAATAAATGAAATGCAATTCAAAAATTTGTTTATAGTCTATTTATAATCCGGTATTAATTCCTATTTTAATTTCAAATAAGAACTTCATTATTAAGTCTTAAACCATACCTTCAATTACAGTCATAATGTTAGTGTAAAGTTTTCATCAATACGAATAAAATAAGCCCAAATACAAGGTAGCTGCTATATACCGTTGAGGAGTTCCCTCGACCCTCAGTCTTCCACATCATCAGATCATGTTTGTGTAAAGTTGTGTAAAGATTTATCAATAGGAATAAAATAAGCCCAAACACTAGGTAGCTGCTATATACTGTTAAAGAGTTCCCTCGACCCTCAATCTTCTTCATCATTAGATCATGTTTGTGTAAAGTTGTGTAAAGCTTTCATCAATACGAATAAAATAAGCCCAAACACTAGGTAGCTGCTATATGCCGTTGAGAAGTTCCCTCGACCCTCAGTCTTCTTCATCATCAGATGATGTTCGTGCTAAGTTTTAGAAAGTTTTCATCAATACAATTAAAGTAAGCCCAAACACAAGGTAGCTGCTATATGCCGTTGAGGTGTTTCCTCGACTCTCTCTGGTCTCCAGGATCTGACCAGTTCTAACTCTTGACTATTTGGTAGTGACGTCAGAGATGCACATGTATGACAAGATTTTACACAATGCGTCCCTAATATTTTCAAGAGATGCCCTCGATTTCTCTGGGATCCCGTCATCCTGATGCAGATCTGGTGACAATGGGACCAAATGGGAAGCATACCCATACGAACAAAAAAAAAATTTTCAAATCGGTCTAGCCGTTTTCGGGAAATCAGGTAACAAAGATAAAAAAAAAAAATACAACCGAATTGAGAACCTCCTCCTTTTTGAAGTCGGTTGAAAATAAGTCGGGTTTTCCTTCCTGACGCTATAACTCCAGAACGCACGAACCGATTTCCACGGTTTTGCATTCGTTGAAAAGGTCTCGGGCTCCGTGAGGTTTATAGCAAAGAAAATTTAGGAAAAATTCCAACAGTATTGCGGGAAAATCTTTTTTCACATTACATAGAGTTATTCCGTTTATCCACCCTAAAAAAGCCACCCTAAGGAGAATACTCGGAAACGCGTGTCCTTAGTTATCCACCCTGAACGGGGTGGATAACCGTAATTCATATAATATGTTTCTTCCGTTTTTCTCACCTGCCTAAGTTCAGTCATTAACACAAAAACATACACAAACCCAGTCCAAGAAACTTCGTGAACATTAAGTATGGATGGATGTTTATTACTCTTCCACGTAAAAACTGTTGAATGGATTTTAATATTTAATAAAGTGGTAGCTGGTACCATGGATTAACACAGAGTATACTTTTTGTCCCGGTAAAATATGGGATGAGCGATAAAAGACATCCACGCGGGTGAGGCCGCGCCCGAAAGCTAGTAACTAATATACTTTACATATAAAAATTAAATAGTATCAAGATCGTTTAATCCAATTTCCCCCAGTATTGCCCACCACACAATTTTATTTCTCCATAAATATGCCATAAGATTCTGGTACACCTATACAGCAACCTACTGCGCTCGCCACACCCACGAGCCCCTATATAATAAACGGTAGGTATGTATAACATTCAACAACATTATATAAGATATAGATATATATATTATACTAAGACTAAAATATTTAAAGTAGAAATACAACTTTAGTATTATGAACTTTTATTTATTGGTCGTGTTCATCAGTGACAGTGAAGCGACGAGCACGTTGTCTATGTAATAATATTGCACATACGCACAATAACAATAAAAGTGTAACAGCTACTCCACACATTGCAAATACGCCACCACGAAGTCTACTATCATCTGTAACAACAAGAACGAATATTCATAAGTGTGCTTAATAAGAGTTCTGAACCAAAACCTACA
The DNA here is from genome assembly GCA_905475405.1 of Schrankia costaestrigalis. Lineage (NCBI taxonomy): Eukaryota > Metazoa > Arthropoda > Insecta > Lepidoptera > Erebidae > Schrankia > Schrankia costaestrigalis. The sequence goes on from FR997827.1 coordinate 11,218,688, forward strand.
AAATTACCCAAAGTGATAATGGTACCTACTGTCTATTTAAACAGACTTGCTCTAAATGGTAAACATATATGGCGTCGTGTCAACCGCAGACTAAAGAGTACTGATAGCTAGAGATGTGTAACTGATGTGAATGAATGAAATCTTCACTTAAAGTTCTTTTAGTACTGAACGGTTTATGGCAATTTTTTTAGCTACATACATTATACAGTGTAGGTATATAATTACATAATATTCTAATTACGCAATAGGAATGTGAAGTCGTAAATAATACTAAAAGTATTAAACAAATTTTTTATTTATTAGTTTTACAAATTATTTTAGGTATAAGCATCTGTAAAAGAGAAAGTAAATACATTTATTCTTAGTTTAAGGGTACAGTAAGAATATAGACAATTACACATAAAACAAAAATAAAGAATATAAACAAAAATCATGATAAAGCCACATCTGTGCAGGAATCGGAACATGTATTACAAAATTCTGGGTCGGTGCGTCTGAGACCGTATCTAATATGCCATCTAGTCTTAACATTTTATCTTCATCTTTTATGACCATGTTCAATGAATTTTGACCAGCATGTCAATTCTCGTACCAAAATTCGGTTAAGTTAACTTTTAGTTGTCAAATTGTCACATTCTAAATAAAACTTTAACACGACCGCAAAAGATTACAATTGCAATAGCAAAAACAAGACAATTTGACAACCAAAAATTAACTTAACTGAATTTTTAACGATTATAAGGTAAGAGAATTGACATGCTGGACACCGTACGGACAATTTTACTTAATCCTTCTATAAGTAATTCTTTTATTTCAGCCATTTTAAATGTTGTATTATTTTTTCTCACATGCGATTTTAATTGTGCCCATATTAGTTCAATGAGATTTAATTCGCAGTGAATAATTCATTCAGTAGTTTTTGCCTAAAAGAGTAACAACAAACAACAAGTAACAAAAATTTCGCATTACTTAATAATATTAGTAGGATTTATTTAAACAACCTCCTTTTATTCGTATGCCAATCGTTCATTCACTTTTGTTACACATCCCTACGAATCTATGAAATTTCTAGAATGTACAAATGTCAAATAATGAAATTAATTTTTATCTGTGAAATTTGCCGTTGGAAAAAAATACATTTATTTAAAATATAAGAAAGATAGTGGTGAAATCAAAGTAATTTACGTGTTTTCTATTGCATAAACATATAATGCTACTTTCCAGAAATTTTCATCCATATCAAAGTGTGCAATTGATGTAAAAACTAGTGAATTTGCAAAATGTGGTGTTTGTTTACTAAATAAATCAAGTAAGGATGAATACGGTATACATAGAAATCATGACTGTCTAACTTGTAACTAATACTACTGTTTCTACTACTTTTCACTTGATATGATGACTCTTTCCGGTTCAACTACTTAGCAGTTTAACCTATTCAGCATTGGAATCGGCTCCTAAATTTACAAAAAAGTTTTTTTTTGTCCATGATAGCGGCAACAATTTACCAAATATGATACCATTTTCAAATCCTTACTAAATGCGCCAACTTTTGGCGGAACTTGCCAAACTCGCGTAGTACATTTTTTTTTCACTACAGTCAGTTCAAACTGGACATTTTTTTCATAATAAATTTTATTCTAAGAAATAAGTCCTATTGATGTGAAAACTAGACTAGGTGGTTTTAAATTATTTATTAGAATTTAAAGAGGCACTATTTAGGGTAACACAGCAATAAAAAAAGTTGGAAAAAGTTAAGATTTGTGACCACAGGAGGGAAAAGAGTGTCACAAAGTGGGAATTTTTGCGTTTTTTTTCAAATGCCTATAACTTTACAACCATGCGACTTAGATTTTTTTAAATATTTTTCTGATAACCAGTTTGACTTGCCTTATCACCCGGCTTCGAATTAACGTCGGGTTTTGGGACACCCTGTATATACAGGATGACCCAAAGTCACAAGGACTAAGTGAGGTTGAATGGTTGTAAAGTTGTAGGCATTTGAAAAAAACGCAAAAATTCACACTCTGTGACAGTCTTTGGTAAGCTGCAAAGTGCTTTTGGATAGGGGTCATTACTCGCAACGTCACGACAGAGTACTAGGGATTATACGCGAGGCAGTGAGTCTATCGATTGCTAGAGCTAAAAAAGGACTGACTCCAAATTAACGACAAAACATACAATTCGTTAAGGAAGGCACCACTAAAAAGTCCACCTTTAAGCCTTTTTCAGTTCTGAGCTCGGCAAGCGATTGGACACTACTGGTTGACACGTATGAAACACACTATAAAATCTCGGAGAATATCTGTGTGTCGCCGTTAAGACCAGACATATTTCTCTACTCACATTTAAATAAGCGTGTAGTACTTATTGAGCTCACGGTACCGTGGGAAACTAACATCCCGAAAGACCACGCAATTAAGACAAACAAATACTTTGACTTGACAAATGAGATAACCAGAAATGGCTACAAGGTTACTCTATATGCCGTGGCAATAGGTGCGAGGGGTACTCCAGCTAAATCCCTCTACAGCTTATTAAAGGAACTAGGACTGCCGAGAACTTCAGTAAGCTCTCTACTATCACGAATGTCCAAAATGGCATTGTTAGGTTCATACCAAATTTGGATAGGTAGAGGACGGAACATAGCAGACAGTGAAGGTGACCGCTAACGCGTTGTAAGGGGGCCTCCTTAAACCTACATCTGGGTCGTAAGTCCCAGACGCTGTTACGCCAGTGTTCCGTCCTCTATCACGCGATGGACCCGGCACCCGCACGGAGAATCCATGGAATGCTAAGATTAGGTCTTATCCTGTTACCACAAATCTAAACTTTTTTAACTTTTTTTTGCTGTGTTACCCTGAATAATGCCTCATAAAACTCTAATAGATAATTTAGAACCAGCTAGTCTAGGTTTCATATCAATAGGACTTATTTCTTAAAATAAAATTTAAAAAAATGCCCAGTTTTAACTGACCGTAGTGAAAAAAAATGTACTACGCGAGTTTGGCAAGTTATGCCAAAAGTTGGCGCATTTAGTAAGGATTCCGAAATGGTATAATATTTGGTAAATTTTTGCTGCTATCATGGACAAGTTATTTGTAATCTATACATATATTAGAACAGTAAAAAAACTTTGTCTGTACATTGAATATATTAAAATAAAAATTATTGAGTGGGGTTTAGAAAAAGTAATAGAGCACGAATCCAAAAAAATGTCTGTTTGTAAACGCTAATCTTCGAAACTACTAGACAGATTTGAATGTTTTTTTTTGTTAAATAGGTATTATGTTAGAGCAACATATAGGCTATAATTTATTTTCCAAAATGGAACACCTGATACCGAACCACAACAGACCAGCTAAACTATAAGAGATACAAAACTGGTATCATAGCAAAAAAATATTCTACGTGATGTTGAAGATCTAGATCCTGATGTGAAACTCCAAGAGCCCAGCTACACCATAAGACAGGAATGACGTTAGCATAAGTTTTTCAGTCTGATGGGAATTTTCCGTTGACTTATAAAAATGTCATATTAAAGTGCTTGTCTTGACTCTTGAGTGCGTGAAAACTAAAGTGAAAACTTTTATATCAATATTTCTGTAACAAACATACTGTAAACAACATAATAAAAGCCCAAAAAGTAAATAATTCGTAATTAAGTATTAATCTTAATTATTTAAAAGTTACTCTGATTCAAATGTTTTTGTAATTTAATATAGGTACTTACCTACCTACTTAGATTATTGTATTGACGTATAAATAAAATTTAAGTGTCTGTTTGTAACATGAAATCCCCGGTTTTTTAATAATTGGATATCAATGTACCTATATACGATACCAATACCGAAAATCATCATTAAAAGGTTTTTGTCTGACTTTTTGTTTGTTCCGGCTACTCTCCGTAACCGCTTGACCGATTTCGATGGGACTTTCACTATTAGATTTTAAATTTGACGGCGCGTCAATTTAAGGTTCCGTAAATAAAACTGTTTATTTTAAATGCATTTTACCTAGCAGCCACTCACAGCCTGTTGCGATCACTGATTTAGAAACAATAACAGTGATTAAGCAATTTCGGCTAGGTCATTCCATACATGGGTGACCAGTCAGTGGTATTTTATCTTAGCATCTTCGTGCTTCGGAAACCACATAAAGCGCCGGTCCCAGTTGCCATTGTAGTGACACAGGTGACACAGTCGTTAAGTCACTTCCAAGGCCTTTTTATAGGGTTCCGCAGAATAAAAAATGGTGAACCTTTGTACAATTTGTTGTGAACCAAGTCGCGGGCATAAGCTAGTGATACATAAAATTTTAAATCAAAATTGTATTATGACGACTGGATTAGGTAGGTGTTCAAAGAATCAAAGTAATATTTTCTACTAACCTATAACGTTGACGCTTATAAGCGTAACTTTTTATATGGCAACTGTGTACAGCTATAGCTGTACAGAGTTGCCATATAAAAAGTTCCCAAAAACTCCAGGGTCTACTTTCGTTAGCCAGACTCTAGTATTTCCGTTTTAAGGGATGTCAAGTATGTCGTTCTACCAATATTTTTAAAGTAGGTAAGTATAGGTAACTGCTTACCTACAATAATGTTTAAAATTATTTAAGTAAAAAAGTATTTTAGTAGGTATCTTTATCTACTTACTATGGGTACTAGACCCCTATGGGTCTAGTACAAGTAGGTCTGCGTGGTTTGGGATTAGATGGCGTTGTGTGAGAGAGATAATATCATATAAATATAATAAATAAACGAGTCCATTACCCCAGCAGAATCTTGTCGAAATTTTTAATTTTTTTTTATCAGATTTTTAGATTTCTAGCTCCTGTAAATGTCTGTGTAGTTTTTGGAATTAGTTCAGTCCTAATTTTAAAGATATTTGACAAAAACAGATTCTGCTGGCGTAACGTTACCGCAGCAGAATCTTTTTTGAAATAATGGGATTATTGAAAAAATCTTTAGGTACATTTTTAGATCGCTGGATGAAGTAAATGTTTCGATATAATTTGAATTTTTACGTTTCATGGTTTCGGAGATATTCAAGATTCTGCTGGCGTAACGTTTGCGTGTTTGCTGGATCTCCGAAACGGTACAGCGTAATTTCCTAATTTTTTATACAGAGCTTTGTCTTAATTAGTCTGAATTAGTTCACGAATAAAAAAGTAAAATAATGCACCGTTTGCAAGTTATTTTAAATTATATAAATACCCCTTTTTGGGCCCTTACTCCTAAGATATGTACTCTGGAGACTTGTTTAAGACGTCATTTTATAGTTTATAGTTAGTTACAGGTCTGTGTGAAGTTTCATTAGTGTACAGTAAGTAATTAAAAAGTTATCACATAATTTAGTTCATTTTGGCCAGCGATGTGCAACGGGTTAATTTAACTGCCTATTAATTGAGTTTCGTATCGATTGACTTGCTGAATTCTGTATAAACAATTAGACTTTTGTGTCAACTTTATATCATGAAATTTTGAGCGTAATCCACTCAATAATTACACAGATAAGCGAAAAAGAGTCATTACGTATGAATGACTGTGGTAACCCGACCATGTATAGATGGTCACAAAAAAACGTCAGTGTAGTACATAACTCTGACCTACTAACATGTAAAGGATAATAAAATTTATATTTGCTTTTTGGTACAGTTTTGTAAACAAGTGGTAAAATAAAACAGAAGTTTATTTGAAAACTTTTATGCACAGGATAGAAATATTAAAACGATCAAAATACCTTGTTGTAAAATCACAGTTTAATAATAATTGCTTAGCAATTACACTATTTAAATGGCAATTAATATTTAACATAAGTATTGATGGTCATTGAATAACTGACTTTTAAAAATAAAGCTATTGTCTAAAAATCTTAAAATAAGTAAAATTAAGTAGGTATATAAAAATTTACTTTTTTAACTTAATTTATAAAATCACAGTAATTTTTAATTTATAACTAAGTAACCATTATGATAAAGATTGTGTAATTTAAAAATCACAGTAATTCTTCATTTATAACTAAAAAACCCATTACGCTAAAGATTGTATTTATAATTTAAAAATCACAGGAATTCTTCATTTATATCTAAATAACCATTACGCTAAAGATTGTTTAATTTAAAAATCACAGATAACTAAAACAAAACCTCAACATTTAATTACGATAACATTTAAATTTTTGTCATAATATAAAATGATTGACAATAGAATATAATTTTATCAGTCAACATTGTTTACAATTTTCTTTTTCATAAAAACAAATAAAAAATCAATTATCGCACAGTGTTATTTTATAATATTTACTGTCTTACACTTTGGCCTAAAAAAAACACAGTAAATTCAATAAGCACATAAAATAGTTCTGTAAGTAAAGTAAATGTTTTCCACTGCGCGGCCAATTAAAAAACAAAAATAAATCACAAATAGGATCACTAATGGAAAATGTTCTTAACTAAATCTTTATAAATCAAATATAATCACATTAAGGTAATACTTATTTAAAAAATAATTAAATAATAAATACTTATTTAAATTATAAAATTCAAAAAATTGAATTTTACGATTCAGGTCATCGTAACATTGGTATTTTCCGTTTAGGGATCTAAAGCAATGAGCTTTATAATGCCCTATTCCTTCTGAGCTAAGGGGGGGTTGAAATTCTATGATAGCCAAGATATCATATTTTTTGTAATTGATTTCTATGTTAAGCGGCACATCATTAATATTTACTTTAAAATCATGAAGCTCAAATATGATTAAATTATTTAAATTATAATTGAATTGTATAGTGCCTGTTGAGCAAACATTGCAAATGGGAGGGGAATCAGTTTGCATTCCTGATTCCACAGACTCTTGTAATTTTGTAATTCCTTTCTGTTGTATTATTTCTAAATTTAAAAGTAAATATTTACATTTCAATTGACTATAATTTTCATGATTAGGGCAGTTTTCGTATGAACATATTATCCGACTAAATACACATATTATCCGACTAAACTAGCTTGGATCAAGTACAAAATGTAAATTGTAAACAACCAAGTACACCCCTACTCTCTACACCCCATCCCACTTTCCCGATCGGGGCGACACGGACTAACGGGTAGTTTTGTCAGAGCTTAACAAAAATAGATTTTGAGCTGTTTAAAATAGAGTTCATTATTGTTTGGAATAAAGTCATGCATTATTTTTGTTTGCAATTTGCCGAAAAACGTAGTATCTATTTCTTTCTCTTCCCAACATAGACAAAACAATGTTTTATTCTATATTTTTCAAGTATAAGTATTTACTTTGTGTATAACATGCATTACGGCAATCGTTCAAAAGCGTTTACGCGGCACAATGGCGCTGCCAATTGAAAAAAAATCAACTCAGTATTTACACAAGGTAATAAAGTAAGTACTTATTTGTGTAACGCAATGTCAGCACTTTGGATGCTTTTAAATTAGCTAAATATTGCATTTAAAACAAAAAAGGCAGTTTTAATTTTAAATGCAAATTTAATAACATTTAAAGTGTTGACAACAATAAAATATTTGTATAACACACTATCAACACTTATGATGCTTTTAAATTAGCGAAGTAATGCATTTAAAACAAAAAAGGCTTTTTTATTTTAAACGAATTTAATTTAGTTTCAAGAGCGTTAACGCAGCTCACTAGCGCCATTAAAATTAATTGTGTACGCGTCTGTACCGACATTATTGCATGCAAAACGTAATGACTCTTTTTCGCTTATCTCTGTAATTATTGAGTGGATTACGCTCAAAATTTCATGGTATAATGACAAGTGACAAGTGGACAAAAAAGTCTAATTGTTTATACAGAATTCAGCAAGTAAATCGATACGAACCTCAATTAATAGGCAGTTAAATTAACTCATTGCACATCGCTGGCCAAAATGAACTAAATTATGTGGTAACTTTTTAATTACTTACTGTACACTAATGAAACTTCACACAGACCTGTAACTAACTATAAACTATAAAATGACGTCTTAAACAAGTCTCCAGAGTACATATCTTAGGAGTAAGGGCCCAAAAAGGGGTATTTATATAATTTAAAATAACTTGCAAACGGTGCATTATTTTACTTTTTTATTCGTGAACTAATTCAGACTAATTAAGACAAAGCTCTGTATAAAAAATTAGGAAATTACGCTGTACCGTTTCGGAGATCCAGCAAACACGCAAACGTTACGCCAGCAGAATCTTGAATATCTCCGAAACCATGAAACGTAAAAATTCAAATTATATCGAAACATTTACTTCGTCCAGCGATCTAAAAATGTACCTAAAGATTTTTTCAATAATCCCATTATTTCAAAAAAGATTCTGCTGCGGTAACGTTACGCCAGCAGAATCTGTTTTTGTCAAATATCTTTAAAATTAGGACTGAACTAATTCCAAAAACTACACAGACATTTACAGGAGCTAGAAGTCTAAAAATCTGATTAAAAAAAAATACAAATTTCGACAAGATTCTGCTGGGGTAATGCACTCTAAATAAACCAATCTCCCGTAAACACTAATAAATTTTCGTATAACTCACCATTACTACCAACCAGTTGCTCAATATTTTTGGCCGATTTGAAAAGGTTAGAAAGTTCAGGTATGTAGTGGAGCCAAAATCTGCTATCTTTTTCTGCCTTGTGACACCCGGATTTGGTACTAATATCATATATAGGTGGGTCGCCATCCACATATCTTTGCCAAAGGTTGTTTTCTGCTGGTGACCTGTAACATTAGTTTTCTTTATCCGTATTCCGTATCCGCTCTGCACAGCGTCTCTATCGTATCTATCGCAAGGTTGCTTAAACTACAACAACAAGCCTTTGCTAAAATCATAACATTTCTTTATAATACTTAATATAGGTAGGTACGCCACACTATGTGAGGACAGGAGTAAGCAGCAGTGATACTTAATTCACAAAGCAATGCTGCTAACTCTTAAATCAAGAAAATGTATACAAGACATCTGTGAATGACGACATCTATCAATTAATGACACCACCAATAAATAAAATTTAAATAATATGTAATTTACATTTTACTGTATAAGTACCTACACACTTACCCGAATTTTATAAAACTGATTATTTGTGCCCTTAAATGTGAAGATGCTTGTTTCTCAAGAGCTGTTGCAGGACGACGAGCTACTTGTAGCATCATGGAGTCTCCTAACAACGATACTAAATCAGATCCATGGACTGCACCTACAATGAACCACTATTATTAGTAAAATTTTCATTTTCAGATTTGTTTCTCACATCTAAATTAGATGACTTAGGGCCAACCGCACATAATATGGCGGAGCGTAGTGCCACCTACTATCACTGTCATTCTATTTGGTCACATTTTCATTACAATAATATAAAAAATCAATTAACATAACAATTTATTTCGGGCACATAATCGGGCATCGATTCACACCTAAAGTTAACAATATCACATAAGTAAATCCTGTACAAAAAATGGCAAATACTTTACAAGAATAAAAATTTAAACGGGACCAGAATAAATCCCTGCGGCACTCTTCGCTAAAGCTATATTAATTGGATATCTATGTCTTAACATACAATCATTTTTATAAATTATTGTTAATTTAACAATTTCATAATTATTTATTTTTATAACAATATTGTTTACTTAATATAAAGACATGACAAAGCCTTATTATTGTATTGAAATATAATCATGCTAAGGGTCCAATGCCCAAAAATGTTACCTGTAAAATTATATTGAAGTCCACGTAGATCAACACCGGCAGGTTCTGAATAACGATATACGTACATTCTTCGAACCTTCTTAACTAATCGGGCAGCAAGAAGGGCTATTCCGACACCCCATTTTGTAGAAGTCTCCAGTCTACCCAATATCTCTATGGCATTCAATAAATTGGTATCTTTTAAGGATTTTTCATTCCAATACTCCCACCTAATTGCTTGGAATAGCTGTAAATTGCAGAGTAAAACTTTAGTAGTAACCCAACAAACATTTTAGTCTGTTAATTGGAACGTATACGGCTCTAAGTACTTTAAACATCGTATTGAAGTAATTTCAGCGTATAATACAACTTAATGCCCCCTTATCTGAATAGAACTCAGAGTTGTATAAAGTCGTTGTATAAACGTGCATTGACGTTTATACAACTATTTGAAATTACCATTATACAACTTTCACTGGTATAGCCAATGAAGTCGTACTAGGAACGTCTTTACGACTTTTACACAAACGTTATTTGTAAAGAAGCCGTGAGAACTACTCTTACGTGACAATAGCAAAAGAGTTACCAATTGCACTCTTACACGACTCTCAGTCAAATTCTTATACTATTATGCAACAATTATACAACTAAATGTTTTATAAGTGCAGTATAAGTGTCATTGTAACTAAGAAATGTTTTTCTATGTTTGTTGAAACGAATACTTGTACAGGGCAAGTTAATATTAACCAAACTAGAGTTGGTTCCGTACAAAAATTAATTTTAAATGCAATGAAATTTAGATTAGCGCAGAGTATGTATCATATTGCGCAAAGTGTGGAAAGTGGTCCTAGTGCTTTTGCATTAGTAGAGGAAAAGGAAGACGAAGAAAATGAAAAATAATAAGTGGTTTTTGACTGACAAGCATGAGGGTTTCGAAATAACATTTATATAAAATACTTAACGACACTTATATAAATTTGTTAGGGAATATTATAGAAAATGTCACCGAATGTTTGTGAAAAGCCTAGTCATCATTTTTAAATATATTTATGATAAATTTTATCAGTATGAGAAGATTAGAAGCTACATTTAATATTACTGACCTAAAGTATAAGCTAGTGTCCATAGAACATGACTCAAATATTTATTTTACTCCACTCATTCATAGTCTAGTGTGAAAGGTGTAAATAAAAATAAATTAATCAAATTGGTTTAATTTATTATTAACATTCCAATAAAATAAAATAAATTTTTTAGCAATCACAAGCATTAAACAGATTTCATGCCTTAACATTGAAAATATACAAAAAAAATTATCATCTTATTATATCCGACTACTTATGTACTCTAATTTATTCAAATAACCCTAATTTTGTTAATATGGCTGATACTAAACTGATAAAAAATAAATGCACAAAATGAAAAGTCGTTTTGATGTTGTCTTACTGTTGTAATCAGAACCATATGTTGTGTAAAGGTAAATATTTGTACGTTTGCTAAAAATGTATGGATAATTTATGTTTATTTATAAGAATTTGTAGGGCGCGTTTGTTTTATTGCCAAAACTAACGCATATTATACGATAACATTAATTTCCCATCAGATATATGCACTACAACCACTTTAACACGAGCTAAAGATGTTACACATATTTAGTTTCTAATTAAAAATGGCTACTTCCTTTATAAACTTCAAAGACTCGATCGATGACACAAGAAAAAGTTACCTCGTTATAGTTTAAGTCTCAGTTTTGACACTTCAATTCACTTTGCAATAAAAATGTTACATAAAAATCGTAATTAACACTGTCATGTCGCAAAATGCCGTGAAACAGCGATAAAAATAGATTTTGCAACATCTACACGACGACTACAGAGCTAAAATTTCATTTATACAACGTTTACGCGACTATATTACAACTCTGATTCGTATAAAATGGGCCTATTTTCGGTCGCCTCAACGTTACTACAACGTTCTTGCAACCAGCTTTTAGAACCAAAAGTTCAAATGGAGACGTTGTAGTGACTTCAAAAATGTTTGTTGGGAAGTACACTTATAATATTCGTTACGTTTTGGATAAGAAAATAAAATGTCAATTTCCTTCTTTTATCGTTGTTATCGTAAAAGCTAACTAAGTAAGTGAGATTGGACGGGAAGCATACCACAATAGACAATATCAACGGAAAAATCTTAGAAGCAATCCTGTACCGATCAAATTAGGCATCACAATAAATGAATTTTCTCTTGATCACTGGAATTGTCCTAAGTTCATCTAAGTACTGTCAAAAAGAAGAAACTTAGTCTAGATTATTGTTTGAGTGAGAACATTTGTACTGTATAACTTAAGAACACCATTTTGACCCTTAATGTTATATTTATTAAAAATTATATTTTATTTCAGGCATAGCTCGGACATAGGCCTATTCTAAACCGCTTTAGCGCTCTTACATTATTCTGACCTTTTTATTTATGGATTTCCTTTCGATAATATTTGGGTTGGTTATTGAAAGTGTAGAGAAGGCCCATAAAGTTTATAACGATTAGATATACTGCAAAGTTTAGGGATGGTTTTAACGTTATTATCTGTAATAAGAACAACAACAACATAAGTAACATGTTATTGTTTTCAAATGGATTCATACCACAGGGAGTGCTGTTACATCCTCTTTAAAAAGTATTTGTAAGTTTTCAGGTATCACTTTGTTGTTTAAATAGTCTGATATATATTTTGTGCCTCGTTTTATTAGTTCATCATGTTTGTCATCTGTGGAAATATTTTTTATTTAATTTGATATAGGTACTTACTTAAGTTTTTTAAGTAGATACGTGTTTCTATATAAATATATGTTTAATCTCATCACAAGAATGTTGCTAAGCCAAGGTAATACCTAATGGCACTAAGCTACCAAGTAGGTACATCTGCTTGCTCCCTAAAAAACTTCACGTAATACCCTATATCCATTCAGTTTGGCATTTAAATAGTTGGCCAGATGATAAAAATTTACATATCAATGATTGTTAGCATTATGTTAATACACAGAATATAGAACCGTCTCTAGCCTTGAATTTGACAAATTGACCGTACCTACCATTGTAATTTAATATTTCAAGGTCGTTTGCACCGAGTAGAATGTCTAGTTGAAAGTTTAATTTTGCATGTGATGATAAAGCAACTAGCAATGAATTAGGTAAAAACTGTTCTGAATCTGGCAGATATGTATCAGGTATGGGTTGCATAACGCTCATCCAGGTTTTATTCTAAAAACAAAGAAATAATGAGCTGAAGCATTTTTGTAACATGTCAATTTTAAAAAATGAAGAATACAATACCGAATACAAACGCAATATATCTGATAAAGGACGTTCACGCATGCAACGCAAAATTTCCTGATCTATCTCACTGTTACAACCCATTGAAGCTGCTATTTCACGAGAACTTTGTTCCACTTGAGTGACATCAAAATCCTTTCTTTCACCTGCTGCTTTCAAAATGTCAAGTGGTGACATAATAATCGCTCGCTGAAATAAACCTGGCATAAAAACAGCATAATTATTAAATACCACAGGAAAAATTAAATAAATTTGAAAAGCATATTCCATTGATACATTATTTACCAACTGATCTAGGCGATGTAATTAGATAAAGGATGCTGTCGGCCCCTGCAGAATGTCCGAGTAAAGTTATTGCGGTAGGGTCACCACCGAATGCAGCGATATTGTTACGCACCCACAGAATTGCCATATATTGATCCAAAAGTGCTAGATTGCCTCTGGCGGATATTGATCTTAGGTTGAAAAAGGCTAATATATGCATGCGAAACGTAACTGTTACTACCACTACACCTTCTGCTGCGAGTTCTTGGCAAGGTAGAGATATTCCACCTCTCACCCATGATTCACTGTAAAGTATTACGACCACAGGTAGTGTTTTACCATCGGAGCGCTACCTAGAAAACAGGATATTTCTAAAATTATAAGTGTCACAGAGAAAAATACTTACAAAAAACTTAATAAATGTATTTCAAACATCCTAGAATATCATTTTGACTATCACAAGCAAATGTGTAAGGTGTTTTTAAACCTTAGCGTACGTTTCTTTTTGATTTTTTTTAAAGACACTTCTCGCACAAGAGGCATCATGTCATGTGTCACGCGGACTTTACAAACATCAATTATACTGGACTAATATCCAGACTCAGAAGAATAATTTGTGGATAGCAGAAAGAATTGTCCTGCGTGTGAATCTAATCCGCAACCTCGTGCGCGGCTGCCGCTTACGCGACCGTTCGCGCCACCGCACCGGTGCAGTTTAAGTATTCATACATCTTTAGTAATAGTTAGAGAAATAGTCAAGATAATCTAAATATTTTTTCCTAAATAAATACGGTAGGTAAGTGCTTTAAATAAAACAGTCTAACCCGAGGTGTCCATATATTCAGGAAAAGACAATCTTCATTATAGTTATCTCTATTTTGATCCCCAACATGAGGACAATGTGGAGGCATACGGTGAGCAAAGAATGTTCGTCTCCATCCAGTATGCTGCTCTGGGGCCTACGGCACAAAACACAGTACATAGTTTATTTGGAACCGGAATCACGATCTCAATACTCTCTTTGTCCTGCAAAAGCAAGTGAGGCACACGATGGTAGCACTTACAACATGATCGATCACAAAGAACCATACGACCAGAAAAAACCACTTAACTATGACGACTTGAAGGAAAATAATTTACTGGTATCAATGCAAGAGGAAGAAATTGATATAGTGACACCAATTTTACATCCCTTTTACTTATGTTAAAGCTGGATTTACTGAATATCCTAAAGTTTATAAAAGCCATCTCGGCTTTCTCTGCCAGGGAAACAAAGTGCTAGAAATGTCGACAAGAGACCACGTCGCACGATGAGAATGTATGAAAAGTTTAACGGCTATAACTAAGTTCCTACTTGTTACAAGTCGTGCTATCCCCGAACCCTCTTATCAACCGACTTCAAAAAGGAGGAGGTTCTCAATTCGGTTGTATTTTTTTTTTTTTTTTTATTTTTTTTTTTTTTTTTTGTGTTTGTTACCTGATTTCTCGAAAACGGCTAGACCGATTTGAAAAATTTTTTTTTTGTTCGTATTGGTATGCTTCCCATTTGGTCCCATTGTCACCAGATCTGGATCTGGATGAGGGGATCCCAGAGAAATCGAGGGCATCTCTTGAAAATTGTAGAGACGCATTGTGTAAAATCTTGTCATACATGTGCATCTTTGACGTCACTACCAAATAGTCAAGAATTTGAACTGGTCAGATCCTGGAGACCAGAGAGAGTCGAGGGAACACCTTAACGGCATATAGCAGCTACCTTGTGTTTGGGCTTATTTTAATTGTATTGATGAACACTTTACAAAACTTTACACAAACATGATCTGATGATGAAGAAGATTGAGGGTCGAGGCAACTCCTCAACGGTATATAGCAGCTACCTAGTGTTTGGGCTTATTTTATTCGTATTGATGAAAACTTTACAAAACTTGACACAAACATAATCTGATGATGAAGAAGACTGAGGGTCGAGGAAACTTTTTAACGGTATATAGCAGCTACCTAGTGTTTGGGCTTATTTTATTCGCATTGATAAAAGCTTTACACAACTGTACACAAACATAATCTAATGATGAAGAAGATTGAGGGTCAAGGGAACTTTTTAATAGTAAATAGCAGCTACCTAGTGTTTGGGCTTATTTTATTCGTATTGATGAAAACTTTACACTAACATTATGACTGTAATTGAAGGTATGGTTTAAGACTTAATAATGAAGTTCTTATTTGAATTTAAAATAGGAATTAATACCGGATTATAAATAGACTATAAACAAATTTTTGAATTGCATTTCATTTATTTTAAACTTATTCTTTAGGTACAACAAATTGATAATAATAACTATTATAAGTATTTATTTGATTTATTTTTATGTCAATTTATTTAAATTATCAATTTAGTGTGCATGTCGCACAATAAATTAATAATTTTTATTACTAATTAACCACGCAGAGACGGTGTGGCTACGCTTTTCGATGTTCTCCCTATTTAAAACGTTTTTCATGTAGGTCCTTTTTTGTGAAAGCTGATTCTTACGTTGTTCACTAGTCTCTTTTGAAATGGCATTGGAGGTAGATTTCCTACTTCGAGAATGGCGTTTCTTCCTTTCTTCGGTTGTCATCGAATCGAACCCGTGGCGGGCGCGTCAAGTCTTGTGACCTGTGACGCGCACCAATGAACATACCGCGGCGGCGCCCGCGCTGCACTCCCCGCGACCCGACGGTGACCGGTCCGCCCGCTACCGCTCAGTCGCGAGCGAGCGACAGTGCGAGACGTAGACCGACGGCGAATGCACGTTCGCCCGCACTTCATGCGTACGCAATTAACTCGATCTCTAGATTCTAATTTACATCTTGTTTTCTACTCCTATATACTCGTAGTCTAAGCTACGTCTAGCTAATCTACATCTTGTTTTTTATTCTTGTATAACTTAACTTAACTTCAGTGCTGTGAACTTAACTAACTTAATAACTCTGTATTCTCTTTCATTCTGTGTCATTAAGTAAATAGTCTTGTAAATAACCGTCACGTTTTCTTTATCACCTCTACAGTCTCATACAATCAGCGCTGTCTCATGAGCAGCGCGTTTCGTAGGTCTACCCATATTTAGACAAAATAATGTCCCACTGCAGGGACGGGCCTCCTCCACTGACGGAGGGATATTTAGCCTACTAATACCACACTGGCCAGACGGATTGGTATAGGGTTTAATTTCAAGTTTTCCTTCTTTTTATTTCTCAAAGATAATATTCACGGATAGTCCCTAAGTTGGTTTTTACGACACCCATGGGTTGAGATAAGGTGGTGACATGCATTCTCACTCCGTCACCACACGGATTTATAGAATTGGTATTCACTAAAAATTTGAAAATAAAATTGATTTTTACAAAAAAAAAAAACCGACTTCAAAAACACAAATTGCACTAAAAAGTAAAAAATAATTAGTTGTATTTCGGTTTTACAACATTAAATCAGCCATTCCTTCTACTGAATTTTAATCTAAAGAATAGGTTATTTTAATTATTGTAAAAAGTATTGTTTAAGATATTTCTTGAAGAGTCTGTAAATATATTGATTTGTAGATTCTTTAAAAGATAATCAAATTATTACAAATAATGTTATATTATTGTTATTTTTGGAGTCGGTGTCAGCCAACGCAATAAGTATGATATAGTTATACAAAACTTTATGGCCTTTTCTAACACACTCGAATCACTTTAAATGGTTTTTAATTAGATAAATATTGCATTTAAAACAAAAACGGCCGTTTCATTTTCTAATGCGAATTTTAAGTAATTGTTAGTCTTTAGCCTGTGTGTAACATGACGCCATAATGTTTGTTTAAATATTAAGTCAGAAATAAAAAATGGTAGGTATATAAACTATCGTGGCTGACACCGACTCCAAAAATAACAATAATATTACATTATTTGTAATAATTTGATTATCTTTTAAAGAATCTACAAATCAATATATTTACAGACTCTTCAAGAAATATCTTAAACAATACTTTTTACAATAATTAAAATAACCTATTCTTTAGATTAAAATTCAGTAGAAGGAATGGCTGATTTAATGTTGTAAAACCGAAATACAACTAATTATTTTTTACTTTTTAGTGCAATTTGTGTTTTTGAAGTCGGTTTTTTTTTTTTTGTAAAAATCAATTTTATAAATTTTGAGATTTTAATAATTATTATGTACTTATAACAGTTATTAAATGGTATCAATATTACAGCGCCAAATTATGTTTAAAGTACCTTTTTAACCGACTTCAAAAAAAGGAGGAGGTTCTCAATTCGGTTGTATTTTTTTTTTTTAATTTTTTTTTTTGTGTTTGTTACCTGATTTCTCGAAAACGGCTAGACCGATTTGAAAAATTTTTTTTTTGTTCGTATGGGTATGCTTCCCATTTGGTCCCATTATCACCAGATCTGGATCTGGATGACGGGATCTTAGAGAAATCGAGGGCATCTCTTGAAAATTGTAGGAACGCATTGTGTAAAATCTTGTCATACATGTGCATCTCTGACGTCACTACCAAATAATCAAGAGTTAGAACTGGTCATATCCTGGAGACCACCGAGAGTCGAGGGAACACCTCAACGGCATATAGCAGCTACCTTGCGTTTGGGCTTATTTTAATGGTATTGATGAAAACTTTACACAACTTTACACAAACATGATCTAATGATGAAGAAGACTGAGGGTCGAGGGAACTTCTCAACGGTATATAGCAGCTACCTAGTGTTTGGGCTTATTTTATTCGTATTAATGAAAACTTTACACAAACATGATCTTATGATGAAGACGACTGCAGAAATTTATTTAATACTAATCTTAGAAATTGTTATCAGCATGGTTTTTAACCGACTCCTGTTGAAGTCGGTTTTTTAATTAGAAAATTATAAATTAACTTTTTATGTATAAACAAGGTAACTCGGTTCAGTTTCTAACTTTCTAAGAACTCTTTAATCTTGGCTTGCTGCAAAATCTTACGTTTATGTCGGGGTGGAGAGTTGTTTAAAGTAATTTTTTATTGACTTAGAATATCCTAAATAGTGACTCAGTTCTTTCTCTTTTCCTTAGCCGACAGCGTTTTAGAAGAAAACGAGTAAACTTACCTGGTCTTGTAGTGTAGGAGTTCGTGAATTGCGCGTTTGCATCAGTTTACGTGATCCGTATTTGGTCAACATAATTATGTTGTTCTTATTAGAAACATAACACTAATTACAAACAATTTGAGATAGTTTGATGACTATAGGGTCACGTATGAATTTGCATAAATGATATTGACTTCAAATAATGTTGAACTTTTTGCGTAGACGTAGTTCACCAATGAAGGGTAGTAGTAGGTACATACCGAAAATCTATACCGGCCAGTTGGTGCAGTTGCGTAAGGTACTCCATAGTATATTTCTATAGGGGTTGATCCTTCAACGTATGCTTTGATCTGCAATAAATACATGTTTTGTGCATTGTTTGTGTTCAGTTCATTCGTGTAGTTGTACCCTTCTGGCCATTCAGGACGGATTCCATGTTGGACGGATGCCACTCTCTCACACAGAATAATAAATTTCATTTCATTTCATTTCATTTCATGTTGGACGGATTCCATTTTAGACGAATTCCATTTTGGACGGAAGTACATTTAATAATAAAATACCATTCGTGTTAGCTTGAATACTAATGTATTAAAAACGGAACAAAAAATAAAACTTCTTGTAATAAAAGGAAAAACAGACAAAAAACTTTAAGTTACACCTCACATAGTCGGTTAAGACATTGAATAAGTAATCGTACTATTGTCGTTTGTCCGACAGCTGTTGGGGCAGAATAGTTCTAGAGTGGCGACCGCGTACCGGAAAACGGCGGGTGGGGAGACCCCTCACACGGTGGACCGACGACCTCTTAAGAACGGGGGGAAGCCGATGGATAAGGGAGGCGCAGGACCGCACAAGGTGGCAATATATTGAGGAGGCCTATGTCCAGCAGTGGACGTCAATTAGCTGAGATGATGATGATGATGATTATTGTCATTTAACAAATCGTTGAATATTTCTCTCTGCTGCATAAACACAAGAATGTCTTTCGACCTACGAGTTCTATTATTACTATGAATTCTGCCCTGTCGTATTTTCACGTCTTGATATTTGGCTTCATCTTTTAAAAGTTTTATGAAATAAAACTAATAACTAACCGTCTTACTAATAAACATTTACACACTCGTTATAACAAGGTTATAACAAAAACGTTACTAATAAACACACCCTAGCTATACGCCTGTTATAGCGGTGGTGTAAGTTGTACGTCACTTTATACAACTGTTATTCAGTCGACAGACCTCGTATAACAAGTGCATAACTTACAATATTGTGTTGATTTATCTCTATTAATTATGGATTATTTACATTATTTTGACATTTTTGACGAAATGGAGAGTGAAGAACCACCAAGAAAGTAAAAACTACTAATCTCGCCATAATCCGTTTATTTTAGATGATTGTGAGTTTAAAACCAAATAAAGATTTACGAAGGCGTATGCAAAGGAAGTGGTAGATTTAATCCGTGGTGAAATGGAACAGAGTAGGTACTAGAGGTCGTGTCTTTTCAAGAGAGCATTAAGGACATGGGCGCGACAGAAAGTGGAAGATGATGCTTCAGACATTCACGGCAGGAGTCAACAATCCGTGACGAATGTATGCCGACACGAGTTGCTATTGCACTAGCAAGGAAAGCTTACCATTTTATTCATATGCCACGAACTCTTGAAGAGGAAGTCATAGCAGAATTTCGTAATATATGTGGCTTAAGAAGCGTAACAGATGCTATTGCCTGATTGCACACATATTAAGATCAAAAAGGTTGGTAGTGACAATACTAGGAGTGTCTTCAATAAACGTATAAGTGGTATGCGATTCCAGCCTATTAATAAAGGAAATTGTAGTACACTGGAGGGGAAGTACTCATGATTCCCGAATTTTCAGAGAAAGCCCAATACGGCAGAGATTTGAAAATGGAGAATTTAATGGTCGTTTTTGGGTGATGCAGGTTATGGACTAACAGGTTATTCAAGCTTTCAAATTTCTTTATTTTCTCTCCACAATGATACAACTAATAAAATATACATAAATGCTAAAATGTAATAACCATTGTGAAGAGACTGGTGCCTGAAATAGGTTTAGTAAAAAAACCTGTGTTACAGGTCACCAGAAACCTTCCAATGATAAAAGCACATGCAAGGTGATCGGAGATAACAATATTAAAATTGAACAATAAAAAAAACCACTTACAATAGCAACATAATAAGAATAATAACTATGTACCTAAGGACATAAAGAGATTTCTAAGCCAGAGTGAAGTTGTGTGTGAGAGAAAGGGAATGTAAGAGTGAATGTGTGTGATGTTGTGTAAGTTTGAGTGAGTGTGTGTATACAATATATTATACCAGTTAGCGAAGCGGTGTTAATAATTTTTCTGTCTCATCATAGTCGAGTGATTTTAGGTATATGGTAACGATATTTTTACATTTAGTGTGGTTTAGAGAGTAAATATTTAAAATAGTATTTAGTTTATTGTAAAGGTAAGGCCCAAGGAAGTTGAAAAACCTATGAGAAAGAGACGAGTTAAAAGTGTTTTGATCACAAACCTTACCCTTACGCCGTTTGTCTTTTTTTAAATGCTGATCATACTGTAGAAGGGAATGCTGCTTTAAAATAGTATGCAAGATTAGTGACTTCCTGACAGTGAGTACGTCCCAGTCTATGTAGAGCTCAGTTGTTGGGTATCGAAATGGCAGACATGCGCCCACCTTCAGTATGGCACGTTGGGCTTTCTCAACTTGTATGAGGTGTGTCTTAGCTGCCCCTCCCCAGGATGTGATGCAGTAATCAGTTAAACTTTGACACAGTGCAAAATACAGCATCCTGATAATCCTCTTGTCAGCTATGTGTCTTAGGGTCTTAAATATGTAAATAAGTTTTCTTAAACGACAAGTAAGACTGGTGATGTGAGGCTTAAAACTCAAAAATTGGTCAACCACAATACCCAAATATCTGATGGAGTCGACTCTTTCAAGTGCAGTACAAGAGCAAATAGGACTATCTCTGTCACACTTGTGAACAGTTAATTCAAATTTAGGCAGGGGTAGGAGGTTGGTTCTATGAGCAAAAGCTATATATTTAGTTTTAGTTACATTCATTGTCAAATAATTAGATTTCAACCAATGATCAACCGCATCTACACCCCTCTGAGCTGAGTCAAATACCTCCTCCCAGCTATCACCAAAAAAGGTGATAGCTGTGTCAATGTTATTTGTTTACACCTGTACAAAATCCTGCTAATATTAAGCAGGAGGCCTACAATAAGATTCATATACTGACTAGAAACCCTGTAGAAAGATGCTTTGGTGTATGGAAACAGAGATTTCGATGCCTATTACACGGATTCAGTGTATCATTAGAAAATGTTAAACTGTATTTAGTTGCACTTGCAGTTCTGCACAATATTGCAATAAAAATAGGGCAAAATACAGAAATAATGGACATAACGCCCGGTGACCCCGTTTGGGACATAGACCACAAGAACTCAAAATAATGCAACTGGATAAGTTGCAAGGCAATTATTTATGAATTATGTTTTGTAATATAATTAATTATTTTAAATAAAATACATTTTAGTTATCAATTTTATTTATTTTCGCTGTACGTATTACATTTTCCAGTTCTAAATTTTTCATTTTTAACTGCTGCTCTTTGCCTTGGAGTAAGTGTTCTTCTTCGGCCCACTCGTGGGACTGTGTGGTATCACATTAATCCATTTTTAAAGCTTGTTTTGTTACAAAATCACACCATACATTCGCCTATCGATATTGTCACTATTTAGTTTTCGAGGTCAACTAAATACCTTTTCTAATAAATCCCAATTTGCAAAAAGGCTTCCTCTTCTTTGCTATATATCTATAATCACTTGATTCCATTTAATGGTTATTTTTAGGAGATTGTAAATCAAAATAAACCGCGCAAACAGAATACGAAATGAAGTCTCAAATACTCAACCGTTTTGACATATTTTAAGAGACGTTCAAAAGTAATGTCAAAATCTGCTAATGTACTAATATGTAAAAGTGTGTAAAATTATGCGTTTATTACGATTTCTAAGTCGAATTTCAACATTAGGGTATTATATTAATATTCTTTATGACATATTAATTTATTTAATATTTTTACAATAAGAATTAATAGGTAAAAATATGAAACTAATTAAATGACATTTTTTAATATATTACTTTTTAGAATGTTTCTGACAGTATTGCCAGTGGTCAGTGTCATAACTATTTAATAGTTACCCAATGCTTATACCTGGTTTATTAGTCAAGTAGTGTATAAACAGCTATTACGCTCCTATTCAATGAATAAGTATTCATGTGTATAACGACTGTATAAGAAAATTTTTATTAGTAAGACAGTAAGAGATTAATATATTTTACTGTAATAGGTGAACTAAGTATTTGCAGGATCTAATAAAATGATTTAAACATGACTGTACTGTTTCCGTCCAATGTGGAATCCGTCCAAAATGGAATCCGCCCTATATGGAATCCGTCCAACATGGAATCCGTCCTAAATGGCCATACTTAGTAAAGTAATGATAAAAGAATTGATGAAATATAAGGTTACTTACTCCAACGATGCGACCCTGAGGAATATTAGCAACAGGTTCTTGAGATAGCACGTTAACACATATCCAAAACACAAACCATAAACAAAGCATTATTTTATTCCGCATAACGAAATCCACTTTCTCTTGATAAGTATTTAGTATAAATAGTAATAAAATAATTTTAGTGTGATAGCTCTGCAATTACATGTCACACTGTGCGTAGGTACCGAGCGTGATAATGTTTTATACATCTGTATTCAGTAGATATCTACCTGTACATAATGAATGTGCAGGACCAACGACACAAAAATGATCGTACAATGATTGCGCTGTAGCCCATGACGAGAGAATCGTAACGATGACTGGATATCATTGTTCTAATTTCACCTACAGTTCACATAGTTAAAAATTTAAACATTAAAACTACAGCCACACAAATTGTCTCTACAATCAATCTATTGTCACTAAATTAGGGGAGGCGGCATAAAAACAAAAGAATCTTATATTAAATGTTTAATTAAGTTCTGTACACAAAGTTTAGAATATAATTAAAATAAAAATTAAAAAATCTAAATTACGTTGTAATACAGGTAAGAGAAATTTCACTTGCAAATTTAACATCACTAAATTCACATTTGTTACACTTTTGCTGTATTGTACGCAATGTCCAGTTTCTTGAGTAATATTTTGTAGTAATAGTGGATAGGTTGATTATTTGCAAAGCCTATCGTAGCCAACATCAATCCATAGCCTAATAATATAGAAAATAGTTTGTGTCTGGCAATCCATTGACGAAACCCACCAGCTACAAACAAAAATTCAAATTTAAAATTTAATAAATTAATAATATCGTAGGTACTAGGTAATAAATAGTAAAGTGGTTAGGTAAAGGGTCAGATACCTATCCTACTGTAAATAATTAACTCTTTTAAATACTTATTAAATAACTTTGTTTAAGTTCTGTAAAGTCTACAGGAAAACAATGTCTGTGAATATTTATTATGATCATTATATTGGCTATTAGACTTCCACTGCTGGATAAAGGTCTCCTCCAAACGTTTCCAACGCTAGTAATCTTGTATCTCTTTACTATCAACCTTTTGGGTACCTTAATCTGATTGTTGCTCTCTACCGCATGAGCATAAGGGGTCATCTGCAGTCCACTGCGTTTTTATTTTCCGGTACCCACTCGGCCCTCATTTAGAAAAGATTTGCCTATTTACTATAGGTTTTGCGTCCTATATAGGTACATATGCCCTATATATATACTTCACTTTGGTTTTCCTATGGATAGCTTGGGACACTTTGAAAGACACTGGACAAGATGTCATGTACTAGCGTCCCTAAGCCTGTCTGTCTAATCCTTGCGGTTATGGAATTAAAGTAGGTACACCAGTTTTCGCCACCCCGATATTTTTTTTTCCATAGATATTGTAAGGGTAGGCCCTTACAACATAAGGGTCAAATTTTTATGCCGCATGTAGGTAGATACCTATCGCAGCGAAAAACGGAAACTCAAAATGAAACTCTACGTCTACTCGTTTGGCCTGCTTATAATTAATCATGAATATCATTTAGCATTTATAAAAAATATGTCTTAAGGATAACAGAACATTATAATATAATCTAATATTACTAGGTTTTATTATTTATATCACTAGCTGCATCTTTTACAAACAACACTTGAGATAAATATTACACTACGATCGGTTCTATAGTTCCTGAAATAGAGGCTGACCTCTAATGTATATGTAGTCTATGTAAGTATGTGGAATAAAACCCTATGGCAAATCTAAGCCCTATTGCTAGGTGAATAAGATTTAGGTTCATAATCAACTTATTAATAATGCTTACCGTTCCTATTATTGCTTGTTGGAGGAAATCTCATTGAAGCAGGCTGCTTCGCATACACAAGCATGTATCTCACTCTTACTAAATCACAATTTGAGACTATGTATTGTGCAATCTGGCCTTCGCTATTATCTCCCAGTAATTTGTTTTTATCTTCATCATAAACACCATCACCTGCGAAACATTTGGCACAGTTATACAGGGTGTTTGGTACATCGTTTGCCAAATTGAAATAGCTGATAGAAGAGGTCATTACCCGTCTTTCCTCACTCACCTAGCCGGTTTTAACCTCAACATAATTTTAGATATCGATGTAAAGCTATTTTTAAAAGAAAAACCCAATATTTACTATGAACGATTAAATTTTTTTTTTAAATTCTTTCGTGAGTCTTTATAGTTATGTTTTGTTTTAAAGTTTAATACAAGGAGCATCAAATAAATTCATAATAGCTCACCAAAAACGTCAACTTTTTGTTTATTGACTTATTATAACTAAAGATACAGGTAAAATTTAAAGATATGATCAACTTCACAGTACAATAAAAAAATAAATAAAAGAGAGAAAGTTCTTCCATTTTCTGAATAAATACCTTACTTTATCCTCTTTCCATTGGTATACTTTATTGTGGTATTTTATACAACATGTTATAAAATAGTAAATAGTTTTTCTACAAAACATGTGTAATACATAATTCGAAGTAAAGAAAACACGTTTAAAAAAAAACTTTCTCTCTTTTATATATATTTTTATTGTATTGTGAAGTTGATCATACCTTTAAATTTTACCTGCCTCTATAGTTATAATAAGTCAATAAACAAAAAGTTGAAGTTTTTGGTGTGCTATTATGAATTTATTTGATGCTCCTAGTATTAAACTATAAAACAAAAGATTTTTTTTTTTAAATTTAAGTGTTCATGGTAAATATTGGGGTTTTCTTTTAAAAATAGCTTTACATCGATATCTAAAATATGTTGAGGTTAAAACCAGCTAGGGGAGTGACGAAAGACAGGTAATGACCTCTTCTATCAGCTACTTCAATTTGGCAAACGATGTACCAAACACCCTGTATAATGTCGTAGACGGAGGCGGGCTCTCGTCACATAGAATGTATCTTCGAAAAAGCATGTACGTAATGGCTTGGCGTACAAAATATGGTGTGTGTACGTAAAATAAAGAACATGCCGTGTTTAATCTGCAGTTTGATTCTCGCTACCTTGAAACCATGCCACCTCCAATAACTCTATCTCCGAAATAACTTTATCATGAAGATTTATTCTGGACGTTGCTTGTCGCCGCTCTAACCTAACCTTTTAACATTTTAGAATCGACACCAAAATAAATAATAGAAAAGAGATACAAGTAGGTATTCGTGGTTGCATGGTTCCGTGGTAGAACACCGCTGTTCTAAGTTCAGCAATTCGGGAATTAGTAATTCACCCCTCCTTTTTAATATTTTATTGAGTAAGGCAATGTGGAAAATTGTTAGCAGAAGGTATGGGTCATTAAGATTATGAGGATGGGAAAATACTGTACAGTTGTTTTAAGAAAGGATAATGCTCAAAAAAAACCCAGGCCCCGGCGCAAACGGTACATATCTCAAATTCTTAGTATAAAATAGTAGTTTCATACTAAAAAAAAATATAGCCAAAAATTCGTTTTTAAACGTAACATTTTGCTAATCCTTTTTTCGTGAAAGTAATTTTTAAATAGAAGTATTTAAAGAAAATATGTATATACATATATTTTAACATACTACGCTAACCATTATAATATTCTCAGTGGTTGTTGCAAGGCGGAGAGGCACTAAACTAAACCGGTTGTTTGTTCACACAATACCTTTCGGTCGTCGTCGCTCGCTACAAAAACGAACCAAGAGTCAACTGCTATTTCACTCGCACTAGGAATAAGAATAAGATATATAGAATAAGAGTAAAGAAAGAAATAATTTAAAAAAAATCACATTTTTGAAGCTCCTTACATAAAACAACTAGCAATTTATGACATTAAAAAAAAAGATTTTGGTAATGCTATAATACTGAATATTATGTCACATATAAATACTTAAAATCTGAGATACATTTCGTCCCATTAGTAGAATATTGTTGTATCATCACAAGTAACAAAAATGATTTTATTGTAAATTCGTTATCATAATGACGTAAGCTATCTAATGATATATTTTTTTTATAACTTTTGTTCTATATTTTAAAAGTTATGAAGTTCGAATAAAGTTTTTGCCGCGCGGCATACGTAGAATAACGTCTCACGACCACTTAACGCGCGCTCCCGGCTCCGTGCGTCACGTTTCTTCATCACAACGCACATTGTTCGACGGAGTCGGCAAGAGTGAGGTGTTGTAACAATGGAAACCGACAGTGGCGATCAAAATGGTCAGAAATCGGTCAGAAATCAATTAAATTATTGTTATTTTGTTTACATACACAACGTTGTTCATTACTATTGAGAATTAAACGTTTAAATTAGTAATAAGAAAATTATTTACAAAATAGAATATACGTAAAATACATATTTCATGGATTTTTATAAAATTTATACAACATCCATAAATTTAAATTATATTTAATGGAAAATAAACAATTTTAGTATGTTAATTACATTGTTTTAGGTGTATTACACAAAATTATTGACATTACCACAAAGACAGTATTTAAAATCACATAAAACATTTTTCTACCAAGTTGCCGCATCTTTTTAAAATTAAGTGTAATCCACTAAAATACTTTACTGATAAGTTTCTTAACATGTTAATATGCAATGAAGCTTGTCTTATTTGTTTTTCTAATTTTGTAGTTACTTATGCACATATTATATTTTACTACGCATAATTGTATCTTCTTTTCGTCGGTACGTACACATGAAACATTATTCGACCAAATTATATTTTAAAGTGTGCGTCGTAAGCACTTATGCTACTTTTTTCTGTTAATTAGTTTCTTGTAAAACATTATTCGAAATCTAAAAGTGTTATAAAATTATTAAATACAGTATTAATTGTACACAGCTATTCTTAATATCTAATTTTCGGCTAACTCTACATAAAAACCAACAAATTTTACAATTATATTGGTGTTTCAAAAAAAATCTAGGTCTAACTTCATAGTACACACATCCGTGTGTACTACACATAAACAGTCTAAGCTGGCCGAGCGATGGTTTCATAATATGTACAACCAAATGCGAGATCAGCTTACACTGATTCTGTATAGGTTGAACGGTAGCAGTGTGTACAATTGTAAACGTCGTTCTACTTGTCGTGATGGACCAGCGGATCCATCGACTCTTACTGAACTGCGTCCTGTAACTCCGTTTCAAATTCAATCTGCATCCAGTTATGAAGCATCATTGTTATCAGTATAGCAGCGATTTTAAGTATAGTATCGAAGATTTGTATACCTACGCCTATGCTATCACCACCTCCGTATCAGACAAAGTGTTATAGTGATTTTTGTCTGATATATTCAGATCAGTCAATTGAATCTGACTTGAGTTATGATAAAATTACATTTCCCAGCAGTCGACTAAAAAAGCGCCACTTGCCAGTCAAACATTCAAGACAAAAAACGTATTTAAATAGTATTCGTAAAAAGTACTGTATAAAACTGCAAGGTATTGAAGAATATTTTTCAGAAGAACATCATGATCCATTCAATTCAGTGAAGCAACCGAATGCACCCATAGCTAAATCTTACTCAAGTCAGTTCAACACTGAGAGTAACGTAATGGCATTACGTGCACTTTCTGATCAAAGTCAATCGCTTTATGGATCGCTCTGTTTCTAATACTGTCATATCACTTTAATCACAAGTGCAAGCTATCGAAGAACGTTCTTCAGAAGGTCCTAATTAGTCTAATTCTATGAAGCAACACTAGCTCCCAAATTGCTCAATCTTGCCCAACTCGGTCAAACACTGAAAGTACTGTGATGGCATCTCCCGCTCCCTCAGCTCAAAGTCAATCATTTTATGGTACAAATAGCTCTGTTTCTGAACTTGCGATACCACGCCAATATGTCGCGATAATTGGACTGATCTAGGAAGGAAACGACAACCTTGGACAGGAGCATTCTACTAAAGCTGGGAACGTATTTAATACAAAACAAATCTATCAAGTGCTTTGATATTAGTTACGTACAAAGCTTAGATATATTTAAATAGTTTTAGGAGTTTTGTGACTGAAAAAAGCAATGAGAGTATGTGTTAAAGTACACAACTAAGAGGTCATGTTGTGCGTACGTGACGTGTTTGGCCAGTTCCTAGATGTGATAGCTGTCTACAATATCCTCAGGAAATCTATTCATACGACGATGGAAAAATTATGGTTTGGACGGGAATTCGTGTGGGTCTTAAAACAGACTTAAGTACGTTTTGATCAGAAGCACCATGACGGCTGAAAAATAGCTTAACGAGGTTGTTTGAGCTCCTAGTTCCAATAATCTACCCCCGTATACTACATTTTGACCAAATGTTTAAGCTCATGGACGATAACACCCATCCGTTTAAAATGAAAGTGTTATCCAGATAGTTGCAAGAGCACGACATATCGGTCTTATCCTGAATCACTCAATCACCTGGACTAAAAACCATAAAACACACGTAGGAAATGTTCCAAAGAAGTGCTTTGATGAATTTTCCTGCAAAAATTGCGATTGAAGAGCAACTTTTTTGCATCCTAGTCGGACATGGAACAATATACCGCACCAAGACCTGGATAACTTAATCCAAGCATGAAAAACCGTTATTTACGTTTTTTGGATGTACTGACTAGTACTAAGTTAAAAACAGATTAATAATCGCTTTTTGTTCAGTTAAGTTTTTAATTTATTTGAATAAAACATTATTTACGCTAAAATAATATCTAGATTGTAGCTATATGCCATTTATATGGCTACAATCTAGAATAAAATAAAATTTTAGTGTATAAAAATATTAACGTATTGAATGTTATCTTCAATAATTTTTGAGTTAATTGAGTAAATACCAAATATCCTTAGACAAAGTTGATGTGTGTATTTAGTCTATAAAAGCCGGATCTCAAATTTAACCAGCACATATTCATGTGATCAATAATTATTATAATTACGTGTACCTTCTTTATAGTCGTAATCATAAAAATTCGGCTTAGTTAACTTTTAGTTATCTGTGTGGTAACGGAGTAGGAATACAATATGTCACCACCCCATCTCATCCCATGGGTGTCCTAAAAATCGAAGGGACTATCCGTGAATATTATATTTACGAAATAAAAGAAGGAAAACTTGAAATTAAACCCTATAGCAATCCGTCTGGTCAGCGTGGTATTAGTAGGCCAAGTAACCCTCCGTCACGGGAGGAGGCCCGTCCCTGCAGTGTGTGTGCAAGTGCATTCAATACTTGGAAATTCACATCATTACTTACGTTAATTCTTAAGACGGGCGGAGCCGGCCGACAAACTAGTATTATATAAAACATCTTCTCGAAAAACATTGAGATAATTTTAGGATTTCGTAAAATATTGTTTCACCTGCACATACAACGTGATTAATTTGGTCAAATAACGTTGCATGTGTTCAAGAGACAGCTCCTGAACTGTTTTCGTTGGCAGTACAATGTTATGTATGCACATGCGACACACTATCTACGCACGGGAATAGTTTTTAGACTAAATAATTATATCATTAATAGCTGTATTTATATCTATGTACACTGTAAAAATATTACATGGCTAAAGTCTTCCGTAAAAAAGTTATAAGCAAAAAATGCTAGCGCAAAACTTCAAATCGCTCTACTGAAAAGTAGACATTTTGTAGATACAACATTGTTCTACTAATGGGACGATTTCATTTGCGCCGGGCCTGGGTTTTTTCCCCATACATTGTGAGCATTGTCCTTTATTACATGTTTTTTTTATGTACGCTCCGGCTGCACCACCAAGGCAATCAGTATCACTACTATAAGTACTTAGGTATACTTTTTATTTCAAATCAGTTCCACCAAGTCTGATACTGAGTCTAGTACATAGTAACAAATTAAAGAATAGAGGAGTTTTGTCAGACGTCTTCAGAGGGACTTCAATCAAATGATGATCCAAACCTGCGCGCAACATCCGTAAAAATGTGCCAGAAGTGTACAAATCAGGCTCACAGGAGCTCGGTACTTTATTAAAAAATTGTTTTATTCCCTGTAATGACATAAGTCCACAACAAAGACGTTTGACTTTATGACTCGCCATAACATTGCACTTTAATTTTTTTAGTAAATACCTACTCACCTTCATTTGTAACGGGTTTTTGATAATTAATTCCAGCTGGAGCGTCAATAACTTCGCACAGTGCTAGGCAAGACAAGTGACCACCAATGCAGCTAGCGCCCCATCCAAAACCTCCGTGACTGTATGGTAGGCTTACGTTCAAGTCTGGTGACAAGTAGACACCGTTTCCCAGCGTGTTCTGGTATAGAAATACGATGACAATAAAAATTACTTACAAAGTAGTTACTTAGGTATAATTAAAT